>OY728150.1:534849769-536072293 GCA_963277665.1 Viscum album
AAATTTTCTCCCCCTTTTATTTCATCTAAACTGCATGAAAAGTTTTCAAAATTACTTATTATTTATGAGAAATAAAAATTAAAAAAGTATCATCAAATTTCTATGAGATCCAGGATGAATCTAAGTTTCTTCCTCATTAATATCAAAACCTCATTCCAAGCCCAGTTTGAGTCCAATGTGCCATCTATTCTAGAAAAAACTCTTCAGAATATGATGGTATTTATTAATTATTATCATTTTGGTTTTATAAAAATTATAGTTAGTTTGATTGAGATGTTTTTCAACTGAATTGATTTATCCTATTTGAAAAGAAAAGATAATACCTCAATTTGATAATCTCCCTTATCATCTTGGTCTAAACAATCTCAACCTTTGTATTTTTTTGTCAACCATGTTTCATAAATCACTAAACATTGTACCCTCAATATATAGATTACATATAATGAATTTTAATCCTACATGAGCTAACTCATTGTAGGAAACAATAATGTTTTACAGTAAAAACCATATTTTCCAAAATTAGTGATTATAAAACTTCTATAGATTTCCTTCATAACTTTTTTCTTCTTCCTTAAAATTTAAGGTAAAAAAACATTTCTTTCACACTACTTCAACATTCATGTTACCAAAATTTTCTTTTCTTACAACCACTCTAACAAACATTTAGAACAGTTCACACACTTTCATATTGGATTCATAGAATACCAATAACTCACCCATTATACATGCTTTATTTGAGGATAGATTTTTGAAACTATTATCCCCCTTTCACAACACTATCTAAGGATAATATGAGAGGGGGGGGGAAACAAGTACCTCAGCCTTTATTAGAAGGAGGTTGGACCCCCATGTTCCACCTCATTTTTTGAAAAGGTTTCTTTGGTAATGGTTTTGTGATAATGTTAGTATCTAGCTCTGATGTAGGAACATAATCCAGCTACATCTCATTATTCTCCACATCCTATTTGATGAAATGATATTTGATATCAACATGTTTTAAATGACAATGTCATACCGGATTCCTCATATGTTTTATTTCACATTGATTATCACAACCCAAGATAAATGGTAACTTCACTTCAAACAGAAAATATTCAAACAAAGTATTTATCCTCATATTTTGAGTAGGATCTTTAATGGAAACACCATACTCAGCTTTAGATTTACTAAGAGTTACTATATTTTGTTACTTTGTATGCCATCTAATACAAATTTTCCCTAGAAAGGAAACTCTTCTAGATGTGGATCTTTAGTAATTAAGATTTATTTCCCAGTATGCATCTGAATACCCAAACAAGTCAATACCTTTTAAGCTATCATGTCTAATTCCAAAAAAAAGTCTTCCTTTGATATATTTGAGAATTCTTTTTCCCATCGAGATAATGTGATTAATTAGGATAACTCTAACATCTATCACATAATGTATAAAAATATCAAATTTTGGGTGTTGAGGCATTCAAATATAACAAATTTCTAATCGTATTCCAAAACCCTTTATAATAAACTTCCATGCCTTATACGTCTTTATAAAACATTTTTCCCACTAAAATTATTGTGTAAACAGGTTTCAAATTTTATATTCCAAACTACTTAAGAAGTTTATTAGAGTAATTTTATTGAGAAATAAAAATGTGTTTTTTCTTTCGTAAGGTTTCTCACCCAAGGAAGTATTTCATCTATCCTAGCATGAACACCTCAAAACAAATTTTCATCACTTAAAAAATGTTTTATAAGATCTTTCATCATTTTTATAAAAGATAATGACATATATATAACACATTATGATAATGGAAAACTATTTAATTTCCTTGATGTAAATATTTTTATCAACCCTTTTTTTTGAAACACATATTCCAAAAGAATGTATCCAACTTGTTGTATCATGCTCTCATAGCTTATTTTAGCCCATACAAGTCTTACTTCATCCTAGTATTTAACATTCATATTTCACAAAAACAAAGCCACAAGGTTGTTCAATGTAAACATCCTCATCAAGATCCCAATTATGAAATGTGGAATTTACATCAATTTAAAAAAATTTGTGACCTCCTTGTTAATTAATAGAAATAAAGATTTTGACTGTCTCTATCAATTCTAGTAGAGAAAATTTTTCATCAAAGTCAATTCCTTCTATTTGTGAGTAAACTATTCACCCTAACATTTATTTTCATCATATCACATCACCATATTTATTCAACTTATTTTATAAACCACATTATTTTAATAAAATTTTTGTTATCCAAATTGGTTATGAGTTTTCATGTATACTTATTTTATATCTGATCTAACTCATCATTCATATCATGAATCTATTCCATATGCTCAAAATATTCATTCAAATCATTCGACTCAACATTTTTATTCCAATAAGTATCTGGAATTTTTCTTCATATTTGATCCCTTTGATGTTTATCACTGACTATATTTTGAGATTCCACTAGCTTCCTCATCCTTGGATATGATTTTCAAGATTCATACTCATCACTTGACATAGTTCATTTTGATTCTTCTACTTTAGTAGGATTACTATTGTCTATATCCTTATCTGAATTATTAACAAAAAATTCATTATTCTGGTCATCTTCCTTATAATACCCAGTATGATTATCATACTCGGAATTTTCAATAACATTCACATCAATAGATTTACCTATTTATTCTTCTTAATTAATTGAAACACCTATATTTTATTCCTTTTGGAATATAGAAAAAAAATCCTTATTCATCTCTATATATAAACTTTCCATGTTTCTACCTTTAATCTTTATGATGCATGGACTCCCAAAAACTCTTAAGTGTTTCAAACATGTAGTTGTATCATAAAAAATTCATATAGAGTCATGTCTGAACTTGGTCTATAAAAAAATCAGTTTTAAATATAAACATCAGTACTCATAGATAGACACCAAATGTAATGAGAAAGACCATGTTAAAGTAACATAGTTATCACCATTTCAACAAATATTCTATACTTCTTCTCAACAACCCCATTTTTTTGAGGAGTGTATGGTGAACTGAAATAATTCCAAATTCCATTCTTCTTAAGAAAATATTCAAATTATTAATTTTGGTACTCACAAGAATTATTAGTTCTCAACAGTTTCAATGAATACTCACATTCCATCTCATCTTTCCTCCTGAAAATTTTTATAAAAAAATAGATGCATTTATCTTCTGTTTCAAATACATAGCACAAGTAATGTGAGTAAATTCATAAATGAAAGGTATGAAGTACTTATCTCTATTATTTGATTATTTTTTCATTATCCCACAAATATTAGAATGAATAAGTTATAATGGTTGTTTTGAAAAAATCTCAACTTTCTTATGCACTATGTTAGTAATTTTCCCCTAAGAAAAATAATACCACCCAAATCTCTTCTACCTAACTTATTATGAATACTAGAGACATTGTACCACATTTATAACATTATTATATTTCTTTGACACAATTTTCTCATCCTTTTTGGCCAGAACTGATTTTATTTCTCCATGATCAGGTAAAAAGAGTTTTTTATTTCACCAACCTGAAATAAATTTCCTTTTGTAAATGGGCCTCTTATATATATATTTCCATATACATCACACTTTAGAAATCCTGAAAGTTTTTGAAATTAATTTTTTTACTTCATCACAGAGTTATGAAACATACAAAATGTTTTATATCATCCCATCAACATACAACACTTTCTTAGACTTAAAATTTTCTTTCCCAATTATGGATGATCTAACACCTTTGATTATCATAGATTCATCATTTCAAAATAGAACTATTAATTAATTACAATATTTCACATTCTTCAAAAACATTAAATCATCTATAATATGAGAATAAAACCAACTATCAAGAATCCAAGTACATTCTCCATCTGTAGCAATGAGTGAGTTTTTAACAACAAGAGTTTATTCTTTCACTTTAATTTTCTTCATCAATGGATTCAAGAATTGTTAAAAATTATTTTTTATTCAGAGACAAAAAAAAGAAATTATTTTTCAAGGTGTATAGGTTTTTTAAATTTTTACAAATAGTTTCTAGAGGTTAGAACATATTTATAAGTTTTACACCATCCTTATAAGGTTTTTTTCCAAACATACTTATCATACTTCTTCTTTGATGGGATTGAATCCCCATCAAACTTTTCCTTTGAAATTTATGGAATAATAGTAATGGTTTCTTTTGAACCAACATATATTTCCCATTCATTTTAATCCACCACAATACTATTAGTATACATAGAAATAATATTTTCCTCTAAAATATTTATACTTATTGGAATTGAGAAATTTTTTCTTTGTAACCTTAATATCTTTCTTATTAGAATATTATTGTCCACCTAACATTAAATATTCAACTTGAATCATATTTTACTACTCAATATTCTTTTCATCCTTATCGAAACCAAAAATAATAGAATATTTTTTAGAATTATACTATTTAAAAACTTCTAACATATCAACATTTTTGATCTTGGCCACATACATCACTTTCCCAACATTCTTGTTCTTATAAAAAATTATACCTTTATTATCAAACATTCATGGTAAATTTTGTTGATATTAATCTGGTTCCTCCTTATAGTAATATTAACCAATATTAAAGATATAGTTTTTGAAAATGTACCTCTCTTTTCTTCTGTAGAATGTTTTTGTTGGTCAGGTTCTAGCTTTTCTGATTTTTTCCTTCAGGTTCTCCTCCAGATGTTTATTATTATTCATATATTTCTCAAGTGATATATTTAAATCATCAATATCTTTAATAATCATGAATTAAACTTCCAAAAAAACTTTTTTATTGTTGGATTAAGAGTTTTCACTTTTCAACTTTCTAATTTATCTTTCAAGACACCTAATATTCCTCAGACATTATTTCAATTCTTCGTTAAGCTAAAATTATAATTAGAGTTCTTATTCTTCAAAAATATTATATCCATATTCATTTTTATTCACTATTTAAATAAAATAATTCTCACCAACATTCTTAGTAAACATTTCAGATTCATCTTCAGTGTCTTCTTCTTCATCATCTTTAGAAAAGAAACTTATTCTTTAGGATTTGAAGAATTTTGTATCTTTTCCGTTGAAATAATATTAATCATTAACACACGGTTTCTTCCAATACCTTCTTGGAATTATTTTTTATTCATCACTACCCTCTTCATTCTTTCTTTGAGAATAATTAGCCTAACTTATCCCAAAGTCTCTATATTCAAAAAAAAATTTATGGAGTATTCCATTTGTATTTACCTGTACCTCTTCTGATATTTTTATAAAATAATTATAAATTTTCACCAAGATTTTCACATTTCACCTTTTTATAGTTAGAGTAATCAACATCATCTTCCTTAACAATCAAATTAATATTAACATTCTAGGCCACCTTTAAAGACATTTCTCTATGGCTTTTTTCCCTTCATGAATTTCTATGCTATCATTTCATATGTAGTGAGAGTTCTATGTAGATCATCAATATATAGAGTTTTAGGATCTAAATATTTTAATTAAGAGACTTTAACATAAAACTTGACTAGAATGATTCTTAATCTCATTTCAAAAACTATAGAATCTTCCAACATTTCACCAAGACATTTGATAGTGTCAAAAATGTAATTTACACTGGTTAAGGAGTCCCCAATAGATTTATACTCACCCATTTTTCTGTTTTCATACATCAACAACCATATTGTCAAAAAAATTCATCATCAATTTTTTATTTCCTTTATAAATGTTTTTTATCTTATCCTAGATACCATTGGCAGTGGAGACAACCTTCACTCTTAAGAAATCATTTTCAAAAATTGATATGAGTAATGAATTTTTAGTTATTCCATCATTAAAATTATTATTATTATCAACATGTTTTTGAAGAACCATATCATAAATATGAGAAAATCCATCTATTATAGATTGAAGAACATCATACCTATGATATAAAAGATAAGGCATCATTCAGTAATTCCAGATATGATCATTATTTCAATCAAAGATTGAAATCCCCATACTTTTCCTATAATTCGAACTCCCCATCAGAACATCTCTTCAAAAATTCAGCAAAGTGTAAATGAAGGGAACCTTCAATATGATACAACTTGTAATTTACCAATCAATATATTTATATCATTGATACGGGGAATGGTGAATTAGCGATATCTTTTCCTTTTAGGTTTCTATATTCTTGAAACAACCTTCACCTCCTGTTAATGATTTATTTCTCTATTAAAAACAAAAAAAAACACTCTTCTACAAGAACACAAGAATTTACAATGTTCACCACTAAATAAGAATAGATCAATTCTTTTAATGGTTTAGAAAAAAATCAAATACCACATAATCTATTAGAAACAAATTCTTTATGTTGAATAGAATGTTTAGGATACACCCCTACACTCTTCTAGCACAATGATCAATACAAAAGTGTCTGTTCTTGAAGTATCATGAAATGATTTAAGATAAATTTTGTATCAAACATGTTACTATTATTCTTAATAAACTTTAAGAAGTATTCTCTTCCAAATACATTTTTCACTTTTATACCCAGAAGTTGGTAAGAACTTCTTTTGTACTTTGTAATGATACTCAACATGAATTCACAGTCTGATTCTCATTCATGATTGTATAAAATGAAAATACATCTCTATTATAATACAACTTCATCAATTCATGACTTCCCCTTCTTTAGTATGGAAATCCCAGTCTGATTTCTCAGTCCAGTCTAGAAACTATGAATATGATCTTATTCCTTCTACTTCTACTTCTTCTGTTCGGATAACTTATTCAAGAAAAAAAATAAAGAAACATCTCCTTGATATAATTTTAGAGATTATATTTCCTATATTCTGAGTGATACAAGTCCTAGAATAAACACATTATTCTCCTCATTTTATAGTCACTCCAAAATGGTTAAATTGGGATTCTGAAAAGTTTTTTCACCTTAACAAATTTCCAAAATATTTTGTCTAATGTTCCCAGTAAGGATCCAAGTATCACTGAGAGGGGGAGGGGGTGAATTAGTGATATATTTTACTTTTTAAGTTTCCTTCTTTTTGAAACAACCTTCACCTCCTGTTAAAAAGCTTCTTCCCTGCTGAACACACACAACCACAAGAACACACGATTTACAAGGTTCCATACTCGACTAGAGTATCTATGTCTTTTGTATGGTACGGAAACAATCTAGTACCACAAAATCCAATAGAAAAAAATCCTTTGATGTCTAATACAATGAGTAGGATATACCCTTACACTCGTGTACCACTTTGAAAATAATCCAATAGTGCATCTGCTCTATCTTAGCACAAATAAGGTAATGTAATGATTCTGTTTTTTTAATGAACTTTCACAAATCAAATCATTCAAAACAATTATTCACTTTCCTACCCAGAAGCTGGTAAGAAACTCCTGGTGAAAACAGCTTGCACACCACTCCCATATAGCATTCATCCCTGCTTGTTCCCCACCTATTTGCGTGCCACTCAGCTTGCGCGCCACTTGTGTGCCACTCCCTGCTTACATGCCTCCCTACTTTTGCGCCACCCAGCTTGCACGCCACCTGTTTGTGCACCACTCAGCTTTTGCGCCTACCTGCTTGCACGCCACTAACTACTTGTTTGCCAATATTATGCACAGCTCACAACTAGCGCGCCACTTTTGGCTTATACACAACACACTTCTTGAAGACACATCCCTGCTTGCACGCCTCTGACAACTTTCACACTTCTACTTGCGCTCCACTCTTCTTGTGCACCACCATACTTGCGTGCCTCATAAATAACCCTCATCTTGTGCACCACATTAGCTTGAGTGCCACTCTCTACTTCTTGCGTGATCAGAGCTCAAATATTTTTCTTAATTTTTTATCCTTAAAAAATGATGAGTCTAGTCATCTATTTACAGGAATTTTGGCGACTTGTGTTCCACATAAACTTTCACGCCGCTCCTGCACTTGAACGCCACTCCAGCACTTGCATGCCTCTCCAGCACTTGCGAGATGATCAATTACTTGTGCGGCATTCCATCACTAGTGCAACACTTTCTTTCCTTTGTCATATTTTGATATGATGATGTTGAAATATGACTTGCGCCCAATATACACTTGCGCGCCACATATACTTATGTTCCACACTTGCACGCCACTTTTGACTTGCGCGCCAATCTTTATCTTGCTCTCCACTTTATTTTCATTGTCATATTTTGATGTGATGATCTTGGAATATGACTTGCATGCAACATACAGTTGTGCACAACACTTGCATGCCATTTTTGACTTGCGTGCCACTTTCTTTTTTTCCCAAAAACACTTCATTACATTCTCTATCCTTCATAAGTCTTGCATCACAAGTTCTCCATAGTTATTATTTTTGTGAAATACAAATCAGCAAATCATTATCATAGTTTCCAAGACCTTTACAAAGTGAATTGATTTAGCTTCTTTGACAATAAAAAGACAACACTCTGTAATAGTAAAATTTTCTTACTTCATTATCCGTCCAACTTTGTGCCAATAATCCCCCCTTTGGATTTTGTTTTCAACCAAGATTCATAAATCAGTGAACTTAATAACATTAAGCAATGTATTACTTATAAAAAATTCTAAGACTACATGAGCTAACTCATTGTAGGAAATAAGAATTATTGACATCCAAAACCATGTTGTCCAAAATTAGTGACTATGAAATCTAATGATCATATCTCCACATCCTTCTATGGAAAATCTTTCAAGATTTTACTTCAACATTCATCACTTCATCAACTTTCTTTGAAAACAACATTGTTTACTACAACCAATCCAACAAACAGTTAGAATAGTTCACACACATACATGCTGGATCCATAGCTTACCCACAAATCCCCCTTTGTGCATGAATCTATAAGGATAGATTTATGAAACAATTCTCACCCTTGACAACACTATCCAAAGGCAAGATGAGATTGGGGACAGAAACACGTACCTTAACCATGATGAGAAGGATGTTGGACACCCATCTTCGACCTTAATTTTGCAAATGTTTCCTTCGATAAAGGTTTTGTGAATATATCAGCCACTTGTTCAGATGTAGGAATGTACTACAGCCTCAATTCATTATTGTCCACATAATCTTTGGTGAAGTGGTAATTTATATCAATTTGTTTTGAATGAGAATGTTGTACCGGATTTCTTGTAAGATTGATTGCACTCTGATTATCACAACCCAAGAGAAATGGTAGCTTTAATTCAACAAGTAGATCTTCATGCTGAGTCTTCATCCACATTAGTTGAGTTGCAGCTTGAGTAGCAGCAAAATACTCAGCTTTAGATGTGCTAAGAGTTACTGAATTTTGTTTCTTGGTATGCCAACGAACACAACTTTTCCCCGGAATGAAAACTCCACCAGATGTGGATCTTCGATCATCAACATTTCCTACCCTATCAGCATTAGAATACCTGAATAGATCAATATTTCGTGAGCCAACATACCTGATTCCAAAATTTATTGTTCCTTTGATATATCTGAAAATTGTTTTTCCCACAATCAAATGTGATTCTTTTAGAGCACTCCGAAATCTTGCACATAAAGTGACAGCATATACGATGTCGGGTCTTAAGGCTGTCAAATACAACAGACTTCCAATCACCTTTCGAAACTCTTTCTGGTCAACTTCCTTTCCTTCTCCATATTTAGACAACTTGGTTCCCACTGAAATTGGTGTCAAAACTAGTTTCGAATTTTCCATTCCAAACTTCTTCATAAGTTCCTTAGCATACTTTTCTTAAGACAGAAAAATGTGATTCTTCTTCTGTGAAATTTGTAGCCCAAAAAGTACTTCATTTCTCCCAGCATGGACATCTTATATAACATCTTCATCTCCTCAGCAAATTTTTCACATGATATTTTATCATTTCTAGAAAAAATAATATCATCAACATAAACAATAATTATCATTGAAAAATCAATACAATTTTTGACGTAGAGATCGTTTTCAACTCTCCCTTTCATAAAGTTCATCTTCTTTAAGCAAGTATGTAATTTAGAATACCATGCTCTCGGATCCTGTTTTAGCCCATATAAAGACTTCTTCAACCATCACACATAACATTCATCCTTTCCAATAATAAATCCACATGGTTGATCAATGTGAACTTCCTCATCGAGGTCACCATTCAGGAATGAAGATTTTACATCCATTTAAACGATTCTATAACCTCGTTGTGCAGCAATAGCAAGAAAGATTCTGATTGTATCTAATCCTTCCATCGGAGCAAAGGTTTCATCAAAATCGATGACTTCAATTTGTGAATACCCTTTTCAATCCAATATTTCTTTGTTTCTTTTTACATTACCTTCTTTATTCAGATTGTTCTGGAAGACGCACTTTGTACTAATAATGTTCTTGTTGTCCGGCATGGGTACAAGTTCCCTAGAATCATTCTTCTCTATCTTATCAAGCTCTTTATTCAAATCATGAACCCATTTTAGATGCTCAAATTCTTATTTTACATCATTTGGTTCAACTATTGAATAATGAGAAGTATGTGTTATAGCATTCGTTGTTCTTCTTATTTTAACACTCTGATGTTTATCTCCAATAATATTCTGAGCCTCCACATGTTTCCTCAGCCTAGGATGAGTTGTTCAAAATTCATCCTCATCACTTGATATTTCTAAGTCGGATTCCTCTTCATCAGTAGGATTAACACAGTCTGCAGCATTTTCAGAATCATTAACAAAATCTTCTCTATATTACTCATCTTTTACATCAACATAAGACTTCTTTTCATTCTCAACATTTTCAACAACATTTACATATGAAGAATCAATATTTCTTCCCATTTATCTTTTGAGAAATCTATATCCTCTTCCTTCTGGAGCATAACTATAAAAAATTCCATCATCTCATCTTTGCTCAAATGTTCCAAGATTTCCACATTTCTTCTTTATAATGCATGGACTTACAAAAACTCTTAAGTGTTTCAGACTTGGAGTTTTTCTATAGAACATTTCGTATGGAGTCATATCTGAGTTTTGTCTAAAGAAACATCAGTTCTAAATATACACAATAGTGCTTATTTTTTTACTCCAATAATAATGAGAATGACAATGCTCAAGCAACATAGTTCTCCCCATTTCCACCAAACTTCGATTATTTGTTTCAGGAAACCCATTTTTTTAGGTGTATATGGTGAACTGAACTCATGCCAAATTCCATGTTTCTCAAGATAAATTTTAAACTCTTCATTATTATACTCACCACCATTATCAGATATCAACTTCTTCACTAAATACTCACATTCCTTTTCTGCTTTCCTCCTGAAACTCTTAAGCATTTTCAGAGCATATGACTTATGTATCATGTACATAACACAAGTAATGAGAGTAAAGTCATCAATGAAATTAATGATGTACTTATCTCCATTTGTTGATTTCATTCTCATTGGTCCACATATATCAGAATGTATATGTTCCAAGGGTTTTTTTGAATTAATTTCAACTCTCTTATGAAAAGAGCTTGTAATCTTCCCTTTTTCACAGATAGTGCATCACCAATCTCTTCTTCTTGATAAATCAGGCATATCTCGTACACTGTCTCGCGTTGATAACATACACATGTTTCACTGACACATATGTCCCAACCTTTTATTCCATAACTGATTTTCATCAACCATGCCCATGTAATAAGAATTTTTTACTTCATCGGCTTGGAATAAGTTTCCTTTTGTATGTTGGCCTCTTTTAACTATATTTCCATCTTTTTCACATTTCACAACGAACCCATATTTTCTTAATATAACTTTGTTTCCCTCATCACAGATTTGTGAAACACATAAAAGATTATGTTTCAACCCATAAACATATAATGTTTTCTTAGATTTCATAATTTCTTTTCTGATGATGGTTGATCCAACACCTTTGATTCTCGGAGATTCATCATTTCCAAATATAAAGGTTCCTTATTTGAAGTCTTTCAAATTCATCAGCAACTTTAAGTCTCTTGTCATATGAGAAAAACACCCACTATCATGAATCCATGGACGTTCCCCTTTTGTAGCTTTCAAAGTAGATTCGACAACAATATATTTTTGTTCATTCTTTTACTTCACTTTCTGTTATGATTCCTCCAATTTCCAAGCCATGTCAATGTGTTCTGGCCAGACAACCATGCACTCTTTCTTTTTAGACTTATCATACATGTCCCTTTTAGATTTTAAAAACTTTGTCTTTTGAGAATTATTAAGAATCCTTTGTTGCTCTGGTAACGCACTAAGGCAGCCCTGGATAAGATGTCCAGGTCAATCACATCATTCACAAATAGTTTCCAGTGGTTGGAACCTATTCTCAACTTTCACACCAGTCTTCTTAAATATTTTTTGAAATTTATTTGGAGACTTAATATTTTGAAAGGATTGAATCCCCCTCAATACTTGTCTATCAAAACATGTGGAATAGTTGTAATGTTGTTGGTTGAACCAATACATATCTTCCATGTGTCTGAATCCACCACAATACCAGCAGTATCCATAAAAAGAACATTTTCCTCTGAAACATCTATACTGACTAGATTTTTTAACATGCTTCTCAACAAAATTCTTAATAGAACTATGTTGACCATAAACCTACATGTTTTCATTTGTAACTCCCTTTCTAATTTCAGATTTAATATCAACATAAGTATTAGAAGTCTTTCTTGACTTGTGATTTTTATGCACTTCTTATTTTTCATGATTTCTGACTTTGACCACATACATGGTCTTTCTAGACCTGTTCTTATCAGAATAAGTTCTGTCTTTAATTTCAACCTTTGAAGGTAACTTTTGTGGATCCTTGTATGGTTCATTATTACTGGAACATTCACCAACTTCTGAGATATAATTTTTTAAACTAATATTTATTTCTTTAACATTACAAAGATTCTGTTGGACAATTTCCAACTCTTCTTCTTTTTCCTTCAGCTTTACCTCAAGATGATCATTACAATTCTTTGTATTCTTAAGATAATTTTTTAGATCATCAATCTCCTTTTCCATCTTGATTTTCACATCAGTAAAACCTTATTGATTGTTTAATGTGGAATTTTCATTTATCAGCTTGTTTTTTTCCTTCTCAAGCCTTCTGATCTTCCTCAATCATTATTTCAACTCTTCTTTTAGATGATATTAAAGTTGAGTTTATTCTTCTTCTGAACTATTGCTCTCATACTCTTCATTATTCACTGTAGAAATAAATTTGTTCTCTATAGTTTTTTTAGAAAATAATTTCTCAGATTCATCTTCCCTATCTTCTTCATCTTCATCTTTAGATAAAAAGATTCCTTTTTTTATTTGAAGGATTTTTTATCCTTCCCCTTTGAAAAATATTGAACTTTTTCAGCTTGTTTCTTCCACAACCTTATGTTCCTTCTGTTATCCTCATCACTGCCTTCTTCTTTATTATTTTGAGAACAGTTAGCCACAAAGTGACCAACAGCTCCACACTCAAAACATTTCAAGGGAAGTTTACACTTTTATTTCCATATACCTATTTTCACATTCTTAGAAAACAAGGATAAAATTTCATCAAAATTTTTACATACCACATCTTCAGAATCGGATTCACCAGAATCATCTTCAATAAGAGTCTTTTTTGACTTCTCTCTCTCTTTGTAGCCTTGAATGACATTTCTATATCATCTTTAGTTTTTCCCTTTATGGTCTTCTACCTTCTCATCTCATAAGTAATGAGAGTTCTATGAAAATCATCCAAAGATAATGTTTTAGGGTCTCTCTCTTCCAATGAAGACACTTTAGCATCAAACATTTCAGGTATAATTCTCAATATCTTTTCAACATCTGTAGAATCCTCCAACGTTTCACCAAGACATATGATTGTACTGATAATATCATTTATCCTAGTAAAGAAATCCCCAACAGATTCAGATTCTTCCATTTTCAAGTCTTCATACTTCAGTCTCTATATTAGTAGTTTAGACTTATTCACTTTTGTATTTCCTTCATAGATGTTCTCCAGTTTTTTCCAGATTACTTTGGCTATAGCAACACCTTTCACTCTTAAAAATTGACTCTCATAAAGAGAAGAGAGTAACACATTTTTACCCCTTCCATCATTCTCAAGATTCTTCTTATCAACAGGAGTAAGATGAACCTTGTAATCAACAGTAGGAAACCCATCTGTTTTAGTTTCCAAAACTTCCTCTCCAAGAGACATAAGATAATGCATCATTATGTCCTTCCAGATGTGATAGTTCTTTCCATCAAAAATTGAAATCCCCTTACTATTCACGCAATTTAGATTCTCCATCACAACTTCTCTTCAACCACTTCATCACAGAATAAATGAAGTGAACCTGTCCCTTTGATACCAATTGATGTTCCCAGTCAGGATCCAAGTATCACTGAGAGGGGGAGGGGGTGAATCAGTGATATCTTTTTCTTTCTATGTTTCCTTCTTTTTGAAACAACCTTTTCCTCTTGTTAAATATTTTCTTCCCTGATGAACACACACAACCACTGGAACACAAGATTTACAAGGTTCAATTTTCAACAAGAGTAGCTACATCCTTGGTATGGTACAGAAACAATCCAATTCCACACAATTCACTAGACAACAATCCTTTGATATGGAATACAATGAGTAGGATATACCCTTACACTTGTGTAACACTTTGAAAATAATCCAACAGTGTGTGTGCTCCCTCTTAGCACAAATAGGGTAATGTAATGATTCTGTGCTTCTTAATGAACTTTAAAAATCAAATCATTCAAAACAATTCTTCACTTTTCTACCTAGAAGCTGGTAAGGACCTCCTGGTGAAAAAAGCTTGCATGCCACTCCTTGCTTGCACGCCTTCTTGCTTGTGTGCCAATCATCTTGTGCGCCACTTGCACACCACTCCCTACATGCGTGCCTCCTTACTTGCGTGCCACCCAGCTTGCGAACCACCATCTTGTGCGCCACTCAGCTTGCGCGCTGACCTGCTTGCACGCCACTAACTACTTTTGTGCCACTGTTTTGAATAACTCACAATTGCGCAACACTTTTGGCTTATACACAACACACTTCTTGAAGACACCTCCATGCTTGCACTCCTCTGACAACTTGTGTTCCACTTCTTCTTGTGCGCCACTCTGCTTGTATGCCACACTACTTGCACGCCTTATAAATAACCATTATCTTGCACACCACTTCAGCTTGAGTGCCACTCTCTACTACTTGTGTGATCAAAGATAAAAAAAATCTTATGTGTTGAGCCTTAAAAAATGAGGAGGCTAGTCATCTATTTATAGTAATTTTGGTTACTTGCATGCCACAAACACTGGTGTGCCACTCCATCACTTGCGCGCCACTCCATTACTTGCACGACATTCCATCACTAGCACATCACTTTCTTTCCTTTGTCATATTTTGATATGATGATGTTGAAATATGACTTTCACGCAACATACACTTGCGCGCCACATATACTTGCGCAACACACTTGCACGCCACTTTTGACTTGCACTATAATCTTTAACATGCACACCACTTTATTTTCTTTGTCATATTTTGATGTGATGATATTGAAATATGACTTGTGTTCAACATACACTTGAGCGCCACACATGCGCACCATTTTTGACTTGTGTGCTGCTTTATTTTTTTCCAAAAAACACTTCTTTAATCTCCCTATCATTCATAAGTCTTGCATCACAATTTCTCCAAACTTATGATATTTGGAAAATACAAATCAAAAAATCATCATCATAGTATCTAAGTCCTTTACAAAGTTAATTTATTTTTCTTCTTTGACAACAAAAAGACATCACTCTGTAATAACAAAATTTTCTTACTTCCTTATCCATCCATCTTGGTCCCAACACTGTCTTCCTTAAATCTCATATCTTTCATTGAATTTTTCAATTTTTTTAATTTCCCTTCAATTTTGGTTATCTCTTTGAGATATTCAACAACTAAAACTTTTATCAAATCTATATTCTAAATATAATTCTTTATTTCAATTTACCAATATTATTTATTCATTACGATGCTCCATACCACATAAATATATAATGAAATAGATAGATTCAACTGTATTAGTAAAAATATGTCTAATTCAAGTTTTCATTTTTCAATATTATTTCTTAATTATAATAATGTAATTTGGTCACTGTAACCTTCTTGACCCACTGGAAAATAAATCATAACTAAATGCATCCCATGATGTTGCTCTGTGAGAATTGAAAAACCAATCTTCTCTTTCCAATTCCTTCACTACAGTGAAGAAAATGGATTCTTAAATATGATGGATCTTAACCAACATGTAGATAAACATTATTGAAAATAAATACAAAGTTATTATTTTATTCTTGAACAACTTTTAAGTAAAATTTTTCTTTCTCTTGACCTACTCAAAAATAAACCAACAATTCATCTTGATAGAAAATGGTTAACTACATTATTGAATAATCCCTAATACAATTTTTTATTGGTCTCGACAACTACATTTCTTTTCTTTCCTATTCATTAGACATAAAAAAAATTCAATATGAACAATCTAGCCTCTGATTTATAGGAGGCACTCCAACTCTAATGGACTGATTCCAGCATCTCTTCTATTTTATGGTTATGAAACTCATCAATTTTTTTATTCAATTATTTAAATATTTTAGCTTTTAGTTTGATTGAAAACAAACATATTTTGTTTCTCTCATTAAGATCAACCTTCTAAACCTATAAAAAATCTGAATCTCATTATTTCACGCTGATAACTTGAGACCATATATATTCAATGTAATGACCCAAAGTTTAATCAATTGAAATTCCTTTATTATAATGAGGTCATATAACAAAATGAAATCACAACACAATGAGATAATAATTAAAATAAAAAATTTAAACATAATATTGTCACTTATGTTATTTGAATTTCAAAAATCTAACATACACAGTTGTGATCAGTAAGATGTTGGGAGTCTGATAAGACAAACATAATTTTTGGTTAATAATTAATGACCCTTATGAATTTTAATTTTACCCTTGTGAATATTAATATGACTCTTATGAATAGTAAATCATCCTTGTAAATACTAACCTTACTAATGAATGTATAAATAAAATTGATCATCTTTTCATTGACAATAGGATAGTGTTGGTATTTTTATAAGTCATAAATATTTAATTATAATTTTTTGAATAATTTAATAATAATAAAAACATATTTTATTTTCGCAAAATGTATTAATAAATTATTATTTTTTAATTATTTTGGTTATATTATAAATTTATGAGACCTTAATAAATTTTCAAATGTATTATAAATTCAGTTATAATTTTAAAATATGTATTATTCAAGTAAATGATGATATTATTTTCAAATTAAATTTCCCATATTCAGAAAATTATTTATATAAAATGGAGTTCATTTTTTATTCTACACATCAAAAAATGGTCAGGGTGAAAATTTTCGATTTTTCAGAAATACTTGAATTTTTATGAATATTAAAATACGAAAATTTAAGATAAGTTCTAAAACCTGAATTTCTACATCATGCTTGAGTCACAGATGATGTAAAGGACCATTGATTCGAACTAACATTAACTAATTACTCTCTATGATCATTTAATAATCCATATTTCTTATCTTATGGAGAAATAATAAATATATGATTATAATATTAATAAACCCCCTTCCCCCCTCCACTATAAAAACCATTCACACTCCCCTCTTCTCTTCACTCCTCTCAAGCCTTGTGCCTTAACTAAATTCTACTCAAAGCTACCCCCAAGATCCACCCCCACGTCCAGAATCTAATTGTCTCTTAAAAAGACCAAATCATCTCATATTAAGACACTCTCAAGGAAGATTAATTTAGGTGGTAAGTTCGTGTTTTCAATTCTTTAACATTCCTTTCACGTTCCTCTATTTTCTTTTATATCATTACCTCTCCTCATCCAAATGTTATGAAAACTCCATTATGTTATATGTACTAGATTTATGTTATGATAATTTAATAATTTATTATCATTTATACTTTAGAATTCCTTTATACTAGTTGTAAAAACACAATCCGAGATGTGTTTATTTACTACATTCAAGGACGATGGGTTTTCAATTTCCGTTACCATATTCAATTCATGTCATGGAATAATTATTATGGTTGAACCAGTCTATAATATATGTATTATTTCTCATTTATGGTTCTTTATTTTTTACATATGGTTTTGATTTATATAACAAAATGTGTTCATTGTGATCAAAAACAGTCAATTAACCCAAACGGTTATCACTAAAGTTTTATATAATGATTCATCATCAATCCAAGTAACCCAATGAAATTCACAGCCATGTTAGCTTATGGATGTAAAATAATAAAATATAACTCAAAATCTATAAAACCATCATCATTATAAATTATTATCCATTCATGTATATAATTAAACCGACCATGAAACAAACGAACCCAAACAATGAAATTGAACCTCATAACCAATCAAAAAGGTTATGAATGAACTCAAAAAGATTATAATAAATATATTAAATGAAAAATAGGTTCTTTAATGATTAATTAATGAACCAAATTTGATTATTTTGGACATTAATATAATGTTGGGAACATGATTGGACTTATGTAAAATGATTCTACAAGAACCTCCATTATTCCATCAAGTTATTCTTACTCTATTTTTTCCCAAATGAAATAATATATTCACTTTATGTAAATAATAAAATTTCAATTTATATTTCCAAAATAATGTATCAAGATCCATTAATCAATCTCTTTCAGGGATATACAATCTTTTACGTGATTCCCTCCTCAGTACTTCCTGATAAGCAAACCAGTTTTAAGGGAACTTCCCAAATTTTTACCCATTTTTAAGTACACTATATATTTTGTTTTCAGCAAAAAAAAAATTTATAGAATCAATATTATTATAATGAGAACCTTATTTTTTTTACTTCTGGTTTTATATAAAAATAATATTCCATTTTTTCATTTTAAAATCCCTTTAGTAATTTCCTTAAAACTGCACAAAAATGCTTTAATGCTAAAATTTCTTATATAGTTTTTTTACATGTTATCACATCCGTTTGAAATCACATACCATGATATATAATTATTTACCCTTATGAATGTCCATTATGTTATAATTCATCCCTTTAATGGACACTTGTGTGATATGCCTATTAATTATGATTTAAGACATGATTATGATACCCATTTCATTCCTTGGGTACCCTTATATTTATGTATGATTGATTGTGTATGATTCTAGAAGTGGAAAACATATTATTGAAGATGTTATTATGGGTTCACCTAGATATCTCTCCAATGTATTTGGTAAATTTGAGTCTAATGAGACATTATGTGTAATAGTCTTGGCAGTTAGCCTTGACTCTTGCTACCATGTGCAATGGTCTTGATTGTTAAACATGTATTGTGCTCATCTATCTGAAAAAATACTTGACCCATGCCAAAGTCATGTTTTATATTGATTCCAAATTACTATGATTCTATGTCTATATAATTCCATGTTATACATGTTATGGTTTTGTATGTTCAATTATGTTTTATGCCTTTTATATCATTATGTCATGCTTCTTAGCCAATGTCCCTTACTCGGATTTTGGATCAACCCATTGTTAATGATTCCCCCCAGGCTATCCTATAGATATATATGGTAATAATGGGAGTTATGGTCTCTTTAGATATATTATACAAAAAGTTTTTATTATACTTGATTATGTACCTAGTCTTACAAGACACTAGACTTTATGATCCATGGATTGTAATTTGATGTTTAATTAAGCTTAAAATCATGTTGTGATATCTGTAAAAGTGTACGGTTACTATAGATGGTATCAGATGATGGTGTGGTAATTTTTGGAGATTAAGAATAGAGGACTTTAGTAAGAACCTTGAAATGATACAAAGTATAAGAAAGAGTCCCAAAACATTTTTAGGTATAGAGTAACTAGTTTATCCAGAAAACTCATCCATATCTGTATACAAAAAGGTAAAGGTGGATGTGGAATAGATGTATCTATAGGTAAAACACGAAAACAAATCTTTGAACTAGAATTGAATGGGAACTGGTGAATGACAATGGGAATTTCTACACTCTTGGTTTGACACTCTCATGAGATATGCTTTGGTAAATTCATGAGAATGGAAGAAACCATTATTAGGGGAATAAAAAAGATCCAGTAAGATAATAAGTTATGAAATAGATCAAGGGTAACTTACACTGAAACCTATACAGTCACCAGATAGGATAAAATTTTCTTTTACAAGATTATCCTTTTATGTTCATTGTTTATTTTTATGATTAATAGATATGTATTCAATTCCTCTAATTGAATGTTATATTGTTAGTTAATGGAGGTAAATATTAGAATTTGGGCCAATAATAAATGTGATAGTGAATGCGATTATTTATCTAATGATATTTCAAATATGATTGGAATGTGTGATCAAAACATCAAGAAAATACTTGCTTTGGTTTCTCAAGTTATGAATAATAACTGGAATCATGTGTAACTCCCTCATCCCCAAAAGAAATAGAATGTTGACATTGAATCCATCATATGGAAAAGGCCTCCCATGTTTAGTGGATCCTCTAATCCCCTCGTCATAGAAACAATGTATTAACTCCATTGATAATATATTCTCTGTACTTCGGTGCTCAGAATAAGAGAAAGACGTTCTGGTAGTCTATCGTTTTGATGGGGAAACTAATAAGTTGTAGAAACTGATCAAGAATATGAATTCCTAAAGGGAAATTGAATCAATGTATTATAAGGAATTAAATAAGATATGTTTTAATAAATATTCTCCTGTAATCCTCCACATCAAGATGGAATGAGAGTTCCTCAGACTCAAGCAGAAGGAAGATGATTCCATCAGGGGGTATGAAGAAAACATCATAGGACTAGCAGGATATGCCACAATCATTGTCATGAACACTGAAATCAAGGAATATTTATTCTTTATTGGACTCGAGACAAATATACAAAAATGTGTTTGAAATTCTAGACTTTGAAAATTATGAGGAGATTTTACATTATGGCTTATAGGTTGAAATAGAGATTTGATACTCCCAATGGTCTTATGGGCCTACATGAATATTGTGTAATATGAATTCTAATATGGTTGGTTTGTAAAATAAATAACATGATTGAAAGATGATTGAACATCCCATGTTTGTAAATTGTGGGAAAAAGCATCCTGGGAACTATCTAAGGGGAAGCAGAAATTGATTCGATTGTAGAAGAATGTGACATCTGGCTAAAAAATATTGAATGGATATGAAGAATCCAAATAATGTGGAAATAGAATAGAAGGTTATGATAAATGCTCAAAAAGTGGTGAATTTTTATAACTTCAAGGACCATGGGAATTTTGCAAACAATTTCATTAAGTTAGAGGTTGTGAGAGGAAATCAACAACAATCTCCAAGAAATCATGGAAGGGCTTATGCTATCACTAATGCTGAGGTGGAGCTGTAAAATGATTTGGTGAGAGGCATAGTAGTTATTCATTCAAGAATAGATAATATACTATTTGATTTTGGTTCTATAAATTCTTTCAGATCTTATATGTTTGGTAGAACTATTAAGACACCACCTCAAAATTTGGAGGTTATGGTATCACTGAGAATAAAGAATGGGAAAATTATTGAATCCAATGTTTATAAGTCCTCCTTAGTAACTGTTTGTGGACTAAACCTAACAAAAAATATTTTCATACTTCCTTTATTGAAGTTAAATGTTATCTTGGGCATGGATTGGCTATCTATATTGAAAGACAACATCAATTGTCAGGAAAGGGAGATCAATCTTCACATCTCGAATAATCTCTAATTATTTACAAGTGTATGGAGGAAGATGAATCGTCTTTAGAATCATTGTCTAAGGTGTGTATATTACTACCTTATAAGAAACCATATCTAGCTCAAATTATTGAGATAAAGAAGATTACACTTCTTGATTACATGCCCATCGTGAAGGATTAGACTAATGTATTCCCTGAATAGTTTCCTAGTCTTCCTCCTAATCGAGTGGTTGTGTTCTCAATTTTACTTTTTCCTAGATCTCTGTATATATAAATGATACCTTATAGAATATCCATATTAGAGCTATAATAGCTGGAGAAGTAGTTATAGAGCGCTTCACCATGGGGTGCACCATTACTATTCACCAATAATAAGGGTAGATCAATGCACCTCTACATTGATTATCATAAGATCAACAAAATCATGATAAAGAAAAATTATCCCCTACCTCAAATATATGACTTTTTCAATCAGCTTCATGGGGCCATTTATATCTCTAAGGTGGACCTTCAGTTGGGATATCACCAATTAAAGGTATGAAAGGAAGTTATTCCCAAGAAATCATTTTGAACGAGGTATGGTTGCTATGAGTTCATAGTGATGCCCTTCAGACACACTAATTCTCTAGAAATTTTCATGGATCTAATGAGTAGAGTATTTAGATATTACCTCAACAAATTTGTAGTCATCTTTATTGATGATATTCTGATATACTCTAAGAGAAAGGAGGAACACGAGGTGCATTTGAATACTATTCTGAAGACTTTTAGGAGGGTTTAAATATAAGTTATGCACTTTTATTGTTATTTCTGGATGGAGAATGTATAATTCTTGTGGCATGTTATCACCAGAAAAAGGATATCTTTATACCCTTCTAAAACAAATATAATTGAATAGTGTCCTAATACAACATCTATAATGGAGATCCATAGATTTCATGGCCTAGATGGATATTACTAATGATTTTTAGAGAACTTTTCATGATTTTCAAACCCAATGAAAAGCTGACATGGAAGGGGGTTATGTTTATCTGGGCTAAAGAATGTGAAGACTGCATTAAGGAGTTGAAAGAGAGGCTTACCAATGTGACAATAATCACACTATCAACAAGTAGAAAACTCTTTATGGTGTACAATGATGCTTCAATTATGTGCTTAGGATGTGTGCTGATGAAAAATGATTAAGTGATAGAATACACCTCAAAGAAGATGAAAATACATGATCAAAACTATCCTATGTATGATTTGTAGTTGGCAACTGCAATCTTTGCATTGAAAATCTAGCGACATTATCTCTATAGGGAGAATTGTGAGATATATACTGATCGCAAGAGTCTCAAATATATAATAAAACAAAAATAGATTAATATGTGCTAAAGAAGATGTTCAATGCTCATCAAGGATTATGATTTCCCAATCCACTAGCATCATGGTAAGGAAAATAAGGTGGTGGATGATCTATTTAGAATGGATCCTCCATCTTTATCAATGATGAGAATTTAGAAGGATCAATTCTTCATATTTTTTTAGAGGATGGACATGGGAATCATTAAAGGGGGAACATCATCAATAATTTCAGAAATGATTCTTCATAAATACCTCATGTATGATATAATGGATGATCCATGGAAAGGTGTAGAAATTTTGAAAAGGGTGGAAGATTTTAGAAATGGGAAATCCTATGTGTTCATGATTGATGAGGAATGATTTTTCAAATTTGGGTCATGACGATGTGTACCATCCAATACAGAGATAAAGAATGTGATATTGAATTAAATGCATAGCTCAACCTTTTCTATTCATATATGGAGCAAAAAGATATATCATGATCTCCAAGAGAACTCTTGTTAGTACAATATGATGGAGGAGAGTACACATCAAATTGCCTGGTATGTCACCATGTTAAGGAAGAAAGGAAAACGTATAAGGGGATGATGAAACCACTTCCCAAACCAACTTGGAAGTGGGAGAACATGACCATGGACTTTTCAATAGACATACAAGGATATCCAATGGAAAAAATGCTATATGGGTAATGTGAATCATCTTACAAAGATAGCTCACTTTATAACAATTCAAGATGACTTTTTATTGGACCCACTTTCACGGATATATATCAAAGAGGTTTTATGGATTCCTGGAGTACCACTATCTATTATATTAGATAAATATTTGATATTCACCTTGATTTATAGGAAAGGTCTCAAACATTATCTATTCACTGAACTGATCTTCAGTACGACATATCATCCTCAAACAGATGTCCAATCTGAGCGAAACATTCAAACACTAGAAGACATGTCGACAGCATGTTCTAAGGACATCAAAAGAGGGTGGTACCAACATCTTCCACTGGTTGAGTTATACAACAACAATAGTTTCCAATCTGGAATCTGAATGGAACCATTTGAATCCCTTTATGGGAAAATCTGTAGAACACTGGCATGTTGTGATGAAGTCGGTGAGCATAAACTTCGAGGACCTGAAATGGTTGAAAAAATAGATGGAGAAGGAGAAAAATTTCACCATCACATCAAGGCAGACCAAATTCGATAGAAGTATCATGCATACAATCATTGATGAGACCTTGAGTTCATCATTGGAGACATGGTATTCTTCCACATATCTCAGTGGAATAATCTCATGAGTTATGGGAAGAAAGTAAAGGTATATCCCAGGTATATATGTCCCTTTGAGATTCATGATCATGTAAGAGTTGTGTCCTATAGACTAGAACATCAACCTACCATGTCTAAAATAAATTATTTCTTCCATGTTTCCCTCTTAATAAATTACATACCATATACTTCACATGTACTCTGTTCAGAGGTGGTACAATTGGGAAATGATCTTTCTTACAAGGAGTAGCCATTAAAGATCGTTGATCATAGAGATAATGTTATACATAACATGACTACTCACATGGTAAAAGTACAATGGTGGAACCACAAGTATGAAAAGGAAACATGGGAACTGGAGCAGGAAATGAAATAAAATTACCTGCACCTTTTTACAATATCGAATGTAAAACAAAATTTCGAGGGTGAAATTTCATAAGGGGTGATGAATGTAACGACCCAAAGTTTAATAAATGGAAATTAAATTCTTATAATTATGTCATATAATCACTTAAAATAAAAAAACTAATAAGTAATATGTGACCATTAAACATAATATTGTCACTTCTGTGATTTGAATTTCTAAAAACTGACATACACAGTTGCGATCAGTAAGATGTTTGGAGTCCAATAAGGCAAAATTAATTTTTTTGAATAGTAACTAACCCCTATGAATAGTAATTATACTATATGATTAGTAATATGAACCTTATTAATAGTAAATATACCATGTAAATTTTAACGTTACCAATGAATGTATAAAAAAATTCATTCATTTTTTAAGTGACAATACGATATTGTTGGTATTTTCATAATTCATAAATAATTAATTTAAAATTTATGAATAATTTAATAATTAAAAAATAAAATTTATTTTCATACAATTTATTCATAAATTATTATTTTTATTTCTTATGATAATTGGATAATTTTATGAGACCTTAGTTAATATTTCAAAGTATTATAAAATCAGTTATAATTTTAAAATATGTATTTTTCAAGTAACTGATGATTTTATTTAAAAATTAAATTCCCCATAATTAGAAAATTATTTTCATAAAATGGGGTTTATTTTTTGATTCTACACATCAAAAAATTATTTTCATTAAGTTTTAGTATTTTTAAGAAAAACTTGAAATTTTTATGAATAGTAATATACGATTATTTACGATATGTACTAAAGCCTGAATTTCAGCATAATTTTTGAGTCATGGATGGTGTAAATAGCCATTTTTTTGAACTCAAATAAACGTATTAATATTTTTCTCATTAAATAATAACTATTTATCATCTTATGGTGAAATAATAAACTAATAATTAAAATAATTAAAAAACTCTCCACCCCTCCACTATAAAAACCACCCACACTCCCCTCTTCTCTTTACTTATCTGATGCCTTGTACATTGTATAAATTATTCTCAAATGTCTCCCCAAGATCCTCCCCCACATCCATCAGACCTTGGTCTCTTCATGAGGCCAAATCATCTCCCCTTAACCGGCTCCCAAGTATGATTAATTTCAGAGGTAAATTCCTCTTTTCAATTCTTTTCCTTTTATTTCATGATCCTTTATTTTCTTTTCTATCCTTAACTATCCTCATAAAAATGTTATGAAAAATCATATACATTATATGTTCTGGGATTTTTATGATAATTGAATAAGTTATTATTATCTCTCCTTTGACCTTATTTTATACTAGTAGTAAAAACACCATCTGAGATGTGTTAATTTACCACATTCATGGACGATGGGTTTTAAATTTCCATTACCATCTTCAATTCTGGTCATGAAACCATTATTATGGTTTCACCAGACAATATTATATGTATTATTTTCAATTTTTTGTTTTGGAAAAATTGTTTACCATGGTTTTTATTTATAAAACAAAATTTATTCGTTGTGATAAAAAAACTGCCAATTAACCCAAAAGGTTATCACAAAAGTTTTATATAATGATTCATATTTACTCCAAGTAAACAAATGAATTATACACACATGTAACCATATGAATTTTCAATAATAAAATATAACTCCATTTCTATACAACTATCCTCATTTTACATTATTATCCGTTCATGTATATAAGTAAACTGATCATAAAACAATCGGACCCGATCATTGAAATTAAACCTCATACCAATAAAAAAGGTTATGAATGAACTCAAAAATGTTATACTAAATAAATTAAATATGAAATAGGTTATTTATTAATTAATTAATTAATATCATTTGATTATTATGGTCATTAATTTCAAGTAGAGAACACCATCATACTTATGGTAAGGGATTCTACTCAAACCTCCATTATTCCTTTGGATTATTTTTACTCTCTTTTTACCCAAATGAAATCCTATATTTAGTTTATTTAAATATTTTAATTTATATTTATATGTTCAAAATAATGTATCATGATCCATTAATCACTCTCTTTTGGGGATTATCATGCTTTTATGTGGTTCCCTCCTCAATACTTCCCGATAAGAAAACTCGTTTTAAGGAATCTTCTAGAATTTTTACCCATTTTCATGTACACTATATAATCTGTTTTAAGAAATAATTTTTTATAAAATCATTATCTTTATTAGGAAAACCTTCTTGTATAACTTATAGTTTTATATAAAATATTATTCTATTTTCAATTTTAAATTCTCTTCAATATTTTCATTAAAACTGCAAAAAATATTTTAGTTCTATAATTTGTTAAATAGTATTTTTACATGTTATCACTTCTTTTTGACATCACATACCATGATATGTGCATATTTTCCCTTATAATTTTCCATCTATTATATAATTAATTTCTTTAATGGACACTTGTGTGATGTTCCCATTAATTATTTTTATGACATGATTTGGATACCCATTTCTTTCCATCGGTACCCTTATAGTTATGTATGATTCAATATATATGATTATAAAAGCGTAAATAAAATTCATGAATTTTTTATGATTTTTTTGCCTAGATTTTTCTCAAATGAATTGGGTAATTTTGGGTCTCATGAGACGTTATATTCAATGGTCTTGGCGGTTATTTTTTTCTCATGCTACCATGTGCAATGGTCTTGGTGGTTAACCTTGGCTTGTGCTTCTCTATGTGAAACGAGCCTTGAATCATGCTAAAATCATGTTATATGTTTCTATCACATTACTATGGTTCCATTTTTATATGATCCCATGTAATTCATGTTATAGTTCCATAGGCTCAATTACGTTTTATGACTTCTTATATCATTATGGAATTCTTCATAACCCATGCGCTAAAGCTTTATTCTTATGATTAATCCCTTACTTGTATTTTAGCTCATCACATTTTCCATGTTATCCTTAGGATATCCAATAAATATGTTTGAGAATAATATAATTTAGGAGAAAATTATGGAGATTAAATAAAAATTTGTTTTTTGTTGTTTGATTATGTACCTAGTCTTCCAAGACACTAGACATGACGATCCTTGGTTTGTAATTTCATGTTTAAGTATTCTTAAAATCATAAAATGATATATGTGAAAGTTTATAGTCTCTATATTAAACATTAGGAACCTCTTCCTTCAATATTTCATCTAGTATAATGAATTTTGTCATGACTTTAAATACATTGAAGATCATCTATAGCGTTATCTAACTTATAATGGAATCTATTGTAACTTCCCATTATTCTAGAAACATTTTTCTTTCCTACTCATCCTGAATATGATTTTCTTGAGTATGATTCAAAAAACCATTCTCCCCCTTTATTTCTTCAGTTATTAATCACATGTCTTACAACTTACTTATTATTTTGATAAATAAAAAACATAAAAGTATCGTTAGATTTATATCGGATCAATGATGAATCTAATTCTCTTTCTCATTATGATAGAAACCTCATTCCAAACCTAGGGTGAGTCTGATGTGGCTTTTCTTCTCGAAAAACCGCTTCCAAATACGATATACATTCTTAAGTATTGTGAGTCAAATTTTATAAAAATGATGGTCATTTTGATTGTCAACTGTTACAAAGTGAATATATTTATTCTCTTTTACCACAACATATGATACCTGAATATGATAATCTTATTTATCAGTTTGGGATTAACCATATCTTTTAAATAATTTTAAGATCATAATAATAAATTAAATTATCAATTTATCATTATTATAAGAAAAATTAAAATAATCAACCATATGAAGTGAAAGAAATATGAAAATTTGAGGGTTTTTTACTTCATCAGTAGATGGAATGTTTTAACCTATTCACTCACAATCCCTCTCTTTTAAGAGTAGTTTCTAGATCTCTCTGTGGAAAATATCTAATATAAGCTGTAGAAAAATTTGATCCTAAAGAAGAAACTTTCTAGATTTCATGAGATTTAAAAAAACCATTGCCTAGAAGATTCCATTTAGTTTCCTGGAGCAAAATCTAACATCATTCAATCAGTATAGGGGAAAAGGGTTGGTAATATAGAGACTACCACTATTACCCTCAAAAAAATATCAGTGCCTATTCAAACCCCTATGAAGGTTCCAAATAGTCCAATAGTTAGTATCAAGGGAAATAAATGACTAATTCTACCTCACCTAGAATCAAAAGGAGACCAGGGTTGGATGAGTTTTTAATATTGGACGAATAAAGAATTCTTCTTCTAAAATGATAATGTCCAAGGTTATTTCATTATATCCAAGTAAAATAACCAATTGAAGCTGCTAAAACCCATGAAACCTAATGGAGTGAACTTCACCAATCTCCCAAACTACTTAACTTTACATAGGAGGTTGGATCACACTAACCAATATTGCATCATCTTCAAAGATGTCTTCCAAAGCATGGTAGATTCTGGCCAAGTGATGTTGGAATATTCCACGATATAGGTAAACTATGTAACCATATCAAAAATAGAGGAATATGTTGATAGGAAAGAAGTATTATTTTGGTATGGGAATAATTTTGATAACAATATGACTAGACAGATATTATATATGACCCATTCTACATTGAGAGCACAACAACAAAAACCCATAATGATCGCATTACCCAGGGAGGAGACATCAAAAAATACCCTAGAAGGTGGATTTAATCATCACAAATAAGAAAAATCAGAAGAATAAAAGTCGTGTTTAGCTCTTATTCAAGTTATAACTATTTTATATTTCATTCATACAACATCTAAAGAATGGGAACCACCCCAAAAAATAGAACCCTTATCAGCAGAAGAGATCATCTTGTGTCTTTTTAAAAAAATAAAATTGAAAAAAACTCAAATGATAAATATTTTTACTATTATGATTTCCCTATACCTAAATGTGGAGTTGGAGGATGAAGGCACAAGAGCTAAGGATACAGAGGAAAGTGAAAGAGTAGTTAGACACAATATACAACTCACTTCCCCACATAGGGCATATCCACTATTGATTACCCTTGGGTGAGAACTCCATCAATCCAAACAGAAACATGTTGGAGTCCTAGAGCCCTCCTACTGTCATCCAATCCCATTAGGCTTACATGACTGTCCAAAAGGAGTGTGATTATCTGACCATCCTAGAAGAAGGGGAAGGATGGTGTGACCTACACCACTGGAAGAAGATGATATCTGAACCTCTACTCAGGTCCTAGGTTTATCCACCTCAAACACATCATCTCTTAATCCACATAATATAGAGTATACCTACATATGGATGTTCCGTTCTTTGTCACAAATTAAAAAAATTATGAATGAGTAAGCAATTTTCCCTATCAAACTCTCAATTCTATATTATCTTCTTATTTGAAAATAACTCAGAGAGGCACTTATCGAGGCTCTCCAAATCCCCCAAGAGTTTGATCCAGAAGTCAATGAAGACGAGATTTATCAAGTGGAGATTATTCCCAAAAGAATTTAGTTTCACCATATCATTCACAAAGAAGGATCAGGAAGAGGTCATATAGGGACATATCAGACCCCTATACATTTCTAGTAAACTCGATAATGTTTCAAATTTAAGTTATAAGATTGAAAATGTTTTGGTGATCACAATCAACCCAATTAAAAACCCTGTGAAATTTCAGATAGAATAAGGGTTATTTATCACCTAAAAATATCACCTTTCATGTGTATAATAAGAGGGAGTAAAGACATCTCATGAAGATTAAACTCAATTCCCGGTTTTAGTATCTTACACAAAAACCTAAGTTCATTGTTGTCCAGTAAGACAATACTTTTAATGACTTTCTTAGAAGGAATTTTCTTAATTTCAATATGGTGGTACCTTCAACATATCAACAAAATTTTAAATACACAATCGATGGGAAGGAAGACATACTATGTGTTGATATTTCTCCCTTTGAATCTTTTAAAACCACATATGCTGAAGCTGGTTTCTACCAAAGAGAAGGAAAAACCCAATGGTGGATTAAAATATACAGATTTCATCCCCCAATAGCTTAGAGACCACCTCTATGAATCCATGGAGTATGATTAATAGTTACTACATGTTTCCAGAAAATATTGTCAAGGAAATAGTCTTAATCCCCTTGGATAGGCTCCCCATGTCCCTAGTGGTAGTGTAAAATAAAATCTGCTCAGGTGTCTCTCCACAATTAATTTTGTAACTAGGGATGAAAATATCTCTTCACACAACCTCTCTCATCCCAACAATGATAAATATTCCCCCATATTATCTACCATGCCTGAAAATTACTCCATATAATCAATGGCATAATAATAAAATGATGACCACATGTAAACCCCTCCAGAATTTGAGGAAGGAACCCCCACCCCCCCCCCCCATCAATTTGCTCAGGAAGGTGAATATGTCAACCAAAGAATACATGCAGACTACATTAATTATTCCCACCATACCCCCTAGGATCATGATATTATTATTACACTTCTAAAGTGACATTGATATGTGTTCTCTTGAAATTATATAGAAATTCCCAAGATAAACCCCAATGGGGACACACTCCATCTAGGCTTACTTGATGACCATTGAAGTTTCATATAGAGGCCCACATGGATGCATCAATATCAAGATACTAATTTATAATCATATTTTTAAAAACTGATAAAATATTACATTCCCATTGAAGTAAAATAACAAATATGGCTCACCAAAATTGTCCTTGTAAAGAAAAATAATGGGAATATTAGTGTTGTTATCAATTTCAGAGACTATAACTAACACTTACCAAAATATGAATTCCCATTTCTGATCACAAAACTCTCGACTGATAAAAATTATAGTTTCCAATCCCTTTCATTCATGGATGGGTATTTGGGGTATAATCAAATAAAAATGTCCCTGGTAGATGATAAATCCACCACCTTCAAATCACCCTAGGGGATATTTTTCTATGAGGTCACACCCTTTAGACTAAACAAAACTACCACTACATATCAACACACCATGGATTATATCTTTATGAACTTTGTTGGATGAATAATAGATTATTATGTTGATGAAAAAGTTTTCAAATATTGATTGAGATGTGATCACTTCATAGATCATCAAGAAATATTCAACAACTTGTGGAAAAATAGTTTATAGATGAATTAGATGATGTGTGATTTCCCAGTAACATCATGGAAATTCCATGGATTAGTTTTCCTCCACCATAGAATTGGGGTTGATCAAAAAAAGACTAGTTAAATCCTATCAATGTCACCCATCGTAATCCTAAATAACTAAGGGGGATCCAAGGGAACCTCAAATACATTAAATGTTTAATAGCTAACCAAGTAAGAAAATATCTCCCCTTCACCAAGTTAATAAACAGGGGAGTCCCTTATCGATGGGATGAGGAAGAAAAATAATCCTTTGATAGTCTCAAGTAGAAAATTCTTCATCCAACTGACATGATACCACTGGTGGATGGAAATACACTCATCTTACATGTGAATTCCATGGAATAACCAATTGTAACTCTACTTCCATAGAAAAATGGTGAGGAAAATGATTATAATCTCTATAACCTTAGATAAATGATTCTAGGTACTACAACATGGTATTTCGATGTCACGAGTAATTTCCTCGCACTGAATTTTGTAGTAAAAAATATATAGAATTACTTGAAACACCATGAAGTCAACTTCATTTATCATGTTGAAATACTGAAGTACATGTTTGGATACTCTATATTGGCTCAGAATTTTGACTGATGGGATGTTATTGTGCAGTAGTACTATATCTATTTCAAGTTAGGTTTGGAAGTGAATGTGTATTCCCTTTCTAACTTAATCATAACACACCATGCCCTATAAATTACACCAGTAGATACTAATATTCTATATAAGGATTTTATTAAACCAATGACACTCCCAAAATATTGGAGAGGTATTTTGATAGTGCCTCCATAATTTATATCAACAAGAGATTAGAAAACTTGAAGCTCTATTGGGTTGTATTATGGATTGTATTTGATTCTCTAGATCAAGAAATTTCCCCATACTAATTCTCACTATCTAAAGGATGCATTAATCATGAGTCCAAATACCACACCATCATCATTGGCATAAAACTATCCCAAAATTTAAAGTATCCTACCTAAATATCAAATGGGATTAAGTGATAGTGATAATGAAAATTAAGGTTGAATATTCCATCAAAAAAGAATAATTTTACCCTCTCATAAGATATGTCATATGAATAATTTAAGAGTTTCCTTTTTAACAAAAATTGCATCATGTCCCCCAATCACAGAATGCACATGTTGATACACTGGCTATAGTAGTCGTAGTTTTGAATGACCCTGATTAAAATGTTATGGTCTTCTGAATCACATAATAAATGATGGTCTCATCGATCACCATTTGTGACATGGAAGAAAAAAACCAGATAATCACCATGCCACAGTGTAAAAAACCAATATCCACCCCTGGATGGATAGAGACCATGGATTAATATCTCTTAAATGGGATCCTCCCAATATATTGAACTAGAAGGGAACATATTCAACGTCCGAAAACAAACATTACCCATTGGGATATAAAAAATTAGAAAATAGTCACCTATAAATAAACATTATATGGAATACTCTTAAAATGCGTAGCATAAAGATAGATTCTTTCTATAATAGTAAATGTACATGTAGGTTCATGTAGTGATAATTAGTTTGGGTATGGACTTTCTATAAAATATGGAGGAACAATTTCTACTAGAAAACAATGATACATGACTCTGTGGAGTTCACCATGAAATTTCATGCATACCAGATTCATGTAAACTCCATCCATTAGAAACCATAATATCAACATATAGCTAAATATTCATTATCATTTTCATATTGGGAGTGATCATTTTGGGAAAATATCTCCCAGCCCCAGATAATCATTTTAATTATATCATTACAGCTACTAAATTATTTTTCAAATTGGTTGAGAAAATACCAATCATTGAATTTAGAACAATGAATATCATCAACTTCACGTAATCCAATATCATCACCATATTCCAAGTCCCTCACAAGATACTAATAGAAAATAGTGCCAACTATTATTCAACTAAGTTAAAGAAATTTTACAAGGATTACATCATCGAAACCAATCAATTATCTCAATATCAAGTAATGAAAAATGAAAAAATAGATTCCTTTAATAATACATGTAAAATATACTTCCTAATATTGTCAATAAATGCAATAATTCTTCACCAAATAAGATCATCTATGATTTATGAGCATATTGTACCAACACTTGTATTACTACACAAGAAACTCCTTATTCATTACAACATGAAACTGAGACATTGTTTTCCATAGAAGTACAATTTCACTCACTTCAAATAGAAATATTAATACAACTCTCAAATGATAAGAATTTGTAAAAGAGGTTGGATAAATTATAGCAGCTTGTTTAGAAAAGGTTGCATACACTATACAACCTCAAAGTCCATTAACAACAGATCACATGATCCTTTAATAAAAAAGGATTAACTCTGTTCATTCCTTCAATGAGAACTGGTATTGGACTATACAACCCTAATGATACCAAGAATGAAACCTCAAAATCTATAACCTGAACATAATGTGCCTTATAACATACATATGTTCTATCACAATAAAGCTTACTCACTAGCTACAATTTATAGGGGACATGTCACACCTCAAACCAATGTGAGGTTTCTGAAGAACTACATTACATATCCATTTTAAGAGTATCCCATGTTGGGAACACATGAAGTTAATATATATATATCAAAGCCATCCTGACCACATGATGTCAAAATGTGCTAAGGACATCCTGGAAACATGAAATTAAGCTATACAAAAGATGTCTTGACCACACAATGTTAAACTATGTAGAATAAATCCTGAACTCATGATGTTATACTATATAGAATATTTCTTGATCACTTGATGTTAAAATGTACATAAGAAAACCTTACCACATAATGTTAAAATGTATGGAAAAATTCTTGGTAGAAGGAATTTGAACTGTATGGTATCTTTTCATCTTGGTTTCATGATGTTAAACGTCATGGTATATGATTACCGAATGACATTAAAATACATAGATGAAATCCTCAACACATGATTATAAACTCCATGGGGATATATGTATCACCAATGACTCACAACATGTGATCTAGATTTATGAAAAGTAGAAATGAATTTCCCCCATCCCTATGTGAAAGTTTGATCCATATAGAAAATCCCCCCATCCAAAAAATTTACATGGCTTCATTTCAATCATCATAAGATACATAGTGACACTTGGACTATCAATAATGAGAACATACACAATATATCCATCCCAGTCCTAAGACATCAAACTATGTGACAGTTTTTGTGCCTTCTATTTTCATGTTGTGTAACCTTTTTCATTACCACATGGTATTAAACTTTGTGGCTATTGTATATACACCATAACATTAAACATCATGGTTTCTCACTAATTACCTATAGAATGATTTATATCATTACAAGATACATGGTGATTCCCATATCTTAATTCTTGGGTCCATCCATGATACTATATTTTTCACATAGAGTAACCTTCATCCGTAAAGCACTACGTTAAACACAATGGAAGATGTCCTTATTGCATGACACTAAACTGAACAATTTCCCATAAATATTTATCACTTAATAATAATAAAATGTGATATATATAGATTCCTATATCCAATATATTATACCAAACACCAGATTATAAAAAATTCATATTCCCTTTATTTTAATTTTCTCCATGTCATCAAATAAAAAATTTCCATTCCTTATTTCTCATATTGAGCATAGCTCATGTGGGCTTAGGGATCTTAGGAATTATTCCCCATATGATTGAGACATATTAATTCATAACAATTTTAGTATGATCTTGGATTAAATACCTTAAAATTAATTTCATAATTTCTAGTAGCATGATGATAAACCACATGGATGATGTTTCTTGCATGACATAAACCTACGCATTTCCATTGACCTCACATAATAGGATCACTATCCTTGGTGTTGGTCTCCCACCACACCTCATTTCAATAACTACATTTTGATTGATTCCTATAATTATAGGTTATATATTGATTCATAGATCTCAACTCATGGGTCCATCTACAACAATAAATTCGAATAATCCACTATCTGTGTATGAGTCAAATCTTTTTGGGGGTTTCTTGTTCAAGAACCACATGTACATTGATTCATGTCTTCACAAGATACATAGTGATTCAAGGATCTCCAAACCTAGCTCAAGACACAATAATCAATGATAAAAATTCACCCAACTGCAAATAGGTTAGACGTGCATGTAGATTTTCTCATTCAAGAACTATGTGTTGCTCGATTCCATCCATCACAAGATACATTGTTATGCTAGAGTCCACCCATCTTAGGTGTTATTCCAATAAACAATGGGAACATTACTACCCAAAATGTACGGGTTACACCAGCGTAGAGTGTTTCCCATTCAAGAAATTCATGTGTCTTGATTCCTGTCAACACATGATATGTAGTGACACTCAGATCACCAATCCTAGGGCCAGTAACAAAAAAAGTATTTTTATCCTCTCTTCATACAATATGGAAATATGTGTAGTAATTTCTTACAAGAAAAAATTATGTATTGATTTTTTTCATTACAAGATTGGTAGAGACCCCCAGATCTCCAATCATGGGTCTAGTTTTAACATACAAAATGATAAACAATACACCCCTAACTATATATCGGTTGAACCAATGTAGTGAATGTCTTAGTTTCATGATGTTAAAATGCACAACAAATGGCCTTCATGTTGAATGGATCATAAAAACAATATGCACCACTTTTTAATAAATTTTGAGTCATACAATATCATTATTCATGTACATGAGTTAGATCCACATATGGATTGCTTGTGCATGAGATGGATCTATGTACGAAGGGCTCCATCATATGGCTACCAATGAATAACTTTGTTCATGGATACCATATGACTACTACATATAAATTGCATTGACTATTGAATAGATTCCACATTGATATCTTTAACAATTTTTACATGACATTAAACTATAAGTAATGAAAAAATTATTTGTCAAATTACATTAAACTTAATGACATAGGCATCCAAACTACATAATGAAAAACATTATAGGCCATCACCCCTAATCAGAACTTATCCAAGGATCATAATAAAATAAACCCATTTCACTAAAGAATATGGTTATTTCATAATATTTAAATCTCCTCAACCCATTAATCACACATCATCTCTTGGGCACCTCAGGTTGCTTCCAACCTTCCATGGACATTGCAAAATAATTACAAACTTCAAGGAACCCTTTGTTTCACTTTTAATTTCTTATTATGGTTCCTAAATTTGACCCCCTAGGTATCAACCATATGTATAATCGCATTAAAAATGGATCTCTGATCATTTTTATCTTCACATCACTATGGCTGAACTTAGCACCATAGAGTGTTTTGTGACATTTATGGACTGGTTTTACCATATAATTACTCATTACTAATGAACTTTGATCCATGGTTTACTAAATTTTCACCTCCATATATAAAATTTACTATAGTTATATTGACCATGAGTTTCCTAATTATGTTTTTGTGTTGCATTCTCATCTTACTAGGTCCTTGTGCTCCATGACCTTAAACTACATGCACTCTAGTCAAAGCTACATGACCTTAAACTCTATCTATTTATGGTCAAAATCTCATGAACCTAAATTTTATTGAATGATACACAAAAAAATCAAGTTAAAAACCCACTATGGGTGGTCTGAGAAAAAGTCAAGGCACTGCTATCTAAACTCTTCATCCAAAATGATTAAAAAAGTTAGAGCATAAATAAATAATATCTCTCGAAGAGACAAATGTTTTTCCCTAGTAAAGACAATCCATGCTCACTGGACCCCCTAGTCCGGGGAAAAATCAGATCAGTATTTTGATACACATCCTCACTTTGATAACAAGTTCACTAGGATACGAAAAAACTTTTAGGGTTCTCAAATCTATCTTGAAAATTACTTTCTCCATTAATCACACATTATAATATATGAAACTCACGTCGATGCAATACTTCCATGGACCTTGTAAAAGGATACCCAACTTCAAGGGACCCTTTGTTATACTATGAAAGTCTTCCTTTAATTCTTGCATATGTGCCTATGTCTATCATTAAAATGTGTCATAACATGAAAAATGGGAACTCTAATCCGTGTGATCTCTGTTGCCACCATGGTGAAACTAAAAAAATATAGTGTTTTTGTTCAAACCCAACATAATAGTCATATGTTGTCCTCATGAGCCAAGAACATTGGACCATGTTTTACAATTACGATAACAAGAATATTCATGATGTTTTTATATCCTCAACATTATATAATCGTGTCTAATTCCCTTCCTCATTGAAGGAATGTGACACTCCATTATTGAACATTATGATGGTCCACACCACATGAATCAAAACCACATGGTGTAGGAATAAAGCATCCAACTAAAATTATATACTTATTTAGGGTGCATAACCCGTCTTGGATAGATGTTGATCAATATACAACTTCATCACCTAGAATATTGAGTCTTCAAAAATATTACATGAACATTGGAAATGAGTGGTGACCCACTTTTCATGACCATGCATGTAATCCTTATGGGCTCATGTAGAAGGACTTATTACCCACTAACAAGAGGAATATCATCCTTACAATAAAATGAACTCTAATCCTCATGATCCCTAGAAACGCTATGTTAGAACTCAATAATTTATGTTTTTTCTGACCATCCTCAGTATGTCATCCCCATTTCATATTCATCAGTTCAAAATTTTATATTATGAAATACACAACCCATATTCCTACTATCCAGGTTGACTTACATTTCATAATGTTTTACCCATAACCAATCCCATCCCCATAAATATTTCATGGAAAATGGAAAAGAGAAGGGATTCACATTGTTTGAACATGAATATAGGCCCCATGGGATCTTGCATAATGGTATGTGAGCTACCAACTAGATGTTTCTCCTCATTGCAATGAAATAACTAAAATTATCATGATCCATAGAAACACAACTACAGAACTCTACACTTTAGGATGTTTTGGGTAATCCCCAGTATGTCTACCCCATTTAATATTCATAAATACTATTCACGAAAAATTGATTTAGACCGCATATCATATGTATATCCTAACATCAAGACATTAAAATTCACAACATTTCACACCCCTATCACATGACATTAAACCTACATAAGAGACCTCCTTGCCACATTACATTAAATTGCGTGAATAATGCTACATTACGGTTGATATATTACAATTAATATAAAATATATTCTAGAAGACTCTAAACTACCATTAATATAAGGCCCAATATAGAACAACTAAATTATAAAATAATGATGGTCTAGTTTGAAATACCTAATAATGGAAGAATAAAAATTAATGAATGCTCTACAAGCTAAAAACCTAAAAAAGGAATCATGGGTAAAAGTCGAGGCTTTACTCACTATGTATGAATTTTTAATACTCAAGGAAATATTGATCCATCATAAAATAGAGAAGGCACTAAAATTTCCCGGTCAAAAATCCATAATAGGGTGACCGATGAAAAAGACGGTTCCATGCCCACTAAGTGTTTCCCTATAAGAAGCTTAAAAAAAATTAGGGAAATATGAATATAAAGATACAAGTCTTGTAGGAATATTGTTTTTAACTTGTAAAAATCATGTTATACTCTATAACTCCAATTAAATCAATAAAAGATAGAAAATTCTAACTTTGGAACATATATTGTACTCAAAATATCCTTTTCATAAATAGGTAATCTAAATAAAACTAGATCATATACATCAATGAAGAATCCAATGTTAGTGAGAATTCATGGGTATTTATGAAGTTATATTTATTTTTATTTTATAATTTAAATTTATCCATTTAGGTTTACTTTATATTATGTGAAGGATGGGTATCATTTATGATACATACAATATATGTTCAATGAAATGTCTTTCACATAGGAATCATATAAAACTAGACAATGTAATTTAAAATTAAAAAGATGCATTTAGTGATAGAATTCATAAGGAGGTATATTTAAATTTCAATTCCTCTTTGATGATTCCATAAAAAAGGGAAAAAAATCAATTAGACTATAATAAAATTTGACCGGATGAATTTTCCATGTCGGCGAGAGTCTAACAAGAAGCATCGATTGAGTGACAAAGAATTTCCCATCATGCTTCCTCTACTATTTCCTTTGGAAGGAGAGTCTAGATAAAAGTGTGAAACCACTTGAAACTTTTTTAAGTGGTCACTTATGAGGCTGATTATTCCAAAAAACTAGACTTTGAGAGAGCTATGATCTCATAATGTATCATTATATTTTTGGTCAAGGCATCTATTAGGGTGTGTAGTTGAGACATTATCTGGTGACTCTACTCTAACGCTTCTAAAAATTCTATTCTAAGTTTTGTTAGGGGACTTCTACCATCGAAATGAAATAATTCCCCATACCTACAAGAAAACTTTTGCTAAGGTAGGACAATCTATCACATGATATCATATAATGGATAGTCGTCAAATTCGTCCACCCCCAAATTGAGAAATATCTAGTGAAGGTATTTCTTTTTATTAGAAAGCATTTCTAGGTTAGTATCCATGATCAAGGTGTGAATGTACTATTATATTATCATACAATGTGGTTGGTCATCCATAAAGACTAGGGTAGGTATTCTAGAAAGGGGAACGATCGATTGAACAGAAAGAAAAGCAATAGGGGATGTCCCATGTGCTCTTATATCAAATGAGGCATCATCCATCACTCATATTGAAGTACCATATTCCTCAACAAATTATGCCCCATTGATGGGATGGTCATCTTTAGGATGAGAATTATTCTTCTAATTCTCATCCAAAACCGGAATCAACAATATTGTTTCTATAAATAAGGGGGTATGTGAAGAACATGGTTTTTCCACATCACAAACCAAACTATCAAGAACACTACTTAGTTAAGCTTCCACCAAATTTTTGGAGTGATTATAACATAGGAAAAAAGGTCACTAATATGAAAAATGAAAATCTTATTTTTTTTGTTTTGAAAACCAATATAATTTTCAATTACTAGATAATATCATGATTTCATTCTCACCACATGATAGCTAAAGGAAGAGGAGAAACCCTTTGAATGAAACCGAATTGGTGGGTGACCCGATAGGGGGTATATGGTTTTCAAATGACCAAACCATCCACACGGGCTATCAGAACCCCATATAGATGTCATATTTAATTTTATGGTTTAGAAAAATATTTTCCTCCATTATCCAAAATTTGCATGTTATGTGCAAGATAAGGCTTAAAGATAAAGAATACATACAAAATTAGCATTCTATTGACCACAACAGGGCCTAGAAGCATTGCCTCTACCCTATAAATATTAAAAAACCTAGGAAAAAATGAGGCATTAGAGATGTAATTTTTATTATGGTATTTTTAATAGTAGAAATGCACCCCTATCCAGTGAAATAAAAAATGTAAAGGGCCACTAGTCCAAGAGGGAATTTTAAATTGTTGGATATGGCCCATGATTTGGTATAGGTGATAAGAGTTTTTATTGGTCTATTAAGAGTCCACCCCTATGCTAATCGATTTTCCGTCACTAGAATACTCACTTGAACTCCCAACCATGCATCCCCTTCTTAGAAAACCCATATGTTTGAGAACATGGCCATGAAACCTGTCAAACTAAGTATTAAGGACATCTCTATTCTTATCTCGTAACCTGATATGGTATACTTCATGGCCTCAAGGGTTTCCTAATTATTTCCCTTAACATTTTAAACCTACTAGTAAGGAAACAAGTGAGGACGTATTGTGTTCTGATGAGCTCTGATATGGAAGAGAAATACATTGATCCAATTTTTATAAGAAATCGGAGAGTGAAAATTTAGCTCATTTCTTATCTTCTATTTCACAATATTGAGTATGTCCCTTTCCAAGAATGGAGTTTATGTGGTGTCATCCCGGATTTATGTGGTAGGAATAAACTCATTGTACATCTCCCTAAGAGGATATATCTCTCCCAGTAGCTAAATATCTCAAAGCCTAATTCATACATCACCATGGGATAGGCCGAATGTATTAGTTGCGAGACACCTATGGAAAATCAATTATTTAAGAAGTACAAATTGACAATACATGATGAGATGAGAAACCCATACTAACTCATGAAGATGAATAGTATATAACTGTTGAATAAATCTATGTAGGTATGTCTAACCCAAAAATATCACACCCATTCATCCTAAAAATTACCACCATGTCACAAGATTCATTTTGAGCTCTAAAAGATTCTATAATTATTCAAACATGATAAGAATATGCTTGAATGACTCAGAAAGATTTTTTGGTGGAGAAAATAAAAACCATATAGACCTTGAGGGATATTATCTAGTATATATGAAAACCCATGAGACCATGATATAACCAATGTAATATCCCCAAAGATCATCATTTGAATGTAATCAAAGGAAGATGAAATCTTGAAAGATAGAAAATTGTAGTTAGGTGAGGGAATGAAACCAATATCAAGTAGGCTGAATCCATAAAGAGGAAATCAGTATGATAGGGGATAGCCCAAAAGATTAGAAGAGATAATCCATTTTAAAATATCATTTTCAGATAACACATCATACTTAGGGTATGTATTTTGATTCCCATCAATCATATCCCTATGAATGGATATGGTGAAAGATTCATGGGAACTTGAATCCATCTATATGAAACCAAGAAAATGTAGGATGAGTGGGCAACACTATCCAAAGGGACTCATGAACTAATAGTATAATACGAATAACATGAATCATACATGGATTTGTGATTACCAGACATAGTATATGTCTCATGACTCAAATAACCCATAGAATGTCTCCAAACAATGTGACCTATGGTATATCTCTTGAAAACATTATCTATAATTACACTAGTGATCACATGACCGGGATATGGTCAAAAAAACCGCATAATGACCACGTGATCATGAAACCAAGACAGAGGGTCATGTGAAACTCACCAAATATCCATACAGTTGAGGACCAGAGTAAAGATTCAATCAATTACTGATATTTTATTGATTATTTGTTTGATAAATTGACAAGACAGATCAATCACATGGTGTAAACACAAAATCAAATCTCATGAAATGTTCATGAGACCTATTATTGCAATGAGGTCTTTTAAAATGATCGTTTGATGGAAGAAATTATTAGATATCTTGACAATCAGAGACACCAGATAAATGATACACCCCTTGCCTCCCTATTTATAAGGTAGTCTATAAAAAACCAATGGTCACTCAGGAGTCCAAAAAATATCCAACACACCGATCGACGGTAGCTCCAAGGACACATGTGGGAAATTACATTCCTTATATGGGAGTCCTTATCACTAAAGATGTCACTCTTGAGTGTGTTCATTTGTTGAATCAATCTAAGTGAGCATAAAAAGACCTAGAATGGAATAAATACCAGAATCCAAAGTTTTAAATTCCCTACATAACAAATGGATAGATGTAATCATGATCACATGGATCATTTTACCTTTATAAGGACACACAATCTCTTGACTTTCAAAATGTCATATGAATAGGTCATCTGCATCACATTATCTTATTATGATCATGTGAATTCCCATTGACAAGAACTCATTTTCTTAAAAAGGAGTCCTAACAAGTTCTAATTATCATAAGAAGGATACTAGACGAGCTCTTATGATCATGTGACTTTTCAATTGATGGATTCTTGGAAATCATCTAAATACCCTTATAAAATAAATACAGATAAAGGTTTAATCCTAATGAAAAAGAGAGTTAGGTTTAAATTCATGTGATATACTCATATGATTCACCAGACCCCATAGAACCCATGGTGGCATACAATCCATGTCGCAAAAGAATATGTTGTCATGTCCCCTTCATCACGTGAAGGATCTAGGAAACTTTCATCCATGAAAATGGTGGCCCTTTAGCTCTGTAAGAAAGTGGATGGATTTTCCAAGAAAATTCCTAGACAACACCGCAAGGTCCATAATTGATCATGTGATGCATAATAGACAAGAAGAGTGGATTTTCCTAAAAATTATCATGGAACATTGCGAGATCTCATGTATTCATTCAATAAGGATGTAAATAAAAATTGTAAAAGGTGGAAGCCTATAGTGAAAGGAAGATGCACTGATTGATATACATATTTTTTAAATCACTTTTCCATGATGGATTTCACTTTTAATTTTCATTTAATTATTATGATAATGAATTTGGTTTTATAATTAACAATTTTTATCTTTTATATATTACATAGTTAAATATGTGTTTATGTGTTAAAATAATGTTTTTAGTGTTTATTTTAGTTTTTTTGAACAATAAAATACATTTATTAATTCTATATTAACTTTCATTTTTAATTCCTTTGTTTTTGTTTAGATTATAATTTTTCATCCATTTAATTCTTTCATTTCCTATTATTTTATGTTTTTCAAAAGAGACACTTAAGTTATTCTTTAATTTGAATAATTATTTTGGTAATTATTTTTTATGTAAATTAATATTTTGTTGAGTAATAAATGTTGTTGTTTTTATCTTCGTAATTAAATAATTTGTTGCTTTCATTCATTCGTCATTTAATAAAATCGTTCTTTTAATTCTAAAATCAATAATTTTGTTTTGTTTTAATTTTTAATTGTTTTTATATAAATTATTTTTCAAAATAATATTATTAACATTATAAATGTCATTTTTTCATATTCAAAATTTTTTCATAGTTAAAAGTTTTAGGTATTTTAATATTGTCAAAATAAATATTTCTTAATTATTCAATTTCATTATTTAATTTTTGGTTCATATTTCCTAGAAATAATTTTCATTAATTTTCATTTATAAATATAAAAATTTTCTTTTTTTCTGTTTTGGAATTAATTAATTATACTATATTGATGTTTTATTTTAATACAGCACATAATTTATTTATTCTATTTTTATTTATCAATAATTAATTTTTTAAAATTTCATAATTTTTAAATTATTTTCATTATTTTATATATCTTATTTTAATTTATTTCTTACAATAAATTTGAGTCCCCAATAGTAGGTGCTACCCCTATTTCACTCACTACTAGCCTCCTAGATCTATGACTCATCTAAGTCACCGTTGGAAGTCCTCCAATGGTAGCAGCATGACCCACTGTTCTTGTTCCACCCACCATTTCCTCCACCTCCATCCTAGAACAAACCCTTATAAAACTCAATAGTGAATCAAATGTGTCACTTCCAATTTCTTCAACAGCAAATCAAATGTTCCACTTCCTTTTTCTTTAATGGTAACAAAAATAATTCATCACATAGTTCCTACCCACCATTCTCGAACTACATCCTTCACTTCCTTGAAACTGACCACCACCCCCCTTTCATCCCTTAACACACTAGAAATATAAATCATTAAATGAAGCACAAAAATAAAATGACGATACATATTATTGTAACAATAATAGATTAAATAAATTATCAATAGAAGAACAATCATTCACTAAACTAGTATTAGGTAATCCCCAAAACCATTTTATCAATACATATTTGAATAACACATACAAATTCATAGTCGACTGAATAACACACGACAATATAAATCTCTCACTATAGGATAAATGAGAGATGACTATTCTTGAAGCTGCGGATTCCACCTAAGCCAAACCTTGCACCGCTATGAATGAATGTCAAACCACAAGAATATCCCGAGCACTGTCACACCATCTGATCCCTCCCTATACCAGCCACAAGATTTAAAACCCTTCACCCTTTCTGTAGAAGTGCTAAGAGAAACAACCCCTCCCTGATCCTATACCACCCGAGCTACATGACTCCCTACCTCTTCCTTGCACCTTCTCCTCCTCTACCCCTGTGAGAAATAACCCACCCTCATTCTACAAATCAACCACTTTCCTATTTTTATTTCTTTTTTATACATATAATAATAATAATAATAATATCAACAATAGTAATAATATAATAATTTATATTATATATTATATTATATATTTTTCTTCTCTAATATGATTTCTATAATAATATGTATATGTACATGATTTTTATATATTGTTAATTTTATCATTTTTTTAATCATTTTTTATATATTTCAAAAATTATAACATTTATAATAGGTATATATATATTAATAATTATTATTATATATAGGTATATGCATTTTTCATCAACACTAATTATAATATATTTATTTATAAAATCAGTTAATGATTATATCTATTTCTTTGTTTTCTAGAAGGATTAGGTAACCAATGTTAATGGTGATCATGGTATTAGTCATGGCTATTGATCCTCTTATAAGAGGTGAGGTGTAGGTCTATTCATAAGGCCGACTTCACTCAATTGGTATTCACTTGGAGCTGGTAATGTGTGTCTCAAAGTACACCATGTGGATTGCTTCTACTTCTTGTTAGCATGTTTTTATCACTACATTTACTACTTTTTTTGAATAACAGGAGCTACTAGTCCAATTGGTTTCCAGAATTCCCGAACATGGTAAATCGTAACAGCAAATAGATATAAGAACCCTGCTCCTTCTTCTCCATCTTCATTGATTTTATTTATTTCTATTATCTATAAATATCATCATGACACTCTGTTTAGTTAACACAATATTTATTTTTGTGTGTACTTTCTTCATCATTTCATGTTGGGATATGGAATCTCCAATAAATATGATATTATTCATGAGGATTCATTCGGGTAGTGAAACTCGATGGTACATGGAGAACCGATCTTCATTGAGATCATCTTCTTTTTATTTTCATTAGAATAATACTACTTGGAATTAGGGGTAGTGAGAGTAAAACCTTGTAAAAGAGTAGTTTACTACTACCTCACCTCATTTCATTTCTCCTCCATTTTACATTTTCTCAAACTGGGCTTATGAGCTTGTCTGGGTGATCTGATGATCTTCGTAGTATCATTCTAGCTTATGATACTTTGTAGCTAGAATGAGTATGTTGAGGGATTAATTTTGATATATATAAGAATTCTCAACCAATAAAGATAAGTGTGTGATCCGAGATATCATCCATGCATTGAGTGAATTGAGATTTATTGATTTAATTATTATGTAGTTATATGGATGGATGTTAAGGGTGGACCCTCCTAGATCTAGCCCTATTCTCATTGACTTTTCATACCTTTTGTTCTATTTACCTCAATTTATCTTTTGTTTTTTCACCATTTCATCTCTCCCTTCTATGATTTTCATCATTATTCTTGCTATTTTAATAATCATCATTCCAAATTTTAAAAAAAAAAATTTCAAAAATACCTCTAGGGCGTTCGAGATTTCTTCCCTGGGAGATGCCCCGAGGTTATCCACTATGATATATATTATGTCTTTTAAATTTATTATTAACTATCCTCACGCTAAATGAGACGTCAAATTTTGGTTCCATTTCCAGGGAAGCAACATTTTCTTTAGTAGTGTTTTACATTTTCTTTTAAAAAACCAAAAAAAACACACAAATAACAAAAAACAAAAAACAAAAAAAATAGATAATTTTCATTCTTTTGATAATGATATATTTGATTTCTATAATGTGAATTAATTATTTTAGGATGTTTCATTTTTTGAATTTTGGTTGCAAAATCTTCCGCCATGATAGCTCTTAGATGTTGTAAAGTTTGTATCTCATAAAACTAAATAACATTATGCATAGAAATTAAACAAAATAAAAAAGGGTTAATAAGGGAAGGATACTAAAAAGAATGATTTTCCATAAGGTAAGAGAATTAGGGACTTCCATGGACCTACTTACCTAGATCAAGAGGACCAATTGAAAATTTAAGTACTATAAAAATCCAATGATGTTTCAAATTTTGGAAAAAAAACATCAAATAAATGACAAAATAAGAAGAAAAAGAATATAAAGCTACCAATTTTTGAGTTTGAATTTTTTTTCTCATATGTTGATATAAATTCATGAGTTACTTTTAGAAGCATGTTTTATGGTCTGGAAAGAGATTATATTTTCTAAAATTCATAATGATAGACATTTCATTTGTGATCATTATTTTCGTATTTTTTTATTTTCATTATTTTTATTATATTGAACTGACTAGTTATTCTTTAGTGATTCAAAAAGTGGGTCTAGCACCGGACATCATATCATTTTCCTTTGAAGACACTACATTCAAGTTTTTCTTCTTTGAAGAGAGGACAAAGGAGGTTAACTACCCCACTACTAACCCACACATACTCCAAGGGGAACTAATTACTATTAAAGATAAGAAAGATGAACAAACTCACGGAGAATTTCCCTTACTGAACATGATTTTATTTTATATGAATCTATCATTTATTTCACTGGTGACAATTTTGAATCTCCTTGTAAAGGTTTTTAAGAGTCAGATGAACCTCATTTATTCTTGGAGAGTCTTGAGGAAGCATCCCCTGTGGAAGAAGGGTGTCTTTGTAGTTTTCTATGGCGATCATAGAGGGTGTTAACACATTTACTACAATCATCAAGGTAGATATGTTTTTACTACACCAAAATACAAGTCTCATAATATAATTATATCATTTCAACATATGAACTCCAAACTACAACAAGAATAAGGATTGCAGTACCCCTACATTTTGTTTACCCCTCTATCACTCTACATGTTTCATTCCACTATGGGGGGAGGATTTAACATCCCAATTAAATAAAGAATAAGACATATTTCATATTTATTAAAATTTGTGAAATAAATATTAATTTTACTTTAATAGGGTTTCTATGTTCGATAGCATACCCAATATTCCACAACAGGTTTCCTTGAAATCTTATGTTGCACACTAATAGTATAATATCATTATTTTAAATGGTAGTTAACTCCTAGCCATTGTATTTTCTGGAATTAAAAAAACTAAATACAATATGATTATACATGTTTGTTAAATGTATTTACATTTATCCAATAAAAATTTAGAGGCTTAACATGTGAAGGAATCTAATTTTAAGAAAAATTTACATTAAAAGTCCGATTTACAGCCTTTTATGGAGAACCCTCATTAAATTTAGTTTTGGTCACTTTAATACATTATATTTGACTAAATAAAATCCTTATTTAGAATGGTGACATCAAAATGTACTTTGTGTAAGTTTTTGGAATTTTTCCGATAAAGTCATTTTTAATGAATAGTGAAAAATATTGTATTTTAATTTGAAACTGTGTTTTAATCTAATTTATTTATATGGTTATATTATCTTTTTAATTGATTTTAAAGTTTAATTATAATATATTTTAACCATTTAATCCAATTTTGGTCAATGTAATTAATTTCACTATGAAATTGGACATAAACAAGTGTCAATCTTTTGATAGTTATTGTTTCTTAAAAACACGCTATTTGTTTTAACAATGGGAACTAATTTTATATTAATTAATGGAACTTATATGTTTCAAATTTGGAAAAATATACATCATTTTATAATTTGTAATACCAAATTTATATTAGGCTGATGTTTTTGTAGTTTTCTGAAAAACATCAATTTTTTTTTAATAGAGAAACCCCTTAGTAGTAGTTAAAAAATTCAATTTTTCATTTAAATGAAATTTTACCACTTTTGTTAATTGAATTTTGATAATCCAACATACAAGGCTATTATTATTAAGTAAAATGTGGTTCAATAATGTGAAAATAATTTTTTGGTGAATAGTAACTTTTGACTTTTATTTACCGTAGTTAAAGGTAAATATGGAAATTTAAGGTAAAAAGAATATTATAATAATTAAAAATTAACTTAACACCTATCCGAACTTTATTTTTTGAGTCATTTATGACCATGGGAATATTTTGGTCGATTTTGGGATCCCATTGGGCCACTTGGGAGTGATAATGACACTTTAGATTAATTAACTTAAAGTAAAGGCAAAAATGACAATAACAAATAGCTTTTAGTAAATTAATTTTTAAAATTGGTTATATAAATTATCTTTTCGACTATAAATATTCATTGGAAAGATAAAAATATTTCCTAAATCATGGTATTTTTTATAATTTTTATAAATGAAATAAATTAAATAATATATGACACAATAATGATGTAGTATTTACCTCATTGATAAAAGATTTAAATAAATAAGATTTTAAATATTAAAACAATATCCAAAACCTGTCCAATTTTTATTGGATTATTTTATTTCGACCATGAGTCATCCTATCATATAATGTAATTAGTTTTGGACCTTTATAAACCGAATATCATTATATAATAAAATAATATTATCACACTTTTCTAAAGAGCCCCTCCTCCCCCTAAAAAATCCTTCAATTCTAACCAATACCTCACACCTCTAAAGCTTTTTGGATCATCCATCCTCTTCCCAATTAAGCTCCCTAAATCCCTCTACTCATCCTAGAATCCTTACCTTATGAATAATGCACTTCGAGAAGTTTTTTTGGTTCAATCCCAAAGAAGTTACCCAAATTAAAGGTAACAGTTTCTCTTAACTTCTTTTCTATTATTTTAATTCTCCCACCCCTAAACTCTTTTTATTTCTATATTTTATAACAACACAATTATAATTGATATACTATGATTTTTTTATCAGATGTATTCGAACTAAACTTACAAACACCTTCATCTAATGGGTGAAGAACATACTGTTTCTGTGGATGGAAAACTAACGCCTCCTGAGACGATGATTATTCGATTATCTCCTACCACCTATCATGGGGGCCATTAAGATGACACTATATTTATATATGATATATATTATGTTTATGTTTTCTTTATATGTCTGTATTTTTCTTTTATAGCATACCATTATGGTTTCCACTATGGGTAAACATAATAATTTCATTTGAGGAAGTGTGGACTACCACCCCCTATAAGTGATATGACTCGTTAAGTCCATATGTGGGACGTATAAAGGAAATATTTTATGATTTTATATATGATATTATACTGTACTTATAATATACCTATGTATAATTATGTTTTAATTCCACAAAAATAAGAAAGAGAAATTAAAGTAGTGTTCGTGCGCACGTACGGCTTACCGTCTCCATGAAAGGTGCATTTCATTTCTTACCTCCAAATGATATGAACTATTATAAATATATATATACTTGATATATATGATATATATGATATATATGATATCTGAATAATTAATATCATTCTGGATATAATTGACTATTCACCAATGGACAGCTTGTAAATATAAGGTGTTCATTTTTTACTCAAGTACCAAATATCGACAAAATGAACGTTATTAACTTAAATGATTAAATAATGTTTATAAAATGGTAATAAGTGATATAAAAAAAAATAAACATGAAAAAGGTTCTTAATCAAGTATAAATTAACTTTAGTTTATTATTCAGGAGATTAAAGAGCAATCGAGTCAAGTTGGACATGAGATAAGGGACTTCGTCTCAATATCCGTTCATTGAGGCATATTTTGTTCTATTACATGACTTTATTTTATATGCTATATAAACACCTTTGACTTTTCATTTAATTCAAAGGGAATATTTTTATATGAAGGTTTTACTAAAAGAAAAAAAGGACTATTTTTTAACGTAAGCGGTGACAACTTCCTTTTTCCGTCGCTGCGAGTATATTTGATCTTGGGCTTCATTAAAAATTCGTGGTTTTTTTTTAAAGAAAATAAATACCATATAATTTTTAAGTATTTTTGTATTTAAAATGGTTTTTATAATGTATTTATTTTGTCAATATATTTTAATGATATATTGTATCTTTCCTTTATGTTTGTTTTATGTGTTAGGAATATGTTATGGTTCTTGGGCATTGTTTACATGTACGGGTGGTTCCGTGATAAAACTAGGGCGGGTGAGACCGAGATAGATCTCCAATGCATTGCCTAATGTGATGGAGGTAAATGTGAATGTTTCTCCTAATAGATTTAGGGAATATACTGAGATGGGTATTCCAACGTAACTTCTTATGTTGTTGTGATAGCTACAATGTAGGTATGATATGAATGCTATAAGTATTTTTATGATTTGTGATTACTATGAGTTATTTATAAATCTTATGTTTTCATGAGGTAAGTAAAACAGTTTATGTTCTGTATGTATTTATGAATTAAGGTTTTCTTTCTTTGTTTTATAACCCTTCCTGAGCTTTTTATGCTCATCCCAGGTTTTGAAATGTTTTTCACAGGACTTAAATATGAATAGGGACAATGATGGGATCAAGGAAAAGTTGTGTTGTATAAAACATTGAACTAGACATTACTATTTTTTTCAAGAGATTTTATTTTATGAAAAAAAATGGAAACTGAGTAGAAGTGTCTACTTTGTAATCTTTTGAGATGTAATAGTTATGTCCAAATTCTCTAAAACTCTAAACCTGAAATGATCCTAAATGTTAATTATTAGTTTAATTAAATATTATGTAATGTTTTAAGGCCAAGTACTTATATATCTAAAAACTTATGCCTGAGTGAAATCATTTATAAGAGAAGTTCAAGCGGATCAAGATCATGACCCAAAGCATATTCACTGAACAGACCCAAGAAAGACCCACCATCACACACCTTACTATTAGGTCATATGCTTGTGTAATAAAGGGATATGTATAAAGACCCTAACATTATGATTATTTATGTATAGAATAATGAATATACTTTCATTCTATTATTTTTATATTGTAAATTATTTTCAAATGCAGAAATAGTATTTTTGGTTAATATTTGAATTTAATTAAGGAATCTATTTTGATGACATAACTTAATTTGAAAATAAATAATATTTTAATAAAATATTATTAAGAAAATACTTTTATTAAATTTTATTGATCATATAATTTTTTTAAATTAAAATTTAACTTTTATTAAGTTTTGAAAACTATTTTAGCCAAAATACGTTAATTTTCAATAATTGTCGGTTTTTATATTAAAAATTAAAATTCACATATTTATAAAATTATTTAGATAAAATGGATATTATTTTTGGAAACATGATGTTGAAATTATCCAATGGTGAATTTTTCATAATGTTTTGACACAATCAAATTTTTGGGTAAATATTAAAAATCGTATAAATATATAATGTATTTTATGACATCATAATGTCTCAATAGTGATGTAATAAAATAATATAAAATGTATCATCGAAAAAATATGATATTTTACTTAAAAATAATTTAATTTTAGGTTTATTTGATTTATTTATAAATCCTTAGTAAATCCACCAATACATATAAAATATTTGGATATTTTTAATTCATTTCCTTGAAAGTGTGACTCACCTCCACATAATCAAGAAAAATATTTTAATACATTATACTCTTAGCATAATAAAATAATTTATAGCACTCTCCTTTTCTAAAAATAATTGTCAAAACCCATGGGATGGTCTGTGGTTTTGAATATTTTAGTGTGCAGTTTCCAAAACCAAAATAATGAAGAATTCCCCACCTTTCCTGTATAAACCCACCCAAGAACCCATTTCTCTTCCCTCATGCTCTTTAATGATTGACAGAACTCTTCACCCTTACTTTCTATAGTCCTTCCAAGGCTCCCACAAGTTCCCAAGAATCCTCTCCAAAGCCTTTGGGATCAAACATCCAAATAAGGGATCTCCCTCTCCCCTTTTTCTTCAAGCACCTCTTTTATGTAATGCCTTTTAATTTCCATTTTCTGGATTTAGTATATGTTTTTTCATACCTCCTTACTTCTCATTTTAGGTATAAATTATGGTATCTTCCTTTCACTCCCATTTATCCCCCTATTATCCTTTAAACCCACATGTTACTATGCTGAAATTTTGTACGTGATTTCTCTATTCTAATTTCTATAAAAGCATTTTATATTATAATAGGAATATAAATTCCATTTCACATGTTGGGATATTATGTTCTATTATCCCCTTACATTACATACCATGTACAAATGATTAGATACCCCCTTTTCTATCATTAACCCAATTTATGAATTCACAAACGATGTTGTTATTCTGACAAAACCGCAGTGTGATTTTCCATGCCAAAATTATCATGTAGTGAATACCATAACCCTTTCTCTATCAAGGGTATTCACCATTATACACATATACTTATTTATTTGGGACTTAAATTTATGTGTTCCACATTCCTTGGTCATGGAATAACTTATTATGTTGAATGAATCTAGGTTATATAATTTATGTGGCATAGTTAATCATGAGATTGAAATGACATTGAAGGGTGAACCCTGATAGCGATAAAATGATTTGCATAATGTTTAGTATCATGATACATCATGTTAGGATATGGGTTTACCTGATTACTTTGTAGGCCTATTTTCCACCATGTTTGTAAAAGGGTTTACCTGATTCCAATATGTTAATGATGCGATGTTTTAAGTTGTTTCCACATTTTCATGTTATGATAATCATGCTATATCATGCCATTATGTTCATGTTTCTCTTATTCTATATTGATATGCCAATTACCTAACATGTATTTTATTCATCATGTTATACCTTGTTTTCTCTATTACTTGGATTTTTATCTCACCCATTTCTTTTTTATATCATTATGTTATCCATTGTATTGTTAAATATGAAGGAGTGTTATGGTCATCTAAATAAAGTTTCGTTAAATATATTATATTGAATGTTTAAGTTGTTATGCAATTTTACCAATCCATAAAAACACTAGAACTATCAATATTATAAGTTATACTAAGTGAATGTTTATGTAATAAATCAGGTTTAAATATGAAATAAATTGAAGGGTTGTTATATGCGATGTCTTCGAGAAAAGTCATCCAGGCCATGCGTTACGCTCCTGACATGTTGGCCAGGTCATGAGACACCCTCTAGACATGTTATCCAGTTCATGCGGCACCCTCCAAACATTTCAACATTGACCATGTGATTTCCTCCGGAAATTCCATCCATAATATGTAATGTCCTTAAAAAAATCCAATTGGATCATGTGATTTTCATTTGAAATTTTTTCTAGGTGACCGAGACATGTACATACATCATCATACATTTCTTATAGACACCCCAAACATGTTAGGAAGATAACCATGATAAATCAAAAAGTCAATCAGGATGTTTCGGTTATACGTACTGAGACATCATAACCTTTTCATGTGTATATATTTGGCCATACCCCTAATTGATGTATGAGAACACTGATTCCTTCTATAATCAGGATATGTAGGACACCTTACTATGTCATGAGTTATAATGGGAATATACCTTAGTGTACGTCCCCACATATCTCATACATCCTATCTCTTGGGATCCAATCTCTCACATTGGTTTATCATTCTTCCACGTCCATCAGTGGATTGGGATGTCAAATAAACTATGAGAACTATGACTAATGTCCAAAAAGGATAACTAGGAAACCTTTTTAAGGACAGAGCCCCATATTAAACATACCATAAGGATAAATTATCACATAAATCTTGAATCCAAATACAAAGAGACTAATATCTTGTTATACATTGTTTCATACATGGAGGATAGATCGCGTAGGATTTGGTAATTGTGATGATCATCTCATTTCCATCATTAATCTCTTCCATCCATGAAAACATCAATGTGCATTCCCAATTCAGTGGCATGATTTGACTACCCCCACATAAGGTAATCCACCTCGGGGTATGTCCCAATGACAAATCGATCTATAATGACTCTTATTCTTGATATAATATGGATTTGGAGGATTCCTTTCTATTGATAATGCTCAATATTGGGTTCCAAGTTCCCTCATATATTTCATTTGGTTATGATGTTAAAATGAACAATTCTAACGAACTATGTGGGTTTTGATTCCTTTTATAAACAGGATATGTAGGACACCTTATAAAGGTTCAACCCTATCCTTACGATATAAATCACCTCCCCGAATGACATTGAACTCAAGATTTCTTTCCCATATGGCTTCAAAATATAATAAAATAACCATTTATAAGAAATAACAGAGAATATATGATGAAACATGGTAATATAAAAACCGACTCATCAATAAAACTTTCCCCTTTTATAGATAAAAGTATTCAAAACCTAATCATTTTGTTAGGGTAAGTGGTTCTGTATTAGGATTAATAAAAGATTCATGATCATATTCTAAATATATAATAGAGTCCTTGAGATAGTAGTAATTCCCCCAAGAAGGGTGCGATGAGATTGAATTCCCATCCTCTCAAAAAATTTGAGTTCCTCGGTACTTTTGGTTCTAAAGCCCCAAACAATTACTTTTCACTAGAAAGATGGATAATACTCATTCGTGAATGTGATAACCATTGGGGGTTTTAGTAGAAGGTTGAATAATGGTAAACCTTATGTAAGGTATTATGAACCACATTCAACCCCCAAATCTCAATCATCATTCCCATAAAACCATAGCAGGAATCCAAATTGGAAAACCCATTATAAAAGTATGTAATAATGGAATAACTAAATCACAATAGGTGTTGGGAATTATTTTTCCTAAACTTTTGGAACCATTTGTGCCTTTTAATTAAATACTAATCATACCCTCTAATATTGATAAATAATAGATAATATATAGACACACAATAATATAAAATAATAATAAAATTATTTTGTGATCATAATACCTTAGTTTATTATTATACTACTCAACAACTACATAAAAATATACAAGCGATAGACGAAATCCTCTATAGCATTTTGAAGACCAAAGAATTCTAGATTAAAACCTCAATCTAGTAATGTTAATCCCAATCATTAATTTCCCATGTGGTCCTAAAAAATATTTTATAAATATGCTTGTTGAGAACAATAGGTACACTCAGTCTAATTCCCCATGGAGCCTCTCAAGAAATGTTTAAAGAAAAGATACATAATACTAGATACTGAGCAAGTGATGATCGCTTGTTACTTAAAAAGATGTTTTATGTTCCAAAAATAAATATGTCTCTCTATCATGAATTATATCATATTTTTAATCTCATAATATTCACCATAAATAATATAATGGTACCCCACTCTAACTTCTCCAAAAGTTTTCCACTCTGCCTCTGTTTTTCTCATCATGATCCATCTCTCTCCAAAATCAAGTCATCTAAAAGACACACGGTCTACTATATCATACCATTCACCTATTGAATCACATAATATCACCATTACATACCATGAATACCATGTTTCATCTCTTCTCATCATACAATGAAACTTCTCAAGATATAAACTGTATAGTTTTCTAGAGCCACCACATTCTGTTTATAGATTATTATAATAAATTTTATCATAGATCATACATGACACACCTATAATAATCTATCAGATGATATATCTGGATATAAATGTGTGTAAAATAATGATAACAAATTACATCCCACTATACAAATATATGTCAAATGTAGGCATCATGCCTACATGCATATAATATTACTGTGATAAGAGAGTGGGAAAATAGGGGTAGTTAACCATCCATTCCCTACCAAACATGATATTGGGGAAAAAATTCCTAGAGTCTACTGGGTTTCCGTATCTCTAAAAACCGGGGTAGTGTACTGTAAAAATCACATAATATAAAAAATATAAATAGCCAACAACCCCACTATGGGAATCAACCTATCTACAGGGTCGACTGTAGCTATTGTCACACGAACACCTGATTATCACCACAAAATACTATATAACATAGAATTATAGAAACATTAAATAATACTTCAAATTTGTCCTTTGTTCTACTAAAAATTTTATAATAGTTTAGTATTTATATTTTCTTACTCATTAACTAATTTCCATGCCCTCCAAGAATAATCCATTGAATCCCAGCGTTTCTAAATAATTTTCATCATTAGAATTCCAATAAGTCACCAACTTCAAAGATTAAAACCTTTATTATTCATTATCATTCCATAATTATAGGTACTATTCGACTCATACTAAGCTGCCATAAAAATATACACATAAACCATACACAACCAGAGACATCATGCACGGGAAAAGGAATATAGAAACATGAAAATAGGTAATACGACCTCTAATATAGGTTAATTAACAATAAATCATACCATCTTATAGAAAAAACAATGGAAAATCCATTATTTATCCAAATACTTTAGTCTCAGTAACATACCTAGCACCACTATGCACGTCAAAATCCAAATTTCCATCCCAGTTTCCAATTTCTTCCACATGCCTAAGCCTCATCACCCATGTTTTGTCAACCATTATCTATCCAAGGCTCACATCAAGTCTCCAAATAAGGATCACACCTAGAGAAATAAAAAAATGTGGAAAGGAAATGAAAAAAATTAAATATGGTATAAGGTCCATAATAACCATTCCATTGACCATTATCAATAAAATGAGATCACTAAGTATGAAACATTTATCATTGTAAAAAAAACTAATTCTTTTCCATCTTGAATAAACCGATTTTTTATCTAAGGTTACAACTTCGAGAGACCTAAGGCATTAGATATCAATATATATGAAATATTTAAAATTTATTTCAATAATAATTCAAATTTCTTCAACCATTAAGGAATACTGATATCCTTTAAGGATTATTTCACCAATAATTATATTTTTATCAAATTACACTAAATAATGGTTTAATTTTTATCATGACACTTTATTTCATTATCCAATAGGCATTACCTACATAACATTATATATAAAATTTCATTATATAAAACATGGTAAACCATATCATAAAAACAATTCTTATGAAAACATAAATAAAAGGTATCGCCCTATATATTATAACAAGAGGAAAACAGATAACACAAAATAAATACATGTGATCACTAAAACAATAACACATGTATTTTCATTATTTTTTGTTCATTATTCATTAAGGATGATTCCACAATTACCCAAAGTGATAAATCATGATAACATTATGATGTAATATAATATTATAGGAAATGAAATGATTCTCCAACATTGAATTTGATGTTTGTCATTATCTATATAATAACAGACCTTTTAGGTTCAACAAATCCCGATCGAAACACCAAAAACATTATGAAGGTTCAACAGAACCTAACAACCATAAACAACCAACATCTAGTTTGATATTTTACCACATTATAAAGTGTAATTAATATATTAAAAACATATGGATAATGTAGAATTAATATAAAAAGAAGTGGAAAAGGAGTACATTTATCCAAAAGTGTTTGATTCTCCCTGAACTAAGGATTTGAGGCCAAAATAAATCAATCAATAGTTACCAAGTGAGGTAAAATAAACACTTACGTGTAAAAACATCCACTAATAGAGATTAGACCTAGGAGAGAACCAAAACAAGACATAGGTTAGACTATAGCTTATTGAAAAATAATGAATGATTCAAATTGGTGGACATATTGATTAATATAGGAAAGAATGTCCTATAACCACATTCAACACCACATAATATAATAAATGTGTTTCCCATTATAATTATTCAATATTTTAGGAAGATGGTGGTCATTTAATTTATTTTAATGTAATCATGACTTCCACCATGGCTTCCACCATGGTTTGGCCATAGTCATGGAGTTCTTGAATACTACTGCATGAAAAAGATCGTTCAATGGTGGGTTTACGACACCCTACACAATTTTCCCTCACCAATTATTAAAAAAAGGTATTCAATACATTTATGGGCAATATTGTTTTTATATAAGATGCTCCATGGAACTATTCATGGTGTTATACCATCCTTGGATGTTTCCCTTGTGACTATTACAGATAAGAGTAAACCACAACCAATAGTGACCCCAAAATGGATTGATAAGCTATGCTTATATCTATAGATCACCAATAACCACATTATGAGAAAAAAAATATCCTTTATGCCCTGGTCCTCCACATTCCCTTCACTAAACCAAACAATTGGGTTCAGTGACCCTATATTGGCCAAGACCACTGTCCAAGTCTCTAGACCAAAACCAAACTTCCTCAAACTTCTCTTTGATGACACTGAGACTCAGGATAAATAAATTAAATGATATGATGGTATGAAACTTTAGATTAGATACCACTTCAGAAATTCTCAACCTCTAGAAATAAAACTAAACTATAGGTAAAGAAAAATGAAATGAGGTGTCTGAACAACCACCATAAGAGATATCTATCAATAATCTCACCCACACAATCGTATAACCACCTCACTTATTATAATAAGGAATAAAATTAAAAAATTATAAAAAATAGCTTATAAAAATCCTCAAGGTATAAACCCCTTATATAAGAGTAATTATAAATATAAGGAATCAAGGAAGAAAAAAACACTTAATCTATATAAAGTTCAATAGCCAAAAAACATTAATAAAAATTACTAAACCTAAAACAACTCAAGATTTTGATCATTTTTTTGTGAATCGGTTTCAATGGAACTCTCATATATTCCATAATTCCACTAAAGGATATGAAACAAAGGAAAATAACACATGTGTAACCCCTTCTCTTGGAAGTCCATAATCTCTATAGGTCGATCCCCAAATGTCATGTTATCATTAATGTCGATCTATCACCAATCGATGATGTGAGAATCATTGTGGAAATTAAGAAAAATCTCCAATAATTGATATTTATTATGAATAATACTCCTCAATTATGGAAGATTCATCTTATATGCAATGAAAACAACATGATATATAAACTTGAATGGCCCACCAAACCGAGTAGAAAGCCTACTCCCATAACCAAAAAATCACTACCCATAATGAAGAGTCACCTTTAATAACACATAATATCAAACATAAAACTCTATAGGTATCATCTTATGTCCCATATAGAAAATATATAGATCATGTAATGCATTAATACATTAATTAATCCACTACACCATCTCTATAGCGGCCCAACCGTTTCTTACATTACTATTACATAATTTTAAAGATAAAGAACATAACATTATTACACATAGAGGATCTGATGGTTTAGTGTCTTGGGAAAACAAGGACCATACATAACAATTACTACATAAAGCATAAAATTTTTTGTTCATTTCTTCTTCTATATCTTCTTATTGTAACTTTACATCTCCTTAGTACAGGTAGCCACCTAAGGATATACCTCAAAAGGGGTGAGCTAGAAGCCTAGTAAGAGGATAGATAAGAATAATATAGCAAGGGGTGAGAATATTCATAACATAGGAAAAGAATCATGAGAGAAAGCATTAATAAGAGACATGAAATGTGGAAATGCATAAAAATGAAACATCATGTCTTAGTGGTAAACTACCACACATTATATTGAACAAATCTTGCATCTTTTCCACACATCATTTCATATTTACTCATCAGATTCATCACTTTACCCAATGCATTGGAGAGTTCTATAATTCTGGTGCACCCATCACATCAAAACATTATCATTTATCATGCATGCCAAAATGATCATATAACAAAAAGAACATGACTAACCCATAAAAAAATGGGTTTCATCTCATAAAAACACATTCATAAACATTGAGTTCCCAAAAGAAAGATGGAATGACATATATGTTACAAGAACCATCAATCTTGAATGATAAGTAAAAGGTGTGTTCTTGAAAGAAGAGTTCTTTTAGAAAACATTTGGTTTTTCATAAATACTAGTGACAAACATTTATATCCCAGAAAATGAAATACAATGATGAACAAAAGATTTTTAAGGAGTAACCATATTAAAAGGAGTGAAAGAGGGAGAACCCGAAGGTTGAAAGTTGGGTTCGAGAATTTCCCCTTACCTTGTTTCTGAACACTTCCTTATCTTTAATGTCTTGTATAATGAAATTATATTCATTAATTATAAATTAAAGAACCTTTTATACATTAATATAGTTCAATCGGGTTTCAATATGTAATTTTATGTTCCTTTGGATGACTTATAGAGTTTAAAAACATTTTTTGGGGATGTTCGTTTTTATGGTTTTTCTTCGGTGGTTCACTTGTATTCATAAATTGAAGTTTGGGTAGAAAATAGGTAAACATCTAGAACTGATATTACATGTTATTAATGACACTACAGAATTTAAAAATTATCTTATAATTAGTTATATTATATACCATGTGGATGAATCATGAGATAAAAATTAAATGGTGATTTTTTGGGTTAATTTGGGCGGTTTTTCGATCACAACGAACTTGTTTTAATTTATCACTTAGTAATATGTACATAAGTTAGTTACAAGACTTTAAATAGGAGATAATACATATAACATATTCTGGTTCAACCATAAAAATGGTTTCATTACCAGATCTGAAGGTAGAAATGGAAGAAAAAAACATGTCATTCTTGAAGGTGATAAATTAACACCTCACGAGCAACGTTCTCTTTAATAAAATAAAATGAAGATGGAAATGGTTTGGATGATATAATATCCCATTAGTATCATAACATTCCTATATATTCATGATATTGTAGTTACCATACCATTTGTAAAAAGATAGGTGGGGATAGAATAAGAAAATAAGTTGAAATTGAAACCGAATTAAAGGAGAATAGGGAGAGAAATTACCTCTTGAATCCTCTTCTTGAGATCCTCTTTAAGGGCCTAAGCATGGTATTTTGAGGAGACCAAAAGCTCTTGGACATTGGAGAGGGTCTAGGAAATATTTTTGGGCAGAGTTCAGACAAGTCTACAAGCTTGAGAGGTTTGAGGAAATGAGGTTGTGAAGGGTGGTATTTATAGTTGATGGGAGAGGGGTTTCCTTAATATAAAATTCATTAGTTTATTAATTCCCCCTAAGAAAATGAATAGCGAGTCTTGCATGGCCAAGAATAGTAATGTTATAATTTAATCCCAAACAAAGTGGGATTACATCATAATAACATCACACATGACCATATAATTAGCTTATTTTACTTATTTTGTATATTATGGTATTTCAATATTCATCAAAAAAATCAATTATTTTAAAAAAATCCCAAAATTTCACCCCAAGAATTTTTCAACCTCTAGTATCTAAAAATGAAGTCCATTTTTCAAAAAAAAATTCTAAATATGATAAATTAAATATTTATTTAAAATCGTGGTTTATTACTAAAAAACAATTTTAAAACATTCATTTACTTATTCTAAAATATAGGTACATCATACATTAACTTGAATATTATTTTTATATTATCATAGGTAAGGTTTATATTCATTATGGTATATCACTATTCATAAGCGTATGTTACAATTCATAAGGGTATGTTACTCTTCACCAAAAATTAATTTTGTTTTATTAGACTCCAAAATTAATCTTGAACACAACCATGTTTGTCAGATTTTCAAAATTCCAAACACAGAAGTGAAAAACTTATGTTTAAAGGTCACTTAGCACTTATTAGTTCATTATGTTGTGTTTTCATGTGATTTTATGACATATTTATAAGAAAGGAATTTTCATTGAATAACTTTGGGTTGTTACATTCTTCCCCCATTATGAACTTTCCCCCCCGAAAATTCACATTACACAAACAGGTGAGGGTACTTCTCCTTCATTGCCTCTTCTAGTTACCAAGTTGCTTCCTCAAACCTATTGTTCCTCTACAACACTTTAACAAGATGAGTTGTCTTTTTACACAAAACCATATCTCTCTAATCTAGAATCTCTACTGGCTGCTCCTTATAAGAGAGATCATCTTCCAACTGTACCACCTCTGAGTTTAGTACATGTGAGGGATTAGGTATGTAGTTCCTCAGGAGTGATACATGAAAAACATCATGAAATTGAGCCATATTGGGTGGAAGTGCAAGCTGATAGGCCACGTCTCCTATGCAGTCAAGGATCTCAAAGGGTCCAATGTACCTTGGTCTTAGCTTCCCTTTCTTCTCAAATTTCATGAATCTCTTCCATGGTGATATTCACAGGAAGAATTTATCTCCAATGTTGAACTCCAATTCCCTTCGATGGTTTTCATCATAGCTCTTTTGCCGACTCTCAACAGCATTGATGTGTTTCTGGATGACATAAACCTTCTCTATCATCTCTTTAACAAGATCGGGTCCAAGTAGCTTTATTTCTCCAACTTCATCCCAACAGGTTGGAGTTCTACATCGCTTTCCATACTGAGCTTCATATAGAGTAATATGAATACTCAAGTGGAAGTTATTGTTGTATGAGAACTCAACCAATGGGAGATTCTGATCCCATCCACCTTTGAATTCTAGAGAGCAGGCTCTTAGCATATCTTCATGTTTCTAAATAGTCCTTTCAGACTGGCCATCAGTTTTGGGGTGATAGGTCATGCTGAAATTTAATTCAGTACTCAAAGCATGTTGAAGGCTCCTCCAGAATTTGGATGTAAACCTTGGATCACGGTCAGTGACAATTGAGAGTGGAACACTATGCAGTCTCACTACTTCCTTCACATATATCTTTACACGTTGTTCAAGCGAGAGATCTTCCTGAATAGCGATAAAAATGGGAAGTCTTGGTGAGGCAGTCAACCACAACCCATATCACATTATTTCCCATTGAGATATTTGGGAGACCTGTGACAAATTCCATAGTAACATTTTCCCATTTCCACATGGGTATAGGCAATGGCTGCATCATCCCTTTGGTCTTTTTTCACTCTGCTTAAACTTTCTGACATACCAAGCACCTTGATATATATTATGAAATCTCTTTCTTCATTTTATCCCACCAGAAGAGTTCTCAGATATCACGATACATCTTGGTACTACCAGGATGGATAAAGAAATTTGAGCTATGTGCATTGTCCAATAGCTCTTTCTTTATCCTGGGTGATGAAGGCACACAAATCTGCGTTCCAAACCGAATCACACCATCATCATTTTTATGGAAATCTTGCATCTTCCCTTCCTTTACTACATTCACCCTCTTTTTTATATCCACATAATCCATTTTTTGTTCCTTAATCTTCTCTTGGATGGATGGTTGCTCAATCATTTGGGAAAGGTAGGATGTATGCCCTAGCCTTATGATTTCCAAACCCATCGTTTGCATATCTATGAAGATTGGGTCATTCTCAATCCTTAACATGGATAGAGTAGCGTGTTATTTTCTGCTTAGAGCATCAGTTACCTTGTTCGCCTTTCCAGGATGGTAGTGAATAGAGAAATCATAATATTTGATTAGATCTAACCATCTCCTTTGACGCATGTTGAGCTCCTTTTGTGGGAATATATACATTAGGCTCTTATGGTTGGTGTATATGTCACACTTCTCACCATAAAGGTAGTGCTGCTAGATTTTCAAGGTAAAAATCATGGCTTCTAGCTCTAGATCATGTGTCGGGTAGTTCTTCTCATGGATCTTCAACTACCATAAGGCGTAGGCTATCACATTATTATTTTTCATGAGTACACAACCCAAGCCTTTCTTTAAAAAATCACTTTATATCAAAAAACATTCTCCACTTTTCGGTAGTGTGAGTAGAGGTGCGGTGATCAACCTTCGCTTTATCTCCTTGAAGCTTCCCTCACGTTATTCCCTAGAGATATTCTTTACCCCTTTACTTGTTAAATTAGTTAGCAGGATTGAAAATCATGAGAAGTTTCTCACAAAAAGTCAATAGTACCCAGCTAATCCATGAAAACTACTGATTTATGTGACACTAGAGGGCCTGGGTCATTCCTCAATTGCCTTTTCCTTTGAAGGATCCTCAGAAATTCCCTCACTTGTGATCAAATGTTTTAAAAACGTGACTTGTTTCATCCAAAAGTCACACTTGCTAAACTTGGCGTACAACTTATCCTTTATCAATGTCGCCAACACAAGTCTTAGATATTCTTTATGTTCCACCTTTCCCTTGGAGTATATGAGAATATCATCAATAAACACTAACACAAATTTTTCAAGGTGATGTATATAGACTTTATTCATCAAATCCATGAAGATTGTAGGGGCATTAGTAAGTCCTAAGGGAATCACCAAAAACTCATAGTGCCCATACCTTGTATGGAAGGTAGTATTCTAAATATCTTCCTTATTCACCTTTACCTAATGATATCTAGAATGAAGATCCACCTTTGAGAAGTATTTACCTCCTATTAACAAGTTGAACAGGTCATCAATCCTTGGGAGAGGATACTTTTTATTTATAGTGATCTTGTTGAGTTCCTGATAATCGATACACAATCGCATTGTTCCATCCTTCTTCATCACAAAGAGAACTGGTGCACCCCAAGGTCATGCACTAGGGCGTATGAACCCTTTGTCCAGATGCTCTTTCAGCTACTTCTTTAACTCCTCTGATTTGACAGGAGCCATATTATAAGGACACTTTGAGATAGGAGTAGATTTGGGTATGAGTTCGATTGAGAACTCTACCTCAAAATTCAGGGGAATTCGGGGTAACTCTTTGGTAAATACATCACCATATTCCCTCACGATGGGAATTTCGGCAAGGTCAGATCTAGTGAAATGGTAACTAAATGGTTTTGGGATTGTGGTTCAAGGTTCGAAGGGCTTCAAGGTGCTTCCGTAGTTGGGATTTGTGGATTCGGTTTTATTTTTCTGTTTCTTTGGTGTTCAGTTTTGGTTTCTCTTGGTAGTGATTTTAGTTTTTGGCATTCGATTGTCTCTAGATTTCTGATGTGGTTGTGTCTTGTCGTCGATGATGATGATGTTGGATGTTGGATGCAACAATTCTTTGTTTGTGTTTGATGCGGCTTAGGGTGGTTCAATCTGGTGTCAAGACGACAAGAAGGTGATGTGTATGATGGAGAGGGTGTACAATACTCATTGCAGCTGGTATCTTTGGTCGACTTACGGGATTTGTGGTGATTTCGTTTATTTTGAATTTTGAATCAGTTTTCGTGCTACTGTCTTGGCGGGGTGAATGGTTTTTTGGAATTTGTATTATGTAATGCATATTTTGTAGGGATTGATGTGGAAGGATGTTTCTGTTGGTTCCCACTTACCCTTAAATTGGTTCTTTAATAAAATAAAAAATATATATTGTGGTGGTGAAGGACTTTTCAAAGGAGATTTTTGATCTTCCTTGAATTTGTATAGGAGCAAGGGATGGTTAAAAATATGAAAAGATATTTCATTTTCCTGACAGTTGATATGTGTTATATATAATGAGATCCAATCTTTTCCCATTATAGCGTCGAATTCCACCAAGGGAAGTATTGTGAGATTTTCCTTAGGAATCTTCCCACAAACACCAATAGGAGAAGAGTCAAACACTTGGGTTTCAATGATTTCACCAATTGGTGTTTTTACATATATCTCTACTTCAATGTTTCTTGGCTTCGATTCTACTGTTCTAGCAAACTTACAAGATATAAAGGAATGCGTAGAACCATAATTAAATAAGAATTTTTCCATTCTTGAGTTAATAGGAAGTGTACCTTGTAAAACTTCATTATCTTGCTCCACTTCTATAGGAGTGATAGCATAAGCCTTCCCTTATTCATTTGGATTTGGTGGCTGTTGATGCTGATTACCCTCAAGAACTCGAGGTTTAGTGCACTGGCTTGCATAGTGCCCTAGATCCCTAAAATTGTAGCATTGAACCATGGGTGGTTCTCTCATTTCTTCCTCTATCCTTCCTTTTCATGTCTTTTTGACACTCTTGAGCATGATTTCCTTCTTTCCCACACATTTATCATTTCCCCATCCCTTTAAGGCAGTTCCCATGGTGCAACTTCCCACATTTTTGGCATGTGGGTCATTGAGTTTTCTTCACACCATTATCATTAGATCCACCATCTTGAAATTCCATATTTTATTTCTTATCACCATATCCATGGTACCATTCTCCAAACTCCATCTATACTTTGAGAGCACATCGAAAAACTTCTTCATAACTCCCAAAGTCTCGAATTCCAAGAGCATTTCTAAGGTATGGTTTTAATCCACTTAAGAATCTATCAATTTTTCTACCATTGTTGATAACAAAACCTGAAGTGTACCTTTCAAGCCTTTTGAAATTCGCTTCATAGGTTGTGATAGATTCTCCTTCTTTTTTCTTGATCTCTATGAATTATCTCTCCATCTTTATGTGAAGAGTTCTTGGGAAATACTTGTTAAGAAACATTATCCTAAATTCTTATCATTTCATCTATTCAATTTCCTCACTTGGCTTAGTGTTCTTAATCAAATCCAACCATTGATCGGCTTCTCTATCTAGATGATAAACAGGTAGGGTTACCTTCTCCGTCTCAGAACAGTGAAGAAATGAAAAGATCTTCTCCATGGAGTTGACCAACTGTTTCGTAGCTAGTGGATCAGAAGATCCATTAAATGTCAGGGGTGGTTGTCGCCTAAAACATTCGATAGCCTGTTTCTCCATCTTTGGTGAAGGTTGGTGTTCCCCATTATTATTGTTATTTCTCATAACCTGATATAATTGGGTAAGCATCACCATGAAGTTATGAACTCCACCTCCCAAATCATTGGGGATGTCATTCGGGCAATCATTGCATTGGCCCTCACACGAGTTGTTGGCATGGTTTCTCCTGGTTCCCACCATTTTCTAAAATAGAAAAGGTTAGAACAAAACATAAGTCAACAAGTCACGAATAAATAACTTATTCATTTGCACAATTTATACTAAAATCATAACATATGGGATCACAATTTATATATTCTTGTGTGCATATTTGTATTTAGTCTCATGCTAGAGGTTTTCTCTACGGTTCACTAATCCTAATTCCAAAATTAACTAAAACATTCCTCTAATACAAAAAATAGAGACCCGGACTTTTCTTACATTACTATTACATTATTTTAAAGATAAACAACATAATATTATTACAAATAGAGGATCTGATGGTTTAGTGTCTTTGGAAAACTAGGACCATACATTACAATTACAACATCAAGCATACACTTTTTTGTTCATTTATTCTTATCTAGATTCTTATTGGCACTTGAGCTCTCCTTAGTACATGTATCCACCAGAGTATATACATCAAAATTATTTAGCTAGAATCCTGGTAAGAGGATATATAACAACAATATAGCATGGGGTGGGAAAATTCATAACATAGGCAAAGAATCATGAAAGGAAGCATTAATAAGAGACATGAAATGTGGAAATGCATAAAAATGAAACACCATTTCTTAGTGGTTAACTAACACACATGATTTTGAACAAATCAAGCATCTTTTTCACACATCATTTCACATTTACTCATGAGATTCATCACTTTACACAATGCATTGGAGCGCTATATAATTCAGGTGCACCAATCACATCATAACATTATCATTTATCATGCATTAAAAAATGTTAATATAAAAAAAAGAACATAACTAACCCATGAAAAGTAATGGGTTTCATATCATAAGAACACATTCATAAACATTGGGTTCCCAAAATAAAGAGTAAATAACGTATATGTTACAAGAACCGTCGATCTTGAATGAGAAGTAAAAGGTGTGTTCTTGAAAGAAGAATCTTTTGGAAAACATTATATTTTTCATAAATACCAGGAAAAAACATTTATATCCCATAAAATGAAAGAAAATGATGAAAAAAATATTTTTAAGGATTATCCATATCAAAAAGTAGTGAAAGAGGGAGAACCCGAAGGATGAAAGTTGGGTTGGAGAATTTCCTCATACCTTGTATCTGAACACTTCCTTCTATTTAATGACCTATATAATGACATTATATTCACTAATTATAAATTATAGAACCGTATATACATTAATAGAGTTAATTCTGGTTTCATTATGTCATTTTATGTTCCTTTCGATGACTTATAGAGTTTTAAAAAAATTCAGGGATGTTTGTTTTTATGGTTTTTCTTCGGTGGTTCACTTGTATACATAAATTGATGTTCGGGTAGAACATGGGTAAACATCCAGAACTGATATTACATGTTATTAATTACATTAGGGAATTTAAAATGATCTTATAATGGGTTATGTTATATACCTTGTGGATGAATCATTAGATTAAAATTAAATGATGATTGTTTGGGTTAATTTGGGCGGTTTTTCGATCACAACGAACTTGTTTTAATTTATCACTTAGTAATATGTACATAAGTTAGTTAAAAAACATCAAATAGGACATAATACATATAACATATTCGGGTTCAACCATGAAAATGGTTTCATGACCATATCTGAAGGTAGAAATGGAAGAAGAAAACATGTCGTTCTTGAAGGTGATAAATTAATACCTCACGAACAACGTTCTCTTTAATAAAATAAAAGGAAGAGGGAAATGGGCTGGATGATATAATATACCAATAGTATCATTACATTCTATTATATTCATGATCATGGATTTAATATACCATTTGGATAAAGATAGCTGGATAAAGAATAAGAAAATACCTTGAAATTGAAAGGGAATTAATGGAGAAGAGGGAGAGAAATTACCTCCTAAATCCTCCTCTTGAGATCTTCCTTAAGGGCCTATGCATGGTATTTTGATGAGACTATCAGCTCTTGGGCGTGGGGGGGGTCTAGGGAAGATGTTTGGGTTGATATTAGACAAGGATTCAATCTTGATAGGTGTGAGTAAATGAGGGTGTGAAGGGTGGTATTTATAGTGGAGGTGAGAGGGGTTTCCTTAACATAAAACTCATTAGTTTATTAATTTCCCATAAGATAAAGAATAGTGAGTCTTGTATGACTAAGAATAGTAATTTTATAATTTAATTTGGAACTAAGTGGGCTTAAATCACCAAAAAATTACACATGACCCTATTGTTAGCTTATTTATCTTATTTTGTAAATTATGGTATTTCACTATTAATCAAAAATTTCAAGTATTTCAGAAAAATCCCAAAGTTTCACCCCAACCATTATTTGATGTGTAGAATCCAAAAATGAAGTCCATTTTTCAAAAATAAGTTTATAAATATGATTAATTTAATATTTAATTAAAATCATCGTTTAGTACAAAAAAAATAGTTTTAAAACATTCATTTACTTATTCTAAAATATAGGTACATCATACTTTCACTTGAATATTATTTTTATACTATAATAGTTAATTATACTTTTCATTAGGGTATATCACTATTAATAATGGTATGGTACTATTAATAAGGGTATGATACTATTCACTAAAAAAATATTTTTGTTTTATTAGACTCCAAAATTCATCTTGAACACAACCGTGTGTGGAAGATTTTCAAAATTCCAAACATAAAAGTGACAAACTTATGTTTAAAGGTCACATAGAACTTAGTAGTTCATTAAGTTGTGTTTTCATGTGATTTTATGAAATATTTATAAGAAAAGAATTTCCATTGAAAAACTTTAGGTCGTTACAATCTCTTTATTACTCTTCAATAGATTCAACCAAATAATTACTAACTCTTTATCCTTAGTACAACACAAAAAAGAACGGTAAGGTCTCCCATAAAAAGCATCAAACGATGCACACAAATTGTGGAATATAAAACATTGTTAAAATAAAATGAGACATAAGTTTGTTTCCTAATCCATGATGACACAAAATCCAAGTCACAATTGTGAAACATGTCTTAAAGAGTCTAGAGGGTCCACTATATCCATCAATATTTGTGTGAAAAGGATTGATAAGGAACAAATGATATACAAAAGTAGGATAAAGTCCTTTTAAACCCATAGATATAAAATGAGGATCACTATTATATATTATTATCTGCATGAATCTATGTATCCTCACCAACTCTTCTAAGTACCTGATCAACAATTCCTCTCCTATGTTTGACTCCTTGATTGCTAATAAGTGAGATGATTTTATAAAATTTTACACTATCACCCATATATATTAATATTAACTATTATATAAGTTAAACCAATGATTATGTCCATAAAAATTTCCCCTAACATCCATTGATAAATATAACACAATTGAAGAAAACCACTTGGAACACGGTGTTCATCCTTCACATCCTAGAAGACTAAACATTTTAACTCCAATTCAGTAACTTAATTACTTCATTCAGGAGAACAAAACTAGCCATTCTAAGTGTGGTAAATAGTATTTACATTAGGATTTAATTTTGATAGTGAGCTATGAAATTAATTTTTTTATTATATCATACATCGCTGAAGGAACAAAAATCCTTCACTGGAACATAACTCAATATTGATCATCCTCAGAAAATTCAATTGGGGTATCACCATAAGAAACACTATCAATCCAGACCTCCTCATAGGAATCCACAAGCTAGGAATCCTCCACATTCTACATTATCGACTACTACACCATCATCTTTAGAAGTGATTATCTACCAATAAATTATTCTATATTTAGATGCATCATTCAGAGTTAATTAATCACTATATAATAATGTTCAGAGTCATGCACAACATTGCAACAAAAATTCTTGCCTGGAACATTTTCTAAAATAGTACCATTTCCTAGAATATATGAGATCTTGAAGTATAAATACAAAAATAATTACATACAATATTGATTTCACATATTTAGGTCATCCTAAAAAAATTCATACCTCATGATCTTGTATTCTGTGAAAACAAAAAAACATTCATCGATGAGGCATTGTCGCCACAACTGCAGGGACAACCAAACCAATGCTAGATAAATATCATGGGTGGAAATTTTACACTCACATATTTCTAAATAGTGATACCCATTATAAATAAATAATATTTTTTGCATCAAGTAAATACCCAATACATGACATGAATCATCATAAAAAACATCAAATTGAACTCCTACTAAAAAATAATTAATTTGGGATCTAACCAACTTTTATTTTCAATACTCAAGGGAAGGATAGAGTTGGTCATTATATATGAACAAATGATCCATTCTATTCATAGTTGTATGAGTATTCATGATATGAGATATTGCATGTATTAACCTTTGATAATATCCTAATTACTGAGAAAAATCATCACTTCTGAAATAGTATTGGGGCTACCCATGAAATGAAAGCCAATATCATTGAAGGATCCAATGATATTACACAATGGTATATGTAATTCCACCTGAAAAATAACATCATGAGACTAATTCTCACACCTTTACAGCTTCTCATATATCTTTTTATGATTTTGAAGTTCTAAAACTACCCAAATATTCTCCATACGCTCTTCCTCGGATGAAAACTACACATGAATTTCGTCAATGAAAATCACTATGAAACAATACAATATTTATAGAAATATTGTTTTCATTAATACCATGAACATTTATGTAGTGTTCAACAAAATCAGCAACATTAAAATTAACTCCTAAATCCCATAACTTCATCAGAATGTAGTCCTTGGTATATCCATATTCTTCCCCAAAAAATGATGATATCCTAATTATAGATTTATTTTTAAGAACTAACTTTCCCAATTAAGATAATCATATATGTTTTCAATCAATGTAGTTTGATATTTATTATTAATTATTATTTTGTTCAAGTGGCAATAATTGATATAGATATGTCAACTTCCATTAGCCTTCTTTATGAGAAAACTATACTACCCTATAGGGATTAGCATGGATGAACAAAACCACACTAAAAAAGATCATTGATATATACTTATAGATCCTACATCTCAAAAGGAAAATTTTTATATTGATAAATTGATATAGAGGACCCACATTACTATAGATCTATCCCTAACATGGTATCTTGTTGAGGGGGTAACACCATGACCGCCACAGTGAATCTTTTAGGGTACACTTCTATAACCTTGGGAAAAACTAAAAAATGAACCTCTTTTGAAATCAAAATCAACTTATACATCAATGAAGACAAGGATGAAACATTCCCCAATCCCATATAAATTTCTCACTCTACATTGAACAAAAAAGACTCTATATCAACTTTCTAGAATACATTATATCACCTGAGGAAATCCATGAGAGCCTACACATAATACAACCAGTCCATTCAAAGAACAGTGATGGGTGTATGTATCCACAAACATTGGGTGTATCCCTAATAGTGGTGCTACCCCATCCCTACCTCATAGTCTTTATATATTTTATAAAGATAATTTCTATCTCAGAATAAAAATGTTAATGAAAAGGTAACTAGAAGTTTTCACATTATAACCCCAATCATGGACTAGTTCAAGTGATATGATATAGTCCGTAGATCCTAAATAAACCAAATAAAGAACCCATGTTAAAAAATATCAATGGGAACCTTGAAAAACTTTTGGATCACATGGAGGTAGAAACACACGAACCGGGAAATGAAAATGAAAAAATTTATGGCCTCCCTATTATAGATTATGGAAACTTTCATGGATTTATTCTACACATTATGGATGAGGATCATCATAGTGTTATATTATTCCTGCCATATCTACCCTATTCGGATCAAAAGTCAAAGCACCTTGATGCCCTTTTCTTAGGTTAAATTGATCTCATAACTTCTTCCATGAGACAACTGACTTCTCATGATCGAGGAGGACTAAGAACCACTACCACATATCTCTCCCAAACAACATATCATTTAAATTTATATTTAATTCAACTTCCATGAATATATCTAACTAATAGTTATTTTCACTTATTATAACCAATCATGTATCATTATGTCAAAAATGACGCCCCTATAATTTTTTAGATAGTGTAGCTAAAACTCTTGGAGTTCCCTCTTCCATGTTTTATCATCATTGAACTCAAATCTATGATGATCTTCTAGCACATATTTCTCAACACCCTCAATAAAAACTATATGAGGATGTTGACTTGAATCTATACTTACAAAAGAAAAAAAATTTAGGAATAACTAAATACTAAATATAGAATAGTTATGATTAATTTATTAATTATTTAATGTTAAAACAACCCCAAGTTTAACCAATTTCAAACATTGAAAAATAGAAGTATGTGCTTCATCTTTTCATCGGTCTCTAACATGAAACTGGTATCAATTTACATAGTAGTATTAGTAAACTTAATGATTCATGCATAAAATCACAAGGGCTTTCAAATACTTGTGTCCTAGAAAATCCACCTTGTTTTCATGACTTACTAGTTTTACATGAAAACTTTTCCTTACCATTCTATTTGATCCATACAAGTACCTATAGTAATAGTCTATTCACTAAAAGTCTATTACTTTTACAATTTTGTTGGTTGGAGGTGTTCTAATAAGGTTCCAAGAGATTTTGGTGGAAGATAGAGGTGTATTAGAACTGATGTAAGAGATACACACAGTGTAAGTATATTACATTATGTTAAAGTTTTTTTCACAAAATTTCCATGTATAGTTCACAACATATATATTTTTAGGGTTAAATAAGAAAATGTTGGCTTATTCTTTGTGGAATGTAAAATCTTGAATTACATGACATGAAAGGGGATTACATTTCATGTAATTACCTGATGTTGTACATTTTTAAAAGTTTCTATTGTTCGGGGTTTTCCCAAAACCTATTTCCAATGTGTTATCTCTCACCCTTGGTGTCCAATAACATTCTCTTTTAGTGTTTGGAGATTCCTTTTAATGTGGATCGATCGGTGGGCTCCCATATTCTATATATGGCGAGTTATACTCTTTCTCTAATTCGTTCCCTTTAATTCTTATTTGGGGTTTCCATAAGGTGGTACAGTTCTGTTTTTGTTATCTATTTAGGCAATGTCTTGATGGCCACTTGGTGTCATATAGGATGATCAGTGGTTCCATGTGGTGTGGTTGTGGTTTGTGGGTGTTCTTTTTTCCCTATGGTGCCTAAAAAGAGGAAAATTTTCTTTGAGGTATGATTTCCCTTGATTCCCTTTGATGTGTATCAATATATAGGGTTTTCCTTTATCTTACCTATGGGATACGGTTGTGCCAGTTTAATCAAAGATAAATAATTGGTTAATTGAATTGAAATGGATGAATGGGGTTTTACTCACATGCTTTTACATCTTTTTTATTATATTTTGATATTGTGGATTTTATAGGCTTGATGCCCCTATGAAAATTATAGTCATTGGAGGCCCTATTTATGTTGGATATATCAGTTGTGACTACTATATTGGTTGTGATTGTGGTGATGTCACCAAAAAATGAAAATTTATTGAACCATTATATTTGGACAATAAAATATTTTCTCCTAGATTTTAGATTAGGTTATAATGTCCATAAAATTAATTGGAATATGAAAAAACCCTTTTTAAATTTATTAAATAATCTTGATGGGTTGTGATCTATGGTTGGGACATGTGGGGTTGATGGTTTGTGTGCCATGCCTTTGGGGTTGTTAGGTGATTTTTTGGGGGATGTGATTTTGGGGTGTCAAGGTGAGTATATTGGGGATGAGAAGTTGCTTTTTATATGGGGTTATGTTTTTCTAGATTCTTGATTAGTGATAGAATAAATGAATGTTTAATCATGTTTTAAATGGCATGGTCAAATTTGGTTAATTTCATGGAAAATTATTATTGGAAAATTAAATGATGGGTTGTCTAGTTAAATGTGGTAGATACTCAATAATAAAATGAATGGGTGTTAAATGTGGAGGAAATGAGAATATACATTAGATTATCTGGACTCTTCACCTTCTAAAATTACTATTTCAGATACAAATAAATTCATTTATAGGTGGTGTAAAAGATGATTATGTTGTGAGTTGGTGAGTTTTTTTAGAACTCGTGGGATTTTCCTAAGTGTTTGATACAAAATATATATTTTTATTTTCCTTGAATATTATATATGCACCCCACCAATGTGGAGTATTATTTTTTGAACACCAACATACAAAAAAAGGGAGTCTATTTACCGACATCATGGTGGGAGGATGGATGGCTTCCCCCCTCTCTTCCCTACTCCCTATTCTAGGTGATCACGACCCATGATTCTTCGAGCGAGTTGTGATGTGAGGTCCAAGGTGTCTTTAGGATGAGTTGTAATATGTTTTCCCAAGTGTATTCATGATGACATGTGATATGTGTCCCATTTCTCTTTAGGATGTGATGTGTTATGAATTCCCTGGTGGGTGCAGGGTGTGATGCGATGTGTTTTGAGGCCCAGGTGTGTGCAGGAGGGATGTGTTGTGAGGCCCAAGTGTGTGTGGGTGTGATGTGATGTGTTGTGAGGCCTAGGTGTGTGAGTGAGATGTGATGTGGTGTATTCATAAGATATAGGAGAACATGGATGTTTTCCATTGGAATGTGAGAGTGGCTAACCAGTTGGAAAGTGGTGTGGGTACCCCATCATAAATGTTCTTTTATTTAGATTATAATACTTTATGTGTGTTACATGGTGATAATTTCTCAGTGTGGTTGGGATGGTTAGTATTCCTTTTTATGTGTTGTTTGGTTCTTCTATTTCCTAAAAGGTGTATTAGTATGCTCCTTCCACCCATGAATGAGAGACATCAATTTTCCTACTGAGTATACATGTATGCTCAACCTATGTATATAAAACAAATTAGGTTTATAGGAGGACTATGTGGACTGTGCTAGACATTTCTAGCATAAAACATTTGATAGACGTTGTGTTGCTGCTTTAGCTTTACTTTTAGGTATTTTCTTTGGAGACATTATTTTATATTTATCAGTTCTATTTATAGATACATGTAGAACTTTTTGGGTTTATATTTTTTATTATTTCATGGAGTTTTTTTGGATAATTCATTTTATCTCCTCATCTTATTTTCTTATAAAGGGTAATTCCATCCATATTGTGAGATTTTAAAACCCTTTGTGTTAGTAACCAACCTGAGGCCTACTAAATGTGGGACTTAGGGGTCATTATATGTCTCCCCTAATTGCAATATATTTAGAGTGAGGGGGTCATGACAAAGTGGTATCATAGGTGATGGTTGATAGAGAGGTTGTAGTTTAATTTTAGGTATATTAAGAAATGCTTGGGTTGGTATGGTATCAATTCCAAATGACCTTGGTATATGACATAGTCCAGGGATAATAGCTAGGAAATGAGATTTTAGAGGAACCTGTACTCTAGTGCATGGACTCTAATCTTATTTAATGACCAAGTGATATAGACCAAATTGTAAGGTAGAGACCATGGAGAGGTACATGAAAAATAATGACTTTTGTTCTTGTTTGAATTGGGTTGTTTTGGGAATGTTAAAATGGATGAAATAAATAAAATTAATTAGAGTGAATCATAATGAAACTCCACATGAAGGGTTATAGGAAATATTTTATTTCATTTCGTCTATATCTCTTTTTAGCGATGCACATTTGCTCAAGTTTTTTAGGTTCAGTAGGCTGATCAAGTTGATTGACATAGGATTGATCTAGTTATGGAGGATGATCAGTGGAAGAGGACATTACGTGCTTTCCAACTAAAGTATTTTGGGAAGTATGTGGGAAGTGTTTCAGATGTATAAATTGAGAGTTGTCTAGAATAGTTTCATATTGCTTTCATTTTTATCAAGTCCCTAATAGAGAACTAAGTCCCTTTTATAGTCAGTAAGATGCAAGTAGTAGCATGTTAGCGGTGGACATTACATCTAGGAGAGTAGAAGGAGTAATTTGTTTTGTGCATTTACATCCAAAAAGAGTTCTACATATATTTCCTTTTTTTGACCATAAATTAAGTGAAGAGGCATGATCATATTTCTATTCAACAAGAGAGCATGTTAGTTCGGGATTTTGGGATCAAGTTCAAGGATCTTCTTCATTTTGGGCTAGAACTTTTTCTAGTTGAAGAGTATTGTGTGAGATGTCTTGAAGAGTAACTTCATCATTCTATAAAGTATGAAATAACCCCTTTTAAATTACCAAAGTACTTTTAGTTTCATAATAAAGAATATGTAATCATTATAATTCACAAAAAATGTGGTTTTCTACAAGAAAGGAACAGACAAGTTTTCTTGAGGGGCAGTGTTTTCAATGGATGGTCTTAGGGGCCAGAAACTTTTGGGTTTTGACCTACTAGGAGTCGACTTCAGTAGCTCCAATTTTGAACATATGGTTTCCATGAATTTACTATATGGTTGGGTATGATGTATTTATTCCTTGGAATTCATGTTCGTCTTCGGGAAAAGTGCCCGGTGGAAACCCAAGCTCAGTTGGGCTGAGGTAGGCAAGTTCAACATCAGCATCAGCAACAGTTACCAGTGGGGCCATTTCAGAAGAAGGGGTTGTAGGTTTATGCTTCAATATTGGGAGAAGGAGAAGGTATATGTCGACCTTAGGATGTTCCATTTGTATGGTGTTAATGACCCAAGAAAGTAAGTGAAGTTTCTCATTAGTTTATAGGTAGAAGAGATGGGCGTGGTATGTTGCATGCAGTGGAAGTAGTAGTTCCAGAGGGGACAGAGATCGTTAGATGTATGACCAGTTTGTTTTGTAATATGGTCTATTCCTTTTTTTATTTGGGTTCTTCCCACTCCTCTAGTTCACCCACTCTAGCCCATGCTCTGGGACTAGATGTAAAGAATATTCTTGTACCAGTTTTGTTGAATACTCCATTCAGAGGCCATACCGACATGTTCAATGTGTAATGGGGGTTTAGAATAATTATAGTTCCACAACAGTCCCATGGATATATTTTTTTGCTACAAATTCAGTCACCAGATGTCATCCTTGGTATCGACTCATTGTATTCCATAGGTTCTGTTATTGATTGCTTCCAAAGGTGAGTCAAGTTTTTGGATGTGGATGTTCAGTGTGTGGTTTTCTTTAGTGAACAGAGTTTCTAGGTGGTTAGTCATCATGTGGAGCCCCTTTTTTACTTTTAGTCTAATTTTTTAGTTGAATTAGTGGACACTAGGATGGATGGGGTTCCCAATATCATAGGGTAGTTCTCATATGTTTCCACTAGGTAATTTGTGACACTAACCCCTCAACATGACATCAGGATTGTGATAGAATTGTAGTCTACTACTACTAAAATTTTTATGGATCATTATATGATGGAACCATCTTAGTTATGGGAGTTTAGGATTTCAAAAGATTATTTCATATAGAATGATTTTATGTAGACCAGTGTGTCGTTGTTGGGTTTTCCAGCATGGTTCTCTAAGAAGGCATATGGTATTCTGAGGATTTTTATACTCTACCATAGGTTCACTCATATGACATTTAAGAACTGTTACCCTATTTACAGTATATATGATCTTTTCGACTACATGATATGGGTGATTTGGTTCTCTATGATTTATATGTGGTCCAGATATCACCAGTTGAGGGTGAAGAAGTGTGATATCCTAAAGACTACCTTCAGATGTGGGTATGAGAACATTGAATTTTTATACATTCCATTCCATGTTACAAACACACCCTCCATGTTCATAAGGATTATGAACCTAATTTTCTATGATTTCTTGGACTATTTCATCATTTTTTCATCAATTTTATCTTTATCTTCCCAAAGTCAGAGGAGGAGCATTTTGAGCATCTCATAAATGTCTTTCATGTTCTTTGACACCTCCAAATTTATGGAAGGTTGTCCTAAGATTATTATTTACACATAAGAGGTCCATTTATTTGGGAATGTGGTGTATCATTAGGGTTTGGTAGTAGACCCATCGAAGGTTAAATTAGTTGTTTCATTAGAATCACCCAAGAACATATAAGAGTTTTGTAGTTTCCTTGGTCTCGCAGGCTATTATCAGTGGTATTTGATTTATTTATCTCAATTTTTAGGCCCATTAAAATCTTTTACTAGGAAATAAAAAGATTTTTCATGGAGTGATCAGTTCTAGGAATCATTCGGTTACCTAAAGGTTAAGTTGTATAGTGTTCCAGTACTCCGATTTCCTGAGTAAGGGGTCATTTCTAGGTGTTTTGTGAAGCTATAGATCTAGGAATAAGATTTATGTGGATGCATCAGTACGAAATGATTTCTTATGGGTATGTGTAGTTATGTACCCGTGAGAATAAATATGAAATAAACGATATGGAACTAGAAGTTGTTGTGTTTACACTGAATTTTTAGCGACATTACCTGAATGGGGAGCTTTATGTGGTCTTTACGGATCACAATATCCTAAGGTATATCTTTTCTCAGTTATATTTGAACTTGTTGAAGTTAATGATGATGGAGATTCTTTAGGATTATTATTTTGAGATATTATACCCCTCAATAAAGGGTAATATTGTGGCCGAAACTTTCAATAAGAAGTCGTGGAATGGTGTTGTTTGGGAGTCTGGGGAAGCTTGGAAAGTAATGGAGGAGTTGGTAGCATTACAGTTAGATGTAAGTGTGGATGTTGTAATTGGATTATTGTTTCGGATGAAGCTATAATATTCTCTATTGTAGAATGTGGAGGTGTCAGAGTGGGGAGACTCAGAGGTAGAGGTGATTCATGATCATGTTGTCCATAGTGAGGCTATGGAGGTATGGTCGGAGGATGGTCAGAACCAGATGATGTTTTGTGAAATGATCTTTGTTCTGGTAGTGATGCACAAGGGAGTCTTTCATGAGTTTCATAACTAATAATTGGTGGTACACCTAGGATTTCCCCAAAATGTACCATTTCATAACGACATAGTATCGGTGGCCTTATATGGAACATGCTACGGCAGAGTTTGTTGCAATGTACTTGGTTTCCCAATAAGTATAGGCAGATCATCATGTTCTAGGAGGATTGTTGCATCCCTTGGATGTTATTGAGTGGAAATGGTATGGAATATTAATGGATTTCATCATAGGTTTACCTATACCCAGGGAAGTTGTGATGTTATCTAGGTGATAGTGGATTAGTTGATGAAATCATACAACTTCTTAGTGATCAAGGATTAAGGCACGGTTGATGACTTGGATAAAAAGTTAGTGGATGAGGTGGTGTGGTTTCATGTAGTTCCTAGGTCCATTATAGTGGATCGTGACACATGTTTTACCTAACGAGTCTAGAGTAGATTGTTTCATGCTATTGAAACTTAGTTATTCCTTGGCACTACTTTCCACCTTAAGAAAGATGGAAAAATGGAACGAATGATCCAGATGTTGGAGGATATGTATTTCTAGTGCATCTTGGACATCGGTGGATCCTAAGTATGACAGCTGCATTTGGTAGATTTTTCTTATAATAATGGCTATCAATCTTCCATTTTCATGGATCCATTTTGAATCTTTGTATGGGAGACCATGTCATTCTCTGGGGTTATAAATAGAGGTTGGGGAGAAAACGATTTTTTGGTCCTGATGTGGTGTAGTGAACAGTAGAAAATTTTCAGCTTGTTCATGAGAGGATGAAGGTAGCACATGATTGGAAGAAGTGTTATGTTGATTAAAAAATGAGTCCCTTTGAGTTTAAAGTTTGATACCATGTGTTCTTGAAGGTTTCTCCTCCATGTGTGAATCATAGGTTTTCATGATGGATTAATTTTTCTCCTAGGTTTGTTGGTCCTTTTGAGGTGTTGAGGTGTGTTGGAAATGTGGCATACTGATAGTCGTTATCACCGTAGATGGAGAGGTAGCATGAAATCTTCCATGACTCTCAGATTCATCAGTATCTTCATGATGACTCCCATGCACTTGACTAGGTATAGTTGGATATTGAGGGTGATGTGACGTTTGTGGAGCTTGCAATGGAGATCCTGGATCATTAGTAAAATTTTATTCATGGATGAACCATTTCATTGGTTAGTGTGTTTTGGATGATGGTGTACTAGAAAGGAATATTTGGGAGTGAGAGACAAATATCGTTTCTCAGTACCACATGTGTTTTTTTGATTTTTTTCATTTCCCTTTCTTTTCTCTGTGACATGATGTTTGAACCATATTTTATGAGATGATATATTTTCCTTGGTTTATGATGTGTGGGGTATGATGTTTGACATATTACAGAGATAAAATTGGGAGTACCCGATTCTAAATCATGATTCATTAACACTGGTTTGATTTCACCCATGCAGGTGAGTTAGAACCACTTAGAGAAGATAGTATATTGACATGGAAGACGAAATTCCATGATTAGTGTGTTTGGGATGGTGAAATTTTTTGGCTTTGAATTGGTTGTGTGGATGTGTGTTTGTGTGAGAGTATATAGTTTGTAGTTGTGTTTTCATGGTGATCAGGTCGTTTGGGATGTTTTTTGTCATTTGGTTTGGCATTTTTGGCTGGTGGTATCATTTGAGGTATGAAGAGACTCTTGATAGGTATCTCATTGGGAGGTTGTTCGGACCCTTATTTCTTCTAGGCTTGGTTTTAGATTCTAGAGGGAGATATTTGTATGATAATTATCTAATGTAACAGTCTATTCCCTTCTAGTCTGTTACATTTCTAGTTTTGGTTGTTGTAGGCATTCGAGGAATGTTCTATGAGTTTTTGGTGGAAGCTAGAGGTGTAATGGAACTATTGTAGGAAATACACACCATGTTTTTATATAACACGACATGAAAGTTGGTTTCATGACTTTTATAGGGATGGTTCATGAAATGTATATTTTTGGGGTTAAATAATAAAAATATTACATGATTTTTTGTGGACCCTAGAATCCAATAATACACAACATGAAAGGGGATTACATGTCAAGTAATTCCCTGAAGTTGTACTGTTTTAAAGGTTTTATCTCCTCTGGTTTTTCCCAATCCCTGTGATTAGTGGCACTTCTATCTTCCCAGACAACTATTGACCTTCTCCGTCAATTTTTGGTGATTCCTTTTGATTGGGATTGATCCTAGGGCTCCCATATTCGATCTATGGTCAGTTCTCTTTCTATTATCATCTATTTTCAATCATTCTTCTTTGGGGTTTCACTATCGTGGTATGGTTTGGTTTGGGTTTTTTTTTGTGCTACCTATTGATGGTCTCTTGGTGCAGAATAGGTTGACCCATAGTTCCATTTGGTGTAGTTGTGGTTAGTGGGAATTCTTCATCACCTTGAGGTACACAATGTGTTAAAAAGCTTATTTTAGGTAGGATTTCCCTCATTTCTCATTATTTTGTACCATGCACGGGGGTTTTTCTTTTTATTAACTATGGGTTATGTTTGTTATAGATTAATCAAAGATTGTTAACTTTTTAATTTAATTTAAAGGGCTTAATGTGGTTTGATTCACATGATTTTACATCTATGATATTATATTTTGATATTCTGGATTTATGAGCTTGATTCTCTATTACGAATTTTTGTTGTTGGGGGTCTGTTTATTATAGATATATGTTTTTTTCATTTATTCATTGGTTATTATTATTTTAATATCACCATAAAATGGAAATTGATTTAACACATATATTTTTCCAATGAAATAGTTTCCCCGTGATTTTGGATTTTGTGATAATGTCCCTAAAATATAGTCAAATGCAATAAAATCTCCTTTCTAAATGTGTATATGAATCTTGATGTGTTGTCATGTTTGGTTGGGGCATGTGGGGAAGATGGTTTTTGTTCTAGGCTTTTGGGGTTTCAAGGTGATAGTTTGTGGGATGTGCTTTTATGGCAGTAAGGTGATGTTTTTGGGGATGAATGGTTGCTTATCAAATGTTCTTATGTTGTTCTAGATTATCAAGTAGTGATAGAATAAGTAAATATTTAATAATTTTTTAAATTTAATTGGTTTCATTGGTTACTAGGATAGAAATTTGATAATGGAATATTAAATGATGGGTTTTTGGGTTAAATGTGGTTGTTTATAAATAAAAAAAAATTGAATGGTTGTCAAAACATTGAATAAATGTGAAGACGCATTATATTTTAAGAGATATTCATCTTTTTAAATGACTATTGTAGATTATAAATATTACATTTAGTGGTGGAAGAAAATGTGATGGTTTTTTCAGTTGGCTAGCTTGATTGAGAAACAATAGGTTGGGCTTGAGTGTTTTATACTATATATATGCTTGTTTTTACCCTGTGTTTTCTATACACACCCCATCCACATTGAGAACTATGTGCCTAAAACCAACATAATCATGTGGTAGAGTCTTCCTCAACATCCCAGTGGGTGGATTAATGGCTTGCACCAACTATTCCTTTCTACCTCTTCCAAGCGATGACGACCCATGCTTTTTCAGGTAAGTTGTGATGTGTGGTCCCAGGTGTCTTCGGTATGACTTGTGATGTGTGGTCCCAAGTGTGTTCAGGATGAGATGTGATATGTGTCATGTGTTTCTTTTGGATGATATGTGTTGTTATATATTGGGTGGGTGCGGGTGGGATTCGATGTGTTGTGAGGCCTAGGTGTGTGCGAGTGGGATGTGTATTGAGGCCTAGGTGTATGCGTGTGGGATGTGTTTTGAGGTCCAGGGTTGTGAGGGTGGAATGTGATGTGGTATATTTATAAGAGGTGGGAGTGCAAAAACATTTTCCATTGGGTTGTGAGAGAATCTATCCAATCGGAAAGTTGTGCGGGGTACCCTATCCTCAGTGTAATTTTCATTATATTATATTAATTTATGTGATTTACTTGGTGAGAATTCCTTGGTGAGGTTGGGATGGTTAGTATGCCTGTTGAGGTGATGTTTGGTTCTATTGTCTTATCATAGGTGCATTAGTATGCTCCTTCCACCTGTGCTCAATAGACATTGGTTTTCATAATAAGGACACCTATATGCTCACCCTACGTATATAAAACTGTTTTACGGTATCTAGGAGGACTACAAGTACTATGCTAGAAATTTCTAGCATAGAACTTTGTAAGGCTACTATGTAACTTTTTTTTTCTTAACTTTTGGGTATTTACATTTTAGACATTATTGTATCTATATTTGTTATATTTATACATTCATATAAGATGGTTTGGGTTTCTATTTTATATTATGTCATGGATTTTTTGTGGATGATTCATTATATCTCTCGATTTAGTTTTATTATAAAGGGTAATATCTCCCATATGGTGATATTTGTACACCCTTGGTTCCAATGGCCATCCTGGGGACTACAGGAGGTGGGACTCAGAGGACATTATATTTATGCCCTCAATTCAATATCTTTGGAGGGAGGGGGTCATTACACCTACCTCTAAAATCCATCCTATAACTTAACTATACTCTTTGATGCCACTATATCATCACCCACACAAATGTACCCCTCCTAAGATGAAAATGAGAGAATAGAGATGATTATTCCCAAATCACACCTTCAATAATTGATGGGTTGGTGACAAGCACCAGGGGTATATTATGAAAAAACAGCTGCATTACAATATAATATTGGGTAATGATAGATAAGATATAGATACCCAAAAATCCTTCCCATAATAAATTTAATGATTGATCTCGCCACATGCATAAAATATCATTCGACGTAATAACTACAAAAGTATATTAACTTACAACAAAAACCTCTACAGTGACCCCAGAGCCCGAATAGCTTTTGAACAACTCTACAAGCTAGTAATTTCTATCTCGATCATTAACTTTTTCATGTAGTCTTGAAAAATAGTTTATATATATGTCTGGTGATAAAAATAGGTACAATCTAAAAGCTTTACCCTGGATCGTCTTATGAAAATTCCAAATATAATATACTATATGGTAGTGAATAAATAATTGATGAACACTCATCAAATAATTAGTTATACTATGTTCCCATACTCTACATGGCTCTCTCACAAAGTATTTCATACATGTAATCATATAATATCAAATATAAATCAAATAAAGGTAACTCGCTACCACTTCCCCATTTTTTTGACTCTAACCTAACGTCACTTGTTTGGAGTCATCTATCTTTAATAGTAAACTAGCCCCATGAAACTGGGGATAAAGTGTCAAACCATTTACCTCATTAATTACATCATCTCATTATAACATACTATGAACTGGATTCATCACATCATCTCATCATCCCTTATCACATCTATAGATATTATTAAATAGTTATCAAGAACCACCAAAAACCATATATTGAGTACCATACCTCATGAAATGAAAAAACATACACAAAAAATCCAATAATAATCCATAGGCTATTTAATACAGGGATACATGTGTTTTAATTAACCAAAAGATATTACATACCTCTATAAATATATATGGGAATTGTAACCATAGTGTATAACATCACATAATACTATCCATTGAATATATCAGAGTAAGAGGGTGTTTTACACCATAACCTAGATTCTAGTGAAAACACCATCCTAGTGTCATCATTGTGTTAGTCACCCTATCGATATAGTCAGTGTGGAATATTAAATCACACAACATAATGAATATAAATAGATCATAAAAACACTATGGGCATTGACCCAGTCTTGGGATCAACTACTGCAATCATCACTCAGACATCGGTCAAGGACTACTATGGAATAGATATATGATATGTAACAAAATTTTAAATAAGACTTCAAATAAATTTTTTTTGGTAACCATTAAACATTAAATTAAAATAAACAATAACATGGTCATCAAAATATTTCCATTCCCTTTAGATTTAATCCAACCAATCCCATTGTTGGTCAATATTTATCACCTCAAACATTCAAACAAATTAGAAATGAAATTTATTAAAATATTTATTATTCATTATCATTTATTAATTCTTGGTACTATTGGAATCCTCCTAGTTTACCATAAAATTGAAACAAAAAGCATGAGAACATGATACTTCATGTATGGGGAAATTAATATAAAAACAAAAAACCCTGACATATAGCCTTTACATTATATTCATTGAAAATAAGTAATCCTAGATTACAACACAAAAACAATGATAAATATCATATTTAACCTGGTCTATCATTCATAGATCCATCACTAACACAACCATTAATATTATTATCCCACTGCCATCATAGGATCCCGAGTCTACTAAAAACTGAACCTCCCCACCCATGTCTCATCAACCATCAATCATCTCAAACCCACATCATGTCACAAAAAATGTCTCATATATAGATTAATCACACATGGAAGAATGGAAAAAACCAAACATTAAATAGGTAATCTAGGCCATAAAAATAGATTCATCCAACTATTATAAGAAAATAGTATGACTCATCCATAAACCATTACCTTTATCATACAATCAGTTCTTTACTATCTTGATTTATTCGATTTCTTTGTCAATGGTTACATAAATAGGTAATAAAATACATTATATATCAACTAATTTAAATTATTTAAATATTCTATCAATCCTAATATCCCATTTCATGAATTTTTATGGAATTAAAATATAATTTTATCATATTCGAAGCTTAAATTTAATATCCATCATTGTACAAGGTAGAATGGTTTCATGTTAAAAATAACTATGTAATTCATTAGGAAATATGAATTATAGTAATTATTTTATTTATATGATTTCAATTTGTCAAATATGATGAACTGTAGTGATAAAAAACAAGTTAACCATAACCTAAAGAAAAGATATCATGGTATATATTTAAACAACATGAAAAACATTAACATGTTACAAACATATGAGATCAATTAAAACATAAAATATCTATTATAAACATGTAGGATTTAATCTTCTTTATGTTTAATTACACCATTAAAAAATATAAAAAAGAATTATTAAATTAAGACATCACATATAATAACAGGGGAATCACCAAATCCCATACCTCTATTTAGAATTTATATGTTCTCTACAAAATAATAGATGGTCAAGGTTCATGCTCTACTATAGGAAAAACCACCAATGTGAATGATGATATATAGGAACCAAAAAAATATATTCCACAAATAATAAAGTTAATATTTCATCCCTAAAACCATGGTAATTACCATAATAAACACCCATGTGAGATGAAGAATGATTGGTGAAAAAGGAGGAAATCTTTGTGCCTTGAACCAGAAGAAATAGCTTCCCCCAATAAAAGGGATTTGAATCCAGAAATAATTTACTAGGTGTCACCAATTTAAGTAGATTAAACAATTACTAGTGAAAATATCTTCAAATAGATCCTTAAATTGAGATAGTTCTCAATGAAGCCATAGCTTATACTAGAGAATCATAAAAAGATGGAATGCTTAAAGCGGGTGTATAGATCAATTAATAGAGGATGAAAGATCCAAAACCTATATTCATGACCCCAATTAAGATTCCCATACTTACCAATCCAAAACATTTGAGATTTTTGAATGACGGTTGTCCGTTTATTCATTTCAAAGGAAACTTATCTACCATTATGACTTCCACTAGGGCCTAGCCATTGTCATGGTGTTCGTCAAATATATAGCCTGAAATGACCTATGATAATGAATTTTTCTCACACCTATTATTTTTTCCATCATGATGAATTCAGAAATTGCTAGAAATCCATTTATAGGATAACTATTTCACACAAGGTATACCTCATGGAATGAGACCCTAACCTTTTATTTCCCCTACTGTCGTTTTTGGAAGAAGAAAACCATGGTGAAAAAGGCCTCCAAAATGTTATAAAAGGCCATGTTCCTAACCATTTTCATCCAGAAACAAAAATACCATCCATAAATAGGTTTTATAATCTCTTCAACCCAACATAGACTTTACCACGCCCACCACCATGGCTTTGTGACCCCATGAATGGCCATCAACACTATTGAAACCTATAGAACGCATAAAAAATCCCTCAAACTAGTCGTCAACACCACCAAGCCTCAGTAAAATTCAAATAAAATGCTGATAAGATTCATACCATTATAATAAGGTGTATTTTTTGAAAAACTATAGTGGTTTTGGTATTAGAGTATGTGATTAGAGGAAGCCCCATTTTTAAGTGAAAAAAATGTAATTTTATGTAAATAACAAATTTTTTTAATAATCAAAAGCCACTCTCTAAGGAAATACATCCAAAAAATAGAAAATAATTGAATGGAAGGTGAGGTAAGGTTTATAATATTATAACCACTCAATTATAAATATTTATTAATAAGTTTCAAGCACATTGCCCCTTGAAATGTTAGTTTTTTCATCTATGCTTTTATCATGGTAAATATATTTCACCTAAGGCAGCATAATCTTTATGAATAAAAATAATGTTCTATTTATTAGATAATTTGGACCTACATATTCTAAATTTGAAATAATGTTTTCCTGACCTAAGTTCAAAACTGGTAAAAAAAATTTAAATATACAACGGCATAATTTATGAATTTTTTTTAGGAAAATATTAATTCTATTATAAAATATTATTATTGGTTTTTATAATATAACGAATATTAAAAAATTCATAATTTCATCTATAAAATTCCAATTTTCTTGAAAAATATTTTATAAATATTATTATTATTTATATATATTGATACTCGCATAAAATTTGATGTATTAGTAAAAAAATTAAACTATTCAATAAAAAAAATTAGGAAAATATCAAAAATTGATAATAGATTATTATTTCCTTGATATGTAAAAAATATATTGTAAATTTCTTGAAATTCAGAACCAAAAATATATAAAAATTATCTTTAATGAAAAATATAAAATATAGTGAAAACATGTTTTTATATGAAAATGACTTTCGATATATTTATTATTCTTTTTCAATTTAATTAATTATTATTATTATTTTAACATATTCAACTAATAAATCATTTTATTATTCAATCCTTATAAACTCATTAAATTGAAAAATACATAAATCTGCTGTAAAATAAAATTTTTATAGATGAATTGAGATGGAAAAAAATGAATGTTTGAAATGTATAAAAATATATGATATATATATAAATATAAATATTTAATTAAATGTTGATATGGTCCAAATTTATTCTTACATAAATTCTTATAAGTTATATATAATACATAACAATCAAATAATATTTGGTTGTAGTCTGAGGTGGTGGTTCAGCCCACATGGATCTTGTGAAAGCCCCTACATGTTTGAAGTTCTCCCAAATATGTTTTTATTAAAGAATAATTTCTCAATATTGGATTGAAATTACCCTAGGAAAAATAATTTTAAACCTACCTCTATTCATATCTTATAGAAATGGAATTAGAAAGGATGAATTCCCATTTCAGATTACATTTTTTTCTACTGTCTTTTTTAATTTTGCAGAATGGTTACATTAATCTATACTGACTAATTTAATTGTTATTTTATAACAGTAAAATTTTGTTTTATTGTATCACAGTTTCCATTTATATTTATATTTCAGATGAAACATGAAATTATTATTATATTTATTTTAGAATAATATATAGTGAAATCTCATGTCGATATACCGTTAGACTAGAAAATCAATAGCGAAGTGATTGTGGGATACATTTTCTTATATTATATTGATGATATATTATTATATTTTACTTTTTTATTTAGTGAATGTTCTATGTTGATATTGGGAATGGATATATGAATAATTTATATTCATATTGTAACTATTCTTTCTTTACATGTACATTATTATGCTCTTTTCAGATATGTAAGAGAGACCTTGGTTATGATCTTTCTATGTATCCATATTATGATCACCATATGTTTTTATAAAGGTATTTGTAGGATTATAGGTTGAATTTAGGTATCAATCTAGACACCAATATCATAGGCATTGAATTTTTTATTGAGTCTCAATCATAAGAATTACCTTTTCATTTTAATTCAGATACATTTTTTTATATTTGTTGATATTTTTCTTGTATTATGGAAGGGATGGAATCCTTTAATATTATCTATGAAGGATATTATTTGTGGTTTTATATTCTATATCCTAATACATTATACATTAATGACTCTAATTCTTAACATAGTTGAGATTTTCATACCCACAATGATACTCATCAACCAAGGAACTACTGAAAGAAGGACAAGATAATCATTTTATCTCTCCCTACAATGTTGTCCTACAAGAGGTAATATGGGTGTAGGGGGTTATGACACCCCCAGTTTATTTATAATTTCATGGGTATCAAAACCAAAAACATTATGAATCACTTCACCAAAACATTATGATTGTCTTAACCCATTGACAATATACCAAAATTATATACTCCACTGAGAATTAGACATGGGCCATATGTGACTCAGAAGATCAATAAATAAAAAATGTAATGGAAATTCAAATAAATAACAATTCTGAGTATAATAAAATAGTAATAAATAAAAAAATATATATTATGAAGAATAAAATAAAATACCTATATATAAATTAACCCGAAAGATATATGGCCTATTATTTTCTTTACCAAATTATCACAAATAACTATATTCCAAACCCGAAAAAAAACTATCATCTATCATTTTTGTTACCTATAGTCATACTCTAACTCCAAAAAAATCACCTCAAACAACAAGGACTCCAATGAATATAAATCCAAATTTAGAGAACCATAAATGAAACATAGAATATCTATACACTGAAGGGAGTATATGGTGTCTGAAAAAATCCAATCTCTATAGGATTTCACTAGAGTTTATGCAATTCCACATATAAGATACTTCATTTATAAAGGATTAAAATAAAATTATACAATAGGTATTTTATTCATATATTTTTAAAAATAAATATCAAATCCATAATGTTTGAATAAATATCCATTTATTTTTCTTAAGTGATTATAATCACCTTTAAAAAAATATTCTAGGATTTAATACTTTTTTATAAAACAAACGGTTTAATCTATTTTTTCAAAAACACCTTTTTCAATCCATTTTTAAAAATCATTTAGAAATAAAAATTTTAAACCACGCTGAAAAACATTTTTATAATAATAAGCAACTAAGAAAGAAATATGATAAACAAAATAAATTGGGTGTCATGACCCTAATGTGGATAGAATAAAAAAGAATCATTAATTAGTTATGGTGCAAGCTATACCAAAAAAATAGGGAACCAAAAAAGTGAATTCCCATATATTATTCAAAATAAGGTCATGAAAATATATTAGTGTTAGGTCCACTAGGTTAGATACCTGAAGAGGGGGGTGGATCAGGGTATGACAGATTAAAACAACTTCCCTTATTGATCTTGTCTCGCTGTTAAGAAAGACACTCTTCTATATATTCTCCTGCAGAAAATTATAAACAAGAACTAAAGCATGCATAGGAGACAGCGATTTTTACTTGGTTCACCCTCACTGGGCAATGTCCTAGGAGCATACACCGGCAATGTGCTGATGTACCAAATCGAATAAAAGCACACTACTGTTTACAAAGTTCGGGATAGATCACTTATATTCCTAGGATCACTAACTTTACAATGTTTAGGGTCATCTCACTGCTTTCCCAAGGGTCACTCCCTATTTCTCTCTCTCTAGATCACTGCTGGTGGAGGGGATCACCTTCTTCCTCTTCCTTTGCTCACTGCTCTGGAAAGGATCAACTCACAGTTTATACACCTGTAGTTATCTTCATTATCACTAATTAATTCATCCTTAAATATATATATATTCTCTATCGAAGTCCAAATTTCATCCACTGATGAATACCCCTTTCTCTTGAATACTGGGAAACTCTTTTGGAAAAACCGTCACAAAGCACCCTACTTCACGAGGCTCCCAATTTTGTGAAGCTCAAACAAGCCTTCTCAAAGCACTTACCTTTTCACGAAGCACTCTCACGAAGCTCTAGTCGTTGCAGAGAGACTTTCCTCATGAATCTCACTGAGCCAACGTGGATCTCGCAACTTTCGTGGAGCTATATTATCCACATCTAAGCTCTTCTTTCGCGAAGCACACTGCCTTCGCGAACCACCTTTGCCAACCGAGAGGAAAGGATTTTCTTTTAATTCTCTCTCTTCTCATCTTCTTATCTTGAAGGGGGCGAGGCCTATTTATAGGCGATTCCACCTACCCACGAATTTTCCGCGTGAAGTCAACGCCACTTCATATCGAATCACGAATCTCCGAAGTTCCTGTCGAAATTCTCTCAAAATCGCAAATCACCACAACAATTTTCTGATATAAGAGCTTGACATAATCACAGATAATAATTTTCAATCCTTTCACACCTTCTCCGCGAATCTCCCTCGCAAAGCCCTTCACCACCGCGATGCGCTTCAACCTCTACCTTTCGCAAAGCTTGACGTAATCGCGAAGAATCACCGCCATCATTTTTACGGTCTTCAAGAATTCCAAACCATGAAGCCTTTATTCTCAAAATCCATGCCTTTTCCATATTAAAATATGATCTTCATGGAAATCTTATTTTCACGATTCTCACCAAACATAAAATTTTGTACCCCAAAAATTTTGGCAAACACTGGAAAACGGCACCACCTTGTACTACTCTTTTTGTACCGCCTCCAGATCGTCCGTTCCTTTGTCAGGGTTCTTTGTCATCATGGATTGTCAACAACATCAATGCTACTCGACAATTCACCATGGAATATTTCTTTTTCAACAAACACAATCAACCCAAAAATACTGAAATGATAACTTCAGGGATTTTTTCCCAACAATCTCCCCCTTTGGGTTTGTTGACAACTTTTATCATAATGATTTTCTGCACACTGATACCTCTTTGAATCTTCTTCTAGTCTCTACCATCATTTTCCTCTTGTGATTGTGATAGCATTCAATTATTTAATTAAAATTTACTCTAAGCCCACATGAGCAATGCTCGACGTGAGAAACAAGATTAGAATGAAAAGTTCATCAATGAATCACTTCATGTTAGACACCAATTGTCGATTCCAAACTGATACCAGTAGCTAAATTGATACCAATTGTTAAACCACACAAATACCAATTGGTGATAGCAGGAAAATTTCTCAAACCTTTCCAATACCACTGTTCAACTTTTATCATGATCCTCAGTTGTCCTGATATCTATTATTTGATAGATCGCTTCTAGTATCGTCTGATGTAATACTATCCCCCTATCTGATTGCTCTCCCCTATCTCACTGCTCCACCTTTTAGATTCTCCTCGTTTCTTTTACTAAGATTTTTTCCCCCTTCCTTAGCCACAGTTTCTCCCCCTTGAGGAGTCACTATTTCTCCCCCTTTGTCAACGAACCCAAAGGTCACCCCTTTTCTGCTGCAACATTGGAAAGAACACAGATTAGCACATTAGAGAAAAACATGGAATTTATTGAGGAGAGGGGGGGTCCCACATCCACACTTTTTCAAGTGTGGGGAGTCGACTGGACTCCCAGAGTCAGTCGATGCCTCTCAGAAGATTCATTGGGTAAGGATTTCGTCATAATTTCTACAACCTGTAGTTATGTAGGCACATATTCCAACTTCACGATTCCCTGCTCAACCTTCTCCTTGATAAAATGATACTTTATCTCAATATTCTTTTTCCTTGAGTGATGGACGAGATTTTTTCTGAGATTTATAGCACCTGAGTTATCACACTGGATTCCGATCAGAGACTTCACTTCAACTCTCATATCATCAAGTTATTACTTCATCCAAAATAATTGTGTTCAAGCTTGAGTGGCCGCAATATACTCAGCTTCTATAGTGCTTAATGATATGAAATATTGCTTCTTTATTAGCCAATAAATACATATTCCACCAAGATAGAATGCACCTCCAGATGTTAATTTACTGTCATCCGCTCAACTGGCCCAATTTGCTTCAGTATATCCCAATAAATCTGTCTGAGATTTTCCATTATACATCAAGACAAAATCCACTGTGCCCTTGATATGCTGAAGTATTCTTTTCACTGCAAGCATGTTGCTTTCCATGGTATTAATCTGATATCTTGCTGATTGGCATGTGGAGAATACAATTTCAGGCCTTTTGTAGTCAAGTATAGTAATATTACAATGATTTTCCTGTATTCGGTGATATTAACTGCCTTCCCATCCTCATCTTTGGACAATTTTATCTAGGTAGCTACCAGAGTCTTCATCTCCTTGGAATTGTCCATTCCAAATCTTTTCAAAACTTCTGTGGCATATTTAGATTGTTAAATTAATGTTCCATTCCTTCCTTGTGTCACTTGTAGACCAAGGAAAAATGTTAGCTCTCAAATCATTGACATTTGGAACTCACTTTTCATGAATTTGTAAAATTTTCTGCACTGAGCTCCATCTGATCCACCAAATATTATGTCATAGACATAAACCAGCACCATAATTCTTTGATTACTGTCGTTGCTGAAATAGATATTGTAATCAACTCCCCCATGCTGGAAACCAAGATTCTTCAAGTACTGATCAAGCCTTGAGTACCATGCTCTTGGTGCTTGTTTCATCCCATACAACACCTTCTTCAGTCTGAAAACCTTTTTCTCATCCTCATGAATTAGAAAACCATCTGGCTACTCAATATACACTTCTTCCTCCAGAACCCCATCCAAGAATGTGGATTTGACATCCATCTGGAACACTTTGAACTTCCATTGCACTACAATGGCTAGGAATAATCTGATTGTTTCCAGCCTTATAGCTGGTGAAAATGTCTCATCAACATCTATTCCCTCTATCTGGGAGTATCCTTTGCACACTAGTTATTCTTTTTTTTTAAACCACTGTTCCATATTCATTCATCTTATTTCGGTAGACCCATTTAGTCCTAATGACATTCTTATCTGCAGGTCTCGAAAAAATCTCCCATGTCTGGTTATTCTCAATATGATCAATCTCTTCATTCATAGCTTTAACCCAGTTTTCATCTTCAGCTGCATCAGCAAAAAATTTCGACTCTACCTGAGATAGGAAAGATGTCTGCTGCAGTAACTTCATTCTTCTTGTCTAAACTAGAGCTGTCTGATCACCAATGATATTCTGCCTATTAATATCAGCTCAACTCTTTAGCTTCCTTGTAGACATAGACTTGACACTTTCTTGTTCATCATTAGTGTCTTCTTCTGAGTCCACATCTACAACTTCTACTCCTCCTTTGTTACTTTCCTCTTCATCACTTTTATCAAGAAACTGTTCACAATGCTATTGAATATTCTCTTCATTTTCCACAATAGTGACATCATTGCTCTCAACTAATTTTCCCAGCCTCTTGTTAAAGCATTTGTATGCTTTTCTTTTTCCTAAGTAGCCTAGAAATATTCCCTCATCTCCACATGATTAAAACTTCCAATGCTTTTCTTTGTTGAGAATGAAGCACTTACTTTCAAATATTCAAAAGTATTTCACTGTTGGCTTCTTTCTGTACCACATTTCATACAGAGTCTTTCCTTCTGTCAGACACAACAGAGCCTTGTTAGAAATGTAGACTGATGTCAATATTGCTTCCTTCTAAAACTTCTCTGGAGGGTATTTTTCTATAAGCATTGTTCTGTCCATGTTTTTGATGATATGATTTCTCCTTTCAACCACTACATTCTATTGTGGAGTTCTCACTGAGGAAACTTGATTCTTTATCCCGTGTTTATCGAGATAGTATTCCACCTGACTATGAATTCCATACCGTTATCAATACAAAACTTCAGAATTTTCTATCTAAGCATCCTTTTGAACTCCCTCCGGAAATGTTTTAAGAATCTGAACACATCTAACTTATGGGAAATAACAAATACCCATTTCATTCTGCTATAGTCATCGATGAAAACAACATAGTACCTCTTTCCATCAATTTCTCTTGGTGTGATAGGACCACAAACATTAGCATGCACCAATTCGAGCACTCTTGTTGACTTCTTTTCCTTTGGTTTATACATTTTTCTGATGAGCTTCCCTTGTTGGCATGCATCGCACGTGTGAGTACGATCACGTGAAAGCTTAGGGAGGTCTCTTGCTTCATCCACTTCACCAAATCTTCTAGGGATGGTTGGAAAAGATGAACAAGTCATTTATGCCACAACTTTCTGTCTTCCTCTATGGAAAGAAAACACATATCTTCTTCTCCACTTACTAGGTAGAGATTGCCCTTTATTATTTTTCCATATAGGAATATTTACCCATATCTTCCTTTGAAAACACACATATTCATAGTAAACCTTATAGAATCTCCTGAGTCACATAGTTGACTGACACTGAGAAAATTGTGACTGAGGCCTTCTACTACTAAGACATCAGCATGTCTCATCTCTTTGCCCCCAAAAATGTCCTTTCCTGAGAAAATAATCTTCAGGCCTTCATCATTTCCAAACTTGATGACTCCTTCTTTGTCATATTTTATGCCTGTAATAATATCCTCGTTACCTGTCATGTGAGATGTGCAACCACTATCAAGGATCTACACATCATAGAGATATGATGCTTTGAGGGAAGTTTGTTCCACCACGGCCTTCTCATCCTTCTTCTTCTTGGTCCATATTTTGGCCTTCAAACTCATCATTGATTGAGACTTTTTTTCTTTCTCAGAGTATAATGGACCAGCTTCATCCTACAAAGGTGAAAATCTATTTTTCATTTTCAACTCACCAGTTAGTTCATTGACCTTCTGTTTGTCAACATTTTGGTTCTAGTTTGGCACATTCTTTTGTATGGTCGAAGTGCAGTACCTATCCATGTTCTTGAATCCTCCACACCAAAAACAGTGTCCTTTGAAATATGTTCTGGAGAACCGTTCTCTATTTGGTTGCCACCTTTTTTCTTGTGCCCTTCGATATCTCTTGGCTATAGAACCCATATATTGTGAATGTCCCATATTTCCATAGCAATAACACTTGATATGAGGTGCATTTGTTTTCCTGAATTCTTCACTACGAGTTTACCCTTGGTATCATTGAATGTTCTGATTCTTCCTTGTGCCCAAATCAACCTTCAATCTTGCCGTGGGTGCTTGCGGTATGACCTCAATTTTCACTGCTTTATGTTTTCTGTCTCTCCCCCCATCGGTCTTAGAATCTAAAAAAAGTTAATGTTTCTTTTCTGTTGAACCACTATTCTCCGTTTTCGGCTTCTCGGTTTTCTAAGTGATCTACTTTCCTGATGATCCAGTATGAATCAATAGTTTTTCGTGATCTTTGACCATTTTCCGAAAACCTACAACTTCTCCTTTAAGTTCTTCAATACGCTTGATTTGATCTTTCCTTGTTTTGTTCAAGCTATCTATCTCCCTTTTATGTTCATCAATTTTTATTTTATACTCACTAACTAATTCCGAGTCCTCTAGTGTTGATGACTTGAGTTTCTCAATTTCTTCCATCAACTCAGACTTCTCTTTTTCCTTCTGCTGCATATAGAATTTGGCGTCATGAACAGATTTGTTGGATTTCTTTGTTTTGTCTCTCCAAACATCTATCTCCTAAAGAGTATCCTCTAACTCCGCTTGCATATCAACTCTTCTCTCAACTTATTCTTATTCTTCATCAGCTTCGGTATCATTCTTATTCTGAGAACTACTGAAAACTGCCACCATAGAATTTTCTCCACAATCTCTACAGTTCTCTATGTCTTCAACCTACTCAACCTCAGACTCATCTAAACTATCATATTCTTTTGAAAGAAGGTCCTTCCTCTTAAAGAAATTTCTCTTGAACTATTTCTTGCCTTTCCTATAGGTGGGAGAATTCTTCTTGATAATTTCGATTTCATCGACATCATCATCCTCTTGGAACTTTTTGGGGCACATTTCTGCAAGATGTCCAACCTTTCCACATCAAAAAAAGGCAAGTGGAAGCTTCCCTTTAAACTTTACCTTACCTCTTTGAAGGTTTGAGGAGAGGAATGACATCACCTCATCTGTCTCTTATTCTTCCTGAGAGTCTTCAATGGTGAGCTTCTTCATGGCCTTGAATTCCACCTCTTTGGATTACCCCTTTTCCACAGCATCGTTATCACTATTTCTCATTTCATATTCTACAAGGGTGTTGTGCAGGTTATCCAATGTAAACTCTTTTGGGTCTTTATCTTCCAAAACCGAAACTTTCAGATTAAACCGAGGTGGAAGGTTCCTCAAGATGCACTTCACAATCTTTATGTCTTCAATAACTTCTCCAAGACCTCGCATGTCCTCCACTACAACATTTACCCTGTCAAAGAATGTGTCAACAGACTCATTCATGTTCATTCTTAGATCTTCATACTTGTTCCACAACACTTTCATCTTTGCTTCTCTGACCTTTGTATCTCCTTCATATATATTTAACAGATTTTCCCACATAGCATGTGATGTTTTAAATGACATCACCTTTGTATATATAGGATTGGAAAGGGATCACCCTAAAGCATTTATTCCCTTGGTGTCAGAATCCAATTCTCTTCGCTCGGCTTCCGATAATGCCCCACTATTGATAACAGCTATTATACCATGCATTACAACTGTGAATACATCCATTCCCAAAGATCAGAAGTAGTGTTGCTTCTGATTCTTCCATAGCTAAAAATTGTTCCCGTTGAAGATCGAAATCCCTTTATGATTGGTGACCTCCATTTGAGAGAGAACCACTGATAAAAACCTTTCCCTCTTATACCAATTTTTAGGTCCACTAGGTTAGATACCCTGAGAGGGGGGGTGAATCAGGGTTTGATAGATTAAAACAAATTCCCCTATTGATATTATCTCACTATTAAGAAAGACACACTTCTCTCTCTTTTGTTGTATCAAAGTATAAACAAGAACTAAAACATGCACATGACACAGTGATTTTTACTTGGTTCACCCTCACTGGGCTACGTCCAAGGAGCATACACCGGCGATGTGTCGATGTACCAAATCCACTGAAATCGCACTGCTGTTTACAAAGTTCGGGATAGATCACTTCTATTCCCAGGCTCACTGCCTTTACAAAGTTTAGGGTCAGCTCACTACTTTCCCAAGGGTCACTCACTATTTCTCTCTCTCTGGCTCACTGCCAGTGGAGAGGATCACCTTCTTCCTCTTCCTTTGCTCACTGCTCTGGAAAGGATCAACTCACAGTTTATAGACCTGTAGGTCTCTTCATTATCACTAATTAATGCACCCTTAACTGTATATAGATGCTCTATTGAAGTCCCAATTTCATCAACTGATGAATACCCCTTTTCCCTTGAACACTAGGCAATTCCTTTGGAAAACCCGTCTCAAAGCACCCTACTTCACGAGGCTCCCAATTTCATGAAGCTCAAACAAGCCTTTGTGAAGCTGCTACCTTTTCGCGAAGCACTCTCGCGAAGCTCAAGTTGTTTTAGAGAGACTTCCCTCGCGAATCTCACTAATCCAACGTGGAGCTCACAACTTTCATGGAGATAGATTAGCCGCCATTAAGCTCTTCTTTCACGAAGCACGCTGCCTTTGCGAACCACCTTCGAACCTAGAGTAGAGGATTTTCTTTGAAAGATCTATCTTCTCCTCTTCTTCTATTGAACATTTTGAGGCCTATTTATAGGCGATTCCACCGACCCATGAATTTTTCGTGTGAATTCAACACCATGTCGTCTCGAATCGCGAAGCTAAAGTTCCTATCGAAATTATCTCAAAATCAAGAAGCACCACGGCAATTTTTCAATCACGGATCTTGACTTAATCACGGAGCATCACCATCAGTCCCTTTACGCCTTCTCCACAAAGCTCCCTCGCAATTCTCTTCACTGTCGTGATGCGCTTCAACCCCTTCCGTTTGAGAAGCTTGACATAATCATGAATAATCACCACCATCATTTTTCTAGTCTTCCCGAATTCTAAACCATGAAGCCTCTCTTCGAAAAATTCATGCCTTTTCCATATTAAAATATGATCTTCATGGAAATCCTATTTTCACGATGCTCACCAAACTCCAAATTTTGGACCCCAAAACTTTTGGAAAACACTGGAAAATGGCGCCACCTTGTACTACTCTTTTTGTACTGCCTCCAGATCGTTCATTCCTTTGTCAGGGTTCTTTGTCAACATGGATTTTCAACAACATCAATGTAACTCAAAAATTCACCATGGAAACCTCCTTTGTCAATAAACACATTCAACCCAAAAATACTTCAATGATACCTTGATGGATTTTTTCCCAACAATTAGGGATGATCAATAACAATAGATATACAAGGATTTCACAATACTTTCATTAATGATAGGGTACCTCAAAATGGTACATCATCATAGTGGTGGATTTTGGATTGTAATATGTCTATGTCTAGTTAAGGTTATACAAAACTACTCCACTAAACTCGCTTATTTTTGGGGACTTATCCTCCCTAGGTTAACCTACCTATGTTCCCAAGGATTCCCATTAATTAATAAACTATTGATGATATAATAAATGAATCTGATTATTAAAATAAATTAGAAATAAATATAATTCCCAAACTCATGACAAAATTCCTCATAAGAAACAACCCTTACACATTTCTTATATAAAAATAATGAAATATAAAACATTCACCCAAAGGTCACAAACCGTATAAAGTGAAAGTAGTAACGGGGGATAAAGTGGTTTTAATACACTCAAACAATATGAAAATCAATTAACCATATAAATAAGTCTTCTTGAAAATAAAATCAGGATTTCAAGTCCCATGAAACCATTTGAAATCTATTTCTTAAACAAATTCTAATAAAATTCATTCATGTAATTTTTTTAAAATGAATTAATTAATAAAATCCCATTTCCATTTAAAAACAATTAAACTCTCTAATTCTTCACTTAAGTTAATTTCACAATACAAACTGGGTCAAATAATTGTAATAATAAAGTCTCAATTTAAACAAGCCATTAAAACATTTCAATGATAATTGGAATTCAAATAATTACATAAAAATCTATAAAATCACCAAATAGTCATTAGAAAAAGTGCGAAATAAATTTAGAACATTTATAAAACCAATTTTAACTATCATATATAAATTTAATTTGATAAAAATATATATCTATAGTAACATGAACAAAGTTACATCTCCAATAATGAATGACCACAAAACAACTGCCCCAAATCAAGGGTAATCAACCCAAAAGTTAAGTACATTTATGGATATTAATAAAAAAGAGTTTGGGGGTCCCAATTAATCCCAAAAAATAAAACCCAATAAGAATAATCCTCCCAAAACCATAATTTGGTCATGAAATATTATAGGATTCATATTATATAATGAAATTGAATGTTGAAAGAAGGAGTGTAAAGAGAAGGGGGAAACTAAGAAAAGGAGATATTTACCTAATGAAATTTACATATAATAAATTCTAATTATATAAAAATAGAGAGGTGAGGAGGAATAAATAAACCTATCATTTGTGTAGGACCAGTCGAAAAACAAGGAAAAATCAGTGGGTTGTAGGTTTATAAGTCAGTAGAGACAAAATTAGATAACAATTATTTTTTAAAGGGGAAGACCAATTCATTGTATGAATCACTATTAAAATGGATAAATGATATCCCGATAAATATTTCATTGGTTTAACCCCGAATTCATGATGAATATTAATTATTCATTACACCTAGTTCACTTAGAGGGCTAGTTCATAGGTTGATCCTTACGTTCGTAGCACAAACTACTGCAGGATCAATACTGCAGCTTCATGGGCTCTTTTGATTCACCCTAAAGCCTCATGAAATCCCAATAAAGTTAATAAAAAATAAAAAACAAGTTAATATTACCAAAAATAATAAAAGTTGTCATATGAAATGTGTTATATTATATAAAAAGTTTCTCAATGGTACTCGGCCTCTAAATTATTATGTATGGTAAAATGATATTTATTTTAAAGATGATGTAATTGTATGTTTATTGGTTCGGGGTAATTAAAATACATCTCTCATTTATCTTCTTATACTCTAAATAGTGTCCTCATTTTCAATAAGGATCACTTGGGTACAATGATAGATAAACTAGATATTTGTTTTTTAATAGTAGTATAAACAACATTGTGGTCAACATAAAGGGATTTTTTTATTGGGTTTTATTTTAATTCCCACTATTTAACAATTGTATTTTATTAGAATTTTATATTTTAATAATAATGATTGTTATATATAGCTGAAATATTTTAGTTACACTGTCAAATTCATTTAATTTTTTTTTATAATAATTCAAAATATTTTTACCTTTTTTAGTTATTAATTTAGAATCTGTTATATGTCATTTGTATTAAAATTTTGTATTTAATATAATTTTTTTTTTCATTGGATAATTTTTTATCTTAATTAAAATATATCAAAAAATTGTTTTTAAATGAAAAGATATCCATTATTTATCTAAATGATCAAGTAGGTATAATAAAATATTTGTTTGTGTTTTTTGTAGGAATGTGGTTTGATACATAGTATGTTATCCCATAGACATAATTTCATGGAGATGTAATAGGTGGCATTAAATTACCAACACCATGTCATAAAAGAATTATTGGTTAATCCAATTCACCAATTCACTCCATCGATGATTCCTTATATTACATTTGAACCTCACCGTAATCTCGAGGATTATTATGGGTCTATATTATTATCTAATGAAACCGCAGGTTCTAGTGAAATATGTGTTAACATTATAATATAATCACTATAGTGAGGATAAATTATTTTTTATAATTCCTTACACCTCATTGATGTTGGTAATATTATCTAGATATTAGCTCATGAATGAATGTAGAGTAAATAGGTTTATCAGTTATATTCTCACCTTTCAACAAAAGATTCTATGGGTAGGACAAAGTAACCTCAACAAACTATTCCATCATCATCTAATCAGTAACATATTGTTCCACTCTAATTCATTATATATTTCCCATGAAAGGTAATATTTTATTTAGTATGTTCATTTGATCCATTGGAATTCCACTACATCAATTGATCTCATAAAATTTTATTTTTGTTTTTTCTTGATATTTTTAACAAAATGAATATATAATAATCAATTTGGTTATCCAAAAAAGATAATAACAAATAGAAAATTTCATATGACCTACATCCATGCAAAGAGAATGATAATGTTTATGAAGGAATTATAACAATCTGGGAGAAGTGTCTTGAAGCCTCATATATGAAATCATCTTATTAACTAAAATAATATATTAAAACTATCCATTTTAATTTATTATCTCACCACTTCATATTTAAGATTCTCTCATTGCAGTTGTTGTGGGATTATATGGTTGGCCACTTCTCCAATGTTGTGATCCTATAATGGTTTATATTTTAGAATTTGAACTCTATAATATAATTTGATTGTATTATTCACCCCTTTATTTCTTTTTAATTATCTTTATATGACTCTATCAGACTACACAATAGTGGAATTGTAACCCAAGGTTTTGAACATTTGGATAGGATAATGGTAGACCCAAATCCCCAAATAAAATTTTTCATGATTACATTCAATATGTAGTGAGGTAGTGGGTTTGAAGGTGCTTAGTATGGATATATTCCAACTTCCATGAAATTTATAATTCTATATTTTATTCCATAACACACCACTTCCCCATGAATTTTTTTACCTCATATATAATGGAATTAGGGGGACTAAGGTGTGAAAACCAAAATATTTGTTTAAGTGATGTTTGGTTACATTTCACTACCATGGTGAGTTCAAAATCCCCTCTCACGAATGAGGTGAGATTGGGGAGGTCTAATATATCTCCTAAGTTCAATTAGTATAAAACATATACTAGTTTCATAACACATGTATGATGGTATAATTAAATAAATGTAATTTAGATTACATATTTTTATAATAAAGGATATTGTTGGATAAACTTAGGGATCAAACCTTTTATTTTAAATACGTTTTCTTACCTTTATGTCATTTACACACACCCACCAAGCCATCATGATTATATTTTTTCATATATTAAAAAAAACATTCATATAAATAATTTAATACAATTTTGAGTAATTGAAAAACATCCTTGAAATAGATGACTATGTGCAACTTCAATCATGTAATCTAGGTTATTAAATTATATACGATATAAATCCCATGAAATCATCTCCTAATGTGAACAATAGAGTATTAATAAATATTTAGAGAGGTTATATTATTCCATTCATTATGTTATTGGAAATTATTATTAACAAAATTTTAAGCTTCACACTCCTTACTGAGAACTGTGAGGATAATAGATCTTAATAAATGTATTCTTATTTTTTGCTTGATGGGAACTCTCTTTATCTATCATTGTAATTTCATCATCATATTTAATTTTAGTGATTATTATTAACTTATTTAATGGTGTAATATGCATAAAATATGATTATATTACCGAGTGAGAATTCTAAAGGAAAAATATTTATAAAATAAAGGTAGAATTAATATGAGTTTAAATTAGTTCATGCCACTCTTTATGATTTTTTCCATTCACTCTGAAAACATTCATAGTAATTGTTCTTATATAAAAATTATTTAAAAAAAATTATTCCATAGTTAATTCATAATTTATATAATAAAAACGAAAAATATAAATTCATAAAACATTTTTTTATAAAACTTCCTTGAGATTGGACTTGGTTCAACCACTATAATACATTCTTTTCATTATATATAAGCAAGAATAAAACAACTAAAAAATTAAATTTAGTTATACTATACTAGAAAAATTATATCAAGAGTAAAATATTGATTGATGGTAATTTTTATAGAATAATATGATTGTATCTTTTCTCTATTTATTGTAATGGACCACACATTAATAGAGTTGTAAGTAAGGACAATTTCAGGGGATTTAATGATAGTAGGATTGTTGTGAGATAAAAAATATTAATGAATGAGTATTTAATTATTGATGATTTAATTGGTGTTTAAATGTTTCTATATAATTACATTCATAATAGGAATTTGTGGTAACTTTCTAATTTTTTTCAAAACTAGATTGGGTTCCTGGTGGTATCATGATGTGTACTCGGTAAGAGTAGAATAACTCATCAGGTAACATATTAAATCATAGTTGGTACCTAGTGGGAACAATAGTGTTGTTTCAAAATATACTAGAAAGAACTGGGTACATAGAAAAAGTATATAGGGTACCCAGTGAGATATCTATTGTGATATAGAAGGCCTTCATGTGGAGGTCAACAAGCCAGTGGCTATCAAATGGGTACATGGAACTACCAGAAATATTATTTATGATTTTTATATAACATTATTTATATAAAAATGTAACCTCACTTTCACTCCATCATTTTTATAGATATTTATTCATTGTTAGACCCAACACACTATTCATCATCTATTATCCTTTTTCAATCTCCTCTATTACATTCAAATTCTTTGATATGTCTACTATAGTGGATTTCTAACAGAAAACCGAACACTTTTGTTTATTTTATTAAATTTTTATCTAATCAACTATAACTATGTTATACTAAATACATATGTTTTTCAATTTCATACACTTTATAGGTTTTAAAAAAATAATGGATATTTAGGAGATGATAAGGGAAAATTCTCCAACAAATAATACATGGAATGAGTTATCTTTCTCCTTCCACCAATTTAAATGTTTTTGTATGTGTAGTGTGATAGTGATCAAGGATATGTTGGTGATTTTGAGACTATATTGATTTATTAGTAGTTGGGATATTAGTGAGAGGATGAGTAGTATCTTAAGACATGACCTTGAATGATTTACCAAACCATAAGCATCTTTGTTTTATGATGGATGTATTGACCTTATGTATCTTCATAAATTATGTCACTTTTTTGCATCGATATTTATAAATAGAACCCATGAAGACTTAAATGAATTTGGATGAGGTTCAAATATGTTGATAAAGTTCAATGGGTTTTGTATTAACTTTTAATTAATAGTTATATTTCATCCTTGATTGATTTAATTGGTTGGGTGTGGACTCATTGATAAAAATGATTCTATTGATGAGCCAAATCATCTCCCTATATGGTTCTACTAGTATTAGTGATTGTGTATCATTTTAATCGAAATATCATCCCATGTGATGCCTATATGGATGATCATTGTATATTAATGATTAATAAAATAGGATTGGTTTAAAATAGGTTTATTATGGCGTGCAAGGGACATTTCACCCTTGAAAAGGTGTCCTGTGCGTAGTTTTTTGAGAGAACACATTTCTAAAATGTCAATATTATGGTTCATAAACCCATGAAAGTTTTGAATAATTACCAAATGTATGAATATATTATTTAATTTTTAGTTAGGTATAATCTGTTAGGATAATGGTAAATTACCCTTCAAAAGTGGTCAATCTCTTCTATACTATGTTCATTTTGGGTTATAGATTTATGTTTTAAATAATTTAGAACAACAATTATTTTTATTATTTAGTAACTAAATGAACTTCATTTCAATATGTTATATAATATTATTTTTAGTAGACTCTGTTTATTTATTTCTAATATGATTTACATATCACTATGATATTGTTCCTATGAATTGAGTATACGATTTACATTATATGTCGTGTATGTATATTCAATATATTATTAAAATTATATTGTCATTGTATTATAAATGTGGAATATATTATGTATTTTTATAATAGTGTAGATACATGCCCCATACATATGTAATGATTGAACCTATATGATTATTTTTATATTCTAGTAAGTTATTATTAAATTTCAAATGCATATACTATATATTCTATATAATGATATTAGAAGTGAAGGAAATTGATGTATATATCATTGGTGATGGAAAAAATTGTGAATTTATAAAATAGTTATATGTTAGCATGTGTACACTACATAGAATATATATATATATATTTCAATGGGTGCATGGTACATCGGAAAGGATTGAAATTTGTATAAAGGGTACCCAAACAGAGATCTATAATAGATACAGGGGTGTTCTCACTCAATTTTATGAAGAACATTCGCATTCCTTGAGATAATTTAATGTACCTACTAAGATTGGTTTTCATAAGAAAACTGGTTTGCTTTGTAGATAGGGTTTTTTAAGAGTTATGATGTTGTGGTGGATAGTTTTTTTGTGATGATAGACTTATCATGGTATCATATTTTTACATTGATAACAGGTTTCAATAGTTTTGTGGAATTACTTAAAAAAAGCTGGATTTCTAATCATGGCTCGAAGAATTTATAATTGGTTCCAATAGTGACTGATTATGAATGTGGGGAACCAACTGGTAAGAATTTTAATTTAATTTTTCACTTATTGTTATAATTAGATAAAATTTGATTATTCATGTTCCATGATTATTTGATTGACTTGTTGTTTTGTAAGACTATGTCATATCCATTCATAAAATTCATAAACTAGTTTATATAATGGATTATTTCAGGGTAATCATTGGTAGTGATCTACTATGTAAAGTTCTCATATCCTATGTGTATAGTTCAATGGACATACAAACAATATGTTTTTTATACTTGAATTATAGAATAAGATTGGAGTCTAGGATACATCAATCTAGATTATAATTAGACCATGTTAATATAGTGGTCAAAGTTAAAGTATCCAATAAATTTCCATTCATTTATTATATTGATTGTATTTGATGGAATGATTAAGTGATATTATTTCTAATTTATTTTTATTTTACATTATGTTTCAATTACATTTCAATTTTATAGTTAGTTTTGTTATCATGGTCATCCAACATCAATAATTAAATATTGTATATTTATTTTATATATATTGTTATTATTATTATTTATCTATTTTTGGATGCTATGATATAGATCTTTTAGTCATTGTGTTTGTCATAATTGACTCCCTGATACAACTTCAACAAGTTCTATATATAGGGAGTCAAGCCTGAGGTACATATAAACTCAATATAGGCTCTAAAAATGGTTATAGGCTAGGTATGTTACAAGGTGGTAACATATAATTGTTTTTTACTATTGATTTGATGGTAAAATGCCTGATTTTTTTGTGAAAAATGATAAACACAACCCTTTTGCTGCATGGAAACTTATATGGTGAACATATATATTACTACAATGTTGATTTTGAGTATTGGTTTTTTCTGATGGTTCTATGATTTCAAAATAATTTTCTTATAAATTATAAATTAATATTTCTACTCTGTTCTTAGTGTGTCTATAATAAGTACATACATTTATCATACAAAGGAAAGGGTTTATATGTCATAGTGCAACATATTTGTTAATTGAGAACCATTTTCATTAAAAAAGTTCTGCAAAAAATTGGTATCTACTTTTAACAATTCCTATAAACTAGGTTATCATTTTATTGAATGAAAAAAAATTAATCAAGGTTTTCCAAAATAAATTTCATTAATGGTGACATACTTAAATAAAACATAATTCCATGAAATATTGTTATGAATTTTTTTCCGATGATATTTTCTAATAGAATATTTGATTTGACAATATGTGTAAATTTTCCATGAAAAATGTATTTTTAGTTACTTTTACTAATAAGAATAAATGTTGGATCCTTATATAAAATAGAAAATATTCATTTTTCATGGGATATGTATTTGGTTAGATTGAATCAGGTGATTAATTATTATTCACAGTTTTAGTGATATTATTTTGTTTGGCATGACATTAGGGTAATGTTGGGGATTAGCTTCGGCATGTTATTTTCTTGACTGTGTTTTTCTTTGAAACAAAAAAATCACTCATGTTTGGTGGTTAGTGTATTGTAAGGTATACATGTGTTATATCTATCTCGGTTTTTTATGTATATAAATTTAGTAACAATGCTATAAAAATAATTATGATATGAGTTTTTTATGTGAACCTAAATGGATATCTAAGGACCATGGTTAATTGATCGTAAAAAAATTATTAACCTTTTTTGGTGTAAAAGGGGTGATATACTGCACATTAATTTTGAGGATTTAGTTCTGGATGATTTATAAGAATTTTATTATAAATCATTTAAAATTTTATTAATATAATTATTCTTTAAAAGGTTTATTGAAAATATCTAATTTATTTTTAGATTATTAGTTTCATTTGAAATGATACATGTGGTCATAATAGTTTTTAAAAATGAAAAAAATATATAGGTAACTAATATATTTCTCTAAAACCAAAATGATGTTTTGTAATATCACTGTTGATAAATTTTAACACTATTCAATAATATTTTCTAATTTTAGTTAGAAAATATATTATAGGTTTGGGAGTTCATGGACTTCCAGAAAAAAAATTTACTGGTAATAAATTAAAAAACAAATTTTCAATGTTTTTCATTATTTTTGAAATCCTTACATAGAAACAAGTCATGAATATTCTATTTATGAAATAAATCTATTATCCTTAGAATGTTATATAATTGTTTTTTATATTCATGGATACAATATAATAAAATGGGGTTTTCAAGAATTTTTATTGTTTCCTTACTTATTAATGATATTCATAAAAATGTGGTGTTGAGGTATAAGTAAAATTATTATGATAATATATGTAGGATTATAGGGTGTACAAGACACTAAGGTGGGTCTAAATCGTTCTTCCAAAATTAGTATATATTAATTTCTTCAAATGGTAAAGAAGATGATAGAAAAAATTTATATTTCATGATTAATTGAATAAGTATTGTGACATTGGAATTATATGACTTCAATAAGAGGTTTCTAGATATTCTAATTGATTTTTTTGGATACCATTACATTCAAATAAATTGTGTTTTAAATAATTTTGAGACTAAGGTGTTATAGTGAAAATTTATCGCTATCAATGGTAAGGAGGTATATAAAACATCCTAAAATAAATTGACCATATATTAAGCCTTTGAAGATAGTTATTTTAGATTTTATGAGCAATAATCATGGATAATGATGCTCTTGTGGAGATAGAGACTGAACTCATTGGTGCTTAATGAGGGAGAGTTAATCCAAAAGTTAATAGTCCACCGTCGATTATTAATGTGAAATCAATCTAATGGGTGAGGTATGGTGAACATCACAAGAAATATTTTGAGAAACATAGTGCTAATGTAAGTATTATTCTTTGTAATACCATTTATGTGACATTGAGTCAGGTGATATTAACCATTTGAGAAAATATATTATTAAGATAGTATGTTGTTGGATAATTTGAGTCTTATTAGATCTCAAAATTAAAAATATATTCTAGTATAAATTTTTAAATATAATGATAATTGAGTTAATTTGGAAAAAAATGGTTATATAATTTTATGATTCTTCCAGTATATTCTCAAGATGAATAATTTAATTACTTTATATAGAGGATTGAAATTCATTAAAGTGATGAAATGTCCTATCAAAAAATATAACATTGAGGATGATCATTTTGTGTCTATAGTATACATATTTTGAGGATGATATATAACTTTTTTTCATCAAACTCATTCAATAGGCATTGACTAGTAAGAATTTCATGTTGGTGATAATGTCTTTTTTGAGTGTTTATAGTTTTGAAGAATCATTATTGATATGGATTGAGATACATTATAATATTGGTTGTTTGTAAAATAATATATTGAATAAAAATTATTTTTTTGTAATAAATTAATCATTTTTAATGGTTTTTAATCTGTAATAAAATTCTTTTTTATCCAAAATATCATTTGTGTCATGATTACATGATGTTGAGGATTAGAGAGAGATGCTCTGGGAAGAAATTAGTTATTGAGATAAATATTGTATCATGCCAATATTATTTAATGCATAATATAAAGATGAGATATTTTTTTTAATTAGATAAATATAAAATGAGAAATACTTAATAATATTTCATGTTTAGAAGAGGTCATATTGTGGGAATATTGTAATAAACAACACCTTTGGTTGTTAATGTATTAGGAGGTAGTTCTGGATATAAATGTATATTAATATTGATGAATATTAAATTTTGAAAATTTAACTTATATTTAATACATGAGGTTTAATTTTTAATATTTATAAAATGATATATAAAACTATTAGGTTACCAGTGGGATCATACTAGGCTCCATGTAGGAGTACTGTCCTCAGAAGATTTAAACCAATAAATAATAAGTGGTTGAATTTAGTCTATTGAATAGTTTCACTGATTTGAACACCCTATTTGTGTTATATAATATTTCCTTTATATTTTATCACTTTATATAGTGTAAAGGAATTATTTAAAGAGTGGGAAACTCTTTGTTTTTATATTATTCTGGTGCTTTAACAACTTCTGATAATCCACACCTCATTCATCCAATGTGGGCCTAGTGATTTTATTAGCATCCTTTTCAAGGGATATCACAACTATATTCTTGTTTTTAACAATTAGTACAAGGATTTTATTGATCCTTTATATCATTTTAGCGAGGACCTGAAAACTGAGCACGTTAAGTTGAAACATCACTACACAAATAAGTAAATATAGATGAAAATTAGCATAAAATAAGTATAATATATTGGTGAAAAGGTTCAAATAGTTAAAACTGACAAATAAAGATATGCTCAACTAACAATTTCTTTAGGGATTTCAACAATAGGTAAGAGATGTATCTCCTAGAGAAAATTAGTCTTTAATGTGTTGATAAATAGAAGAGATCACCACTATAAATGATGTTTAATGAATATTACATCAAAAGAAACCTATTTTTCAATATCAAACATTCATACGTTTTGTCCTTCCTTATTTTCTAATATTATTATTTTCCACCATACATAATGTAGAATGATATCAAAAAGAGAATAATAGATGTAAAACATATTTATTTTCAATAGGTTGCAAGTACTAGAAGTAGTATTTTATGTTGTAACATTATTTCACCTTTATTTCATAATTATTCTACCAAAAAACCATATATTAAATAAATAATAATATATCCATTGCAATTTATCCTTCTTTTAATAATTCAAAATAAATATAGTCATGCAAATTGATAGTTATTACATGATTTTTCATCTCCATTTTTTTAATTTCCTTCTTCAAAAATAAACTCGAGAAATGAATTCAAATAGATATAATAAAATAGTTAAAATAATAATCATCTTTAATATTCTTCCTATACAATGAAAATATTTATTCAAATCATCATGATATTTACTATAGGAGAATCGTTCATACATACTTCATTCAAAATCACCATTGAAATTGTATTTTAAAATCTTATAGTACTGTTGGTAATACATCGAAGTTAATATATATTAAATAATCTCATAAAACCATGTCCTTAATTAAATTTATCCTCATGGTTTATTCTGATAAACCATTTCACCCATATCACATCGTCAATAGAATTCATATTAGTACATTATATGTAACATAATTTCAACATTATAAAAATTTTGATGAAATATTCCATCTAATTTCTCAGTCAATCGAGTAACTACCACTTGGAAAATAATTTTATCAGCATCACTAAATTTTAACAAAGAAACTATGAAATTATGAACCTGATTGAGAATATTATAAGAAGGTATAAATATTAAATTTATTACGAAACAGAGTATAATGACACATGTTATGTTGTAATAACATTGAATTTTCATGCTTATATTCTAGATAGAGCTTCCTACTTTATAACCTTATGTTCAGAATTATGATGGAATTCATTTTGTTATGGGATGTAAACATCTAATGAAAAAAAATTATCAAAATATATCCTCTTGATTAAGTCATAAAATCTGATACTGAATATTGTGGTATAAGTTAAGGCTAATTTTAAGAATTCATCAATTTTTTTATCTTCCTTTTTCAATAACAATTCATCACGAAACAACTAAGACATTATCATTATATATAATAAAACATAATATTAACCTTAATTGATCATAAGAGTCATTTAATTTCAGTTTTATAGCACTTTACAAAAATCCATAACATCTACTAATTTCAATATATTATATATATGTTTTTTTCTAAGATCAAAAATTTTATATTATTTATCTATTAATTAATAATTTTTAACATATTGAGTTATATTTAACATCTTGTGCATATTTAAAATTAAATTCCACTTTTCTTTGAATAAGAAAAATTATCATATAGTGGGTTCATCAATTTTTTAAAATTCTATCTTCCATAATTCCATAAATTTATAAAATTAAAATATTAGAATGTAACAGTATATCTTGAAAATATAAGATTCATTTACTTTATGATAAATGAAATGACAAGAGTAACATCTCCATGTATAAAAGTAAAATATATAATTTTTTTCCTAAATTATTAAAATTCAATAAAATACAAAAATATCAATTCATCAATATCATTTCTAGAAGGTTTTTATAATTAAAGGAACTATTTTATATAAAATTTCTCAAACATAAAATGTTACTAATATAGAAACTTATTTTAGAAAAATAATTAATACAATAAATACTAATCAATATGGATAAATGAATAATAGTGTGGATAATATTTAATAATAGATAATAACTAGTCACAATATATAATAAATTAAGGTATTACATTGAATAAAAAATAACATAAAATGGTTAGTTACATGAAGCATCATGTTTTAGGGAATCATTAACTATCCAAAGACAAATGATGATGAATATAAAGGATATACTTGATATTCTATCCCTTTTTCTATAATTATAGAACCTAATAAAATCAAACAAAATTTCCCATTTTTTAAGATCATAAAGTTAATATGGTCAATATTCTGTCATGTAAAAGAAATTAAGAAGCACATTCTCCCAAAATCAAATAAAATGAAATCACTGTGTCCATTCAAATACTTTGTCACCATTAAATAAATAATTCGTTAGAGTAAGAACATACTTCAAAAAATAATCATTAATATAATTATAATACTCTAAATAATTTAGAATAAATAAAATAAATATCCTTAATCTAATAAGAGCATAGATCAGTAAACACATGCTTCAAACAGAATAATAATTCTCCTATGTTAGATATCAAAATTTTTGAAAAATCTACATAACTAGTAAATAAACATTCATATATTAAATAATTATTAATAACCATATCTATCTCACATTAAAAATATATAATAAATAGTTACAACAACATGCATAAGTAGTGATAATTAAAATTTCATAAAAAGAATAATTATTTGAAATATTAAACCTGGGATAACCAATTATAATCAACTGAAATGAAAAATGTTAAAAAGAGTTAATATTCATAAAATAAAAAAATAACAATGAAATAAAAGATCCCCTATGTATAAGATTCTTCTAAAAGAAATTATATAATATTTTATATTAATTATGGTGAACACATCAGGTATAAGTAAAAATAACTACAAGGAGTCATGAATAATGTTAAAAAATCCAAAAATTGAATAAAAATATTTTTTTACATGTCATATGGGATAACAATGTTCATAATCCATTCCATATAATAAAAACATAATAGCTTAAATCAAATGAATTATTTAACACATGAAATAATATAATAGTGGTAGTTCATGTTAGTAACCAATGATAAGGTAGAAAACTAATTCTTATTATGAAATTTTTACCTTAGAAATAAATACATGTTGACATAAATATAAATACAACTAATAAGTGCTTTCATACATTGTATAATTTATTCAAATTATTCATGTATTTCATCAACATAGAAAATTAAAATGAATTTAATGAAATAAATAATTGTTTTATCCTATAAAATATCCATAAACTATAAAAAAAGATAAACTATCACATGATGATATTATATATTAAATCAATAAAACTGTAAGATATAATGTATTAGTGTTGACCAAAAAATGGTTATGAATATATCTACACCAGTATAAAATAATATACATAAACCATTTTGAATAACTATAATATAAATTAAATAATTCATGTATATATTTATGTAGATTTCTAGTGAACTATCTTTGGATGAAACAAAAAAGAGAAATGTTCCACTCAAACATCATCACAAGGTATTTCATTGTAAAGAATAAATTCTTGAACTGAAAAAGATCCAATTTAATAAACTTCATATCTATAATTATTTCTATGAATTTTATCTTATTTTAAAATAATATTATTTTATACATTCTCTATATATTGATAATTAATATTCCATATTCCATTTTATATTGTAATCATTTTTTATTATCACTATAAAATATAAATCACAAATATTTGTACACATATTCCTTAGTTTATAACATAATTAGTAATCAGATATTTTGGTAACCAAATATCCTAATTATAAACATGAATACCATGCATAAAATTATATAAATATTTAGAAATATAGTCATTTTAAATAAAATATTTTTAACAAATTTTAAAGTACAAACCATTAATATATTAACCAATAATTCCAAAATTAAAATAAATAAGAGTAGACATTTTTTATCATTTTGAAACAAGTATAAAATAATTAATATACAGATTTATATATTCACCATTTATAATAATCTTAGAATTAACTTTATTTTCTCTACATTAGCAAGGATATAATTCAGGTAATACTCTACTTAACTAAAAACACTATCATCCAATTAAAATAGTTAACGTCAACTAATAAATTTATAATTCCACTATCACGCATAAAATAATAATATTCCACTTTATCAAGGAAGACCTTAATGTTAAAAGATGTTTAGACAAATTATATTTTTTTTAAATAATTATATCATGAACTTACGTTAGATATTTATAATTTTTATTTTATATAACCCATTTATCAACATGTGTATAAAAATCATTCAACTCATCAACAAAATAATTTTTGTGAATCCAAATTAAGAGTGAAATATAAGTATACCTCTTTCACCAAAGATTTAACGCATAGATTTACCTTGTATTTGGAATTATAAATTTCAATAAATAATAAGAATCACAAATAGAATCCTCAAGTGTAGTTTGAGTATAAATTTCCAACCTTTTTCATTTTATCTTTTAATCTATTTATATTGGTTTCATATTAATTTCGAGTTGAGTATAATCATGTCTTAAATTTATATATTATTTTAATTTCATATCATCTGGACTAGTTTTTATTTTCAATTATCCTTATTTATGTTTCCTTTTCTCATATTGAATAAAAATTTGCATTTTCTATCAATTTCTACAAGTTCATCACTTGAATCAAATCTATAGTCAAATGTGTCCAAATATGTCTCTGTATCATTACTCTTGTCCTTTAAATTAGAAACATTTATAGAATAATTTTATTTTTTGAGGTATATATGATTTTTACCTTCTTCAAACAGAATATATTCATACTTAATTAGGGTTAAAATCAAATTACTCATTTTAAAATCATTAATAGGTGAAAAATGTTTATTAAGAGTATAAATTTCACTATATTTATCAGGTAACCTCTAGAAAATTTTATATCTTAATTTGGTTCTTGTTTATTAGTTATTAAACCTTCAATATAATTCACTATCTCATTAAGTATTATATTCATTTGAGAAATCCATTCTCCGTAAATCATCTTGAACATATCAAAAATTAAATTTATAATATTGTGCCTTAATTTTATTATATTTTTGTTTATTTGATAGGAATATAAAATAGTCTAAAACATTTATTAGGTAGTATTACATTGAGAATATCTATTTAATTTATCCATTACAAATCTATATATTATTTTATTCTTAGGTACTAAATTTAAATTATAATTTATTTCTCGAGTGGCATTCCATTTCTCCACACAAAAAATAGGAATCTCAAAGGGTTTTAACACCTACATATAAATATTAAATTCATGATTCATAAAATATATAATAATATTGATTTATAGAATCCATAATTTTCTCCATTAAAATATTTATATATAATAATAAATATACCTTATCCTATATATTTCATTTTAATATTAATTTATTTAGTTATAATTTTCTCATTAACATGTTAAGTCTAAAAATATAATATATTTTAAACATCATGAATTTTCTAGTGAATATATCCTCATGATAATTTCTATGATACTAATTTTTGTTTGGTCTTGTTTGAAGAAAAATAAAATAGGGGAGGGGTGAATTGAGTCGATTAAATAATTTATCCAATTTAAACATCCAAATTTACATTATAAAAGACACCAATCATTTTCTATTAGTTTATAATATGTAAATATGTGATGTAAAAAAATTTAAACATCTATTTTTATGGTTGTTATAAGATAAAATAAATTCCCCAAGTCCACTTAACCAAAACCCAATGAGGTGTTTGAAATTTTATAAAGAATCTTTTTATAGGTATCTCGCAAGAGGTTTTAAGATTTTGATATTCAGTATAAGGATTTTAACGTGACTTCAAATCTATTTACCAAGTACATCATAGTTTATTATAATTAATTGACACTTCACATGATAGCTATGTAGATGTAATAGATAGAAGTCCTTCAGAAAATGAGTCACCAAGATGTATCTATTATGAAGAAATCCTCACTGTAAATGATCTTCAATGAATACAAAAGTAACAGTAATATTTTAGTCAATATAATAATATATTCCTAAAAATACTTAATGCTTTCTCAATATAATTCAGTTAATATATTTTTAATTCAACTTAGTACTACTAAGATAACAATAGATGTATGTAAAATTTCTTTTATGTATATATATATGTCTTTTGAACTAGTAGCAGTATACATTGTAATATTATATAAATTATATTTTTAATCACCTAGGATTTATAAGTGATTTACATTTCTTGAATAAATGTCTATTATAATATGTTTTTTTGTATTATACACATACGACACATATAGAAATTGTGAACACGCTATTTAATTAGTAATTATTGTTATATTAGTCAACAAATAAACCTAAGAACTCTCCAAATATTATAATGGGATTTAAATTATAATCAAAATAAGTATATTGGGAAAACATGGATCAGTCCAATTTTTAAGAATTATCCCCCTGAATAATAATATAGAAAAGATATAAAATATTAATCAACTAATAAAAATCCAAGAAAATGAAAATTTTGAACATTGTGAGGAATTGTAGTGAACAAAGTATGAAAGAATTATGAGGTATTTATATAAGGTAATATGGCTGTTAAAATGGTAAATAGTTCATCGAGAATAATAAATTAACTTTTGATAATAGTAACCCGATAGATGGAATATTGACTTCACTTAAATATAATAACATTATAATCATATAATGTTTATCATGATTAATCTAAGAGATTATAAATATTATAATTCCACAAAATAAATATCATTTTTAAATACATAATAAAAGTATATACACATTTTTAATAAAGTATATTTTAATTTATTTCATAAATATCATTATTTTTATAGTAAAAAATAAAACTTACCTATGATAAATAATTATTTTTATATTATTAAATCTATTTTTAGAATTATCATGTTGAAATTATATAATACTTATTTCTTTGGTAAATTTTTAAAATAATTTTTTTAATAGTAAAATACTATTTTTTAACTAGTTTATGTTAAATTAAATTACTCATGATATCATAATGACCATATAAATTATAGACATATTTTACTAAGAGATGAAATGTTTAATTTGATAAATGAGGCACATAAAATCAATGTACATGTTTTCTAAATCTGTAATGTATTTTAAAAATTCTAAAGTCTAATGTATCCCATCAAAATATTATAATGTAATTTTCAGCATTTCATTTTGATTATATGAATAAATTATAATAATAATGTGGTTGAATGATATGAAAATTTTTATTTAATTCAAATCTTTATAGTATTGTTAAAAAAAATTACCATTGAAGTTTTTACCTTTGATATAATTTTTTATAACATATTAAACTCAAAACACCACTCTTGTCATGTATAAATAACCACTCAACCATCCCTTTAAAAACCACTCATCCCATAGTTACATATTCCAAAAATTAACCCAAATGATCTCTATTAATCTACAGAGAATTCATAGGGACATATTGGAGTAAACCAAATATAAGTATTGCATTTTTTCGTATAAAAGAAGTAACACTTAGAATAGAGTAAGTTTTATCCAACTCTTCTCTCATTTAACTCATCTCTTACTCTTTTTCATAATATTCATACCCAAATATTATAATATTATTTAATAAATATGTTAAAATTATATTAGTTATGTTAACCTACTAAAATAATAATATTTATGATGAATTTATATTTCATAATTCTCTTCCTACACTTTTGACAGTGTCCTATAAAAGAGCTTCTAAACGCCAATAAGGATGTTTCAAATTATTTTCTTATCACCAATATCAAGGATGACTATAATAAATTATGTATAATACACACACACACACATAAAGACACACAAATATATATATATATATATATATATATCTGTTTTTGTGTGTGTAATTATATGTTTTTTGATATCCTGTAATTATTCCAACATTTTTACTAATTACCATGAACAAAAATTGAAAAATCAAAGAAAAAAACCCTAACATTTTTAAGGAAAACATGATATCAAAATATTTCTCCATTAAAAAAAGAACTCAAAAATAGAGTCCATTTAATATAATTTATCAAGACTAAAAAATTTACATACTTCAATTTTTTCACTTGTTTTAATAAATCTATGTTTACTATTTTGGAGGTGGAAATGCAATGAATTAAATCCATATTTATGGGAAGGGAGATTCTCAAACCCAAACTCTTTATTTTTAGTGTAATATCCTATTTCACATTTTTTTCTTCTGAATGGATTTTTTAATATTGTTGTTAAAATTTTCTTCAACAATTATTTTCATTTTAATTGAAGGTATTTACATGTTTTTACCATTATGAAATGTTTTTTTGATCAATTTACAATTCATTTTCAAAAACAAATTAATTTCCATAACATCACATTGACTCCTATTGAGTTATTTATTATACAATAAAGAATGATAATATTTTATGCTAAAATATTATATAGTAATATATTTTAAGAACCCCAAATATTATTCATGAAATAATTCTATATGAAATCTTTATGAAACCCATTCTTTTCTATGGGTTTATTTCATGACTAAAATTGTTCTACATTATATCTGGAATTAATGATTGTGAGAATTTTATGTTTTGATTTGTGGGATCATAATTATATTGACCTAAAATTTCTTGGATAATGTGATATATCACATAATATTTTTTGTATTAAGAATTAACATGATAATTTCTTTTTTCACAATTAAGATGTTATTATTTATGCACATATGTTTTATATGAACATGTTTCAAGATTTTTTCACATCTGTGTGTTTTATTTGACCACTATGTTGTGATGATTAAATATTATGAATATGGAACATTCCATGCCTTTAACAAATATTCCACTCATTCTTATGTTTGTGATCCCATGATTATGAAATGATGAAAATGATTATTCACACTGATACACTATTGATTAATGACACTTATTCCTTCTATGTATCCCTCACATTAATGGGCTATTATCTCACCCATTATTTCAAGTATATCCTTTACTAATTACATTTACAAAGGATAACATGATATCTTTTAGGAGGATATAGAAGAAGGATTTTAATTAATTTTTATGTTTTATTATGTATTAGTGATGTAAGAGCCTAATTTTCTCAAGATACTAAACCAAAATATCATTTATTATATTAATATTATGTTTTTTATTATAAAAATGATGTAATAGTCAATTAAGAAAATGTAGGTTTGCTATACTACTACATATCAATCAATCATGAAAGAATATATATTATAAATATTAATATATTTTTAATGACCCCGACTCTAGTAACATATTTTTGGTGTCTTAATTTATTACATTGGAATAAAATATATGGAATCATATCATTAAGGACTGAGTAGTTTAGTTTTCTTTGTAAACTAGTGAAATGCCTGGATCGGTTGTGATCACTGAGAGGGGAGGGGTGAATCAGTGATAACTTTTTCTTTTTATGAATTGTTCCCTTTTGATTTATCAATTCAACCTCTGCAGCTAGTTAAAGCCTAGATCTACTCTTTTAGTGGTGCAGTAATAATGAGAGCACCGAACACAGTGATTTACAAGGTTCGGTACAAAGACCTACTCCTTGCCGTGTTGGTTACACCCCCCAACACGGATTCTTCACTATGCCAAAAGATGATTACACAGTAATTGGTTATACCCCCCAATTACAAGTTGGTTAAACCCCCCAACTCCACAACATCATCTTCATCATGGCTCCACTTCACTTCTTCAAAGGTGTTGATCAAAACTTCAAGTAGCTTCAACAGTCTTCAAAAGATCTCGTTGGTCTTGCTCACCAAAAACCAATCACTTAGAATGATCAGTTCTTTTGCATTCACACACTTAGGTGTGTACTCCTCTTCTTCTTATGTGTTGTCACTCTTTTTCACTTGTGCACACATGCACAACTCATTTTGAATATACTCAAATGGGTACAAGCCGAACCTCGGCCTCTTCCTTTCTTTGCACAGTCACAAGCCTCGGGCTCTTCACTTCACACACACTCAAGGTGTGTTCTTCTTCACTTGTGCACACACAAGGGATAAGCCTTGGCCTTTTCTTCACATCTCACACACACAAGATATGGTATGGCCTCGGGTCTTCTTTGGTGCACACCCACTGCCCACAAAAGAGGCGCGCTAGGTGCAAGCCGCGCAAGTCCAATGAAATACAAAGTGGCGCGCAAGGTCTTTGCAAGGGGCAGCCGCGTAAGCCTTGGTGCAAAGCACCTCAACCGCGGGCGCGCAAATCTTCTTCTTGTCACGCAGATGAGTTGCGCGCAAGGGACTCCTTCGGGACCTCGGGTGGTCCCGAGAACTTCAGCCACGCAAGAGGTATTTGCGCGGAGGCTTCAAAACTTCGCGAGGCAGAGAGATGCGCTCACGGGACAGCAAATATCCAAAGGATCAGCAGCAAATCCAGAGGTCTCGGCCTCTCTTTATATAGGCAGAGGAACCCTCAAAACATCCGCGGGATATAAATATCGATCCACCGAGATTTCCGGTTCTTTGAAAACTTCAAACGCGGGCCGAGAATCTTGTTCTTTCTCTCTGCACAACAGGAACTTCTTCTCCTTCTCCTTTATCCACGTGCATGCATTTTAAAACGCATGCAAGCCTCTGTTTAATCCAAACACATGCAAAGCATAATCCTCATGGCCTCGGCAACGTTGTTTGCCTCGGCCGAATCTCCAATTCTTCTTCTCATCGCATGCATGGTCATTTTTAGGCATGAATGTGTTCAGTAGGTCCAGACGATTCCAATGGACGTCTCGGTTTCGAAAATGGTGGCCGGATGCTCGAAAACGGGTGCTCGGGAGGCCTCTGGTTCAGTGGCGTCGCGGGAGATGCCTCGGCCGAGCTCGAGTTTGAGGACGAAGCCGGGGCCGTCGGATCAGATCTTCAACGGCGTGGATTAGATCGCGACGCCGCGGATCAGATGTGCGGCGCAGATCAAGCGCGCGATGAGACGGACGGCGGAGATTTGCTCCCGGGATTTTTTGCGCGTCCCACATCGAATCCTCCAGCGGTTTTCACGCGGCTTATTACTCAGCCGCTCCCTTCAACTCGCCAGTTGAATCCTCTCCCCTCCCGGTGCCGCCCCGCACCGGGTTCTCTCTGCGGGCGCGCTCTGCGCCCACTATGGTCCTCGCGGGCGCGCTTCAAGCGCCCACTATGCTCCCTGCGCTCCTCCGGGCGTGCCCCAGGCGCTCATGCAGGGGTGTCCTTGGGTGCGCCCTGCCGCCCTGGCTCGCCCCACGGGGTTTCCCCGGGCGTGGTGCCCTAGTGCCCATGCCTTGGGGTTGAACCCCCCAAGGTGCCTTGGCTGGCCAATTTTTTGGCAAAGGGACAGAATAGGACTTTGTGAAATACAAAGTTCTTCTCCATATAAAACATGCCAAATGCCAAATGCCAAATGCCTCCTCCTCTATTCTTCTTATTTCTTCTCTTCTAACACATATTCTCCATCTTCTTCATTAGAATCCACAAACCCTCCTTAACATATATTCTAGACTTAGGAGGTGGAATTCCCGAAGGGTCTTCATCTTCAACCGAGCTCCTTAATCACATAAATTCTTCAATAATCTTCATTGATCTAATCAGAGATCAAATTGGATCACTTCCAATTCACATGCACTAAGAGTTAGTACATGGACTTCATTAGTGCACATCATCCACTTAGTAGTTGTGGATGGAACATCTTGATTCTTCAACTCCTCATGCATTGTGAAGACAATGCATGGTCTTCAATCAATGTTGTGACATTGTATCATCAGGATACAAGTTCTTTGAACTTAAAGATCAGTTCAGCAATCGTCAGATTTAATGCTTCTGAAATCATCAATCTTCAAGATGTACTTCATCAGATGGCACACCATGACAAGTTATTGACAACAAATGCAATTACTTCACTTGGGCACAACAATCTCCCCCTTTGTATTTGGTTGTCAATACTCCGAAGCACACTGATAGAATGTCGTGTGCCTTGTGCCTGATGATTTCTCCCCCTTATTGGCCAACAAATGCAAAGGGATGAATGAAAGCCATACTCATAGTATAGAGCTTGTGGAACCTGCACATCTTCAACTACCAATGCTCCCCCTCAGGGGATGCACTCATCTCCTTCAATTCCCTGCATGTAAGTACAAGAATATAAAAAATTTAGGGAATAAGGAGGGACCTTCTTCTTCCTCAAGTGAGAGTAGAAGGCTGAACATGAAGTTTCAGCCTCAATTCAACAAATCTTTCTGTAGGCATAGCTTTGGTGAAAATGTCTGCCACCTGATCTTGAGTAGGAATGTAGTCTAGCTTGATGTCTCCATTGGCGACCCTTTCTTTGATGAAATGATATTTTATATCAATGTGCTTGGATCTGGAGTGTTGGATAGGATTCTTAGACAACCCAATTGCACTTTGATTATCACATAAGATCCTCAATGGTTTTTCAGCTTTAATCCTCAAATCTGCTAGCTGCACCTGCATCCAAATCATTTGAGTACATGCATGTGTAGCGGCCACATACTCTGCTTCAGCTGTGCTCAATGTTACAGAATTTTGTTTCTTGCTGTACCAGCTAACACATCCTTCTCCCAGAAAGAAGGTTCCACCAGATGTGGATCTTCTATCAGTGCAATCACCAGCCCAATCAGCATCTGTGAATCCCAACAACTGTATGTTTGCACTGTGTTTGTATAAGAGTCCATAGTTGAGGGTTCCTTTAACATATCTCAGGATTCTTTTGGCTGCAGTTAAATGAGATTCTTTTGGGTCACTTTGGAATCTGGCACACAAAGTCACTGCATATGCTATATCTGGCCTTGAAGCCGTGAGATAAAGTAGACTGCCAATAATTCTTCTGAACTCTTTCTGATCAACATTGTTGCCTTCTTCATCCTTACATAGCTTGGTTCCGACAGAAATGGGTGTGGAGACTTCCTTTGAACTTTCCATTCCAAACCTTTTCACTAAGTCCCTTGCGTACTTTTCTTGTGAAAGAAATATGGAGTTTTGTCTTTGTTCCACCTGAAATCCTAGAAAATATGTCATTTGACCAAGCATCGACATTTCAAAAGTTCTTTTCATCTGCTCAGCAAATTCTTCACATAGTCCTTCCTTGTTACCAGCAAAAATGATATCATCCACATAGATAATGACTATGAGGGTACCATTGGCCATTTCTCTGACATAGAGGTTACTGTCAACTGTTCCTTTGACAAATTTCATGTCTTTAAGACAACCATCCAATTTTGAGTACCAGGCTCTAGGGGCCTGCTTCAATCCATACAAGGCTTTTCTCAATCTGCACACCATACTGCCATCTTTGTCTAGCAAAAATCCCTCTGGTTGTTCAATATACACCTCTTCTTCAAGATCTCCATTTAGAAATGCAGATTTCACATCCATCTGATAGACCTTGTACTGCTTGTGTGCTGCAACTGCTAAGAACATTCTGATAGTTTCCAGTCTTGCAACTGGTGCAAAGGTTTCCTCAAAGTCGATTCCTTCCATTTGTGAATATCCTTTGCATACAAGTCTGGCCTTGTTTCTGGAAACTTCTCCCTTTTCATTGAGTTTGTTTCTAAACACCCACTTTGTCCCAATAACATTTTTATTTTTGGGCCTTGGCACAAGATCCCAGGTGGAATTCTTTTCAATTTGATTGAGTTCCTCATGCATAGCTTGTATCCATTCCTCATGTACAACTGCTTCAGCCACCGTGTGAGGTTCAACTTGAGAAACCAGTGCAGTCTGATCTTCCAATCTCAATCTTCTTCTAGTTCTTACTGAGGACTGTAGGTCTCCAAGGACATTTTCTGTGTCAACATGCTTCTTCAATTTGTTGTATCTTCTTCTTCCATTTTCATTACCTTCATCTTCATCACTGGTATATTCAGAGTTGATCTCACCAGCAGTTGGTGTTGGCTCAGGTAATTCTGCATTCTTCTGTTCCAAGGCTGTGTCATTCTTTGAGTCATCATCATCCACAGTTTATGGTTTGGTGTTGTTTTCAATTATTATGACATCGCTGCAGTCAATCATTTTATTCAACCTCTTATTCCAGCATCTGTAGCCTTTTCCATTAGGTAGGTAACCCATAAAGATTCCTTCCTCAGCTTTTTCGTCAAACTTTCCCAGATTGATGTTTTTAATCTTGATGATGCAGGGACTGCCAAAGACTTTGAAATATTTCACAGTTGGTTTTCTGTTAAACCACATTTCATAGGCTGTCGTTTGTGTTTCTGGTCTCAGGAGACATCTGTTCTGTATGTGTATAGCAGTGCATACTGCTTCTCTCCAGAAAAACTTAGAGATATCATGCTCAGCTAACATAGTCCTCCCCATTTCAACTATGCTTCGATTCTTTCGTTCAGCCACTCCATTCTGTTGTGGAGTATATGGTGTACTATATTGATGTTTGATTCCATGCTTGACCAGATAGTTTTCAAAGACATCACCGGTATATTCTTTTCCGTTGTCTGATCTTACTTTCTTGATGCAGAGCTCTAGTTCCTTCTCAGCCTGCCTTCTGAAAGTCTTGAACATCGTGATTGCCTCTGACTTGTGTTTCATGAACATGACATTGGTCATCCGAGTGTAATCATCAATGAAGGTTATAAAATAGAAATCTCCTCTTGTAGACTTCTGTCTCATCGGTCCACATATGTCTGTATGGATGAGTTCAAGAGGCCTAGTAGTCATGATATCAACTCCTTTGTGTGACCTATGGGTCAGTTTTCCCATCTGACATGTGTCGCAGACTTCATCTCTTTCTCTCTTTAATTTGGGTAGATCTCGTACAACATTGTACTTCAGAAGTTTACTCATACTCCTTTGGCCAAGATGGCCAAGTCTTCTATGCCAGAGGTTGTTTTCATCTTTAGAGCTAAGAAAACAAGAATTGATGGGATCACCAATTTGAAATAGATTTCCAGTGGTTCTTATTCCTTGAGTGATGATTTTTCCATCCTTTGAGCTCTTGATGATGCATGAGTCCTTCTGGAACAACACCTCATGTCCATCATCACATAATTGACTTACACTGAGTAGGTTGTGCTTTAATCCTTCAACAAACAACACATCATTGGATTTAAGATTTGTTGTTGCAATCATAGCCTTTCCAACTCCCTTGATTTTCAGAGAACGATCATTTCCAAACACCACGGTTCCTCCCTCATGACTTTCAATGTTGCTTAGAATTTTTGTATCACCAGTCATGTGGGATGAGCATCCACTATCAAGAATCCATGACTTGGTTTTACTGCTGGCTTTTAGAGCCACTTCAGCAAAGCATGTGATTTCATCATTGGTTTCTTGAATGCCTTTCCCTTTCATGTCTTTGACTTTTTGTTTAGGAAGAGTTGTCAGACATTTATCAGCTCTATGACCTTGTTGGTCACATCTTGCACAAGCTTCACTCAGGCAGTCAAATGTGTTCTGAGTTGGTGGTTTTGATGCTTTCTGCAAAACACTCTGGGTTTCAGGATGTCTCCCCCTTGACTCATGCCTCATGTTTGGACGAGACATGTTATACCAGCATGCATAGGCCTTATGTCCAAACACACCACAACACCAGCAGTAGCCTCTGAACCTTGACCTTCTTTGTTGATAAGAGTCATGTTGTAATTTTCTGTCCAAGATTTGAGTAGTCCTTCCTGAGGATTTCCTTTCTTCCATTGAAGATGATTTTACATAGGTTGGTTCATGCCATGTTTGTCTCAATTTTATCTTTGAGCCTGCATTGTTAGAAATAACAGATGTATTTAGAGATTTACTTGGCGGTAAATTGACCTGCCTCTGAGCACCAGCATGAGATGATTCTTCCTTGACCTCAACAGCCTTGTTGAAGTCTTCTCTCATCTTTGTCAAGCTATTCTGTGCTTCAATCCACTTGGAATGTGTCAGTGATTGCTCTTCTTCTTTGAGGTGAAGTTTCTCCTCAAGATCTTTTGCTATCTTGTCAAGCTCAGCTACCTTCAGTTTGTGTCTCTTGATTTCATCAATGTACATTGTCTCTTTCTTCATACATTCTTCCAACTCCTCAGTCATCCTTTTGGTTTCCTTTTGTAACAATCTCTTCTCTTTCTTGAGTCCAGTGTTCTGTTCAAGGCAAGCCACTAATTCATCTTTCAATCCGTATTCAAGCTCTGTTCGTTCACTTTCATCATCTTCACTGCTGCAGGTATCAAACCCTTTTTCTACATGAGCCATAAAATTCGTTTCTTCTTCTGATTGACTGGCTGAAGTAGAGTCTGATTCTTCCTCTTTGCTTACATAGCTTCTTCTTTCACCTGGAACGAACCTTTTCTTTCTTACACCTGATTTGTTTCCTTCTCTTGGGTATCTACTCCATTTCTTCTTTTGTGACTTCTCATCTTCAACTTCTGGAGCACTATATCTCTTCTTGGGGCAGTTTACAGCAAAGTGTCCGATGTTATTGCAATTGAAACATCTCGATGGTGATTTCCCTTTTCCCTTGAATGTAGCTTTTCCAAACCTTTTAGAAAAAAGAGAAATAATCGTGTTGAGATCTTCATCCTTTTCTTCATTGTCAGTATCACTTGATTCTAGGACTTCGTCATCTTTTATCTTGAGTTGTCTCATGGCCTCAAAAGCCATCTCATCCTTGATCTTCTTCTTGAATACTGGGATCTTCCTCATTTCATATGCAATGAAAATGTTGTGTAGTTCATCAAGAGAGAGATCATCTCTGTCTTCTAATGCTGAGACTTTGGGGTCAAACCTGTCAGGAAAATTTCTCATAAGCTTTTTAACAATAGTGGAGTCCTCCAACTTTTCTCCAAAGCCCCGAATGTTACTGACAATTTCATTGACTCTTGTGAAATAATCATCAATATTTTCTTCTTCTCCCATCTTGACATCTTCAAACTTGCTTCTCCAAATCTGTAATTTGGCTTCCTTGACTTTCATGTTGCCTTCATAACTACTTTCCAATTTGTCCCAAATTTCTTTAGCATTCTTGAGTCCCATGACTTTTGTGTATACCTTTTCTGAGAGTGACATAAGAATGGCATTTTGAGCTTTACCATCAACTTCCATATTTCTTTTCTCTTCGAGTGTCATAGCAGCTTCATTAGCAAGAGGAGGGAATCCAAATAAGGCTGCATTTCTAACTTCAAGGCCGAGAGATAGAAGGTAGGGTAACATCCGATTCTTCCAGCTGTGGTAATTCTTTCCATCGAATGTAGGAACACCCCTACTATTAACAGAATTCAGATTGTCCATCTTCTCAGAAGTAGATCCTTACAGAGGCAACCTCCCTCTGATACCACTTGAAATGCCTGGATCGGTTGTGATCACTGAGAGGGGAGGGGTGAATCAGTGATAACTTTTTCTTTTTATGAATTGTTCCCTTTTGATTTATCAATTCAACCTCTGCAGCTGGTTAAAGCCTAGATCTACTCTTTTAGTGGTGCAGTAATAATGAGAGCACCGAACACAGAGATTTACAAGGTTCGGTACAAAGACCTACTCCTTGCCGTGTTGGTTACACCCCCCAACACGGATTCTTCACTATGCCAAAAGATGATTACATAGTAATTGGTTATACCCCCCAATTACAAGTTGGTTAAACCCCCCAACTCCACAACATCATCTTCATCATGGCTCCACTTCACTTCTTCAAAGGTGTTGATCAAAACTTCAAGTAGCTTCAACAGTCTTCAAAAGATCTCGTTGGTCTTGCTCACCAAAAACCAATCACTTAGAATGATCAGTTCTTTTGCATTCACACACTTAGGTGTGTACTCCTCTTCTTCTTATGTGTTGTCACTCTTTTTCACTTGTGCACACATGCACAACTCATTTTGAATATACTCAAATGGGTACAAGCCGAACCTCGGCCTCTTCCTTTCTTTGCACAGTCACAAGCCTCGGGCTCTTCACTTCACACACACTCAAGGTGTGTTCTTCTTCACTTGTGCACACACAAGGGATAAGCCTTGGCCTTTTCTTCACATCTCACACACACAAGATATGGTATGGCCTCGGGTCTTCTTTGGTGCACACCCACTGCCCACAAAAGAGGCGCGCTAGGTGCAAGCCGCGCAAGTCCAATGAAATACAAAGTGGCGCGCAAGGTCTTTGCAAGGGGCAGCCGCGTAAGCCTTGGTGCAAAGCACCTCAACCGCGGGCGCGCAAATCTTCTTCTTGTCACGCAGATGAGTTGCGCGCAAGGGACTCCTTCGGGACCTCGGGTGGTCCCGAGAACTTCAGCCACGCAAGAGGTATTTGCGCGGAGGCTTAAAAACTTCGCGAGGCAGAGAGATGCGCTCACGGGACAGCAAATATCCAAAGGATCAGCAGCAAATCCAGAGGTCTCGGCCTCTCTTTATATAGGCAGAGGAACCCTCAAAACATCCGCGGGATATAAATATCGATCCACCGAGATTTCCGGTTCTTTGAAAACTTCAAACGCGGGCCGAGAATCTCGTTCTTTCTCTCTGCACAACGCGGACTTCTTCTCCTTCTCCTTTATCCACGTGCATGCATTTTAAAACGCATGCAAGCCTCTGTTTAATCCAAACACATGCAAAGCATAATCCTCATGGCCTCGGCAACGTTGTTTGCCTCGGCCGAATCTCCAATTCTTCTTCTCATCGCATGCATGGTCATTTTTAGGCATGAATGTGTTCAGTAGGTCCAGACGATTCCAATGGACGTCTCGGTTTCGAAAATGGTGGCCGGATGCTCGAAAACGGGTGCTCGGGAGGCCTCTGGTTCAGTGGCGTCGCGGGAGATGCCTCGGCCGAGCTCGAGGTTGAGGACGAAGCCGGGGCCGTCGGATCAGATCTTCAACGGCGTGGATTAGATCGCGACGCCGCGGATCAGATGTGCGGCGCAGATCAAGCGCGCGATGAGACGGACGGCGGAGATTTGCTCCCGGGATTTTTTGCGCGTCCCACATCGAATCCTCCAGCGGTTTTCACGCGGCTTATTACTCAGCCTCTCCCTTCAACTCGCCAGTTGAATCCTCTCCCCTCCCGGTGCCGCCCCGCACCGGGTTCTCTCTGCGGGCGCGCTCTGCGCCCACTATGGTCCTCGCGGGCGCGCTTCAAGCGCCCACTATGCTCCCTGCGCTCCTCCGGGCGTGCCCCAGGCGCTCATGCAGGGGTGTCCTTGGGTGCGCCCTGCCGCCCTGGCTCGCCCCACGGGGTTTCCCCGGGCGTGGTTCCCTAGTGCCCATGCCTTGGGGTTGAACCCCCCAAGGTGCCTTGGCTGGCCAATTTTTTGGCAAAGGGACAGAATAGGACTTTGTGAAATACAAAGTTCTTCTCCATATAAAACATGCCAAATGCCTCCTCCTCTATTCTTCTTATTTCTTCTCTTCTAACACATATTCTCCATCTTCTTCATTAGAATCCACAAACCCTCCTTAACATATATTCTAGACTTAGGAGGTGGAATTCCCGAAGGGTCTTCATCTTCAACCGAGCTCCTTAATCACATAAATTCTTCAATAATCTTCATTGATCTAATCAGAGATCAAATTGGATCACTTCCAATTCACATGCACTAAGAGTTAGTACATGGACTTCATTAGTGCACATCATCCACTTAGTAGTTGTGGATGGAACATCTTGATTCTTCAACTCCTCATGCATTGTGAAGACAATGCATGGTCTTCAATCAATGTTGTGACATTGTATCATCAGGATACAAGTTCTTTGAACTTAAAGATCAGTTCAGCAATCGTCAGATTTAATGCTTCTGAAATCATCAATCTTCAAGATGTACTTCATCAGATGGCACACCATGACAAGTTATTGACAACAAATGCAATTACTTCACTTGGGCACAACAATCTCCCCCTTTGTATTTGGTTGTCAATACTCCGAAGCACACTGATAGAATGTCGTGTGCCTTGTGCCTGATGATTTCTCCCCCTTATTGGCCAACAAATGCAAAGGGATGAATGAAAGCCATACTCATAGTATAGAGCTTGTGGAACCTGCACATCTTCAACTACCAATGCTCCCCCTCAGGGGATGCACTCATCTCCTTCAATTCCCTGCATGTAAGTACAAGAATATAAAAAATTTAGGGAATAAGGAGGGACCTTCTTCTTCCTCAAGTGAGAGTAGAAGGCTGAACATGAAGTTTCAACCTCAATTCAACAAATCTTTCTGTAGGCATAGCTTTGGTGAAAATGTCTGCCACCTGATCTTGAGTAGGAATGTAGTCTAGCTTGATGTCTCCATTGGCGACCCTTTCTTTGATGAAATGATATTTTATATCAATGTGCTTGGATCTGGAGTGTTGGATAGGATTCTTAGACAACCCAATTGCACTTTGATTATCACATAAGATCCTCAATGGTTTTTCAGCTTTAATCCTCAAATCTGCTAGCTGCACCTGCATCCAAATCATTTGAGTACATGCATGTGTAGCGGCCACATACTCTGCTTCAGCTGTGCTCAATGTTACAGAATTTTGTTTCTTGCTGTACCAGCTAACACATCCTTCTCCCAGAAAGAAGGTTCCACCAGATGTGGATCTTCTATCAGTGCAATCACCATCCCAATCAGCATCTGTGAATCCCAACAACTGTATGTTTGCACTGTGTTTGTATAAGAGTCCATAGTTGAGGGTTCCTTTAACATATCTCAGGATTCTTTTGGCTGCAGTTAAATGAGATTCTTTTGGGTCACTTTGGAATCTGGCACACAAAGTCACTGCATATGCTATATCTGGCCTTGAAGCCGTGAGATAAAGTAGACTGCCAATAATTCTTCTGAACTCTTTCTGATCAACATTGTTGCCTTCTTCATCCTTACATAGCTTGGTTCCGACAGAAATGGGTGTGGAGACTTCCTTTGAACTTTCCATTCCAAACCTTTTCACTAAGTCCCTTGCGTACTTTTCTTGTGAAAGAAATATGGAGTTTTGTCTTTGTTCCACCTGAAATCCTAGAAAATATGTCATTTGACCAAGCATCGACATTTCAAAAGTTCTTTTCATCTGCTCAGCAAATTCTTCACATAGTCCTTCCTTGTTACCAGCAAAAATGATATCATCCACATAGATAATGACTATGAGGGTACCATTGGCCATTTCTCTGACATAGAGGTTACTGTCAACTGTTCCTTTGACAAATTTCATGTCTTTAAGACAACCATCCAATTTTGAGTACCAGGCTCTAGGGGCCTGCTTCAATCCATACAAGGCTTTTCTCAATCTGCACACCATACTGCCATCTTTGTCTAGCAAAAATCCCTCTGGTTGTTCAATATACACCTCTTCTTCAAGATCTCCATTTAGAAATGCAGATTTCACATCCATCTGATAGACCTTGTACTGCTTGTGTGCTGCAACTGCTAAGAACATTCTGATAGTTTCCAGTCTTGCAACTGGTGCAAAGGTTTCCTCAAAGTCGATTCCTTCCATTTGTGAATATCCTTTGCATACAAGTCTGGCCTTGTTTCTGGAAACTTCTCCCTTTTCATTGAGTTTGTTTCTAAACACCCACTTTGTCCCAATAACATTTTTATTTTTGGGCCTTGGCACAAGATCCCAGGTGGAATTCTTTTCAATTTGATTGAGTTCCTCATGCATAGCTTGTATCCATTCCTCATGTACAACTGCTTCAGCCACCGTGTGAGGTTCAACTTGAGAAACCAGTGCAGTCTGATCTTCCAATCTCAATCTTCTTCTAGTTCTTACTGAGGACTGTAGGTCTCCAAGGACATTTTCTGTGTCAACATGCTTCTTCAATTTGTTGTATCTTCTTCTTCCATTTTCATTACCTTCATCTTCATCACTGGTATATTCAGAGTTGATCTCACCAGCAGTTGGTGTTGGCTCAGGTAATTCTGCATTCTTCTGTTCCAAGGCTGTGTCATTCTTTGAGTCATCATCATCCACAGTGTATGGTTTGGTGTTGTTTTCAATTATTATGACATCGCTGCAGTCAATCATTTTATTCAACCTCTTATTCCAGCATCTGTAGCCTTTTCCATTAGGTAGGTAACCCATAAAGATTCCTTCCTCAGCTTTTTCGTCAAACTTTCCCAGATTGATGTTTTTAATCTTGATGATGCAGGGACTGCCAAAGACTTTGAAATATTTCACAGTTGGTTTTCTGTTAAACCACATTTCATAGGCTGTCGTTTGTGTTTCTGGTCTCAGGAGACATCTGTTCTGTATGTGTATAGCAGTGCATACTGCTTCTCTCCAGAAAAACTTAGAGATATCATGCTCATCTAACATAGTCCTCCCCATTTCAACTATGCTTCGATTCTTTCGTTCAGCCACTCCATTCTGTTGTGGAGTATATGGTGTACTATATTGATGTTTGATTCCATGCTTGACCAGATAGTTTTCAAAGACATCACCGGTATATTCTTTTCCGTTGTCTGATCTTACTTTCTTGATGCAGAGCTCTAGTTCCTTCTCAGCCTGCCTTCTGAAAGTCTTGAACATCGTGATTGCCTCTGACTTGTGTTTCATGAACATGACATTGGTCATCCGAGTGTAATCATCAATGAAGGTTATAAAATAGAAATCTCCTCTTGTAGACTTCTGTCTCATCGGTCCACATATGTCTGTATGGATGAGTTCAAGAGGCCTAGTAGTCATGATATCAACTCCTTTGTGTGACCTATGGGTCAGTTTTCCCATCTGACATGTGTCGCAGACTTCATCTCTTTCTCTCTTTAATTTGGGTAGATCTCGTACAACATTGTACTTCAGAAGTTTACTCATACTCCTTTGGCCAAGATGGCTAAGTCTTCTATGCCAGAGGTTGTTTTCATCTTTAGAGCTAAGAAAACAAGAATTGATGGGATCACCAATTTGAAATAGATTTCCAGTGGTTCTTATTCCTTGAGTGATGATTTTTCCATCCTTTGAGCTCTTGATGATGCATGAGTCCTTCTGGAACAACACCTCATGTCCATCATCACATAATTGACTTACACTGAGTAGGTTGTGCTTTAATCCTTCAACAAACAACACATCATTGGATTTAAGATTTGTTGTTGCAATCATAGCCTTTCCAACTCCCTTGATTTTCAGAGAACGATCATTTCCAAACACCACGGTTCCTCCCTCATGACTTTCAATGTTGCTTAGAATTTTTGTATCACCAGTCATGTGGGATGAGCATCCACTATCAAGAATCCATGACTTGGTTTTACTGCTGGCTTTTAGAGCCACTTCAGCAAAGCATGTGATTTCATCATTGGTTTCTTGAATGCCTTTCCCTTTCATGTCTTTGACTTTTTGTTTAGGAAGAGTTGTCAGACATTTATCAGCTCTATGACCTTGTTGGTCACATCTTCCACAAGCTTCACTCAGGCAGTCAAATGTGTTCTGAGTTGGTGGTTTTGATGCTTTCTGCAAAACACTCTGGGTTTCAGGATGTCTCCCCCTTGACTCATGCCTCATGTTTGGACGAGACATGTTATACCAGCATGCATAGGCCTTATGTCCAAACACACCACAACACCAGCAGTAGCCTCTGAACCTTGACCTTCTTTGTTGATAAGAGTCATGTTGTAATTTTCTGTCCAAGATTTGAGTAGTCCTTCCTGAGGATTTCCTTTCTTCCATTGAAGATGATTTTACATAGGTTGGTTCATGCCATGTTTGTCTCAATTTTATCTTTGAGCCTGCATTGTTAGAAATAACAGATGTATTTAGAGATTTACTTGGCGGTAAATTGACCTGCCTCTGAGCACCAGCATGAGATGATTCTTCCTTGACCTCAACAGCCTTGTTGAAGTCTTCTCTCATCTTTGTCAAGCTATTCTGTGCTTCAATCCACTTGGAATGTGTCAGTGATTGCTCTTCTTCTTTGAGGTGAAGTTTCTCCTCAAGATCTTTTGCTATCTTGTCAAGCTCAGCTACCTTCAGTTTGTGTCTCTTGATTTCATCAATGTACATTGTCTCTTTCTTCATACATTCTTCCAACTCCTCAGTCATCCTTTTGGTTTCCTTTTGTAACAATCTCTTCTCTTTCTTGAGTCCAGTGTTCTGTTCAAGGCAAGCCACTAATTCATCTTTCAATCCGTATTCAAGCTCTGTTCGTTCACTTTCATCATCTTCACTGCTGCAGGTATCAAACCCTTTTTCTACATGAGCCATAAAATTCGTTTCTTCTTCTGATTGACTGGCTGAAGTAGAGTCTGATTCTTCCTCTTTGCTTACATAGCTTCTTCTTTCACCTGGAACGAACCTTTTCTTTCTTACACCTGATTTGTTTCCTTCTCTTGGGTATCTACTCCATTTCTTCTTTTGTGACTTCTCATCTTCAACTTCTGGAGCACTATATCTCTTCTTGGGGCAGTTTACAGCAAAGTGTCCGATGTTATTGCAATTGAAACATCTCGATGGTGATTTCCCTTTTCCCTTGAATTTAGCTTTTCCAAACCTTTTAGAAAAAAGAGAAATAATCGTGTTGAGATCTTCATCCTTTTCTTCATTGCCAGTATCACTTGATTCTAGGACTTCGTCATCTTTTATCTTGAGTTGTCTCATGGCCTCAAAAGCCATCTCATCCTTGATCTTCTTCTTGAATACTGGGATCTTCCTCATTTCATATGCAATGAGAATGTTGTGTAGTTCATCAAGAGAGAGATCATCTCTGTCTTCTAATGCTGAGACTTTGGGGTCAAACCTGTCAGGAAAATTTCTCATAAGCTTTTTAACAATAGTGGAGTCCTCCAACTTTTCTCCAAAGCCCTGAATGTTACTGACAATTTCATTGACTCTTGTGAAATAATCATCAATATTTTCTTCTTCTCCCATCTTGACATCTTCAAACTTGCTTCTCCAAATCTGTAATTTGGCTTCCTTGACTTTCATGTTGCCTTCATAACTACTTTCCAATTTGTCCCAAATTTCTTTAGCATTCTTGAGTCCCATGACTTTTGTGTATACCTTTTCTGAGAGTGACATAAGAATGGCATTTTGAGCTTTACCATCAACTTCCATATTTCTTTTCTCTTCGAGTGTCATAGCAGCTTCATTAGCAAGAGGAGGGAATCCAAATAAGGCTGCATTTCTAACTTCAAGGCCGAGAGATAGAAGGTAGGGTAACATCCGATTCTTCCAGCTGTGGTAATTCTTTCCATCGAATGTAGGAACACCCCTACTATTAACAGAATTCAGATTGTCCATCTTCTCAGAAGTAGATCCTTACAGAGGCAACCTCCCTCTGATACCACTTGAAATGCCTGGATCGGTTGTGATCACTGAGAGGGGAGGGGTGAATCAGTGATAACTTTTTCTTTTTATGAATTGTTCCCTTTTGATTTATCAATTCAACCTCTGCAGCTGGTTAAAGCCTAGATCTACTCTTTTAGTGGTGCAGTAATAATGAGAGCACCGAACACAGAGATTTACAAGGTTCGGTACAAAGACCTACTCCTTGCCGTGTTGGTTACACCCCCCAACACGGATTCTTCACTATGCCAAAAGATGATTACATAGTAATTGGTTATACCCCCCAATTACAAGTTGGTTAAACCCCCCAACTCCACAACATCATCTTCATCATGGCTCCACTTCACTTCTTCAAAGGTGTTGATCAAAACTTCAAGTAGCTTCAACAGTCTTCAAAAGATCTCGTTGGTCTTGCTCACCAAAAACCAATCACTTAGAATGATCAGTTCTTTTGCATTCACACACTTAGGTGTGTACTCCTCTTCTTCTTATGTGTTGTCACTCTTTTTCACTTGTGCACACATGCACAACTCATTTTGAATATACTCAAATGGGTACAAGCCGAACCTCGGCCTCTTCCTTTCTTTGCACAGTCACAAGCCTCGGGCTCTTCACTTCACACACACTCAAGGTGTGTTCTTCTTCACTTGTGCACACACAAGGGATAAGCCTTGGCCTTTTCTTCACATCTCACACACACAAGATATGGTATGGCCTCGGGTCTTCTTTGGTGCACACCCACTGCCCACAAAAGAGGCGCGCTAGGTGCAAGCCGCGCAAGTCCAATGAAATACAAAGTGGCGCGCAAGGTCTTTGCAAGGGGCAGCCGCGTAAGCCTTGGTGCAAAGCACCTCAACCGCGGGCGCGCAAATCTTCTTCTTGTCACGCAGATGAGTTGCGCGCAAGGGACTCCTTCGGGACCTCGGGTGGTCCCAAGAACTTCAGCCACGCAAGAGGTATTTGCGCGGAGGCTTCAAAACTTCGCGAGGCAGAGAGATGCGCTCACGGGACAGCAAATATCCAAAGGATCAGCAGCAAATCCAGAGGTCTCGGCCTCTCTTTATATAGGCAGAGGAACCCTCAAAACATCCGCGGGATATAAATATCGATCCACCGAGATTTTCGGTTCTTTGAAAACTTCAAACGCGGGCCGAGAATCTCGTTCTTTCTCTCTGCACAACGCGGACTTCTTCTCCTTCTCCTTTATCCACGTGCATGCATTTTAAAACGCATGCAAGCCTCTGTTTAATCCAAACACATGCAAAGCATAATCCTCATGGCCTCGGCAACGTTGTTTGCCTCGGCCGAATCTCCAATTCTTCTTCTCATCGCATGCATGGTCATTTTTAGGCATGAATGTGTTCAGTAGGTCCAGACGATTCCAATGGACGTCTCGGTTTCGAAAATGGTGGCCGGATGCTCGAAAACGGGTGCTCGGGAGGCCTCTGGTTCAGTGGCGTCGCGGGAGATGCCTCGGCCGAGCTCGAGGTTGAGGACGAAGCCGGGGCCGTCGGATCAGATCTTCAACGGCGTGGATTAGATCGCGACGCCGCGGATCAGATGTGCGGCGCAGATCAAGCGCGCGATGAGACGGACGGCGGAGATTTGCTCCCGGGATTTTTTGCGCGTCCCACTTCGAATCCTCCAGCGGTTTTCACGCGGCTTATTACTCAGCCGCTCCCTTCAACTCGCCAGTTGAATCATCTCCCCTCCCGGTGCCGCCCCGCACCGGGTTCTCTCTGCGGGCGCGCTCTACGCCCACTATGGTCCTCGCGGGCGCGCTTCAAGCGCCCACTATGCTCCCTGCGCTCCTCCGGGCGTGCCCCAGGCGCTCATGCAGGGGTGTCCTTGGGTGCGCCCTGCCGCCCTGGCTCGCCCCACGGGGTTTCCCCAGGCGTGGTGCCCTAGTGCCCATGCCTTGGGGTTGAACCCCCCAAGGTGCCTTGGCTGGCCAATTTTTTGGCAAAGGGACAGAATAGGACTTTGTGAAATACAAAGTTCTTCTCCATATAAAACATGCCAAATGCCAAATGCCAAATGCCTCCTCCTCTATTCTTCTTATTTCTTCTCTTCTAACACATATTCTCCATCTTCTTCATTAGAATCCACAAACCCTCCTTAACATATATTCTAGACTTAGGAGGTGGAATTCCCGAAGGGTCTTCATCTTCAACCGAGCTCCTTAATCACATAAATTCTTCAATAATCTTCATTGATCTAATCAGAGATCAAATTGGATCACTTCCAATTCACATGCACTAAGAGTTAGTACATGGACTTCATTAGTGCACATCATCCACTTAGTAGTTGTGGATGGAACATCTTGATTCTTCAACTCCTCATGCATTGTGAAGACAATGCATGGTCTTCAATCAATGTTGTGACATTGTATCATCAGGATACAAGTTCTTTGAACTTAAAGATCAGTTCAGCAATCGTCAGATTTAATGCTTCTGAAATCATCAATCTTCAAGATGTACTTCATCAGATGGCACACCATGACAAGTTATTGACAACAAATGCAATTACTTCACTTGGGCACAACAACTAGATACATACAAGATTCACATATTAAATTTTAAAACACGAATTACCACATTTTGTTGAGAATATCATCATTACCTTTAGTATATACTTACATATAATTATTAGTATACATCCTAGATTCTATGAAAATGGAACACAATAAGGGTGAGATAAAATTATCAATAAGGGTTATGTACAATGGTAGCTATCATGAATCAATAAGAATAATTAAAGAAAGGTAAATAACTAAACACACATTTCATTTTAATAATTTTACTATCATATTCAAAATGAATTTGTAAATAACTAAAAACACATGCCACCTAATTAAAAACCTGAATACCATAACCTAATAAGGAATAATCTATATGGAAATGTAAATAATTGAAACAAATTCCATTTAACCAAAAAACATAGCAAGAAATTCATCAATAGGTAATATCATTTTGAAAATATCATGTATAATAATAACTAAATTCATCATGAAGTGAATTTATATTTATTAGAAATTTTTATCTCAGGTGTCTTGATACATCTACTATCAAGACCTTTCACAAAACATTTTAAAAATAAAGGGTCGATATACACAAGAAACCCATTTACTAAGGCTAGTAAAATTATTTTTCATGTGAGGCTGCAGACGCATGAATGAGATATCTATGATTATTTTACATCCCATATCTTCATTTCCAATGTATTTATCAAATATCAAATTACTAATTTAATTCTTGAAAAATATGCATAATCATTAAATTACCATATTGAGTAAGGAATATAGATTAATAATAATTTCGCCAATTAGTCATATAATATTAAAATTAAAATAATGTATGTTTTAATGAGATAAGGTATATGTAATAATAATAAACTTGATTAAAATTATGAATATTTAGAGGGAAATTTTGTTCCTGGTGATCACAATAATGTAAATATTTCAAAGGAATGATAGAGACTATAAAAATGATTCTAAAAAGTTAATTACAATACTTCCATTGGTAAAAATGATCAGAAAAAACTACAAAAATACTAATGATTGTATAATTAAAACATATATATAGTGGAGTATAATTAAATTATAGTTTTATTGTCATTGATGAATAAAAATACCAAAAAAAATATATTTAAAACATTCTTGAAGAAAATATGCTTTTAACTTTCAAAATATTTTTAAAACTAAAATTTTATAAAATATTTTGAAAATAATTTTCTTTGAAAATAACCATAGAAACATATAAATTAATCTTTAAAACCTTGATTGGTCATAATAGAGAAAAATTATGTACATGTTGAACATGTTAAAACCAAGATTACATTCACATTTCTAGTAAAATCCAAATGAGCCTTATTTAGAAAATAACATGAATATCACATACAAAAAAACCTTTCACAAAGTCAATAATCAGTAAAAAATAATTTAATAAATAATTTTGGAGAATTGTAAAATATTCTTGACAACATTTTTTAAAAACATGGACTTGGAATAAAAAAGTATTGTTGACCGAAGAGTGAAATGATGTAATATCTTATTAAAAAAATTTCCTCAATCATTTTATAAAAAAAACTCAAAGAAATGATCTATTACTTTAAAATATCCATAATGACCAGAGGTTATGAAAATGAAATGGTTTTATTAACCAATTATTAAATAATTTACATCCATTAAAATATATGCATAAACAATCATAATTAAAAATATATTGTGTAATAAATCTTTAAAATATCATAACATTGAAGTAATAATTAAATGATGAATTAATTAACTGAATCAAATGTAAATATACTTTTGTTTGTAAATAAAACAATTTATATTCAAGTTTCATTACACACATGATGTTAAAATATCAAAGATACTGAAGATGTAATATATCCCAATGAAAATAAACTCATTTATAAAAATTTTTACCACTTAGTAATTTTCATGTTTGATACTCTTTGATGAAAGAATTAAAATTTAAAACTAAAATTTCATGAATTATGATGTATTAAAGATATTTTCATGACCCATCCCCTAGGACCCGTGATGTGACTACCCCAAGCATGCCTTCCATAGGCCAGGGGCTGGCGACTAGAACCGAAAGGAGTTTTCCCTAAAACTGGGAAGACATTGCATTTATAACCTGCAAACTCACGTAACCAAGCACACATCACGATATGAACATAAGAAAACTGTATTACCAAAATAGTTCTGAAAGTAAAATGGATTGAAATACAATCCCAATAGTAAAGGTACTAGTAGAACTAAAATACAATACAACTGAAGAAAGAGAAAAAAAATAGATGATGGACCGTCCTCTAAGGTTCCTACCTGAAGGGTAGGTACATATTGCCTCCTCATCACTCCACGTCCACCCATCTCCTCTGCATACCGACTTTCCATATGGTCCACCTACAGGTATCTTCGTGTCCTGGTACTCTTAGCCTCAATCAGCATTATCCATCGTCTGCATCAAACACAACAGAGTGTAGGCATAGCCCATGTAGGGGTGAGTATAACGATACTCAGTAGGGACCCAAAGACCCTCAAGGTCTCACAACATCCACCAAGGATAAACCAAAAAGTATGAATTCAACAGACAACCTTACATAGGTATATGCCCACAAATATACCTATGTTATCATGTAATACATATCAATCACAAGGAGAACACATAGGTACTGACTCATCTCACACCGGGATTTATTCTAGGGGTAGTAAAAAATAACAATTCGAACACCTTGGCTACTGCAGAACTCCTCCTCTATCGAGTACAGTGGGCATGTCATGTCACACAGTGGTGTTTCCCACTAACCTTGGACTGCTGAGGTACTCTTGTCGAGTACCGTGGGTCTGTCGCGTCACTAAGTAGCTCCCCACTGTGTGTTTATCGCGTCACCAAGGCGCTCCCCCTCGTGGCCTGCTCATGTACTCCTCCTTTCGAGTAACATGGGTCTACCATGTCACCAAGGAACTTCCCACCATGGGTCTGCCTTGTCACCAAGGTGCTCCCCACTGGGCCTGTCGAGTCACTCCGAGTCGAAATGGTCAGCAGTCATCATGTCTCAGCCAGCCACTGGGTTCCCGCACTATACTCGCTCATCTCCAGGAGGATCTGCTCCACAAGCTATTGGTTGATAATCCAACTACCACAAAGTCCCATGAATAAGTATCTCAAAGGTCATCCACATCATAGGAGTCTCAACATAACAGACGGCGCGTCAATCGGATGCTCGGTCTGTGAGTTATTAGCCTTTTAGTCCCGGGGGACCGGTTGGATTCATGCTCGATCGAACCTGACCGTCCCCCATCTTAACCCAACACACAGTGGGGTATCACTCAAAGGGACTAAATCACTCCAAGGTTCCCAACGCCACTGACGGTTCGTCTAACGGACATCCCGTGCCAATGTTATGGCCAAAAGAATGTAATTGGGTCAGAGTGGGCCCGGGTTCAGTCCAACCGAGTCAGACCGACTCAGCCTGGCCCGGATTGACCCGTTGGGTCTGGCCCAGCTCGCTGGGTCCTAACCGACACACAATGAGGGTGCTGTGAGGGTGGCTCGACTGAGGGGTAAGACGAGGGCGCAGGGAGGCTCAGCCCGGCCCGTGGCGGCTTGGCCGAGGGTGGCGTGAGACCATAGAGCAACTCGGCCGCGGGGCGGTGGGGCAGTGGTCTGGCCGTGGGGCGGTGCCTCGTCCACTTGGACCACTAGACTTTAACCTCCCATGAGAAATTATGATGGTGGGGACGACCCGAGCCTAACCTCCCATGAGTGTTTATGGTGGTGGGGACCACCCAAGGTCTAAACCTCTTCAACTCCCGCATTAATGTGGAGGAGCCTCTTCAGCTTCCTCCACATTAATTGTGCCATCCCTTCTTAATTAATTGTGTCAGCCCTCCTCCTCTTAATTATGCTAAGTAAGTAATTAACCCAATTTGAATTTTATGCCAACAAATATAATAGATCCCATAAACTATTATTTTGGGGGCTATTATTTCTTTTTGGTGGGATTGGGGAGAGAAGGAGCTCTTGGAGAAAGAACACCAATGAAGAACTTCTTCTTCGAACGAAGAACATCTTCTCCGAATGAAGAATGTCAACCTCGACTTTGACCTTCTTCAACAAGACATCCTCCATCAGTGGACATCTTCAACAACGAAGAATAACCTCCATCAAAGAACGTTAATCTGATGAACAAGCTCCGGATAGGAGGCGTGTGACGGCGTGACGAACATTGAAAACTTCGACTTCTCTCTTCATCATCAAGCGAATGAGGTAGGGGTTTATTTGCATGTGAATATTTTTCCCCATTTCCTTCCTTGGTTTCATTTGTGGTTTGGGAATGAAAAGTTGTGGGGGTTGTAAAGCTTGACATTCTTCTTTCATGTTTCTTTTTGAGCAATATGCTACCACCCTAATGTGGAGGGTACTGGCCAAACCAATATGAATTGACCTTTCCAAAAATCTTGTGGTGTTCTTCACGAAAGAGGAGGACGAAAACCATCCATGGTTGGGGCACGAGAATGGCAGCTAGCACCACCGTCGTCCGCCTTGAAGGAGAGGACGCAACAGTGCTGCTCTGCGACCACCGTCGTCGCCCCGTGGTCACCGTGCTGAATGCGGCCACCATTACCATTCGCGGCTCCACACCGCCCCGTTTCTGAGGCGCTACCCCGTGGCTGAGGCGCCACCCCGCAGTCGGACCGCCTCCCAGCGGTTGGACTGCCAACCCGCGGCCGGACCGCCTCCCCGTGGCCGGACCGCCGCCCCATGTCCTGACCGCCTCCACATGACCGGACCGCCGCCCCATGGATGGACCGTTGCCCCGTGGCTAGACCACCACCCCGTGGCCAGACCTGTGCCTCGTGGATAGACCGCCGCCTCGCGGCTGAGCCGCCCTGCGGTCTCATGCCGCCCTCGGCCGAGCCGCCCCGTGCCCTCACGGTACCCCTTGGCCATGCCACCCTCGCGGAACCCTTTCAGCCTACCAGGCCAGACCCAGTGGGCTGGGCCGAACCCAACGGTCCGGGCCGAGTCGGTCTGACCATGTCAGACTGAACCAGGGCTCACTACGACCCAATTATATTCTTTTGGCCATAACTTTATCACCTAACGTCTGTTAGACAAACCGTCAGTGGTGTTGGGAACATTTGATCAAGTCCGTCCTTTTGATTGATACCCCACTATGTTTTGGGTTATGATTCGGGATGGTCATGTTGGATCGAGCATGAATCCAATCGGGCCCCATGACTAAAAGGCTAATAACTCGCAGATCGGGTGTCTGATTGACGCACCGTCTGTTACATTGAGTCTCTTAGGACGTAGCAGACCATTGAGATACTTATTCATGGTACATCATGGAAGTTTTAGTATCGACCAGTAGCTTGTGGAGAAGATCCTCCCGGAGATGAGTGAGCATAGTGCGGGAACCCAGTGGCTGGCTGAGACTTGACGACTTCTGACCGTATTGACTCGGAGTGATGCAACAGGCCTTGTGGGGAGTGCCTTGGTGACGCGGCAGACCCACAGTACTCGACATGTGGAGTACCTAAGTAGGCCATGCGTGGGAGTACGTTGGTGACGTGGTAGACCCACGGTGGGGAGTGCCTTGGTGAAGCGGCAGACCCACAGTACTCTACAGGAGGAGTACCTTAGAAGTCCAAGGTTAGTGAGAAGAGCCTCTGTGTGATGCGGTAGGACCACTGTACTCGATAGAGGAGGAGTTATCTAGTAGTCGAGATGTTCGAATTGTTACTTGTTACTACCCCTAGAATAAATCTTAGTGTGAGTTGAGTCAGTACCAATGTGTTTTTCTAATGATTGAGATGGATTACTAGATAACATAGGTATATGTATGGGCAAATACCTATGTAAGTTTTTCTTTTGATTTAATACTTTTTAGTTTATCCTTGGTGGATATTGTGAGACTTTTAGGGTCTCGGGGTCCCTACTGATTATTGTTATACTCACCCCTGCACGGGATATACACGCACCTTGTTGCAGACGACAGACAGCGCTGACTGGGGCTGAGAGTACCAGGACTCGATGGTACCTGGAGATGGATAATAATGAATGTCAGTACGCATAGGATATGGGTGGACGTAGAGTGATGAGGAGGTGATCTGTACCTACACTTCAGGTACGAACCTCAGAGGACGATCCAGTAGCTGTTTTTTCCACTTTCTTCAGTTGTATTGTATTTTAGTTGTACTTATACCTTTACTATTGGGCTTGTATTTTGGACCCTTTTACATTCAGCACTCTTTTGGTTATACAGTTCTCTTGTGTTCGTATCTTGTTGTGTGCTTGGTTATGTGAGTTTGTAGGTTATAAAGGCAATGCCTTCCCATTTTTAGGGAAAACGTTTTTCGGTGCTAGTTTTCAGCCCCTAGCCTATGGAAGGTGGGCTTTCTGTAGTCACGGAACGAGCCTCAGGGGACGCGTCCTGACAATAGGGTAAACCCACGTTACTCGACAGGAGGAGTACCTCAGCAGTCCAAGGTTAGTGGAAAGCACCTCTATGTGATATGGAAAGCCCACTGTACTCGATAGAGGCGGAGTTCTCCAACAGCCGAGGCGTTTGAATTGTTACTAGTTACTACCCCTAAAATAAATCTTAGTGTGATCTAAGTCAGTACCTCTATGTTTTCCTCATCATTGAGATAGATTTCTTGATAACTTAGGTATATGTATGGTCATATACCTAAGTAAGGTTGTCGGTTGATTTCATACTTTGTGGTATATCCTTGCTGTATTTTGTGAGACCTTGAGGGTCTCAGGGTCCCTACTGAGTATCGTTATACTCACCCCTACACGGGCTATGCCCGCACCTTGCTGTGTTGGATGTAGATGGTGGACAACGCTGACTAAGGCTGAGATTTCCAAGACTGGATGGTACTTGGAGGTGAATCATGTGGCGTGTTGGTACGCAGAGGAGATGGGTGGAGGTGGAGTGCTAAAGAGGCGATCTGTACCTACCCTTTAGGTAGGAACCTTGGAGGACGATCCAGTAGATATTTTTTCTCTTTCTTCAATTGTATTGTATTTCAATTTTACATGTTCCTTTACTGTTGGGTTTGTATTCTGTCCCCTTTTACTTTCAGCACTCTTTTGTTTATATAGTTTTCTTGTGTTCGTATCTTGTTATGTTCTTGTTTATGTGAGTTTGAAGGTCATAAAGGAAATTCCTTCCTAGTTTTAGGGAAAACTCCTTTCAGTTCTAGTCGCCATCCCCTGGCCTATGGAAAGTGGGCTTGGGGTAGTCAGGACATGGGCCCCGGGGGACGGGTTGTGACAATTGGTATCAAAGGAGTCGGTTCTACTGCAGAACATAAGACTCTGATCTTTATTTTTAATGGAAATAGTGTTATGTTTAGTGAGTGTGGTTATCGATTTAGGGAATCCATTGTTGTTTTGGCGGCTGACGTATCCATACACCAGGACCTTGACTTCTAATTTCCAACTCAATGCATGAAAACACTGATTACGTGTGTGTTTTCAAAAGTTTTCTTTGTGATCTTTTGAGTCATCTCACCAGGTTTAACTTTAATCTCACTGGGTATAACTTATTAACCATGTCACACCTGTTTCCTTTCAGGATTCTTCCAAACAGACAGCTGGCTTGGGTTCCAAGAGCTGTACGCACTGATAGCCCACCAAGAGATGAGTCCCTCGGTGCAGGGCCCTTTTCCAATACAGGTGCCAGTAGAGGCACCATCGGTACCACTCCCCATTAGTCCACTGATTTCACCAGCCCCATCAGCAAAAGGTGCACACCGCTTGAGGGCATTACACGAGTTCCAGCGCCAGAGGCCACCCAGTTCCAAGGGATAGATGGACTCACCGGAAGCTAAGGATTGGCCGGAGGCTCTGGTGAGAGTCTTCTGACTCGTAGGCACACCATCTGATCTCATAGTGATCCTTGCCACCATCCTTCTACAGGAAGAAGTAGGGAGATGGTGGAGCTTGATGCTCTAGGTTCACGACGAGGTGACACTTCTCTGGGAAGACTTCGAGAGCCGGTTTCGGGTAGAGTTTGTCTCAGCGACTCTTCGCGCAGTGCGTATATAGGATCTTCTTCATCTGCAGTAGGGAAACATGACTATGGCTCGGTACTCATCGAGGTTCACTGACCTTTCATGATACTCCATAGATATGGTGTGAGACCTTTTCTTTATGGCCCAGTCCTTCGAGCAGGGGCTCAGGCGAGAGATCAGGGCTTCGATGATCTCACACAGCATCCCGACACAGATGGTGGAATTAGAGAGATCCCTCTCGGTGGAGAGTTTCCTTTATGAGTAGTCACCAGCAGCAAGACCCACTACCAGTCATCACATAGTGAAGTCTTCTGTAGCTGGAAGAAGACAGATGTTACAGAGGTCCAAGAGGACAAGACCTACAGGTGGACGATCGCATGACTTAGGATCGGTTGTGCGGGGCACCCGAGGCAGAGCCAGTTGTACCAGGAGCGGGTAGTGTTTCACAAGTGGTGGGTTGGGTCACATGGCTTGTGACTATTCGACCCGCCGTATGGATGATCAGCAGACAGTCGAAGGACCGCCCAGGAAGACATAGAAATTCGACCAAGGAGGTCTGCAGGGAGCAGACGGATGTGGTGGAGGAGATGGTTGTGCAACAAGTGGTGGGAGATGATTCGAGATGTTATCGGCACCACCACCCGAAGGTCCACCCCGACCATAGGGAGTAGGTGGACAGAGGAGAGATCAGCTCCAGGAATCTGAGGCTTACGATCATGGTGTTCTGGAGATGATACGAGTTACAATCTATCTCTACTCCACCTTAGCTACAGTACTTGTAGACATAGGGGCCAGTCATTATTTTATTGCCACCACCCACGTTCGGATGTCGGACATTCCAGCAGAAATGTTGGCTCGATCCTTATGGCTATATACTATTATGGGAGTAGATTTGATGATTACACACTGGTTCCGATAGTGTGATCTTTCTCTAGGAGGATAGAGCTTTGGCTGGGATCTCTTAGTAGCAGCGTCGAGGCCTTATGGCGCCATCTTGGTTATGTACTGGTTATCTATAGTCCATGCTCAGATAGACTTTATTAGGCACAAGATACAGTGTTTCCACACTAATGGGACCAATTTTACCTTCACTGGCGAGATGGGATCCTTTGAAGCATAGGATGGACTTACTCAGAGGAGAGTGCAGCTGATCACTCATCAATTGGCTAGCCATACCCTCAGAGCAGTTGATGTAGAGAGTTTGAGCTATCCTATAGTGGTGGACCAGTACTCGGATGTTTTTCCTAATGTTGTTCTGAGTCTACCTCCTATTAGAGAGGTGGAATTTTACATTGACTTATACCCCGAGATGGAACTGATATCTACAACAGCATATCGGATGGCTCCCACGGAGCTTCATGAGCTACGGGTACATATAGAGGACTTTCAGGGGAATGGATTCATCTGGCCCAGTGTTTCACCTTGGGTAGCCCCGATTCTATTTTCCAAGAAAGCGTATGGGAGATTGAGAATTTGTGTTGACTACCGGTGCCTGAACCAGGTGATTGTGAAGAACAAGTACCCACTCCTGAGGATTGACAACCTCTTTGATCAGATGAAGGAAGCATGGTGGTTCTCGAAGATAGACCTCAAATCAGGCTATCACTAGCTCGAAGTGTGAGATGAGGATGTGAAGAAGATGTACTTTAGGTGTCAGTACAGCCATTATGAGTTCTTGGTTATTCCATTCGGTGTAACCAATGCTCTAGCAGTGATCACTTTGTAGTGGTCTTCATCGATGAAATTTTCATCTACTCGACTACTGAGGAGGAGTATGGATATCATTTTCAGGTACTACTGGACACACTCCGAGAGCACCATCTTTATGGTAAGCTCTTGAAGTGCCAGTTATAGATCTGAGAGGTTCACTTTCAGAGACATGTCATATCAGAGGCTGGAGTTGCAGTAGATCTAGTAATGATTGAGGCGGTACTTGCTTGGGAGCCACCCAGGAGTGTGACAGAGGTACAGAGTTCCCTGGGATGGGCTAGATACTACCGATGGTTTGTTCCAGACTTCACCAGAGTTGCATCACCACTATCAACATTGATGAAGAAGGTTAAACCCTTCGTTTGTTAAGAGAAATGCCAACAGAGTTTTTATGAGCTGAGGCAGAGGCTGACTAGTGCCTCCATCTTGAGGCTTCCAGAGGAGGGATTAGGGTACGTAGTTTACAGTGACGCATCTGGGACCGGAATTGGATGTGTCCTAATATAAGAACGATTAGTGATCAAATATGGTTCTAAACAACTGAGACAGCATGTGCAGAACTATGCTACCTATTACCTGGAGTTAGCAGCAGTTGTCTTCGCCTTGAAGATGTGGCGGTACTATCTGATGGGCGAACATTTTACGGTGTACTTTGATCACAAGAGTCTTAGGTATATCTTCTCTCAGAAGGACCTGAACCTGAGAAAATGATGTTGGCTTGAGTTCCTACAGGACTCTAAATTCGAGATATTATATACTCCTATGAAGGAGAACATGGTAGGAGATACACTCAGCAGGAGGTCTGGTATACTGCTGCTAGGTGAGGCGACGGAGCATCTGGCCACTTTATAGATATCCTTTGTGGATAGAGATGGAGTAGCTTTTCTACAGTCTCTTACAGTCACTTCCCCACTTCTTCAGTGATTCAGGGAGGCGCAATGTGGGGATGCTGACTACGAGGCACGACATGCTCCGATATCCATAGGACAGGCACCTGATGAATTTTATGAAGGTGGGGAGCACATCATCCTATTCAAAGGATATACCATGGTATCAGTGTCAATTCAAGAGGAATTTTTTAGGGATTTCCCCACATCCGCTCTAGAGGTTCGTCCAGGAGTGGCGAAGATGTACTAGGAACTCCGACGATAGCACTGGTGGCCAGGAATGAAAAAATCAGTAGTAGAATTTGTCTCTCGGTGCCTCACTTTTCATCATGTGAAGGTGGATCATCAAGTACTAACAGTCTTGGTTCAGAATTTAGATGTCTCAATGTGGAAGTGGGATGGGATATCCATGGACTTCGTGATAGGACTTCCATGTACATTCAGGTTACATGACTCGATTTGGGTGATCGTCAACCGACTAACCAAGTCGGCCCACTTCCTACCGATCAAAGAGCAGGGTCCAGTAGAGAGATTGGGACGCCTCTATGTGAAAGAGATTGTGTGACTACATAGAGTAACTTCAACAATTGTCTCTGATTGTGATGAATGTTTTACTTCCTGACTATGGAAGGGGTTACAGGAGGATTTTGGGACACAGCTTCGTTTGAGCACTACCTTCCATCCTCAGACGGATGGTCAGACTGAGTGGACCATTCAGACCCTTGAGGACATGTTGTGTGCTTGTGTCCTCGACTTTGGTCACAAATGGAATGATCACTTACCTTTGGTGGGGTTTTCATAAAACAACATCTATCACTCCACCATTGGGATGGCACCTTTTGAGGCATTATATGGGCGACCTTGAAGATCACATTTGTGCTGGACTGAACCTACACAATCAACACTCAAGGGACCATAGATGGTTTGGGCTACCACAAAGAAGGTTTTGATCATCCAGGAGTAGATGAAGACTGCATAGAGCATGTATAAGTCATATGTCGATAGGATACGGAGACCTCTAGAGTTTGTGGATGGTGACCACATATTTCTACAGGTCTCACCTCGATGAGGTTTGCGTAGATTTGATCGAGACGGCAAGTTACTTTTGAGGTTTATCGGACCATTTCAGGTCCTCGATAGATTTGGCGAGGTGGAATACTGCTTAGCTCTTCCACCTCAGTTGCACCGGGTGCACGAGGTCTTCCACGTATCCCAGTTGAGGAGATATGTATGTGACCCTTCTCACATCATTGACCATGGAATGATGGACTTCGACAATGGGGAGACTTTTACAGAGGTTCTAGTAAAGATTGAGGATCGAAAGGAGTGGGTCCTTCATGGACGGTCGATACCTTCAGTGTGTGTTCGCTAGCATCATGGAAACCTCCAAAATAGCACATGGGAGTGGGAGGCTCAGTTGCATGCTAAGTACCCCCACTTGTTTACCAAGTTTGAGTTGTGGATTACGGGGACCTAGAGCCCTGAGGTGGGAATAATGTAAAGACCCAGAATTTACATGTAATTTTTTTAAATAAATGGCAATCTTACGAGCCTGAAAAAATTGATGGCACATGATTCTGAGGCCTGAAGGGCCCAGAATTAATTTCTAAACTTTTTTTCGGGTACGTTCAGTAAATGTGCGAGCGGGTTTTTCTCATTTTTAACCAGTACTCAGAATTGAAATCTGAGGACAATGTTAAACTCGCAGAACCGGTATTCCCTTAATAATAATTTCACCTCGACGGCAGTTGGTTGAGGGTGAAAGTTAATTTTTTGGTTTTTCATCGAAATAATAATATAAAATAATCAAAAAAAATTATTTTATTTGTGAAAACCTCCATGTGAAAGTTGAGAAGTGGGGACACCAGACCTTAACCTCCCATGAAAGGTTATGGTGGTGGGGACCACCTGAGACTAACCTCCCATGAGAGGTTATGGTGGTGGGGACCACCCGAGGTCTAAACCTCTTCAACTCCCTCTTTAATATGGAGGAGCCTCTTGAGCTTCTTCCACATTAATTGTTTCAACCCTCCTTAATTAATTGTGCCAACCCTCCCCCTCTTAATTATGATAAGTAATTAATTAAACCAATTTGAATTTTATTCCAAAAAACATAATAGATATCATAATCTATTATTTTGGGGGCTATAATTTCATTTTGGTGGGATTGGGGAGAGGAGGAGCTCTTGGAGAAAGAACGAAAATGAAGAACTTATTCTTCGAACGAAGAACTTCTTCTCTGAATGAATAACGTCGACCTCGACTTTGAACTTCTTCCTCGAGACATCCTCCATCGGTGGACATCTTCAATAAGGAAGAATCACCTCCATCGAAGAATATTAATTCGACAAATGAGCTTGGGATCGAAGGCATGTGACAGGCATGACGAACGTCAAAAACTTTGACTTCTCTCTTCATAATCAAGCGAACGAGGTAGGGGTTGATTTTCATGTGAATATTTTATTTTATTATTTCCATGAAAAACCCAAAAATTAACTTTCATCCTCGACCAACTATTGTCGAGTTGAAAGTCTTCTTAAGAGAATATCGGTGCTGCGAGTTCAACAGTGTCCTCAGACTTCAATTCTGAGCACCAGTTCAAAAGTTATAAAAACCCACTCACACATTTACTTAACGTACCCCAAAAAAAGTTTAGAAATTCTTTCTGGGCACTCCGGGCCTCGGAATCACGTTTCGTCAATTTTTGCGGACACATAAAATTCCCATTTATTTAAAAAATCACATGGAAGTTCTTGGTCTTTATAGATATTAATGTAAAATGGAAAGTATATACACCATATAAATGAAATTAGGTGCATAATGTTAAAATATTTCTCAAAAAAGGGGTATTGAGAAGAAATCATTTACCTTAAGATTAATTATGGATGAACATGATTTAAACTCTTGTACAATGATTTGAAACATGTTATCAACTTAAAATATAACCATATTAAAATTTATAGTATCATATATGATTGTTTTATAACATCTTATCCACTATTAATTACATATATTCATTATTACTATTGTTTTAGGTGTTACCTACCTTGTTTTACCATGCATTATTTTACATAAAAGTTATATTTTATGAGAATATTATATAGATAAATCATATCAAGAATTATATTAATGTTATAAATATTATTTTTTCAATATATAATTTTTTTCAAATCATTCATTATGGGTGTACATGTAAAATTAATTGCATCGCTTCGTATAGAGGGTACACCATACGTACGCATGAGCGGCGATATCATTCCATTAATGAGTAAAATTATAAGAATTTTGGTAATATATTAACCATAAAAAATCAATATAAGATAATATATAACATATATTCATTAAATTTATCTTTATTAATTTCAATGAGAAGTGTCAATGAAAACAGAATCACATCACTTTGCAAGGTTGTTGTCTGTCGTACACACGAGCGAAGCTATCATATTTTAATTGGAAGGGAAAGAAACATCGTATATGAGATATTAAAATTGAATACGTATAATAATACCATAAATAATTTATAAATGTTTTAAATCCATTATTATATCAAACCATTAAATGTTGTGATGGAAAATGAATTACATAGGTTCGAGAGGCATCAGTCATCCTTAAACATGATCAACGTTTTCTTTTCCCATTTAATGGAATAGGTGATGCAAATAGGTAAATTAAATAACATAATAACATAATTGTAAATTTAATATACTTATTTTATTATATAATGATTGTTTAATAGTATTTAATAGAGTTGGAATATGAAACAAAATAAAAATAATTGTTTAAGAACGTTACCTTTTCCACATACAACATCATTCAGATTGTTCCAAAATCCTTCCAAGGATGGATTAATGATCACTAAAGTGATCAACTATATTGGTATGGGATTAAGGATATTTTTTGGGTAGGTATTGGTTCAAAAAAATGTATTCAGAATTATGAAGTGGGTATGAGAGGGAGTGAACTTTTATAAATAGGGAACATGACACATGGAAATTTTTAAAATATTCAAATACACCCACGTTTTTATCATGTAAAAATCCTTAAAATGAGTCCTTATAAAACCTTATAGGTTATAAAGTATAGATATGGTCATAAAATGGGTTTTTAAAAAAAATTAGGTAATATTTAACCCTAATCTTCTTAGTTTAACCCCATAGTAAATCACTTTTTACATTCACTAGAACAATTAATTTTTACTAATTATACTATTTATAATGATAAACAATTCTGTTGAAATTATTATAAAATATATATTATGTTATTTTTAAATATTAATTCCATTTTATGAAATTCGATTCTAGAAGTGGTGAAATCCAATTTAAAATTGCACATACATACGTGATGAAATATCATGTTTTCAAAAAGATAATTCTCATAAGTATTGATTATTTTAACATCATAATTCAATATTAAATTTTTTTCAATAACATAAAATATTTAAATTTTAATTCAATTTAACTAATTTTACATTAAAACCTATTTAAAATGTTATTTAATCTTCCATATTTATTAAACCAAATGAAATTATTCAATTGAAATTACAATTTTCACTATTTTTTTTGAAAAATGAAACATTTTAGAAAATATCATAAAAAATTCACTAAAAGATATTTTTTATAAAATTATTTAGAAAATTAAATTAAATTTTTTAAATAAATTCTATAAATTTGGTAAAATTAATATTAAATTATGTGTTCAAAGAAGGACTAAACATCCTTTAGAAAAAAAATCAATTTTTTTCTTCATTTAAATGATAAATATTTTATTTCTAATCATTTGTTAGAAATTAATTTCATAAATTAATTAGTTCTATTCATAACCATATATTTAATTTCGAGGTTATAATGGTAATCTATATTATGGTTCATTTAGACTCAGTATTTCATGTTCTACAAGCTATCTAAGATAATGTTCTTCTTTTAGAATTTTAGGGTCCCATATTCTCCCCAAATTAAGTATATTACATTCTAAAATTTTAAAATTATCCTAAGAAATCAAGGGTTTGAAATTTTCAAATTCTTTTGTTATAACACCACATTATAAAATTGGTAAATAAAATATCCTCTAAATTAGTGGGAAATGGTAGTAAAAATTCTATTTAGAGTAACACATTACTTGGTTTCAATGTAGGAGAATAGTTGTGGATAGTGAAGATAAATAAATGGGAGAAATGAATATATAATTATAGATAGAGGTAGTTGTAATTTATCATAAGAAAGTGGATGATTAGAGGAATTTTAAGGATATCAAAAGCCTAAAAAATTTATGATTTGAAAGACCATTTGATTCATCAGATATTTAGGTGAAAATATAAAATTTTCCTTTCAAGATCCTTTTCCTCATGTTGATGAATTATTTTAAAGTATATTAATAAAAGGAAACATAAATACATGATTCATTTCAATTTCATAATCACATCATCAAACTTTTTTTGGGTTTCAATCAATTTCCAATGCATCACTCACTCTAATAAATGAATATCCAAAAAGTTATTTTTTTTATTCCTAGAGAACTAAAATTCACTTCTAACTGATTGTAATATCTATAAAATTGTGACAAGTATTTTAGTCTGTATCTAACTATTTTACAAAAACAATATGGTTTGCATAGGTTTTCCAATATAATAAATTATTCTATAATTCTCAACCATAAAACCACTTGTTCATCATTAATATTTTTTTCAAATCATTATCTAAAAAAAATTAAATATTAACCAAGACATCACATAGGCTGGTGGTTGCAATTAAACAGGTAATTTTATTTGCTTTTGGGTTAAATACCACAAACCTTTTTTAATTTAACATTTATATGGGCTATCCATTTTCTAAAACAATATTTATTTAGTTCTCATAATGTTCACAAATTGTGGTGACCTATAATTACTAAAATATTTAAGATTATGTAATCCTTACAGGTTGCAAATACCTTTGACATTATTTCCAAAATTATTAAAGGTATTATTAATAAAATAACACTTTTATATACTAAACCAATAGGTTTTATTCCTTTTAATTTTCTTCAAAAATATATTTAACCTTGTAAAATTCCTACCTAAAAAATAATCAAATGGGTGTTTATGAATTTGAACTTATGATAAAAAATAAATGCATAAACGCATGATGGTATCCATAACTCTTAAGTTGATGAGACATATATTCATCTAAAATTTAACACAATCCATTGATGTTTTATATTTATTATAAAAAAATATCATAGGTAAAAAACATCAGCAATTTAATTATTCAATATAAATAAATAAACACTTTGACCATTTTATTTCAACATAAGTCCTTCCATGGTCTAGGGGTTAACCTTTATAAGATGTAATTGAATTGGATAATTCCTAGGTTTCCCACATTTATGAGACTGAACTATAAGTATATCATTAGTATGATATTTATTTCCTTAAATTGTACTCTTTAATATTTCTCATCATCTCATTACTTTATTCATTCTTTTTTCAAACAGACTACATTTTCATTTCCCTTTCAGACACCTTCTTGGATGTCCCTTTCTATATTTCTGAAATGAATAAAATCATGATTTATTTCCTCCATGGTCTACATCACTCAAGATCTTAGAGAACTCCTTCATTCTGTGTTTTGGTGAGTTTGGTAGATGGTTAAGTTGTCAGTTGTTAATCATAATTTGAGATAATTGGTCTAGAATAATCACTATATCTTTCTAGTCACCATCCCATTAAGATTCTCAAAATCACCACATTATCCATCATATTAATGTTTAACCTTATGCCTTCCAGATCTATCCATTAAATAAAAAAATTATATTATGAGCAAAAATAATCATAATAAGAAAACTAATAATCATGAAAAATCATTTATATGATGTATAATTCATGTAAAATAATTTTTAATCTAAGAAACCTTAGGTTTAACCTAGTTAATCCATTTTCATCATCTTTTAAAATCCTAATTAATTGTCAGTAAATAAAATATGAGTTATACAAATAACATCCTATATGATTGTAAAACTAGGTGCATTATATGGCCCATTTTGTGTACTCAGTAATTCTCACGTCAAGCTCACGACACCTTTCTTGGATTTATTAACCACATGAATATCTATTCATGATCTACTTCTACTTGTTGTATCCAGACATGGATGTATTTCTTGTAAAACATTTACCACCTTACCAAAACATTAAGATGTTCTTCTATAGTTATCATCCATGTCTCTGATAGGGTTACATTCCCCAATCTATGTTTTCCATAATATTCTTGGAAAGGTTTCTTTTAAAATTCTTCTAATAACAACTAAAAAACCCTAAACCTGTTACCCAGAGTTGGTCTCTTACTTTTTTACATAGGCATGTGATAAAAGTAATTACATCCCAAAGGAATAATTAGTATATTATTCTTGGTAAATTAGATATATAAATTATTCCCATATTACTTTTGAAAACACAAATTAGAAAAAAAATCATGAATAATATTATTACCTCTATAATATCCTTAAATATCATTCTTGATACACTTACTTGATTCTTGGGAAAGGAAAACAATAAGGGAATGCTCAAAATCTCAGTATGGGTAAAGCACAATGAAGCTGTCATGAATAAATATAGAAAGGTAAATATCTGAATACACAATCCATTTAAATATTTTTAATAGAATAATAAATTCCAAAAGGTAAAAAACTGAAAGAAAATTCATTTAATATTTAACAAGACTATAATAACTAGATAAGGCATAATCAATATGGAAAGTTACGAAAATAAAACACATTCCATTTAATAATTAATTTGAGAATGAAATGCATCCAAATATAATATCATTATGAAAATATCATGGATAATAACATCTTAATTTTTAGTGAATTAAATTCATAATTACTAGATGACGTGATCTCTAGAATCATGATACCTCTACTATCAAAACCATTCATAAGAGAGGATAAAAGCAAAGGGTTGGTATACACCAGAAACCAATTTATCTAAGGTTATCAAACTGAATGATCTCATGTGACAACCAATGCATTCAAGGGATATATATAAATGGGCCCATCCCATATATTCATGTCTAAATCATTACTCATATATTAAATTATTAGTTTAATATAATGACAACAAACATTATTAATATATTTTTGTATCGATTAAGGAATACTAATTAACAATAATTACCTTGTCAATATTATAACATTGATTTAATAATACCCTATATATAAATGATATATATCTTTCTCAATAATAATGTCATTGATAAAAAATATGTATATTTATGGGAAATATTATGTGTAATGATCACAGAAAAGGGAATATTACAATGGAATGTTAATGACTATAAAAATGAATCAAGAAAGTGAATTCCAATACATTACATTGTACAAATGAATATAAAATGTCTTTAAAAAGAATAAGGATTATATCATTACAATATGTCCCCAGTTTATTAAAATTAAAATAAATGTTTGTGGTAGTTTATGTATAAAAATACAATAAAAATATAATTAAAAAAATTTATGACGATATTATCCTTTTAACATTGAAAATTGTTTTCAAACTAACAGACCATAAAATATTTTGAAAATAATTTTCATTGAAATTAACCTTTAAAACAAATAATTAAAATTTTAAAATAATGAGTTCTTAGGATGGTGGAAAATTCCAAAAATTCCTTACATGTTAAAATAATGACTCATTTCACAATTTTGAAAAAATCCAAAAAATAATTGTTTGGAAAACTACCTGAAATTCCATTAAATTTCTTTATAAAAATTAAAACATAGTTATAAAACATTTTTATAAAACATTCTTATAATGTTAATATGTGTTTGAAAACCTTTCTAAAAAACCAGATTTGGAAGAAAAATGATTATCAATCGAAGAGACAAATGAAATCATATTGTATTAAAAACAATTCTCAGTCATTTTAAGTAAAAAAGAGTGTAAAGAATAATACTATTATATAAAAAAAATAACTAATTACTAGTGTAGAATAAAATTAAATGGTTTTATTATCGCATTGTTAAATAATTTCATTCAATTAAACTTTATGAATAAAAAATCATGATTAAAATGTGATTGTGAAATAAACCCTTAAAACGATCATAAATTTTAAGTGAGAATTAAAAAATGAATAGATTATTTGTTTACAATATAAATTCACAAAAAATTTGAAATAAAAAAAAATATATTAAAATGCAAGAACACGCATAATCTTAAAATATCAATGAAGACAAAGAATTAATATATCCCAATCAAAAGAAATTGAGTTATAAAATTCTTTACCACAGGGTAATTTTCATGTCAAATACCCTTGAAATAAATAATTTAAATTTAAATTTAAAATTCCTTGAATTATGAAGGATTCATGATAATAATGGTAAATGTGTTATTATATATGTTGTATAAAATAAATTTGGTTCATAACATTATAATATTACTTAATAAAGGGAAATTGAGATAAAATATAGTACCTTATGCATAAGTTCTATTGAACATGCACTAAACTCATATATAATGACATTATACATGTTATCAACTTATTAAATAAGCATATTAATATTTATAATATAATATTTAATCAATTTATAACATCTTATAACCCCTTTAATAATTATCTTTCATTGTTACTAGTGTTTCATATTTATCAACCTTGTTTTCTCATGCATGAATTATCATGAATGTTTTGGTTCTTTCGCATACTTTATAGTTAAATCATTTCTAAAATTATTATAGTATTATAAATATAATTTTTTCATTATATACATTTTTATAATCATTCTTGATGGTTGTACATGGAAAATTAATCGTATCATTTCGTGGGGATGGAAGGACGTACAAAAACATGAGTAACGATATCATTATATTAACACATGAAAGGATGATGAAGTGGGTTATATATAAATATTATATGATAAATATCATCTCATATATATATATATATATATATTAAATATATTAATTAAAATTATATTCATTTCATTCCATGTAAAGTGTGAGTGAAAACTGGTCATATTGATTCGCAACGCGGTGGTCCTGTATACACACAAGTGATGTTATTTTATTTTAAATGAAATTTATAGTATAAATCTACATGTTAAATTATAAATCTGTAAATATAATAATTTTATAAATATAATATACATGTCTTACTTAAATCACTATACCCAGTCTTGAAATGTTGTGATGAAAAAAAATAGATTACTTCACAAGGTGGTAGTCCTCTGTAAACAAGATCGATGAATTAGTTTTCCGTTTTTTAGAATAGGGGATGGATATATGGAATTAACTTAAAATATTATAACATATTTAGATGAAATAAAATTAGGTTATTATATAATATTTTTTTAATTATATTTTAATTTGGTGGAAGAAGAAACAAAACAAAAACACTCTTTTAAGAACCTTTCCTCTTCTATAGACAAATTCTTTAGGTTTTACTGAAAGACTTCCTGGGTTTTAATTATAAAGACAACAAGGGATATATGATTTTATAATGGGATTAAGAAAATTATTTGGCATGTGATTGGAAAAACTAAATGTGTTTGGATGTGTGAAGGGAGCCGAGTTGGTGGAATATTATAAGTGGGGGATATGAAACATGTGGAATTTTTGAAAAGATTAAATCACACCCTCATATTAATAATGATAAAATACTCTAAAATGGGTCATTATCAAACCTTATATGTAATAAGGTAGACATATGTCTATAAAAGTAGTGTTATACACATTGATAGGTCTTTTTTAACACTTATATTCTTATTTTAACACCATGATAAATCTATTTTTACTTTAACTGTTGTAATTAATTTTTAATTATTTTACTCTTCATAATGGGGAAAATTAGGTATAAATTACTATAAAATATAAAATATTCAAGTTTAAAATATGTAATCCGTTTATAAAAATTCAATTCATATAAGGGGAAGAATCCAATTTAAAATTATACTCACAGAAGCAATGACATGTCGAGTTTTCAAAGAGAAAATGCTCACAATTATAGAAGTTTTTTATATCAAACATAAAAATGAAATTGACTAAAATAACCTAATATAGTTATATTTAAAAAAAATTATCTTATTTTACTTAAAATTCATTTCAAAATGAAATCTAACTTTGTGAATTATTTGAACGAAAATCTAGGGTTTGATAAAAATCAGTATTTCCACTACTCATCGAAAAATTAATCATTTTAGAAAAATCATAAAAATTAACCATAAGATAATTTATATATTATGATTTAAAAAATTAAGTTCATTTAATAAAATATATTTTATAAAATCATTAAAAATAATTTTAAATCATGTGCGTAGAGAGTGACGAAACAATCTTATAAAAAAAATACTATTTTCTAGAAATTGATTCTTTTTCATTTAAAGGATTATTATTTTGTTTTAAGTAAATAGATAACCAAAATTTTCTTAATTTATATAGTATAATTAATAATAATAAATTAATGGTTATATTATAATGGTATACTATATTTAATTTTATTTAGGATCATGGTTGTGCGTTCTGCAAGTCATCGAGGATAGTGTTCTTCTTATAAAATTTTTGGGTGTTGTGATATTCATTGTAGTTCAGCCTTCCTTAAATAATAAAAAGTAATTATAGTCATGGAGTAACCTAATATTCTCAATTATTTTATCATATCCATTTGTATGCATCCCTTTATTTTAAATTAACACATTCAAGAAATTCAAATATATAGGATTAAATGTTTTTAATAGTCATGATAACCATAGAAAATATTAATTAAAATTTAAGATCCCATTGAATTATAGAGACCTAATTATATTACACATATTAAATTGTTTTTAAAATAAATATCCAATAAGTATAGTTCCAAAGATCACGAGGCATAATTTCCTTTTAAGATTAGATTCACAAAACATTGAAATATATATAAGACATGATATATTTATTTTATTATAAATAATTAGTTCCACAATCCATTTGGTCTCCTAAAATGGGATGGGATAACCTGGGGAAATATATGATTGAATTATTAAAGTTAAAAATAAAATTAAGGGAAATAAAATGGTAAGGAAACATAATGTGTGAGTAAAATGTTTAACATTATAACATAAAAGAAAAGGCTCAAGAGTAATCACATCAAAAAAAATTACATTACATCATAAGATCATAGAAACATTAAAAATGTTCCAAAATAAAAAAATATGACATATTAATAACTTAATGATAATAACCTTGAAAAATTACATGATGTTTTTAGTTCCATAGTTGATTAGTTTTAATCCTAAAATCCCATACATAACATCTCATAATACAAAAGATTTACCAAATGAATTGGACCACCATCTGAGTAAACCCATTATAACAAGTACTTCATATCTATGTAAAAAATGAAACCAATAATAAGTCATGTCCATAATAATTACCCATGGAAATAAATATATTTTGTAATATTACCTCATATCATTCTAAAATGATAGTTCATAATAAATGAATTAAAAATTGATCTAATGTCAAATATTACCCCATCAAAGGGAAGGTTGATAATCTAGGTTTATATTTCATAGAAATATATAAATAATTTAGAATAATTAAAAAACATTACATATTTATCATATGTTAGGTAGAGAGATAATTGCCATAACCTGAAGAAATTGGTGGTTTATTGAGAACCCTAACCTCAAGCCTGAATTTTCATGCACATTCATTCTCTTCATGAATAATAAACATATGTTAATTATTAAACATATTAGAAATATTTTAAATTTTATTATATCTTTTTATTTTATTATGTATCTTATTATATTCATTTAATTAATCATTTAGGTTCTTCTTCATTATTTTGACTATATTCATCCTGTATATCCAAAATCACATAGGTGAGTTGACTAGGGTAAGGTCGATTATTATTATATTTTCTCAAAAATAATAATCAAGAAATAATATTAATTTTTTGTGTCAATTATACATTTAATACAAACCCAAAAATATGTTTATATAAAATGAAATATGTTACAATCATAGTGACAGTATACCGTACATACGAATGAGAAATATTTCCATTTTTCGAAGATAATGAGGGAAAGATGGTAAGTGTTATTTTATTTTTAAATAATGATAATTATTTTATATAAATAATATTATTTATTAAAATAAACTTATATATACCATCAATTTGATGTGATAAGGAAAATAGAACCACATCACTTCATGGATAGGGTAATCCACACATGGTCAAGAACTATGTTATCATCTTTTAATTAATTGATAGGTAAGAGAATTTACGATATATTATTTTTTTGGAAAGATAAATGTTTCATGAATATCTTATATATATACAATTTAAATATATCATCATAAAAAACCATTATATACGAGGATGGAAAATTAATTACATTTGATTGTGAGGCTGTAGTCCCCCATACACACGAACAATGATTGTGTTTCAAATTTTATGGAAAAGGAGATAAATATAGGGTATTTCATTAACTTAATAATATATTAGTATATGGGTTATACTGATTTTATAATATCATAATGTTTGTATAATATTTTATTGTGTTTTAAGAATAGATAAAACAAAAACATTTTGTTACTAACAATACCTCTTATTTGGACAACCTCATTAGGTTTTCACCAAAATCCTTCCTAAGAGGGTTTTTTAATAAAACCATGTATTGGTTGATGTGTAAAGGGCATATGGAATAGATTTGCGTATGTCTTTTCTAGAAAAATATATTTTAGGTGTGAATAAAAGAGTAGGCGCTACAAAAAAACTGTAATTTAGTGACATTTTTTAGTGATGTTTTGCAAGAAGAATCTCTAAATCAGTGATGTTTCGGGAGAATGACACTTCCTTAATGGATTTTCTTTAAAATGTCACCATTTTAATGACTTTTCCAGAAAAAGATTCTAAAATAATGATGTTTTGGGGAAAAAATCACTAAATAGCGATGTTTCGCAAAAAATGACACTAAATTAACAACATTTCCTAAAAATTGTCTCTAAATTGGTGATGTTTCCTAAAAAACATTGCTAAAAATATATAAACTTAAATAAATCATTTCCCCAATCGATTTAAATGTAAATATATATATATATATAAAAATATATATATATATATAAACACATAAATATATAAATATATACATATATAAATAAAAATCTCTATATACACACACAAATATTTATAGATAAAAACACATATATATTTTAAATATTGTAATGTTTTTCATAAATTGAGGCTATTTTAGTGACATTTCGACAAGTTTTTTAAAACGTGGCTTATTATATATATGTATACATACATATATATATTTAAAAACACAAACATATATATAAACATATATATAAAAACACACACACACACTTATAAATATATATATTAATATAAAAATATAATATATAAAAAATATATACATATACATATATCAACATATATATATAATACAAACACTCACATAGATATATATATGTATATATATATAATAAAAACATATACACACACAGATATATACATATAATAAAATATAAACATATAAATAAAAATAAATTATAAACATATATATATACAATACAAACATATATATAAATATGGAATAATATAAACATACACATATAAATATATATATAAACAGAAAATAAAAAATATAAACATATAAAAATATAGGTATATTAATAATATATATATATATATAATATTAAATTTTAAATACTGAAATGTATATATATATATAACATATTACAATTAAATATTTTCAATTTAGTCATGTTTTTAATATTACCTGACTATTTTAGAAACATTTGTACATTTCAAAACATGGGTAATTACACACACACACACATGCACACACACACACTTATATATAATACAATGATATAAATAAACATAAAATATAAACATATATATAAACATACATACATATATATAGTATAATATAAATACACACACACAGATATATATATATAAATTAAATATAATATATATATATATATATTAATTTTTTACATACTGAAATCTATTTATATATATATAACAATTTTTTATTCATAACAGAAATGGTTGAGTTTGTAGCTTCTTTAGTGTTGAAGCTACTAGTCACATTTTCAAATTCAACTAACATTCATTTTCTAGGGTGTGTGGGTTAGCATATTTTGGGTTGTGGTGCATGGTACTAGAGAGGGTGAGGGGTGTTGGGAAGATGGTGGGGGTGAGGAAATTGAGAGGGAGAGGGGGTAAAGGGCTGAACTAGAGAGGGAGTGGATGTGGGAGGGTAGGGGGAAATCAAGGGATAGATATTGGTGGAGTACAAGTAGTAGGTGGTAGTATTATTATATTATTATTATTGTAAAAAAATATTATTAAAAATGACTAAAAAACAAAAAAAATTAAAAAACTTGATTAATGGAAAATAAAATTTATTTAATAAATTAAAAAATTTCAAAAACAAAATTAAAAAATTCAATAAAAATAATTTACCAATTATTTTTAGAAAAATCGATAAATGAGGTGTTATTTACAGACATTTCAAAAAAAACGTCGACAAATGTGGTGTCGCTAAATAACAATATCTATAAACATCGAAAATTTAGTGGCATTTATTCAACAACATTTCCAAAATAATGACTTTAAATTATGTGTCAAAAAATAGAATAACTTATTAATTTTATAAAATTCACAATGTTTATACACTTCACAAAATTTGAAAGACCTCATTTAGCGATGTTTTCCAAAAACATCAGAAAATGAATTAGCAACGTTTTAGAACATCACAAATGCCAAAATGCTACTAATTATCAGTTTTTATAATGTTTTTATGTCACTTTAACCCTAATATTTTTATATTTTTTCCTCAGTAATCCAGTTTTGACCATAACGATAGTAATTAATCTTTATGATTTTATGATTCATAAGTATTCACATGTCTGCCCAAGGGAAGTTATAATTTTTTTATCGAGTGAAAGGGTAAGATGGTATATAATAGAATACATATAAAGATTAGTAATTATGTAATAAATATCATTAAAATTCATTAGTTCCTTATTTAAACCCATCCATGTAATATGGGGATGAAAAATGAATGACACCACTTTGTGGAGATATCTGGCTGTACATAAAGACGTGGGATGGTGTCATTTTTAATGAATAGAATTGTATGAGTATAGATGATATATTATATTCTATAATCATAACTATTACATGGATATCATATATATATATATATACACTAAATCAATCATAATATCCATCCATGAAAGGTGGTGATGAGAATCGAAATACATCGGTGTGTAAGGAATTAGTCCACACATAAATATGAATGATGGTTGTATTTATCATTTGATGAAAAAGACATGTAAAATTTGAATACATTAACATAATAATTTATTAATATATTTTGGGTATATATTTTGTTATATAAGAATGTTGAGGATAGTATTTAAGGAGGTAGTGTATGATGTTAAAATAAAAATGATCACTTAAGATAATTACCTTTCATATGATGATCCTCTTGAAAATTAAACATAATGATATATAGATTTGTCCTTTTTGAGATTAGGACCTCTAGGATTTGGTGAGGGATGTTGGTATGTTACTTTTCTATATCATGGTTGAGTTATATAAATTATTAAGTGTGAGGAATAGCAGAGGTGTTATGTCCTTATATAAGAGTGGAGAGAGGAACCTTGGAATTACATAACATATGAAATAAATATAAAATATTCATAATGATATAGGAGAATCAAATTAATTTATATGGAAGATGATTATTAAAAGTCTAAATCCTCCCATAAAAAAACATTTACACAATTTTATGTGATGTTTTAACCATTATACCTTAATTTTAACCCCCCATTAACCCTTTTAATGATTACCATGATATGACATATTTTTACTCTTTATGGGAAAATAAAGTTAAAATATAAGTAAAAGTGAACCTTAAGCTGATAAGGATTGATATTAATGATCGTATCCCATTCAATTATCCAAATATAATATATTACTAAATTATAAATTATTAAGTATAATATTATTTTATATAACATGCACTAAAAGTCATGTTTAGGGATATTCATGCATGTCAATTGTAAAAATATCCTGAAGGTAATGTAGTTCAAATAAAAAAATCTAATTCAATAAAAATAAATTTATTTATCTAAATGGAATTTTTAACAACTTGACTAACCCAAAATATATATCTCTATAAGTTTTTTAAAAAAAATTCTTGATTTTTCTAACTACTTACATATATGATCTATTGGAATTTAATAAGAATTTAAGGTGATTATTTCATCAGTAAATCTTAAAAATATATTACCATCATAAAAAAGTATTCTTAACCATTCATGAATTTTTATATCCCTATGAAAACCTATTAGAGATATTCAAATCAGGTAACAATAATTATGGAACTATTATTTACTAGAAATAATATAAAAGTCATTATTAATAAAAAAATGGCACAAAAAATACTTATTTCATAATATATTAATGGGTGGTCAACTACACTCATATAATAAAATAAAATCTAGTTTCTGGTGACATTAAACCCTTTTCACATTAGTTTTACCCCTAGTTAATCCAATTTACCCATTACTTTGTTGATAATTATTACAATTGTTACTACACATTGTAAAAAAATATAATATAGAACTATTTACTAAATTTGGCCCTCATAATTCCAAATATAATATGAATATTTCATGATTTACTTTTTATAATTGGTAGAAATCAATTTTAATATTAATGTGTAAAACATAGAGAAAATTTGTTTTCAAAAAATTGTGTTTTTATGTATAAAAACGATCATGTAAAAATATAATATAAATTCTTTATTATTATAAGATTAATTATATTATGACTAATTAATATAAGATTATATTACATTAGGAAAAAATAAATATAATTACAATAACTTTAAATTATTCTATTTAAATAAAATTACTTATATTTTTCCAAATCAACATTTTCAAGATTATCAAAAAAAATCACCCTATGGTAATTTTTATCTAGTGAAACCAAAAATGAAATCAACTTTATGAATCTAAATTTCTAAAATTCATAAATTTGACTTTTTTTGAAATACTCTACATAACAACTTTTTATAAAAAACCAATATTTTTTGAAAATTATATCATGTATCACTATTTTTGATAGGTGGGCACTGTATGAAAACAACCTTTGAAATAAACTACAAGGCTATTTTGTTCACTATTCTGTATCCCAAAACAAAATGACCAACTCTATGACCAACCTCTAAGGACCCAAATCAAAAAAAGTATGTCCCACACTTAAGAGACTTAGTGAACTTGAAGAAAACATGCACCATGCTCACCACCATTGCTTGTTAACCCTATAAATAGACACAACACTCTCATAGCATCTAGAACACCTTTAAAATACCGATTGGCACTATCAAGCCCTAAAAAAGTAAGGGGATTGTTTTCTAAATATCTTTCCTCATAGTACCCCATTCCATTCTTCTTAATATTTTAGATTTCTTATCAAATGGAGAGATAAAAATATAAATTCAAGTAATATTTTTTCCCTAAATAAGGAGTATATGTTATGGTTAATTTTTCATAATGTTAATTTTTTGAATTAAACTTGTTTGTGCGTTTTATGTTTAATATATTATAATCGTTTATTGAGGATGTGCACACTATGTTTTTTACCATATGTATATGGATAATTCTTAATGGAAATTAAATGAAATTTGAATTGATATTGGTGATAATTGGTGTGTGTGTTTTTATAAACTTATTTAATATAAATATTTCAAAAATTATTCTCTCCATCAATGAGTTACCTTGAAAAATATTATAACTCACTGAATGATATAAAATTTTTAAGACTAAAATAATTTTTCATGATGTATAAGTAAAATTAATTATTAATGATAATACATAGTATTTAGGATTGTTAATTTCAAGGAATTGTTTACTTTATGTCGATGCTTTGATTTAGAAGGAAGTTCATTTATGTTAGATGTAGTAATACACACAATATAACCACAAATTGTTTTATGTTTATTACTAGAATTTTTATTAGTAGATGTGTTTTAGTAGAATAAAAATCAACAACTGTTAGAGCACTAGTATCCCTACATTAGAGTTCCTTTGATAGTTAGAGTGTATTAATCTTATGTAGTTACCTCAGTCAGGGTTCATGTGTTTTCCTAGGAGGATCTGGTGGGGTTTAATATAAATCAACTATTTTTGTGAATTTGATGACATCACGTGATTGATGACTCAATGTATCACTGTATGTTTTAGGATAAATTTTCCCGATTTAATTTTCAATAATTCATAAATACATTTTTCTATTACATTAAAAGAATTAATTTCTAAATAAAATAAGTTATAAGTGTTATTAATCAAACTAAAAACACTTTATTTAGTCGTAAAGAAATGTTACAAAAAAAGGTAAATGAAACCATGTTTTATATGACTAGTCTCTCAAGTGTCATTACTTCATATATTCTAAAATTATATTTGAATTTATAAACTATAGAGCCACAAATCACTAAAAATACTATGTAGAACCGGTGGCTAATAATCTTATGAGTTTATACCCGTGAGGAATATGACATATAATTAAATATATAGGACATGTAAAAAATATTAACTAAATAAAACAAAACTAGACATGTCAATTGAATGATGATATTAATGACTCAATGGATAAGAAAATGCGAAGGAAACCATATCCAGTGATGATTTTTCATTAATTAAGTTCAAATCATCCTCACTACTAAAATAAACAATATTTTGGCCAGGATACTTCATGAATAAACGAGAATTACCTCTCAGACTCAACTGGAACTGCCTAGGCCCATCAAACCCTATTTCCTAGTAATTTATAACCAACCTAGGTGTATTAATGATATCTCTATCTAAAATAAGTTGGAGTTAATTTTTTATTTCACTCCTTAACTCACCTCTATTATAATTAAATTAATCCCCTATAAACCAAAAATTTATCCAATACCTATAAAATATTGTAAAGAATAAGGCACAATGTAATAATAAAATAATATATTAACTCATAAGAGAAGGAGAATAAAAAATATTATACACACACCATTAATTATGTATCACCCCTCGTAAAGTTCTTATATACTAACAATAAATTTTACATTGACTATAAAATATCTATAATTATATAAGGGTGAATGTATCAAAAAAAACTAAAAAACATATTATGAAAATTTGAAAAACATACATCAATTTCTCTCACAATTGTTATATAAGATACAATTTTACTCAATAATGAATGTAAAATTAAAAAAACCATAGATATGAAGAATTGTGTTTAACATCAACCCCTTAAAATCTCTCTATAAATGTTGAATATTGGTCTACCACATTGCCTCCTATGTTATTCTTCTATGGAAGACCTCGAAGATGTTTAAATTTTGTACAAAAACCAATATTCTCTTATTTATATTCAGTTCTATCAGATATATATCTCTTTTCATTCTCTTCAAATATCATTTCCCCTCCACATATACTCTATACTCTTTCTCTAATTTCTCATATCTCATCTTTCATATAATAGGACTCAAAATATTATTTTATCCTTAAAGACTTGTATATAAAAACCACCTTATATATCCCCCCAGTTATGATTTCAAGCACATTAATGGGGTGAAAATGTCAAACTTCATCTCTATAGTTTATATAATTTCCATTTTTATCCTAGTATATTGTGGTGTTATCGTCGTCTAGTCAACTCCACTGCATAATGGGGAAAACACGACGTTGTAGGGCCTTTATCAAAAAAATCCATGTCACATTAAAATCATAGAATTACACAAAGTATCTGAATACCTTACACCACATGACCAACTCCTCATGTTATATGAATCTAAATAGCCTCATACAATTGTTCAATTAATAATCATCCATGGCACAATCACTTCATTGAACTATCACTTCGATCTATCTATAAATTTATCACTCTTAATGATTTAGAAGAAAACACAATCCATTTATTTGGAATAATTTTAACCCTTATAAAAAATCATATTTATTTATTATATGAGATTCATATATAAGTCAAAACCCTTAAATGAATGGTCTGATAACCATTATATGTGTATTTACTATTTAAAGGACTTTTAAGTAGTCTCTCATAGGGCCCTTACACAACCTTGGTTATGTAATTTAATTATTATCGATGGAACAACAATTTATCATATTAATCATACATTATTCAACCTATTATACATATAATGGTCATTTTTTAGTAATCTTATCCTCCATTTTTTCATTAATTCATGCTTACACATCGTGCCTTCACCATCAATATCATTCAAACTCTAATTCATATCACCTTTCCTAGGTTACTATGATGTTATATCAACATTATTTCATTGATTTATTTTATTTTATAGTGTTAAATTCTATCAAAATTAGTGAATACGGATGATCCCATACATAATGTGATCGTTGGCGGCATAGAGGATCAATTTGAGGAACAATACATTGGTGTCCTCTTATTACAACAATGTTCTTGTATATTTTACAATACCTTGAAATTAACTTCTCCAATATAATAATCCTAGTAGGTCTTACTCTATATAATAAATGATCATGAATAATAATTCCACCATAAATTTCATTACCTCACACTAGGGTGGTGGGAAACTCCTATGTTCTCCTGCTAGCAAAGACATGTTCCAACTCGGCTCTTTCTTTTCCACTCTAGCCCACACCGACTCTTGATACGCTTTACCATGAAAGTGTATGATCTGGTTTTCCTTTTTTATGAGTGTGATAGCCACATTATTTATATAAAAATAAAAAAAATCCCTTTATTGATATCACATCAAACTTATACAAAATTATTTAATTTTTCAAAGTACCATTTAAAATGTAAAATACCCAAAATCATAATGAAACAATAGAATCATGGGGAAAATAATCTTAAAAACTAAAAAATTAATGGAATTTAATTCATATGTATATAATATAGTCAAAAATACCCCCACACATAAACAATGATTTTCTTGATTCATATATCTCAACAAATATTTAAAAGTGAGGTCATTATTCAGTTATTCAAATTTTGTAATCAACAAAATAAAATAATTGTCAATGTAGAGAATAAATCTTCAATATTTTCATAATAATATTTCTCCAACCCATTACTTTTCAAAGAGTAAACCCAATCATGTATTTTACTTTCTACCTTTTGAAATCTATTTTCCTTCTCCTAAATCCATTCCAGGTACTTAATACATTATTTTAATACATTCCACTCATGATCTTCCATAGTAAAAACAATTCTCTTGTCACTCAAGGTAATAATTTAAATGGAGTCATGACAATACCATATGTAAATTCTCCTAAACATAGGTATTCCTTGGATCTTAAATAAATACATTGTTGAAAAAGGTTATAAATATTCCTAATTTTTTAGAATTTAGGTTCAAATGTATTTTTTATATTTCTTTAATAGATATAATAATGAATCATAATTTAATATAATCATAAACTTCACCATACCTAATGAAAATGCCCCCATGCCAATCCTTTTTAAGGAAGCACATCCCTCCAACCATGGATAACCTATCCCCTACACTTAATCCTTTAAATATTAAGCATAATAAAAAGTGTAGGATTTGGGAAATAAATTATTAGCATATAATATAGGTTTTACTTGGAATTTTCATCCACAGATTCTATGGGAAACGTAGGATACCATATCAAGACACATCTATAGGATAATGGATCAATAATAAAAATTTATGCAATCATATTAAAAGGGTATTTTTATAATAATAAAATTAATAGGATCTCTATAAATGTTCTAGATGGTTTCATGGCCCATTATTCTCCCAATAAATGTGATGATAAAGATAAGAAATAATAAGTCTATAAAACTCTTGGTATTGTTAAATATATAATATAGATTAAAACAAATCGTTATATAGAATAAAAATAAAAAAATAATTATGAATTTTAGTAAATTTAATAATCAAAAATAGATAATAAATTTCATCTAAATCAATTAAATTAATCACCAAATATTGGTTCATCAAATCCATACCCCTTTGTTAATATCTAATCATTTAATCCTCTATTTAATCATTCAATATCATTAATATTGAAAAATATAAAATGGTATATTGGGGTTCATATGTAATTCATATATCATAACTCAAAATGTCACATGAATCAACATATTTGGATTGTAATATTTATTTAGAAACATATTTGAAAAAAATTAGGTGATTGAAAGTGAATTTCTTATTTAATGCTTACTTTTATTTGAACATGAATCTTATCTTATTACATTTCTTACTGCCTTTGTGCTTTATAGAAACAAAAAATAAATTTTAAATAGTGAGAAAATAAGGACCATGTATCAATGTAGAATAATACAATGTTGTTAAAACTATAACTGAAAAATAACTCTCAAAATAAAAATTAAATTTCTAGACATATATAAAAATAATTGGTTTCATCTATTAATTTGATTTTATTAATGATGTTATTCTCAACCTTTCCTTATTATATCATAAGTTTTGAGTATAGTATAAGGCTATTAATCACATATTAATATAAATTTACCTTTTAGTGAATTTTTATTTGATCTACTCCCCCTAATATTTGAAATATTTTCCAGAAAATGTGCACTAGGGAGCTAAATGGTGGAAACCTGTTGAATATGTTACACTTTTGTTTTCCTCAATTGATATCACTCCTCTTTATAACATTATTTTGGTTGTTTTTGTTCAGAAACAGATGTTATCCATTTATATTCACTAACTATCCTCATCTCCTAGTTATTCTCTATAGTTGTTATAGGTTCCTCTGAATCAGAATGCTCTATAGATTTTCCTCTATCTCATTAACCATTTATTAAAGATTTCACCAGCCCCAATCCCACATTACTCCTCTTTTTCTTCTTTTCAAATGTTGGTTTCTTCTTTACTTATTCTCTCTCTATAGTAGTTTTTTGGTTGATGATCATTCCATCTTTATAATTATCAGTATAATTATTACTTACATTTAATTTGGACTCATAATTTGTGACTTCTTCATATGCTTACAAATGTACTTATTCATTGAAATATTCCTCCATGATTATTTCATTTATCCCTTATATTTATTAAACATGATCTCTATGAGTTTTATTCAATCATGGAATACACATTTCATGCCTTGGAGCTTCACTGTTACACTTAGGTTCAGTTGTGGTACCCATGAACAAATTTTTTACTCCCATTATTGGATTTTGGTCTTTCCTTTTTGTATTTGAATTTTGGAGTGAGAGAGGTGAAATTTTAATTTCAAATTTGATAACCGAATTTATCATGTTTTTCCTAAAATCATAATAGATGAAACTGAAGCATAAAATAGAACAATGAAGAAAAACATAACAAATACTAGTAAATTAAAAAGTGTGGGAAATGACTTAAATAACTATTAAATTATATCAATCCCAGTTCCCTATAAATGGTAGAAGGAATAGGATTGAGCACATAGGTGTTGTTAATTTTTATTATTACAAAATATTTTATATTTTTAAAAACATCTAACCATAAATCCTAACAAATATAGTGTAAAAGTATAAGAAATAAATTTATTAAGTTAAAACACACAAGTAATGTGAAGTTAGTATTCAACATGTAGGAATTAACATGAAATATTATATAAATTAAACAAAATAAGCGATGTGAATTGAATGGAAAAAGTAAAAACTCAATATATAGGATGAAAAGAATGAAACTAAAACTTTGGATGGTTTGTCCATAATTAAGTTTAACTGAACCCCAATTTTGAAATAAATTATATCTTTATCCATGATACATCTGAAATTTATGATATTTTTATATCATTGTTTACTGGAATTATATAGTTTCATTTATCCATCAATCATGTAAATCTATAACCAAACTAGGTACAAATAATATCTTTCACTCCTACATAAGATGAAGTTATGGTCAACTCCCAAACCCCACTCCCCTCCAATACACAAGATATCCTACCATATAAATCATCGCCCTTGCTATGACCTATGGAATAAGATTTGGAATAAGGTTAAATGTAATAAAAATAATATTTGGGATCATAAGAAAACTAAGATAAAAAACATCGGTACACACCCCCTTTATTAATTCTCACCCTCTCATATAATGTCTTCCCACTAATAATGGATTTATTGTAAAATACTAAATGAATAGAATCATAGAAAATGGTATAAACCAGTTATAACTAAAACTATGTTATAATGAAAAATTGAAACACTTACATGAATTAATTTCATAACCAATATAATAGATCCACTATTATGTAATGATGAATAAAAATTAAAAAATAAAACAAAAACCAATTAGACATAATCCTGGTAGACTTCAAGCCACTCCTATACACTTGAATTAGATTTAAGATAGAGATAAAAAAAATTCATACATTCTCATCATATGGAGTCCTTGTGCAATGTTAATAGTGACCATAACAAAGTTTCCTTATTTTATTTATAGTCATTAGAATCTGATTGATTTCTTCATTTTTTACGTTAAATGTTTCTATCTCCTCCATATCTATATGAAATATTATTTCTATTTTTCACATTTTTATTCTCTCTTCAAATCACCTTTTTTCTATTCATTCATTTGAAATAATTCCTTCAATTATAAATATCCCATGATATATCTTTAATCATGTAAATGTTTTCAAATTGTAAAACATTCTATCTATTATATATATAATTTCTATGTAATGTAAAATAAACTGTGAGGCAGCCAATATCTCCTTAACTGCACCACATCATGGTGAAAAAAATTGGGGTAGGGACATCTTCCATGAAAAAATAATGTTCCAGGAAACTTTAGGACCTCTAGACCGTGGTTGAACCATTTACATTGTATCCCTTGTTCTATATATTCCACGAATTTTCATGTCCTCATACATACACATCACATCTAATCACCCAAAACATGACCACATCTTCAAACTAACACATAGATATATCTATAAAATCAGTACCCCATAATAACATAAAAAATGCATATTCGATAACTCTTTAATTATTTAGAAACTCACACAAAAATCAGAATTAAAATTTACATGAGCTTAAAAACCTCTTATTGTATTTATGAATGTCCAAAACCCTTATGTAAATGTTCTCATAACCCTTAAACACATCTCAACATAGTCAAGGAAATTTATGTAGCCTCCCACATGATCATTACATAGCCCAAGCTCTGGATTATATGGATTCTCCATGAAAAAACACTCTACCACATCACTCATTTGATGTTAGTCCCATAATGTATATAACATGAATTTTTCATAATTTCCACATCCTCCATTGCTTTCAGTCTTGCATGACTTTCATTATCATTCAAAAGTATTCAAATTGTCTTTTGTGTAAATGTTCAAATAGATTAATGAGAAAACCCAGCCCTATGATGTGTCTGTCTTTTATATTACAATGTGTATTGAGGTCAACTATAATGACCATAGAAAATACCATGGTGAAGGTGACCTATAGTGGGGTGTTATATATTTACATTGAATAATACATAGATTCAGAATTTACATGACATTATTTTCTGTAAAATGTCCAACACCTGAAAATTAACTCTCCCAATATATGAATCTAGATGGTTCTGTCTCTTTTTAATAAATGATCTTACACCGTAAATTCACTATAGTTTCGTTTATCCTTAATAGTGTAGATGGGAGACTCTCACATTCCCTTACTGGTGCCAACATGCGCCCGATCTGCCCCTTCTTATAAAACTTAACATAGTCCATCTTTAGATATTTTTTCCCATTCACATGTGTAAATCATATTTTTTTGTTGGTTGGGTGTTTTAGAAATATTTTCCCCTCTAGAAAAAAACATTTTTTTATTTTATAAATTGACTTCAAACATGTGTATTTTTTTTTAAATTACCATAAAAAATGTATATTTCTCATAAATATAATAAAAAAAGAGTATATGAGGAAAATAATGCTCAATTAAACTAAAAAATTAACAGAATTTAATTAAATAATATATGCATAATATAAGGTCATTAGTATACACCAAGTATTATTATATACAATGGATGATTACACCCCTTAAAAGTGAATAAATTAAAAACATTCAAGAAATAATAAAGAATAATATTTTTAAAATTATGGAGTTCCATGGATCATCTCCACGCTTTAGAACACAATTAGTAGAACTAAACCTACAATAGAAAAAATCCTCATGAGTAGAGAAACAATCTTATAAAATCCAAATTGAAAAATATAGAAATGATAATTGTGATTTGTGATTTGTGAAGTTAAAATATAATGAATTGATAGAATTTAAAGGGGATAATATAGCTATTATATGACCCTTGGAAATGGTATATAAATTTTGGGTTTAATACCATTATACGTTATAATTGATTGAAATTATTTAAATTTAGTTAATATAAATATTTTATATTTTGATAAAAAATTTCGTTTTAATAATAAATATCTTTTTTCCAATATAATATAAATTTTTAATGAAAAAAATAAGCTATTTCAATTATAAAAAAATTATTACAAAGAAAGGGTATTTATGAATTGCGTAGTCTGGAAATTTTTTTATTTTTATGAAATTATAAAAAATAATATATTTTTTAAAAATTCAAGTATTGATTTGAAAAATAACTTACTAACATCCAAGGGAAAATTATTTAAACACAACGATTATGAATATAATACGTAATGGAAAACTGAAAATGGCTTCTTTCAAATCACTATATTTATTATTTATTATATGTTTTTATTAAGAAGGGAAATTTCTGATATTTGATAAATGAAAGTAAATAATATTTAATTTATATATATGTAAATATTGGGATAATTATTCATATATTTAAAATTAATTATTTATAATCCAAGATAAAAACAATTAATGAAAAGGTGTTATTTTTTGAGATTTTTTCTACGTGTTGTGTATTTTGATCATACAAAATTAAAATGATCCATATTATAGAATGATTTTAGATATTCTAGAATTTATATATATAATCATACAAATTACCATTCATTTAATAATAGTTATATGATTTTTACTTGGTATGGAATACGAATAAATATATTTTGATCATTAAAAATAGATTTATCCAAACAATGTTTGGTATGAATTTTGTATTATAATATTAACATTAGTTATTGTCAGTTATAAAAAATTGGATAATAATAAAATGATTTAATATTTTAAATCATTCTTTCTTAATAATTTTATGATTCTAATTTCATTTGTAGGAATAAAAATAAGTAACCAGGATAAAAATCGATTTACCAAAGTGAAAGTAAAATGAGGTAAATGGGATTAAATAAGGGGAAAGTTTTAAAATAACATAAGAAATTTCCTGTAAATGAATTGATTAGGGAATTAATGAGCTCATCATATATTGAGTTTATTATTTTCCCACATTGGGACTCGATTCCGGGAGAAATTATATTCATTATTCATTATAATATGGGTATTTATGAAAGTTCAACTCAAGATCCCCAATAAAAGCATCCATCCTCTAAAAAATAAAACACACACCATTATTTTTGTTTTCATTTTAATTTAGGAAAAAATATTCTATTTAATAATTATCTTTTATTTTTGGTAACCTCTACTCACATGAAGAAGTAAAAAATCCCTCATTTAAATGTGACTCTCTTAGTAGATATTCAATGATTCAACATAATTGTTATCCACTATTTATGATTCTTATATATCTTAATTATCCACATATTCTTAAATATAATTTAACATTTCAAAAATAAATTTTATAAATCATTAATATTCTATAAATGTGAATTTATTTATAAAAAAATTTGACTCCCTCAAATGTTATATCGTGTTCTTATTCACATTAGTTTTACCACCTACATAAATGATGTTATGATATTTACATCATGAATAACTAAGATAACTAATATAATATACATATTCTATAATAATGATTAATTTATTATTTCTCAATACATCTATTACTATAATTTATGTAAGTATATTCATTAAAAATAAATTCTTTATATTGACTATCAATTAATAAATAATTGGTATTTGTACCTCTCATTACAAACTATCACTATAATATCTTTAAAATGATCATTCTACATTAGAACCATATCAAACAAAATTATGCTACTAACATGTAAATTCATGATTTTAAGTAAACATGACTAATGATTAAGGATTGTAACTACCAAAATGAAGTGGGAAATGAACAAATAGGAAAATTAGAACCCCATAAATAAATTTTGAAATATACTAATTATTATAGTGGTAAAAATTTATAATTTACTGATATAAAATAAAATAAATATAAATATGGGTTTTATATAGAAAAATAGTAATCATAAAATAATTAAATATTATTATAGAATGTGTGAAACCAAATGGTAATCCAAGGTATGTATTTTTCATCTCAATTTTCTTTCTTACATTGATGTTTCATATTATGAACCTATTTTTATTTTTATAGTGTGTATAATATCATAGTGAAATAAATTTTCATAATAAACCCTTCATTAAATACAAATAATTTTATTTTTCAATTTCCTACTTTCATTTCCAATTTTCTTATTTACTATAAATCTATATGGTATTTCATAATGTATATTTTTTTCACTTTTTTATAATATTTTTTAATTCATTATGCATGATCAATTTTTACCCCCATCCACTTTAGTATTATCTTAGAACATTATATTCTACTTTCATTTTTTACCAAATTAATATCTGTCTTCACTATTTTTTAAATTATTTTCCAATAAATAAAAGTTCTTAAAAACATAATGTGTTTTATTGACTCGAACACTTTTCATTAAGTGATAATGAATAATCATTAACTTAGTATTTATATATTTATTATATGGTTCCATTTCACCAATTTATATTCTACCTACTATTTTTATAAATGAAAATTACATTTTCACTCGAAAATATTCTTATTTGATAAATTTTATAATTTATATAATTATAAAATTGTCAATAATAATACTCGTCATCTCTATTAGAGACTTATCCCCCCATGACTATATTATCTCCTAAAAAAGATGATTTATCTTCTTATTTAAAAATAAAAATACTTATTATACTTTTGAATCTTCATATTTATCCTTATCTCATTTTAAAATAAAATTTTAAAAACCATTCACCGATGAGGGTGTTACCTAAAACTCCATAAAAAGAATAAAAACGAATTTTTCAATAATATACATTGTATCATGCACTCTAAAATTCATAATAAAAAATTTATTACATTCTAGTGTTACATTACTAGTGATTTTTAAAAATAATTTGTTTTAATGGATTATTCTAACCATCATGAAAACAATTTCATAATGTCACTTGTAACATCATTATTTTTAATTAAATTTTTAAAAAATTATAAAAAAACTTTTTAGAGTTTCAATTCCATATTACACTCTATTTCCCCCCAATTATGTTATATTAATGATTACACTATAAATTATCTTATGATATAATTTCTTTATGAGATTTAATTTTTTGTATCAATCATTACAATTATTGAATCCATTTTATGTGATACCATTCAAAAAAATTATATACTTCATTTTAAATCAATCAATTTCTATAACAATATTAACTATTTATTTCAATTGGAAATCCTAAGTACAATTTATAATTATATGAGGGGTGGTTCTAATATAGACCTATAATTAATTCGGTAAAGGATTACATATGATGTGATAATGCATGGACATGATTGTGAATAGCTAGGTTGAAACCCAAATTTGTGGACAAGATAGCTATTTTCCAGGTTTACACTATAATATGTGGATATTATTATGACTATCCAAGTTTATAACCTAATACATATAAATTATTTCATTTATTTATATTAAAAAAATATTTTATTTACTTCATTATGATTATTCTAGTTCAAAATATAATTCAATAAATAGATTTCGGTTTCCAAGTTCAAAACATATTTCATAGGCATGATTTCAATTTTTTAGATTTTGAACATAATGTATAGACATGATTATTATAATATAAGATGGAAATATAATTCATGGAAATTATTGAGATTATATAGGTATAAAAAATAATATGGTTTCATGATTTCAGTATTCTAGTTTCACAACATAATGTGTTGAGATGATTACACTTAGCTAAGCTCGAGACATAATGCATCGACTTGATTGTGATTAACCAGGTTCACAACATAATGGGTAGAAGTGATTTAAAATATCTAGGTTAAAATACTAATACATAGACATGTTTCTAATATTCTATGTAAATAACCTAATTATTACACATGATTTTAATTTTCTATGATGACAATGTTATTATTTTCTATGTTTTTATTTATACTATATTAATATTTTATTCTGCATAGATCATGACTACTGTCTCATGACAACCTAATACTATAGCATGGAAGTTTTATAAAATATTGAGGTTATGTATCCTTATATCATGGATTATAGATAAATATTATGATTATATATTCATTTTAAGGATTTATGTATCCCATGTTTATGTCTTCACACATGATCTTGAGTAACCCTTTTGACTAATTTATATGTTTCCATTACTAAGGACTTTATCGCACTCTTTATTATGTTTTTATTCACACAGGGATGAATAAAATAATTATTAATGATGTTTATAGAATAGAATCATGTGAGAAATTTATTTTTTTCAAGTTGATGAATTAATAATTTTCAATGAGGTATTTATATAGTTATTCACCAATGAAACTAAACATTAAGATATAGGTTTATATATTTGGTTGTGATATGTAATGATTAAATTATTTAAATTTTGTAATATATATATATATATTTATATTTTATAGTTTAATTTATACTAGATTTTGATTTGGTTGTTTTTTTATATTTTGATAAGAAGTTAAATACACCCTAACCTAATGCAACAAAGGTTAAAGTAAAAGTATAAATGGTTAAAATAAAGGTTCCATAGAGTAATAAATATTCCTAGAGACTTTTCATATTAATTTTATTAATTACTATAATTTATTAATATTATTATACTTTATTAGTCATGTCAACCCTTTTATTTACAAATAAATAGAAGGTGGTTGTAAAAATATTATTAATCATAAATGAAATATAAAATGTGATTATTATCTGAATGACTACCAAATGGTATGTGAGATAAATTAAAAACCATTGTGGAGATTCTATCAGAAGTTATAAATAATAACATAAACCATTTCATTCTCAAAAATGAATCCATTAAGCCGAAACATTCAATTGAGTCTTTCATGTCTCAATGGACGCCATCATTTAGTAGATATTCAAATTCTCTAATTACTAGTCAATGGATAAACATAAAAAATAAATTTTTTATTCTCCAAATCTTAGAGTAAAAGGTTTTTCTTGAAATATATTGTTTCAAAGGTAATATGCACAATGGATGTCCCAAATCAAGGAAAAAGGAAAGAAGAAAGAATCAACTCCATGAAATAGAAGGAGTTTAAGGAGGTATTTTTCAATAAATGGTTTCATTAAACATGTCAGAATAAAATAGAGAGTGAATTACCTAATTTCGTGAAAAAATTTCTTTAATTAACTATTATCAATGAATAAAAACTCAAAATATATTATTGGTATACATCTTGTGTTATCATTATCCTTGAATGAAAAATCATTCATTTCATTGATGGATTAAAACCATGTCTCTGAAATGCATTAACTTTAAGAAACTTTTATATCTATGAAAATATGGATAGATGTGGCTAAAAGTGGAAATGAAAACTTTATAATATCATAATTATAATGGTTTTATATAAAAGAAAATATCAATGTATTTTTGGGGAAATATGAAAGATAAATCACACAAGGGAAAGATAATTTACCCATCTGCATGGAAAAAATATTGGTGTAAGGCCATAATAAATTTCTTAAATGGAACAATATTTTTTGTTTTATAAGGGTTTATTATAAATACAATTAATTCCAATGTAATATAATAAGGAATTCTAATTAAATGGATAAAATGAAATCTCATCCTAATGCACCACCCATACTTAAATACTTCAAATGCTAGAGATTTGCGAATAATGAAAATTACTTCTATAACCTAAGGGATAATAAGGAAAATAGATATTAAAAACCTCATTATATATGGATAAATGGAAGGATTGTGAAATAAAAACTACTGAAGTGGTTCAAAAAAATAACAGGTGAATGGTACACTCATTTCCCAATCATTAGTTTTAAATTTCTTAATGTTATTATAGTTGAACCAATGCCTTTATATATATTATATGATCATTAAATAACCTAACAAATGATTATATATTTTACTATGAAATAAAAATATAGTGTTATCATTAATGTATCCAATGTCTATAACTACCCTCTAATATATTTTTATGGGAATATACTTTAGGAAAATTTCATTATTCTTCCTTTTCAAATTTAATGTTATTTTTTACATGGATTGGATATCTCTAAATAGAGTCTATATTAATTATTAAGATTGTGAAATCCAATTTCATGTCCCAATACATTATATGATAATTTATTGGAGAACATTTATTTATAGTCTTCATATGGGAGTTTTTATCTTATATTGGACTTAATACCCAATCAGTATATCTGTATAATGGAGTGAGATATACTAAAAATGAGGGAATTCCAATTGTACGAGAATATATATATTTATTTATAGAAAAAAATCCTTATAAAATCCAGATTATGAAGTTTATTTCTAGTTATAATCTACATCTCAAGTCATGTATATCATATGGATAACGTAAATTATTTTAATTAGTGATAGATAATTCAATTTTTAATGAAATGAATTTTTTATAGGTGTGAAATACTCTATGTGTTAGTATATATTTTTCTCTTAATATATATCACTATAATTATTAAATATCATTTTCTGTTATGTTAAAAAAAATCATTATAAATTATGTAATACATGATATGAATAAAACATAGAAAATTTTATTTAATAATAATAGAAAATTAAACCAAAATTACCTATAAATAATTATTACATGATGTGAACCATAAACTTTCAACATACATATTTCATCATTTTTTGTTGAAACAGAATATATTACACAATTAACATCCTAGGATAATAAATAATTAATTTCATTGTAGAATAGATACATATTAATCATAATTCAAGAATTTTCATCAATATCTCCCAAAAATTTCTTCTCTCATTATACCCCTCTTAGAAAAATACAACTTAGAACCTTTCTTCATTACTATGGGAAATGGTAACATAAGAAAGGGTGAGATCAAATGACAACAAGGGCTAAACATGGGAGATATAAATCAATGTTCAGATGAAAGCATAAGATGAAAATATTGAGATGATATAATTATAATAACATAAATTTTTATACCAAATCTATCATATATTAAATATTATGACTCACAAAATATTTATTAATCATTTAAAAAGAAATGAATCAGAATAGTTAGTAATCAAGATTAATTACTCATGATCTAAGAGAACTTATCATATGAATTGGAACATGTAATAGGAATATTTTTTAATAGTCATAAGTATAGAAAATAGTTTCATTAGTCAAGGATCAAATTTGTGACTATTATAATGAAGATATTACCATAGTGTATTTTCTTCACTCCTTATTTTATCATCACTTTTTCTTACTTTAATAGGAATTAAATCATAGTGACAAAGTCATTTACTAAATAGGGTTCACTCATCATTCCAGATCATGTTATCTCATGATATTCCAATTAGTATACATTATATTATAGGAATATATAATTATGTTATAACCTATCACATAATTAAAACCATTCTTAACTGTTTAGAAAATCATAAAAAATTCATCAATTAATCAAATACTAAATTATAGAAAATAAATATTTTTCATAAGGATATCCTAATCCCATAATCATAGGAAAAATAAAGATAAAAATTATTATATCATAACATCATATCCCTTGATAAGAATAAGAAACATGAAGTGAAGTTGGAATAGTGGCAAACTACCATTAAATAAGTATTTGAATATTTCTATGAAATTAATGGAGAATATAATTTTCCACTAGTTCATTTAAACCTATAGAATTTTATAATATTGAGGATAATATTTTCTTTAAAAAGAATCATATAATATTTTTAAAACAACACCAAAAGAATAATTGTCAATATAGTTGGAAAATCCATTCAAGTCTTACACATTAAAAAAAACATTTCATTCACACATTTGTATAGACTATAAAAATAACCAACTCAATAAACTAAAAAAATATTCCTTTTCAAGAAATATAAAAGAAATAAAAATACGGTTGAAAATAACTATACTACATCATTAGTGAATAAAAAGAAATATTATGCTATCACATTAGAAAATATAAACATGGGAAGAAATATTCCCCATCTAAAATATGAAATATGGTTATTTTTTCTTAAAATAATTCTCTCGATCATTGTGTTATATGAAGAAGAAATGATTAAATAAAAACTTTGAAGCCACAAAATTAACTGGATGAGAAGATTTTAGATTGGTCTTAAGTGATAAATAGATTATAATCCCCTTAAATGTTATTCAATTATAAGCATTCTTAATTAAAATGAGATTTCAATATAAACCCTTACTTCAGGTCCCGATTTTATTCATAAGATCCATTAAGTTACTCATTTATAAATTCATATTTATTATCAATATATGAAAGGAATTTATTCATACTTATCATAAAATATATCAATCCCTTATAACTTCAAATGTCTTATTTATTAACAATTTATCATAAAAATAAACATTTGTGGTGTTAAATGTTCTGTTTCCCATGAATATTTGGATTTGATGGTATTAGTCCTTGGAACACTTTAATGATTTCATTATCTCAAGAATCTTAATAATGTTATAACTTTAATATTTATTTTACTATATTATCTTTAATAATTATTGATATAAGGTGGTGATAAAAAATAAATTAGATAACTTCTGGGAGATATGAGTCTGTACGTACACTTTTGTAACTTTTTCACTCTACAATAAAAATAATTAATAAAATTAAAATAATAAAATATATTTTAAAATAATAATAATATCATATATATCATATATATTCATTAAATCTTACCATATGACCATCCATGTATGATGAACATGAGAATAGAATCACCTCACTTTGTGGATTTTGTAGTTCACACGTATGCATGAACGATGTTATTATTACTTATAGGATGGAAGGAGGTGGAAAATTATTATATAATTAGCATAAAAAATTTTATGTACATTAATGATAAAAATTTAGTCATGTTATTATGTTTATAGAATATTTGAAGGAGTTAAATAAGAAATAATCTTAAAATAATTTTGTGAAGACAATACCTTTCTTTGAGAAACCTTCTTTGGATATCTTTTTAAGGACACTTGTGATGGCCTTTTCAGAATACCATCATCTATATAGAGAAAAGATATAAGTTTAAAAGATATATTTTATTTATTATTTGAGATAATTGGTTAAATAATGTGTTAATAAGATACGAGTGTAGGTTACCTTTTATTATTGAGGGGAGCAGCACTTTGGTAAATACAAAGAAATTTAAAATATAAAAAAGTCATATTCAAGTTTTAGTGGCACAATAAAAACCCAAATTTGAAGAATTTGTTTTCTATTTCATTATCGATTTAACTAATCAAATTTATACTAGATTATTTGATATTTTAAACTTTATAATTTATATAAACATGCACAATAAATTATTTTTAACTATATCAGAGGTTGTAAATTTATACCACAGTTACTATTAATGATGAAAAATAATGAAAGTTGTCTCATTACTAAATTTGGACTTAAAAATTTAAAATATGGGATTTTTTTTAATGAATTAAATTTATATATGTTTTATTAATTAGTTTTAAAATATGTGTGAAGAATACAGTGAAACTAATTTTGTAGAAAAATGAATTTTTAAACATAACATTAAATTTAATACAATTCTAAACCTAAAAAAATAATTTGATGAATTTGAAATTATTTAGTTTTAAATATAATCTTAATATTAAATTGAAATCATTAATATATAGTGATAAATTTTATTTATTAAGAGAAAAAAATTCTAAATAAAAGTAGTTTTTCAAAAAATAATATATTTTTTCCATAAAATGATTTTATTTCCACTTCTAAATAATTAATAACCAATGAATTAATTATTTACATGTGGAAAAACTTATTTTTAAAAATTTATACTTATGAATAAATTTTAAAATAATAATTATAAGATAAAAACAATGCTCATAAAAACATTTCAAAACATTTATTTAAGATCAATAGTATATCTTAACTGAATTATAAATTATTGATGAAAATTATGTATCATTTAAATACCATAATATTTAATTAATTTTATAATGTAAATAAATTTTTCAAATAATTTAATGGTTCCATGATCTACAACCTATCATGTTCATTGAATTTTTTAAAGTTAAAATATATTCAAAAATCATCATGTGTTACTTTCTTCTCACATTTTAAGAATTTATCCCTAAATATTCTTTCACTACGGTGTAAAATTTTTCAGATTCATGTTAATCATTAGATACTCAACATATTAGTTTTCTTATTTTAATTTGTTTTTTCTCTATAAAACCTTAACCATGTGAGGGGTATTTTTATATCACTTTTTCTCTACAATCCAAGATTTATATCAGTTGTTCATCATAATAATTATACTGATCCACTGTTATAACCTATGAGTTTAGAACATGTTAAGGATTAAGTATATAGTTTCTCAAATGTGATTCATAAAACACATCATGAACATTTTTTGTTTTTGGATGAACCACCAAACAAAAACATACCATCCCAATAAAATAATTAATCTCATAGGGATTGATATACTTCGGGATAACGTTCATTTAATTCAAAATATCATAATATTCGTCATGAATGATGTCCATAGAAACAAACTTAAAAAATCATTGAAATATATATACCAATGACAGTTATTTGAATACTTATTATACCAATATTGACATACTTTTCATCATTTCATAGTGGATATACCTTTTTTCTATTATTTCCTCATATAGCAAGGAAGGTGCAGGACTAGGCTGAATGCCCAGTCCCGTAGAAATTTATTAATAAAAAGAAAGTGCAAAGTGCAGAGGAGAGAAAAAATAAAAAGATAGCGTACCACAAAACCTTACAGCCTCATACCTTAGAAAGCATCAAACACATCATCACCACCACCTTCTGAGAACTCATCTGGATCTGCCGACTCCCATTCAGATTGTGGAGCGTATTGATTTAGCATGTGGATATACTGCTCCCGCAGACGTAACTTTGCTGGTATTATTTCCTCATATAGATTAGGTCCCAAAAGATCATGTTATCCAAATTCATCCAATAATGTTGGAGTCATATGATTAATTCAATATAGTATTTCATAATGAGTGATCTAAATAATGAAATATTTCCTTTTTATAACATAAACTTTTCGTTACATGGAATACAACAACAGAACTTTTAATGTTTATTTTATTCAAAATTTGGTACATAATAAATAATAAATCACACTTCTAAAAAACATGAAATAAATCATTATGGGTACACCCTAGGTCACATATACTCTATTTAATATCCTAAATACATATATAAATGGAAATAGGTGATCATGAAGCTCAATAAGGGAATAATTAGGGAATACATATAACTTGTGATCATGCACCATATCAATAATAACATGAGGAATAACAATAAGGCATAAACAAGATGAATATAATAATAATAATAATAATAGCATCTAAATGTGGATACAACATAAAATTGATGAATTTAATAAGAATTTAACCTTGGTTTATCATTAAGGTGTCATAGATTAAAATAACCAATGTTATTCACTAATGTATTATAAAAAAAATATCATCTATAGAGAGTAAATCATACACTCAATGCATTGGAACACTATTTGGGTGCACCCTTTATATTGATTAATCTCATGTGATCCACATAGATGATAATAAATTTTTTCATTAATAACATTTGGAAAATAAATAACATGTTTCTTATCAAAATCATTATGTATAGAATTTATTAATGGCATGATCATTATATCATTATTAACCCAAGAAAATAGAATTTGGGGTAAATATATGTAAATTGAAAGTTAAATAAATATTTTTACATTTATATGAATGAAAATGAAAAATTAAGTGGTTTGGTAATTTTTAAAAATTAAATAAATAATAATATCTCATGTAAAAGTGATAAATAAATTCTACATCATGATGGGTATAAAACAAATATTTTGTAAATGGAAAACAAGAGGGGAAATGGTCTCCTATTGAAAAAAAAATCTATTATTAAAATCGTGAGATATTCGAAAGCGGAAAAAAGAATTTTTTTTGTTAATTATAATACATACAAAAAAGGGAAATTGAATAGAAAAGAGAAGTATTGATTTCCCTTACGTTGAATAATATCCCTTAGATTTGGGGGATGGAACCTTGGGGGCTTAATAGAAACCTGTGGAAATATTTGGGAGGTAAAATCACCAAAACCTAAAAGAGTATGTATCCATAGTGAAGGAAAATGGTGAAATGGGTGGGTATTTATTGAAAAAAAATGAGGAAGTTTCAAATAATTTCAAAATACAGGTCTTTGAAAACTATGTTGTGGAAAATGAAAACCATTTTCATTCCAATGTTTTTTTCTCATGGTGTTTTAGATCTCAGTCACATTTTATGTTATTTTAGTCCATTAGAATATAACACTATTTTTTAATACTCTTGTAGACCCTGAAAGTTAAATCATCCAAAAAATAATGATTTTAAAATCAAACATTCTATTTACGATATTGGAAAGTCACATATATGTCACAAAATTGATTAAAATTATTTAAAATAATTAATATAAATAAAATAAAATATATTATATCACGGATTGTGGATAATTAATTAATTCTTCATTGTGAATTAAATATGAAATCATAAAAAATACTGAAAACCAAAAACTATATATTTAATATTCAGTGAAAAATAAAATATTGCCAACAATTATACAAAAATCACCCTAACCTAATTTTAGCATTATTATTTTAAAAATATCTAAATTAATAAAAATAATTATATAAATATTAGAATTTAAACTTTGAAATATAAATATAATTATTTATTGAAAAATAATAGTTTTTAAGACACAGTCAAATATATGACACTTATAATAATTCCCTTGTCCATTATAATATTGCCTTATTTGTTATATTTAAATTAGTTTGTTTAAAAATTATTTTTCTAATATTATTTAGAAAAAATGAGTTCATTATAAAAGTTTATATATTTTCTATATAGTGAAATTATGTTTTATTTTTTTTCCATAATCAATTTATCAAATCCTTCTTACTTAAAAATATATTTTATAAAAAAATTTATAAAAAAAGATGATGTAATATAAATTTTATTTATAAAATGGAAATTACACTTTAATAAGACATGTGTGGACAAGTAACCCCTTATTACACTTGTGTGTTCCCTAAGGGTAAGGTGTGTGATGATGGTAGTTTCATGTGTTGGATCTGCTAACATTGACTAAGTGGTAATCTTTATTAACATGGAATTTTACCATAGGTGATTTCATTAAAGCCCCACTTGTTTAATTTGTTCTTGGGCTTGGTCAAGGTAAAACCCTAGTGATGTTACCTCCCTCCAAATTTGTGAAAATTGGTCTTCAAATGCTGTCACACTACTTATTGAGGTGTAAATTTATCCTTTATATGTCCATTTTCATTTTTCATCTCTACTTATAAACTCTAATTATAATGGTCTAATTATTTTTAATGGGTATATTTCCCAATGGTCAAATAGAATAATGGTTATATTGAAAAATAATCATATTTGACAAATGTTCATATAACAATTGAATCCCAATAGCCTCATTCCCTTTTATAATGTATAAATACCATTTTATTATTTCACTCAATATTCACAACAATTATTCCTAAGGTTATGTTTTCATTTATTAATATTTTCATTGGTTTACTAATAATTTTTTCTTTAGAGTTATTCATGTGAAAGATGATTTTAGAAGATTGTTTTGATCCATATGTTCTAATTTTAGTTTTTTATTATATATTTTTATCAAACATAAATGTTTTGAATTTTTATTTGGTTTATAGATGAATAATATAATGATTTTTATTTATGAGATATGGTTTTTTTTGGTTCCTCTATATTATTTATGAGTATAATATTATCTAGTATAGCACAAATTTTATTAGGAAGAAAATATCATTTAAAAAATCCTGGTTCATTACATTATTTCCCCATTCATCCCAAAAATCTCAACATATATTCTCAATTGAGAATATTCAAGGGAACTTTTATCTTATTATTTAATCTAGTTCCTCCACAATACTTTTACATGGTCAGTTATCTTATTGTATAGAACTTTGTCTTTATGTATCATGATCTCCACCGGATGATCCTCATAAGGGAGGTCAAGTTATAGTTATACCACCTATGGATTCAATTTATATTAGAGATCAGGTATGTAATTTCTCAAGAGATATATGGGAAATATATCATGATCTTGATCCATATATAGTGGAAGTGCTAGAAAATTGGCCAATTATAATATGGGATCAAGGATTTAAAATATTCCATTATACCTACCAATAAGGTTACCTTTCTTTCCAAATCACATAACTCTCTTCCATGGTGATATTTGAAGGAAACATTTCTCTCCAACATCAAATGCCAATCAATTTTGATTATTTTCATCGTCGATCTTCTACCAACTCTAAACATCATTTGTATCCTTTTATATAGAATTTACCTTTTATTTCATCTCTTGCACAAGATTGATCCCATGTATATTTCTCTTAACAACTTCATCCGAATAATTTGTAGTTCTATATCACTTCCCATATATTGATTCTTGTGGTTCCATTGGAATACTCAAATAGAATTTGTTATTGTTTATGAGCTTAAATATATATAGGTGTTGATCGCACCAACCATTAAATTCAATTCATCATGTTCTCAGCATGTCCTAGAATTTTTTAATAGTCCTTTTTGATTGGACATAAGTTTAGTGGTGATAGAATGTACCAAAATTCAATTCAGTATTCATTTCATGTCGAATACATCTACATAATTTAGAAATGTACATTGGATCACAGTGTGAAATTATTGAAATTGGATTCACATATAGTCATACCACTTCCATAATATATATATTCAAAAGTTGATCAAGAAATAAATCTTCCTAGACATAGATGAAATGGGAATTTTTGGGGAGTTAATACATTATAAGCCATATCACATTGTTTCCTTTTAGAGTCCTCAGGACACTAGTGTCAAATTCCACAGTGATATTGTCCCACTTCAATGTTGTTATAGATAGTATTTATAATACCCCTTTAGTAATTTTTCACTTTTCCTATACTTGTTGACACAATGATCGCCTTATAGTGTAGTAAACATTTCCATTTTCATATTATCCCAAAAATAACGATCATAAAGTTCCTTATACTCTTTAGTTCTTCCATGATTATAAAGAATGCAGAGATATAAAATTCATCAATCGACTCATTATTTATCTAAAAGATAGATGTGACACATAACCTTGTGCAAAATTTTTGTAAAGTTTCTTGATCAATATTGTACTTATGAAACATATGGTTATTCAAAACCTATAGCTACTTTTTATTTCAAAGGATCTTCTATTGTGATATCTTGATATTCTCTTATAATAATGGTTGATAAATCATTTAAGATTATATTGATCATGTACCTTGCATTATAATTCCCATGTACAACCATATTATGTCCTTGATTAATGGATCTACTTGAATCATCGTAATTACCATCACAACAAGGTCTTTCCAATACAATGCTTCAATGAATTTGTTTTCTCTTTTGGGGTGGCAATGAATTGAATAGTCATAGGCTTTAAGAAGATAAACCCATATACTTTTTCTGTTATTAAATTAATTTTTCATGAATATATACTTAACGTATTGGTGGTCTATGTAAATATAACATTTCTCCCCATAAATATAGTGCCTCCAAACTTTATATCAAAAATTACTATAGCTAAATCCATGTCATGCATAGGATAATTCTGCTCAAGAGGATTTAACTTTCAAGTTGCAAATCCACCCACCTTGTCAATTTTCAAAAGTCTAGACCCAAACTGATCTAGATATACATTACTATAAATAAAAAAACATTTACTAACTAAGGGTAAAGTTAACATGGGTTTAATAACCAATCAATTCTTTGATTCATATAAACTTTCTTCACACTCCATTGTCTAGATGAACTTAACTCCTTTTTATGTTAACATGGTTATTGGACTGAAATGTTTTGATATTTATTCACAAAACTCTTAGAATATCCTATTAAAGCAAGAAAACTTTGAATCTATGTTACCATTGTAGTATGAGTCCACTTCTCTAAAAACTTCTCCTTTGAAGGGTCAACAAAGATTTATTCAGTGGTTAAAATGTACCCCAGGAATGAAACATGTTGGTATTATAATTCAAAATTTTAAATTTTGAAATTAGATTCTTCTTCTATATATTTTTCAATATAACCCTTATATGATCCTTATTATACTCAAAAATCATGGAATATATTAAAATATCATCAATAAAAACTACCAAGATTTTATCAAGCTAGTCCTTAAAGTCTCTATTCATCAATCCAAAAATATAGAAGGAGCATTAATCAAGTTTAAGGTCATAACAACTAACACATAATGCTCATATCTTGATCATAAGGAATTATTAAGAATATCTTCTTTCCTCAACCTTAATTGATGATACCTAGATTCGAGTTTAATAATTGTGATTAATTGGGCCCCACAAAGTGGTTCAAATAAATCATCAATCCTTGGGATATGTTACTTTTTCTTCAATGTGATCCCCTTATTTTCTCTATAATCAATTCATAACCACATAGATATATCCTTTTATATCAAAATAGAATAGTTGGTCCTGATGAAGACAATCTTGTTCAGATTTATCCATTCAACAAAATTACTTGTCGTTGTTTCTTTTGTTCCTATAACTCTATGTCTTCCATTATATATAGGTTCCTTGATATTTTCTTACATCCATGTATGATTTATATGGATATATCTTTCTATATTTTTAGTATAGATCTAGGTAACTCTTTAGAAAAAAAATCAATGTATTCCTAAAAAATAGAGACATTTTCTATCCTTATACCTTCATTTACTTCTCCCTCTTCACTGATCATCTCTATAAAGAAGGTTATATGAGGTTATTAGAGACAAATCTCAATCTGATATACATATCATTTGAAAATAACAATGGTTTTCTATTCAATACTATTATATTTTCCTTATTTATATAGTTGATATTTGAAATTTACATTGAAATCTATTCTATCTCAAGTATAGTGTCAAATTCCACCATGGAAATGAATAACAGAATTATTATGAGAGTTTTTTTAGAATGTTAATATTGGACTTTTATATACACTATTGATTCTACGATACTCTCTCTTGGAGTCTAGAATGATAACTTTACTTCTAATAGCTCATGTATTGATTCTATATTGGGATTTGGACATTAATTATAAAAGATACCATGATGTCCACATTTGAAGAATTGTACATTAGGCTATGTATACACTCTCTTCCATTTTTTATTAGTGTCGACAAGTTGTGGTTTTACTTTTTCACAAAAGTTCTAAGATATATGACTATATTTTCTTTACTTTCAATACTTTCCACTCCCAAGATAGAAATTCCCTAAATGTATTTTCCCACATTTTTTTCACTTGGGATATTTTACATTATTTCAACCCCTTTTATGATGAAAATTATTTCATGAGTATGGCTATATTTCACTCTTGATTTCATTGGACTTATGTGACCACTACATATCTCAAAACTCCAATTCAACCATAATATCACTTTGAAATATCACCTCATACTTTTCATTGAATTTATTTTCTAAATTCCTCCACTGAGGGGGTCATAGTCCACCAATGAATATATCAAAATTTCCATTAGTATCTTTAGGAAAGCTATGGTTTTATCAAGAAAATCTTTTATAGTTCATTTCATATCATCCCACTGATTCATTTTCCTTCTTCTTTAGAACTATGAATTCTTTCTCCATTTTTTTCCAAACAAATGAGAAAAATATTTATTCAAAAATATTCCCTTGAAAAATTCTCACTCTATATATTCTATATTCCTTACTAGTTTTATTTTTTTAATCCATGTGAACAAATTATTAGATCCTCCTTCTAAGTGTTATACTACCAGGGTGACATCCTCTATCTCCAAACAAAAATGTAATGAATTTTTTTTCTTCTGTAGTTGTAAACCATTTTTCAAAAAAAAATTGGTTAGTAGATCCACTAAAATAAAGTGGTTGTTAATGAAAAAAGGACTCAATGACATGTTATTCACTTTTAGGTTTATATGTTCTCCCAACAAAATTCATGTTATTATTAATAACTCTATATAGTGTATTCATTATCCTTACGAATTCTTTCATTCCATGTTCCATTTTGTTAGGAATGGTATTAGTGAAACTTACATTACATTTATCATTTATGTGATTCCACTTTTTTAATGAAATTTTTATTAAAGGAAAAACCCATAGATTAAAATTTTTTACTTTTAGGAATCTCATAATTCTAATGTAATTTTATTTTTAAATAAAATATTCTTGAACAGTTTATTCTTTAACCTCCTCTGATTGAAGTTAAATTTTTTTTATACCCTTAAAACATTTTCATTAAAAACTTTTGATTGGCCAAATATTATCCCATAGAAGTGTCAAACTATTTGAAAAATAGGGCCAATTATTGTTCCCCATTTCCTTATCACGTATAGATCAATATGGTGTTTTTGGGTGTCACCCCATGGTACATCGGTACTAGATCTAATTCAACTTGTATTATGAAAATAAGGATGTATTTTCTTTGACAAAACATAGTTAATATTACCCAAAATAACAGGATGTTGTTATATATTTAGAATAATCCTTATGTTTTTTACTAATTTTTTCTAATCCTAATTTCCACAAATAACTAAACTATTCTCTGATAGCTACTATGGAATCACGCCTTTATATTACATAAACAATTTATTACATGGAACAAAAGAATGATCTTTTAACATTTATAATTGTAAATTAAGTTCATAATATATAAAGACATAAAAAATTTGTCCGATATACTTGAAATACAACATCATGGGTTCACCCAAGGTTAATTTTACTACATCTCATTTATTAGGGACAGAAATCAATGGAAATGGGTGAAAATGAAGCCCAATTAGGTAATTAGAAAGGGAGACCTATAATATATGGTTATGAGACATATTAATAATAAGATATGGAATAATAATAAGGAATGATCAAGATGCATATAATAATAATAATAATAACATGATTCATAAAATGGAAATTAAGATGCAATACAAAAATGTGGCATTCATAATCAAACCACCATTTTTATATCCGAAGTGTCATAAATTAAAATTACCAATGTTATTCACCAATTTATCATAAAACATGTCATATATAGAGCTTAAATTTTCTACCCAATGCATTGGAGGGATATCATGGTTCTCCCTTAATATTTATTAGTTTTATGTGATATACATTGGCCATAAAGAATAATTTCATTAATAACATGTGGAATGTAAAACAATAGGGTTCTTATCAAAATATTATTCTACAGAGGATCTTAATTGCATGATCATTAAATAGTTATTAAACCATTAAATGATATTTTGGGTTAAATATATGTAATTCCTAGAATAAATATATTATTAATCATACATATGAATACTCATATTAATATAATATTTTTGGGTTTTCACAATAAGAAAATAATTGATAATTTATCAAGTAAAAGAAAAAAATAAATTTTGGAATCATTATGGGTAAAAAAATATGAATTAATGAAATGGAAAATGAAAAAGGGACAAGTTTATACCATTGATAAATTTATACTATTAAATTAATTGGATAATATAAAGTGGACAAAAGGGAATTAGATTTGTAATTAGAAGACATGCTACAAAATGGAACTTGAATGGAAAAGAGAATTTTAGATTTCTCTTACCTTAAAGAATTGATCCTAAATATTGAATTTTGAACCTTGGGGGACCATGGAAAACATTGGGGGAATATTTGGGAGGAAAATTAACCCTAAAATCATGGAGGATATATTGGGGCGAATGAGAATGATTGAATGGGTGGGTTTTATAGAAAATGTGGATGAGTTGTTTAAAAATTTACAAATATTCTTTCATGGAAATCTTGGTTGAGGAAAATGCCAAACCTTTGGCTTTACCATGGGTTCTACAAATAGAGTTAGAATATTGAGTAAAATTTTATGATATTTTAATCCATTATAATCTAAGACCATATTTATAATACTTTTTGGACTTATAATGTTAACTCTTCCACAAAATAATGATTTTAGAATCAAATTTTCTGTTTTAGACATTGGAAAGTCACTTATAGGTTATGATATTGATTAAAAGCCATTAAATTACATAATATTATTAAAATAACATATATAATGTAGTGTAATGGGGTTAGAAACTTATTATATCATTATGAAATAAATCTAAAGTCATAAAACATACCAACAACCCAAAACTATATAGTTACTATTCAATGAAAAATAATGTATTTTAGAAAATTATAAAAAAATCACCCTCACATAATTTTGTTGTGTTGATTTGAAATATAATATTTATTTTATCAATATAATTTTATAAATATAACAATTTTAACTTTTAAATATATATATATATATATTGAAAAATAGTTGTTTTTAATAAATAGTCAAATTTTTTACACTTATAAAAATTTACTAGAACATTATAAAATTATTTTATTATTTATATTTAAATATGAGTTTTTTAAAATACTATTTCATGTATTACTTAGAATAACTATGTTTATTATAAAAGTTTATATATTTTATAAAAAACTCCATTAGGATTATTTTATCTTCAAAATTCAATTTATCAAAATCATCTTACTTAAACATACATTTTATTATAAATATTATTATCAAAAGGGATTGATGGAATAAACATTTTATTTATAGAAAATAAATTAGTAATTACGAAACTAAGGCCTAGACACATAACACTTTATTACACTCATGTATGTTTTATGGGTATTGTGTGTGATGTTGTAGATTCATGGAGTGGATCATCTATCATTGACCTAGTGGTAATATACAATAACTTGAACTTCTACACTAGTATATTTTGTTCACGGCTCACTAATTTAATCTTATCTTGGACTTGGTTATGGTTGAACCCTAGTGACAGTACCTCCCTCCCATGTTCTGAAAAATGGTCTTCAAACGACATGACTCTACTATTTGAGGCCATTATTTCTCCTTTAATAATATATTATACATTTTCATTATCACTTTTAAACACTAATTATAAGGTTTGAGTTGTTGGTAATGGGTAAAGTTCACAATATTAAAGTTGACTATTGTTTATGTTGACCAACAATCATATAATGGTCAAATACAAATGACCACATTTTCTTTTGTACCCTATAAATATGACTTCATACTTTTACTCAATATTCATTATAATCCCCCTTATGGTAATATTTTAATTTTCTAAGATGTTTATTGGTTTAATAATATTTTTTTCTTTTCTATAGTGGTGTTCGTGGGGGAGATGATTTCAGTTGACTATAGGGATCCATATTTTCCCATTTTATCTTTTCTATTTTATATTTTCAGTCTAATTATAATGTTTGTAAGTTTACTTGCTTTTAGCTAACTAATGTAATTATATTTATTAATTAGATATAGTTTTTTCGGTTCCTTTATATTTTTTACATGTATAAAATTATAAAAAATAATATACATTTGATCAGGAAATAAATATCATTTAAAAACCTAAGTCATTACATAAATCCTTGAGTTAAAATAATTTTTATTAAAATGGTTTATTGTAGGAAGTTTTTGATCGTGAACCTCATTTTAAATTCACATTAAATGATCTCAAAATATCATATGGGGTTTAAATATTACTCTAAGTCTAAACAACTATTTTAGGATGAGATATTGTGTGAAAAATTAATTCCATATTCAAATATTGCAGGATATATCTCTAGAAATATTAAGTAAACCTGAGATATTGATAAAATATGATTAATATGGATAATATATCATACCTTAACACTTCCTTAACTTATATCATGGGAATATGGTAAAGAGGTAAAAATAAATTATCACAATAAAATGTTTTGATTTGATATGGTACTCAAATACTACCAAAAACCAATTCCCTTTATATTTATTGTGGAGTCATATGATGAAATCCATGGTGAGGATTTCTTATTTCCACTCAAGTATAGGTAAGGTTTATAACACCCTAAGACTTATGCCTCTCACTATTTACATTATGATATATAATAAATTGTAATATATACTATATAAAACCTTCCTTATTGTGCTCCCACTAGAAATTCTATTTAAGTTATATTTATATATTCCAAATTATAGGATTAATAGAGAATGATTAAATTTTATCTTCATATATAATTACATTCATTAATACGTAGAATTAATAAAAACCATACTATGTTTATGAACCCTACCATTCATCGTATTCACAGTTAAACTCTAAGAATATCCTTACCAGCTTTTTCTACTCCAGGTCCTCTTTGGTCTCTCTTTAATAATTACATGAATATATGGAGGAAAATTCATATGTGAAAGATATGATATTTAACCCTTATGATTTCATGGTCCATCCTCTCCAAATTCATATCTAGTAGATCTCTTTCAGTCTTCATCAAGGATAAACTAAAATGGTCCTTCTGAATCTTGATTTGGACACCTTTCTCATATTCATTGGGGGTAATGTATTGAGTAGTCATAATCTTTTTTCAATTCCAGCCATCTCTTCTAACACATATTCAACCATTCCCTTTTGAGTAAATTCATCATTGTTTTAATATTTAAATACATTTAACACCTTTCAGAAAAAAGATAATTCCTCAACATTGTCAATGAAAAAAATAGGACTACTCAATACAAATCATGATTTGATTAATTTTGTTCATAAACCTTCAATTTTCACAAGGAATAATCTACTAACTTTTAATTATGAATAGGAAAAAAATCGCGATCCTTTATTTTATGCAACTTTGTAAATAATGAATACTTATCCACAATAGGTTAGTGTTATAATAGGTGTAGTGGACATCCTTCTCTACAGTTACATGAATTTATCTTCGAATTTATCTTTCAATAGAACTTTTCTCCATTCCATACCAACTTAGTTACAGGATTTGATGTCCATTAGAATTTTCTCATACAACATTAATAGTGTTTATCTATCCCAATAAAACAATATATTTTGGTCACCGTGGTGTGACTAGAACAATGTTCAATAATATATGTATTTCAAGGATCAATCGATATAATATAGATTATGAAAAAATAACCTAATAATGATACATTGTGTTGCTATAATTACCATTTAATAAAATAGAAAAATAAATATCCTTTATCAAGGCCATTAACACATACTTAAATGATATTAATGATATTACTTAAACATAGAATATATAATAATTTCATCAATAAGGACTACAAAAAACTGAACAAGGTAATTTAAAATGACTCTAATAATTAGATCTGTAAAGATAGAAGGATTATTATGATGTCTAAATGGAATCAATATAAATTTATAGAGTCCAAACATAGTACATAAGACTATATTGGATATGTACTCAATTTTTACCCTCAACTAACGATATCCAAATTTATGTTCAATCATTGAAAATTATTTATCTCCACACTATTGATCAAAAAAATCTTCATTATGGGGTAAATGATACCTATTCATGATAGTAATCATGTTATTTTCTAGATAATCAATTCAAATATTGATTTAATAATTATTATTCTCAATAAAAATAACATGTGCACCCTATGGTGATAAAATTTGATAAATGAATCCCTTGTCATTAATCTCCTGGATATTATTCTTCAATTTCTACCTCTAAATTGGGGAAATTCCATAAGGATTCTTTATAATAATCATAGTATGAGGTATGAGTTCTATTAAAAATGAAACTTCATGATTAAGGGGACAAATAGAAAACACCTTATGAAATTGCATCAGTATATTATTGCACAATAGTAGTATCTTCATGTTTGAGTTTATCCCTAATCATTTTAGAGAAATTCCAATCATGAAAAGGTAACAAGACACACATAATGGAAGTTGTTTCCATTAAAAGTTAATATGCATCCTCACACCAATAGAAAATAATTTTTCGATTTTGTTCATCAAATGTTACTCCCCATCAATGGTAATTGATATAGGATCTATTTAGAGAGAGAAAATTCATGATAAAAATCACAAGAAATTAAACTTAAGGGAGAATAAGATTATATCTAAGAAGTAAATTCCCAAAACTACTATAAAATAGAATCTATAGATGTGAGTTTTATCCTCATACAATTAAATTTTTTCACAAGTAATTCAATATCTAATCATTGTGAAGGTTCTATGAAACTCTTATAATATTATCAAGATATAATATTGTGGGTATAACCAGAATCAAATAGAAATTTTATGTTTTAGAGTGGATGAAAAATGTACCTTTGAATACAGAATTTATAAAACTTACTTTGGGGATTGTGATCACATGATATTTCCATTTATCTATTTTTTTAAGAGTTTATTGACATTATATTTCGTCAATAACACTCATATTAGTGAATTGGTTAGTATAATTCCTATAACATCTAAAAATATTAATTATAATAAACCCACATTGTTAATAATTTATGTGTTTTTTATATGAAAATTGTAATTTATCTATAGAAAAAATTTGATAAATTATTTTTTTGATGTGACTTCACATATTAGTAATATCTATATTATCACTTGTAATTTTATATGGAATAATTTTGGAGTTATCCACATAGTTATTCTGATATTCTAAGTCTTTAAAGTAATAGAATATGTCCTGAATGGTATTTTAGATGGAAAATATGATCCTTCCCTTTGTTATGGAATGTGGGTTTTACCCTAGTCATGGAATAAACTTTGTGTGTATTTTTTATTTAGTTGAATCACAAGTATGGTTAATTTTATACTCTTCTATATTATTTTTTTTATTTTAATCATAGAATCTGTTTTTTCATCATATCCTCTAAGAACAATTTTTTCATTTCTTATCCTATATTCATTAGAATTGAAACCCTATAAAGTATCAATTTTGACCTATTTTAATTATTGAAGCATTAACAAGGTAGAATTAATGAATCTACTATAAATTTTCAGTTTAATTGAATATTACATTAGGTATTTTAATTAGGTGTTTGAAATGATGTGATTTTGGTGTTCTAAAATGGCCAAATGATTACGACATATAGTATTGTTAACAAAGTTGAGTTTCAGAAAACTACATGACTTCTATGTTCATAATAGCTGAATCCCATGGTTCTCATTCAATTTTTTCCATCTTAGTTATATGCAAAAAATATTCCCTTCATCTCATTGTATGTTGCACAAAAGTGGAAGATGATATTTGTTCTTTTTTATTTAATTATTTAAATATATATATTCTTCAATTATCTAAATTTTAGGGAAAATTATATATGTTAAATAGAATGATAAAAACTATATTATCAATTATAGCTCTAAAATTAAAAATTGATAACCAATAAAAATTATCCAATGATAAATATTTTGAATTACAAAAATATAATTTCATTACATTAACAAAATCTAATTTGTAGAAAAAATCCCAAAACATAACTTCACCATATTATTAAGGTATATTTTTTAGTAAATTTTTAAAAGATAATTTTTAAAGGATAATTCATGAAGAAAATTTAAGGGATAATTATGAAAAATTATCTAAGGATAATATTTGTCAATGAATAATTATAAGGAATTTCCCGGTTTTTTATTCGATTAATCTGAAGATAAGTATAGTAACAAATATGATTTTATAATTATCATTGATCAATTTATTTCTATCACATCCATTTTCCTAATATTAAAATTTTTAAATTATCCATAAGAGATAAAATATCATCACTTGTGATATTTTAATGATAATGTAAAATTTATCTTCGAGAGAGAAGTTATCATTACATGTGTTATTTTATTTCTGTTTTAATTTAAATATATGGGTTTGGTTCTAAGAATCCTTGAAAAAAACATCAAGAGTTTATATGTTGATAACTATGACAATGAGTTTAATGATATGGTTTTCTTGACTACTGAGTTTTTTCCTCTAGCTTTCGAACCACACATGGTGGTATATCCTTGTCATCGTTTTCCATGACTTTTGATGTAGGATGTTCTATAATTATTTCTATCTCATTTACACATGATTCCATATTATATTTTATTTTTTGTAATACATGATACCTAGAATGATTTTTATCACTTGGGGATCTGTGTTTATTTCCCATGAGAACCATTGTAATGTTTGTTCCAGGTGTGAAATTAGAGTAGCATGTTTACGTGTTTTAATATTATCATATGTGGTAATGTGTTGATTATTTGTTTCTCATTTTTATATTCTCACCATGTATGGTTTAACTTTTAAATAAATTTTACCTTTTTGATAGGTATCATTAATGGTGCTTGCAATAGGTGGGCAGTCATGACATATTTTCCCCTTTGGGGGGGGGGTGCACTGGACTAATGATGATAGTGATGACAAACCTAAGAATGAGGTGGAGATATGATGTTATAATGTAACAGAATGTATTGAGAACTCCTTTATGTTTCATACCATATATTGGGAACTCCTTCGAGTTCCATTTCATATGATGGACACTCTAAGACACATGTCGTATATTAATCACTCCTTTTAGAAGCATTCCACATATCAAGAACTTCTATAAGTGGAATTTCATATGTCTATAAATCCTATGTGTTATATGTCATGCACTGGGAAAAATTTCATTAGGTTTTCTAGTGATAGTTACACTATCCAGGATAATATATTGGTTTCAAATGGAATCTTCATCTTATCCCTCTATCATAGAGTTCCAGCAAGTACAACTAGAGGTTTGCGGAATCTTTGTTAGCTCAAGACCACTTGGTTTTAGATTGTGTGTTTATTCTATTATGAATTTATTATCATTATGTATCACATCTATTATAAATAATAAATATGGGTAATGATGCATTGATAAGGTCATACTGGTTCTTATATTCACACACTACTCGAGAATTATTGTGTTATGGAAGATATGATGATGTACCCACCTATAGGAAAGGACCCTATTGTGGATGGTCAAGCCAGTGAAAATTTAGTTGTAGTTGGACTATAATAGACTCAAGGGGACCCTCAAAATTTAATTTTTTATTATTTATGTATCTTCTTCCTATTACACTATATAGGCCTTCCATATTTGAAAACACCCTCATTTATAAAAAATTTGTGCACTTTACTAATGTCCACATGTTTACTATGATTATAAATTATATTTTTTATTTATAATTATTTATCATAAGAATTGTAGTGATGGTATAGTCTCTCCATTGTTTCACTAAAACCCACACTACTTTTCAACAACCTCCTCTATACAATGAGTCACAAATGAGGTTTTGTGGCACTCTGGCTCGAACTGGTGTTTTAGGATAGGTATTTAAAATAATGGTACCATGGAACAAGGGTTCACTGAATTTCATCTTATTTTATATTTATTTTTCCTGGGGTATAAAAGAGATATTACGGATAGTAATAGAGTAAGGGAACTGTGGCAGTGCATGGCCAATACTTTATAGTGGACCTATGAGCTGAAATAATGTGAGGAAAAATATTGTTTTTTATTAAATTAACCATGAGTGATGCACATGTTTTTTATTTTTGATTTATGATATTTAGGGTGATTTAATGAATCATGACTAGGCATGTAGTTTTATGTTCCATATTTATATATACATTTTTTGATCCATTATAGTTCTTAAATTCATTTCCTTGATTTATTCTATATATTCAGGATAGTTTATCCATGTGTGATATATATATTTATCAACATTAATTAGTTAAACTAAGAATATTATTGCATTATTATATACATGATTACTGTGAATAATGTCTAGGGATGGTTACCAAGGTTAGTTCTAGTAGGGGTTCACCTTGGGTTAAGGATACACTCTTATGATAAATTGTGTGATATCATAGATTGATAATGGTAAATCCGAACAACTTTAATTTTCCATAGAGTTTCATTCATGTTATATAAAATTTTACCTTTTTATAGTAATATGGGACTATTTGGGAAGAAATATTAAATACTCACACAAGGTAGGATATTTATTAATTACCACTAGTTTTATAGGATAATTCAATTAAGTATGCACATGCACATGCTCTATGGTCTAGGAAATGTGTTAACCTCAGCTGAAATTATTTCATTTCGCCTCTTTCTGAGACATAAGATTTTATAACTATGGATAAATATTATGTGACTTAATATATAATATTATTCATTCTTCCAATGTAATTGAGTTCCACAAGATGATTAAAAAAGGGTTGAAATAATTTTTTAATTATTTAACTAGTTAAAATATAATGGAACAAAAAATTCAGTTGAGATGGAGCGTACACTGGGTGTGAAACCAATTTTGATAAACTTGTATTGTATTGATCCCCCCAAGATTAATGAGATCAAGTAAAATCATGATGAATTGGAGTGTAAAGGATTTATCAAGATGTTTACTTCACTATGGGGTGAACTTTTGTTTTTCACAAAGATAGTGGATGGTAGTCTTCAACTCTATATTGATTACTAAATATGAAACTAGGTAATGGTAAAATACATATACCCACTTCCTAGGATTGACAATCTTCATGATTAGATATAGTGATCCTGGTGGTTATCCTAAATTGATCTTCAATTAGGCTACCAACAACTAAGTTCTAGAGTTTATGATATTTCAAAGATATTGTTTCAGAAGCGGTATGTCTTGTATTAGTACTTTTTAATGTCATTTGGACTGAAAAATATGATTTTAGTGTTCATGTGACTTTTGAAATATATTTTACACCAATATCTAGAACCGTTTTTCATAATTTTTATGGATGAATTCCTATTCTACTCACCAATAGTATAGAAACATTCTAGTTACCATGAGATTATCCCAAGTATGCTTCAAGAACTTCCTATTTACACTAATATAATAAAGTTTGACCTATATATTCTGATGTTGAAATTAATAGGACGTTTATAGTATTAAATATTTTTATTTATGGGGTCAGATAAAGAAGAAGTAGTTTTTTCTTGGACATATCCCATGAATGAATTTAGGATTAGGATATTTCTAGGTTTACCAAGATATTACCAGTGGATTATCTTTGACTTATCCTAACTATTAGTTCACATGACTACACTAATGATGAAAGGACTAATGTTCCAATGGTTAAAATAGTTTGAGGATGCATTCCTTTTGCTATATAGTAGGCTAATTATACCTCTATTTCTAATACTACCTAAACCATGGATCAAATACGGCATCTATTATGATGCATCGAGAATTGGTTTAGGTAAACTACTAATGTAGCTAGATTAGGTGTTAGTTTATGGTTCATATAATCTATTACATGATGAACGGAACATGCATAGTCGTGACTTGTAGGTCACACTTTTCATTTATTCTCTGAAGTGTTGGAAATACTATCTATTCTGTGAGAGATTTTTTGTATACATTGACCATAAAGGACTATAGTATATATTCACACCGTGGGACCTAAATTTGAGACTGAGGTGTTGGGATGTGTACTTCAATACATTTGAATTCAATATGAATTATGTGCGAGGGAAAGGAAACATTTTATGTATGATCATATCCATAAGACATAAAAAAATTGTGAGTTTTTTATGAGGCCTTTAGTTATGTACTTGTTGTAACACCCCAATATTTCGAGATAAATTTAATATTGAATGCATAAAACACTAAGTCTCTACAAAACACCACATTATTATAACCTAGCTAGTAAAAATAATTTTACCACCGCTGTAATTTTAATTTTGAAAATATGACATACACAGTTGCGATCTGTAAGTTATTTAGAGTCTAATATGACCAAAATAATTTTTTTTGAATAGTAACATACCCTTATGAATAGTAATATTAACATTATGAATATTTTCAAACCCTTATGAATAGTAACCTCACCTATGATAGTATATATATAGGATTTAAGTGAAATAATTATGTACCTTTGTTTTGGAATATGTAAATAAATGTTTTAAAAATTGTATTTTTCAAGTGTGTTATAATTATAATTAAAAATTAAATAAATCATATTTAAAAAATTATTTTTTAAAAATTATCTTCATTTTTGGATTCTGAATGTCCAAAAATAGTTAGTGTGAATTTTTGGGATCTTTCAGAAATACTCGAATTTTTTATGAATAGTAAAATACGATAATTTACCGTATATATACATTATCATTTAAATTAATTATTCCTAGAATCATTGATGATTTAAGAACCAATTTTTTTAACTCACATGCAAATATTACTATTTTTTTCATTGAATCATCATTATTTCTTGTCTTATGGAAAAATTATATACTAATGATTAAAATATTAAGAAAACCATCCTCCCCTCCACTATAAATACCACCTCTTCCACCCTCTTCCCTTCAATCCTCTCAAGCCTTATGACTTCTCAAAATTCTGCCCAAATATCCTCCCAAGATCCTCCCCCATGACCAGCATCCCTTGGTCTCATAAAAATATCAAATCCTCTTCCCTTAAGAGGCTCTCAACGTAAGTTAATTCAAGATGAAAAATTCTTCTTTTCATTTATTTCATTTTTATATTCCTTTTTTATCTTCACTTTCCTAACATATCCTCATCCAAATGGTATAAAACCTCCATTACCATACATGTATTAGAATTTTGTTATGATAATGGGATAATTCATATTTATCTCTTCTTTCGGCCTCATTTATGCTAAAAATGAAACATCATTTGAGATGTGTTGATTTATCACATTCAAGGATGATGGTGATTTAAATTTGATTTACCTTATTCAGATGTGGTCATGAAACCATTTTTATGATTTAACCATACCATTATATATGTATTTTATCTTATTTAATGTTTTATAATATTTATGAACTCATGATGAAAAATAATATTACAAAACTAAATAATTGTGAGTAAAATCTCCAAATTAATCCAAGCGTTTATCATTAATGTTTTGTATAATGATTCACATTCACTCTAAATAACCAAATGAATTTTATAACCTTGTGATATTCTTAATGTTACTTAATAACATATTAAATAAATTTTGGGATTCAACTCCCATCTTACATTAACCACCATACTCTTTTATAAGTGATTCGATCATGAATATTATGAAAACAAGAACTCACAGACAATGAAATTAAATCCATTAACCCATATGAAAGGACATGAATTAAATTAATAAAGTCATAATAAACCAAATAAATTTATAAAGATTTATTTAATTTTTAATTAATGAACCTAATTTGGTTATTCCCGTTATTAAGATCAAGAAAAGAACACCCTCAGATTTCAGGTAAGGGATCCTCTCTCTCACATTTCTTCAAGAATCCTCCCTATGTCCGGTCCTTTTATTTTTAATTCATAATAATGGGGTATGTTTTCACACCACCCCCATATTTACATTATTATATATAAATTACTTGATACCCCTTTTTATCTCATTAATCCCTCACAAGAACACATGTTACCATGAAAAAATGTTTTCAAGGGTTTCTTCATCTCAATCCCATTTTTGTGAGATATTCAGTATTCACTACTTTTACTTGTTTATGGTGTATTTATAATTCCCATTGATTTTTCATAACAGTAATCTCTATATATTTTAATGAAATTATATGTATAATTCTAGGATTATTAATTTTGGGGCAGGTGATTCAATTGATTACAAAGTTGTAAGTATTTTCTACAAGAACTTCCATTTTCATTTGGGTTGATCTTATTCTCTATTCACCCTAATGAAATTATTATTTATTATTATATAATCATCATAAATTATGAGTAAATTTTCTATACATTTTTTTCAATCATAATCCTTCTTCATTTTATGGGGATTTACATATTTTAAAAGAATCATTCTAAATTTTTTTCAAAATGCAAGTATGATTCAATGGACTTCTTGAATTATTAAATATTTTTATGTTCACTATATAATATTTTTTAAGACATATTTGTCATTATAAAATCAAAATTTAGAACATTAAAATGTTATTTTGGTTCATTTATTATTTTATGAAAGCAAACATTCCTTTGTGCTATTAAATCCTTTAATATCTTCCTTAAACCACAATAAAATGTTTTATTTCTAATGCTTCTTTAAAAACCTTTTTATATAATTTCGAATTAATAAGACTTTATTTAAGAATAAAATATCATTTAAATGAAATTACATTTTATTTTATGGTATATCCATTTTTAAAATTTTATTTCATGCAAAAGACAAATGATTTTCCAAAAAAACTCTTCTTTCCAAAGTAAAAAGGATTTTTCTAATCTCACTTTAACTTTTATGAGATATATGACTTGTTCTCCACTTATATCATTCTTGTGGTGTATTTACTACCATTTGGTATATCATATCAAGAGTATACTTATTCTCATGATATTATAAGGTATTATGATTTGAATGTGTCAAGGTGGTATGAGACACTTTGGAATGTTTAAGGAATATTTCCTCAAGGATTTTTCAATAGTCACATTTAAAAGTATCTTCATCTATGTCAATTTCCTTTATTGAATCTTATATTTCATTAAGTTTTAGATCCTATTATATCATCCACCATGTATTATTGAATTTTTTATGATTATTTTGACTATGGATGCGCTATCTTTAAACCATTCACCATATTAATCCAAATGGTTTGTGTTTATGATTAATAACTGGGGAAAGTTATTTACATTCAACATTTTAGTTTCAAACTAGATTTATATACTATTTATGATTATCCTAGTTCATGAGAGGACTGAATTGGACTTAGTATGTGACTAGTGGGTCCCACTATATCCTCTTGGTGCATCGATAGGTCTCATGAGACAAACTATGGTCTTGGCACAAGGACTTGACAAAATGGATATTTATGGTCCTGGAATGAGGCCTTGATGGTATAGTTATGATGTCCCAAATTATGAATTCAATCATTATGAAAATAGTATTAATAGTTCCTGTGGTTATTCGACATGTAGAATACCCATGATTATGTTTTATTATCCCATTATTTCTTAATCTCTTATTCCTTTTATAATGTGTTTTTATTTACCATGAATTGAATTTGTTGTTAGTTATTCACCATTAATAATGTTTATGTTTATGATATATTCCATTATATTTCATACCCTTAATGATCATATGATCTCACCCCATTCTTATGTTTCATTTTCTCTGGAGATGATGAAGTTTATTAATAATGACATTTAGGGATGAACTAATAGTTGTGGATGTTCCCAATAAAAATTATATGTTGTTTTTCATATAAATTTGTAATGTTGAACCTATGTATGTATATGGTTTTCCAAAAATACTAAACTACTCAGTCCTTATGGATTTTATTCCTTGTAATCTTTCTAATGTATTAAATAATGCACCAGCTCTAGGAACTGGGGTCAGGGTGTTACAGTTGGTATCAAAGGAAGATTAGTATAAAACTTGGAAACTATATTTAGAAAATGTAGATTATGTAACAAAACCATAAGATAGGCTTGATGGTATACATACAATAACATCATATAATTTTGTTAAGTAATCAATTATTTGGTTTATCAAGAAAATACATCCCTGTCTTGATACAAACAAGTAGAGGTGGCTCTAGTACAGATGTATCTAGGGGTAAATAACGAAAACACCTCTTTGATCTACACTAAAACGGGAATTAGTGCACGACAATGGGTCTTTCTAGACACTTGGTTCAACACTCCTGGGGGATATACTTTGGTAAATTCATAATACAATTACAAACCATTATTAATGATTTATTCCCCCAAATTAACAAAAGTATATGGTTCAAGGATTTACAATGCTTAAATTTATGTTATGAGTTCACAATTTTTGGATGTAATATATTTTATGGAATTCATTAGAAATGGATCCTTGAAAAGGAATGATAACATCACGAATTCACATGATGCAAAGAGTAAGAAATATCATATCACTTATAGTCTTAATCCATTATTTCAAAGGAAGATAGTCTCCCACTTTTTATCATAATATGAGGAAATAGTATCATGTGTTAACAAGGTATGTAAATAATTCTATGAGTCTTATGGGTTTGAAGGGAATCCAAAGAAGAAGAGTATGGTAGAGAAAAATATAGATAAAGGGAAGAAGATAAATAAGGGTTTTTTCACATGTGATATTTCTGGAAAGAATAATCCTGGTAAATGTTTGAAGGGAATGAGGGTTTTTTATAAGTGTGGAGAAAAAGGACACCAATTTCATTATTTCAAGGGTAAGAAAAATTCTTTCAATGTATAATGCTTCAACTTCAAGGAGATGGGACACTATGTAAATAAATGTTCTGAATGTTAATGAAATATGGCACAAATGATGTTACTGGATAATGATCTAGTTATGATACTACTGAATATAAAGTGGAAGGATTAATATGTCCCATTAATAACATTTTCAATTGAATATTTTATTAGAAATAAACTGGTTATATAAATTATAGAATTTATGAGGATTTTACTTTAGTACTATTCCATTATGTATTTGAGTTCGTATGATGAATTGTACCAAGGATAAGTGACTTATTATAAAGTTAATATCTTGGGAAAGAATATGGTTGAGGGAAAGACAACCCTAAATATATTCTTGATGATTAAGATAATAACCAATAAATTGTTGGTTTGGATAATTAATGACTACCTCAAAAATGATTATTGACTTATCAACAAGTGTATATGCTATCATTGATGGAGTTAAACAAAATTGGATATAATTAATATATCTAATAGAATGTGTAAGGATGAATGCATTTTTCAAATAAAGATTTATGGTAATTTTAGTTGTTACCATATTTCAAGAGGACACAATATGAAGATATTCACATATATAGAGTGTGAAATTTTAGGGCTACTTCATGTTGACTAAAGGAAAAAAAGTTAAATATTCCTTGAGAAGGATAGATTATGGAGTCCTAAAAAATAAGGATTCAAAAAGACCATTTGTACATGGATCTTGAAAGGGTGGATGTTGGAATGATTCTTAAGTTATGGATCATGATATTTTGGATTGTTAATCCATTTATGAAAATGTTTAAGTTGGTCATTGTATGTGGTTTTAGAGGTTAATGATGCCACGTGATTCAAATTATGCTAAGAGATGAAGTATAGGAAGTTCAAGAAATAATAATTGTATAATATCATGTTTATGAAATATAAACGTATATTTATATACTTATAAGTGGAATAATCCCACAACTCAACGAAAAGAAACATAAATGTTGTTCTGTTATCATAATCTTTGACAACGTTAATGAAAATGTTTATAATTTTAGTTTATGGTTTTTTGGTAATCTACGTTCATCTAAACCTATTTCCTATCTATATAAATTCATAGTTTGGTTTTTCTTATATGCCTAAATTTTCAATTCCAATCAATGTAACTCCATTTGAATGGATAATTTATTCATTTATTTTATTATTATTATTATTATTTGACCACCTCTTTTACCTTAAATTTTTTAAGTAGGATATTCTATTAACCCCATTTCTAAGGTGGGTTTTTTTCCAAGGAAATTTACAAGTAACAACCAATAACTTTCAAATTGAAATATCAAATTTTGAGGACAATATTTTTTAAAGAGGGGAAAATGTAACACCCCAAGATTATGTAGATAAATTTAATATTAAATGCATGAAACAATGAGTCTCTAAGAAAAAAACTTTATTATAACCTAGATAGTAAACTTTAATTTCACCACCCCCTATGATTTGAATTTCAAAAATTTGACACACACTGTTGTGATCATTAATTATTTAGAGTCTGAAATGACCAATTTAATTTTTGGTGAATAGTTACATAACTTTGTGAATAGTATTGTTACCCTCATGAATAGTGACATAACCTTATGAATAGTAACTGAGCCTTTGATAGTATATATATAGGATATAAGTGAAATAATTATGTACCTATGTTTTGGAAGAAGTAAATAAAATTTCAAAAAATAGTATTTTTCAAGTAAATGATGATTTCCATTAAAAATTAAATTAATCATATTTTGAAAATTATTTTTGAAAAATGGAATTCATTTTTGGATTCTTCATATTGGAAAATGGTTATGGTGAATTTTTTGTATTTTTTAAAAATACTCAAAGTTTTTATTAATGGAAAAATATGGTAATTTACAGTATATATACATTTTCAGTTAAATACATTATTAATAGCATAATGGATGATTTAAGCACTAATGGTTCGGAATCACATGCACATAATACTATTTTTGGTCTTGGAATCATCACTATTTCTTGTCTTACGATAAAATAATTAACTAATAATTAAAATAATAAGAGAACCCTCCTCCCACAACTATAAATACCACCTCTTCCACCCTCTTCTCTTCACTCCTCTCAAGACTTGTGCATTCTCCAAATTCTAAAAAACTCTCCTCCCAAGCTCTTTCACCATGACCATAATCCCTTTTTCTCATAAAAATATCAAATCCTCTTCCCCTAAGAGGATATCAAGTAAGGTTAATTCAAGAGGTAAATTCCACTTTTCTTTTCTTTCATTTTCATGTTCCATTATTATCTTTTCTATCCTAACCTATCCTCATCGAAATGATATGACAACTCCAATATCATATATTTATTGTAATTATATTATACTAATTGTACAATTAATCTCAATCTCTCCATTCCCCCTCATTTATGCTAAAAATTAAAAATCGTCTGAGATGTGTTGATTTATCACATTCAAGGATGGTGATGCTTTCAATATTAATTACCTTATTCAAATATAGTCGTGAAACCATTTTTATGGCTGAGCTAGACTATTTTATATGTATTTTATCTTATGTAATGTCATGTAATCCTTATTCACTCATGATGTATTATAATAATATAAAAAAAGGTAGTTGGGAGAAAAATCACCAAATTAATCCAAGTGTTTATCATTAATGTTTCATATAATGATTCACCTTCAATCCAAATAACCAAATGAATTTTATAACCATGTAATATTATTAATTTTTAATAATAAAATATAAAATCAATTCTAGATGTCAACTCCCATTTTAAATGAACTACCATACTCTTTTATTAGTGAGTCGATCATGAATATTATGAAAACAAGCACTCACGAACAATCAAATTGAATACATTAACCCATCTAAAAGTCCCTTAATGAGCACAATAATGTCACAATAAACCAAATTAATGTATAAAGGGTTCTTTAATTGATAATTAATGAACCTAATCTTTTTATTCATGTCATTAAGATCAAGCAAAGAACACCCCCGGATTTAAGTTAAGGGATCCTCTCTCACACATTTATTCAAGAACCTTCCTATGTTGTGTCCATTTATTTTTAATTACTAATGATGTGGTATATTTTAACACCTCCCCCATACTTACATTATAATATATAAATGATGGGATACCCCTTTATCTCTCATTAAACCCTTATAAGAAGACCTGTTACCATGCCAAAATGTTTATAAGGGTTTCTTCATCTCAATCCATTTTTGTCAGATATTCCCTATTCACAACTATTACTTGTATATGGTGTATGTATAATTCCCATTGATTTTTCATATAATTAATCTATTTATATTAATTATAAAAAAATTATTATTTTATGATTAATAATTTTGGGGCATACGATTCAATTGATTACAATGTTGTAAATATTTTCTACCTGAACCTCCATTTGCATTCTGGTTGCTCTTATCCTCTATTCACCTCAATAAAATAGTTATTTATTATTATATACTCTTAATAATCTCTTATTTAATGTTATATATAATTTTACCAATCATAATCCTTATTTATTTTATGGTGAGTAACATGTTTTAAAAGAATCATTAAAAAATTGTTCTGAAATACAAGCGTGATTCAAGGAACATCTCCAATTATTAACTATTTTTAAGTTTACTCTATAATATGTTTTAAGTCATATTTATATTTAAAAAATAAAAAATATTAACATGATAATTATATTTCATTAATTTATTGTTTTATGAAATAAAACATTCCTTTTCACTTTAAAATCCTTTAATATCTTTCTTAAACCACAATAAAATGTTTTATTTCTAAAGTTTCTTAAATAACTCTTTTTAAATGATTTCATACCAATAAGAATTTATTTAATCCTCAAATATAATTTAAATGAAATTCCATTTTATTTTATAGGATATCCAGGTTACCAATTTTATTTCATGAAAAATACAAATGATTTTCCAAAAGAACACTTCTTTCTAAAGTAAAAATTACTATTCTTATCTCACTTTAACTTTTTTTAGGTATATGCCTTGTTCACCAATTATTTATTGATTGTTTTATATGTATTTACATTTGGTATATCATATCAAGAGTCTCCTTATTCCCATAATATTCTAATGTATTATTATTTGAATTCATCAAGGAGTTATGAGACACTTTGGAATGTATAAGGATTATTTCTTTGAGGATTTTCAATGGTCTCATTTAAAAGTATCTTCATCTATGTCAACTTCCTTTATTGATTCTTGTACATAATTGATGTTTATCACTTATGATATCATCCACCTTGTTTAAATTAATTTCTTATGATTCATTTGACTCTAGACGTTCTATCTTGAAACCATTCACTATTTTACTCTTAATTGTTAGTGTTTATGATTTATTATTGGGGAATATTATTTACATTTAATATGTTAGTTTGAATATGAATGCATATATGTTTTATGTTTATCCCCATTCATAAAATAAATCATTAGACTTAATAATTATTGTGTGGGGACCCTTATAGACCCTCAGTGATTTAGTAGGTCTCATGAGACAAACAATGGTCTTGGCATGAGGCCTTGATGAGATAGATATTTATGGTCTTGGCATGAGGCTTTGACAGTATGGTCATGATGACCCGAATTATGAATTTCGTCATTATGAAAATAGTATTGATGGTTCGTGTTGTTATTCGAATAGTAGAATACCCATGATTATGTTTTATTATGGAATTATTTTTACATATCTTATTCCTTCCATAATGTGTTCATGTGTCACGAACCAGCCCGAGTCAACCCTAAACCAGTCACCCAGGCCAGCCTGCGACAAGTCACGAGAGGTGTTCCTGATCTTCCTAAGATGGTTCGTGACAAAATGGTATCAGAGGAGTTCGTCTCTTAGCATACCATTCTTTTAGAGTTCCCTTGTTATTTGGGGATGTCAAGGTAGATGGAGTAGGATTGTTGGGACTTGAAGGGTAAGTTCGGGAAGAGCGTCGCAAAATCTTACTCGTTCTGATCCTCGGGTTTCCATAGGAAGTATGGTTTTATTAGTGTCCTTTGTTCTTGCTGATTGTTTGGTGTTGGGATATGACAAGGGGAGTCTAACAAATAGCATATGTGAGCTCGCGGGGCCTGGAAAGCCACATGGTGTTGGGGCATGGTTCTAATAAGTCTCTCCATGTTGGTGTTGTGTTTTTCATATGGCCACCAACCATATGGTCAAGTCACCCACCAACACTAGTTCCCTTTTGTGGTTTTCTTGAACCTTTCATGAATTCTGAATTTTTTTTTTTTTGAAAATTCTTGTGTGAGAATTATGGAAATGGGTTTTAAAATAAGGATTGTATTTGTAAAAGTATAAAAGGGGTTTTCAAAAATTAAATATGATAATGGTTTTGGTAAGGTTGTGTTTTTTTAAACAAATTTTGGGGAGGAAGTGGAAATGATTTAATGGTATTGGATTTTCCCTAATCTAAACTTGTGGTTTGTTGAAATAAAATGTTTTGAAAGTGTGAACCATTTTAAATTAATTATGAAACTCTGTTTTAAATGGGGTGTTTTGTCCTGTTGAAAAGTGTTTGTATATAATGAATAGGTTTTGAAAATTCGTTTTTTTGCGGCTGGTGTTTTTCTGGAATGGGTTTTTGTCTTTTGTGGTTGTTAGATTATCAAAAGAGACCTTGTTGAATTTTAAAAAAAAATGGGGAAGGGCTATATGGAATAGAATGGTAGTTTTTGTAAGTTCTATTAAATGAAATGGATTTTTTTTAATCAAGTGGTTCTTGATGAAGTGTGGTTTGTTTTTTGGAATATGAAAAACATTATTGACTTGGTGGTTGGTGTCCCTTTTGACGATACCTGAATTATGGAATGATGTTGTTTTGTTTTGGCCTTTAGTGTTTTAATGGGTTCTCACATGCATGGTTTTATTGATATCTGGAAGGATGGCCTATATAGAATGGTTGTTGAGTGCCTGGGGTGGCACGTAAATGTTCATATGAGTGAGACTTGATGAAACACCATTATTGAATGTAAAAATCCACCAAGTTAGTTTTATTTTCAAAAAACAAATAGCTGAAAAATTGTGGTGTTTGTTTTGAACCGACGATTATGTGGATGGTTTATCCTATGTCTTAGATGTTTTTTCTATTCATTATGATTCTTTATGATCTATAATTCATACTATTATTTCATCTTGAGATGGAGTCTTTTTGGTGGTTTGGTTTTGGAGTAATGTTCAGTGGGTTTCTAAAGATGTGTTGGATGTTGTGATGTGGCCACAAATAGTTCTATGTTTTTTAATATTTCCAATTGATAAACTTAAGGATTTTTTCTCATGTTTCACAATCTATATCCACCTCCTAAAATAATTCCTCATCCCATTAGTTTAAATATGGAGCTATTCGAGATCGATTTAAAGTGCTTTCAGTTCGTGATAATTATTGTGGACATAACAGTTGGGTTCGTTGATGTTGATGCATTTCACCATATTCGTTGTCCATTCTACTCCTCCTTCCAAGTGAGATATAATTTTGATATATATCTATGAGTTCCTATTTAGATGAAAGTGTTTTGTTTATAAAGTTAGTTCTTTTTTTGAGTGGTGGGATACTTAGCACCTAACTGTAGGGCAGCAGATGCTTCATGATTTAGGGCTCGAGCCATAGGCCTCAGAGTGATGCTTTTCACACAGTCAGGAAATCTACAGAGGTGTGGGGCACTTGACCAGGCTCCTGCCTCCACCGTTGTGGTAAGGTAGTTTCTATTTCTATATTGTGGTTCCTCATTAATTTTAATTTCCATTTTTCACAACAAGTGGGGTGGAATCACCCCTCACACAGTGTCTATGGTTATGCCTTCATGGATGCAGGTTTCAGATCAATGTCTCTTTGTGGATTGCCTCTATAAATCGGGAGTGGTCTTGGTGTTACCTATTTGTAGGTGGAGAGTTTTGGTCAGTTCCTTGGTTTCTTTTGTGGTTCTGGTGGCCAAATTATTGGGTCCCCTTCCCTCCCCTCCCTGAGTGGTGGGGTTCCGAATCCGTGCTGAAAGTGTTGGCCAAGTTCTCATCCCCTCTGTTCAAGAGTGGGTGGTTTATATGTTCATGTTGTAACCCTCTTATCTTGGGTTGGTGGGTTTTTGTGGGAGATTTATTTTTGTACTTTTTAAAGTGAGTTAATATTGAGTTATTGTTTTTTTCATTGCAAGTTGGGTTCTAATGGTGGGGAGACCCACCACAGGTCTCATTGATTTTTCCTCCTATGAACTTGTTTAGTGCTAGTTGTTTATTAATTTTGGGGATTCCATTCTGTAATCCCCTAGATTCCTTGGTTTTCTTGAGTTCTATTTAGTTTGAGTGATTGTTTCTTTCATTGTGAGAAGGCCCAAAAATTGGGTTCTTGGCTTGGTTGTGGAGGTGGTGGCTTGATCGTTCCGTTGATTTTCACAAAGTGGTTGTGAGTTGGTGTTTTGTTTTGGGAAAGATGATTTATTTATGTTGATGGAAAATTTTATTTACCTATATATATAGGTTTGATCATGTTGATAATGAATCCTTAGGTGTTTATCTTTCAGCTGGAAAGTGTTATGGCTTTCCGAGGGTGGAAAGCTTTAATGATGGGGAGAATTGTGACACCCAGTTTTTCATGTCTTTATTTTGATCCGTTTCATTTGAAATACCAATACTTTTCTTGGGTATTGTGTGAGATTAATGTTGATTTTTTAAGTTTCATCTATGTCTAATCACCCTAATTTGGGTTCCCCATTGCTTGTTTAGTTGTTTTTGTAGAAAGGGTGGTTACTTCATGATTTGGGCCAACCGTGAGCCCATTTCCAGATTTAAAAACTAAATTTGTTTATTATATAACTTCTTTGTATTTCAACCTTTTTCACCCATTACACTTCCCAAATGGCCTAAACTAATATATTCAAACTATCATATCCTTTCTTACCCCTTAATAATTCATAATCATGGTGAATTGAGGTTACTTATTAAGGCATTGGGCCAGACCATGGGCTCATTTTCAGTTTTAACAAATTAAATAGTTTATTTTATATATAATTAACTATTTAATATTTTTCGGTTATTACACCTCCCACATGAATACAATATCCCTATACTCACCTCCATTATATATTTTCCCTATTTGGAGCTCAGAATAGTCGCGGAGTGGGGAAACATTCTCAATGTCTCTCAAATCGTCCATAATTGACAAGGTAAATTTTGTCATTCATAAATCAACAAATTCGTACTCTTTTGGCCACCAATATTATTCCCTAGATTCTTCCAGATCTTAGGAGTATCTCCAAGAATTTTCAAGTCATTACCTTTTATATAAGGGTGCATATATAGTGTAATATGAAGAGTTTTCTAGTTGAAAAGGTGAGATTCTTTATCCTTTATCCTCCATATTCTTCCTCCTTTCATTATTTATTGTTTTTATAATCTCCCCTAGTCCTGTTCAACTTAGGGTTCTGTTATTACATGATTTTTTATGGGGTTTTATTCATTTGGGTCTATTCGTCATAGGTTTAGGGTTTGTAAACCCTTGGTTGGTGATTTTGGGAGTGTGTTTCCATTACGCTAAGGATTTGAGGTAGGATGTCCATTGAACAAGCCATTTTCATTTAAGTTTCATCATTCCCATACTTTTATAACCATATTTATATGATATTTTCTACTTTGAAACCTTGGTTTTAAATGTTTTGTGTGCAAATTATGTTTTATGACTTATTTTGTTAAAAATATTGTTGTTTTGGTATAAATGTGCAGTCCTCTTGTTTGATAAATTATTCCATGAGATTACGCACTTGGTTTATATTATTTTGAATATGTTTCACTAGATTGAATAACTTTATGGAATTAAAATGGTATTTTATCCCTTTTTAATTTCTTAACATAAGTTTTTTTTAAAGAGTGCATGACACGTGTTCGGTAAATTGCTTGGTTGGCTTTTATGTGTCTAGTGCAATTTAAATTGATTTGTTTGGATTTATAAATACATTTTTATAATGTAAAAAAATTATTTTGTGATCCTTTTATGTCATTCCAATTTTTATTTGGTTTTTCAAATAAATTGGTTTTGGTTTACAACATGTTTTGGCCCGAGTTTCCAGAAAATGGATTTTTCACATTCTTATGAAAATGGTTATGTTTTGAATATGTAACCTGAGTGTTTTATGGGATTTATGAATGTGTATTTATGATTTATATGGTGTGTATACACCTATTTAAATAAAAATAAATTCATATATTTTTCAGATGTTAGTTTTGGGAAAATGTTTAAAGGCATGTTTGGCCTTTCCTAAAAATGAAGAATGAGTGTTTTACTTGTATATACCATGTTGTGTCAATTGGGATTGTTTTTTCATCCATGAAATTATTTTCTTAAATGTTTTTAGGGCTGAAATTTATGTTTGGGTATGGTCTTGTTTTGTGTTTATAATTCAAATAGTGTTTTTGAATGAGTTTTATGTGCAAAGCCTCAATACACTCCTTGAAAATGCTTTACGAAAATTTGTAGTGGTTTATTGATTCGTTAAAGAAATGTGAAGAAGTTTTATGATTTTTTTTGTGTTTTTATGGTTTAGGAATGGAATTTGGATGTGAAATGTGTATTTGATAATATGTGTAACTTTATTGATAACTAAAGGGAATCCTGGATATCTAGGTGGGAAGACGTGTACAAGTATGCCAGTGACTCTATGGGGTTTGGACCATGTTTCACGTAGCAAGTTTGATGATGAAAACACTAACTAAACTATAATGATGATGATTTTGGGGGACCAATAGGTCATGGGTATGATCCCTACTAGTGGCTCGTGTTCATGATAATGGATATTTATTATGGTTATTTTCACCGAGAGACGAGGTACCTGGGGCTCACAACTAACTAGTGCCTAGGGGTGTTCCCATGAGTTGTTCATTGGCTATTTTGTACTCACTATTGGCATACAATGTTTTTGGTTGGTAAATTCAGTATTTTGTGTTATTTATTTAAAAGTGTACAATCTTTAAAGCATCCCTCATTGAAACAATTTTCATTTTGAGGTTCCACATCTAAGAAAAATTGTTACTTACATTTTTGGTTATGAAACATGCATGTTTTCGTCTAATAATTATTGTAGCATGAAACCTCATTTGAAAAACATAATTTTATATATTATATTTGAAACTATAAATTGATGTTTCTTTTATAATAAAGTAATTGAATTGGGAATAGTATATCGGGCTAACCTACTGAGTTTTAATACTCATGCCTATAGTCTTCTTCTGTTTTTATCCCTTGTGCAGGTTTCAGATCAAGTTTGATCACCTTGGGAGATGTGTGATCATTTTGTTAGAGAGTGACCAGTGGGGTCACATGGAGTTCTTTGGTTAACTGGTTTGGCTAGTTGAGTTTTTGGATTAGTTTTACTTTCAGTTTTATGTACAAATAATGTTCAGTTCAATTTTTATATAAATGTTTTTTGGGCTGTCCATTTCTTGTCGTTGTTTGTTTGATTGTTTATATTTGGTAGAAATCATTCCCTTGTGTAATCTATTTATGCCCTTGGTGATTTTCACCATCCCGGGAGGATCGGGAACACCTCTCAGGACTTGTCACGGGCTGGCCTGGGTGACCGGTTCAGGGTTGACTCGGGCTAGTTTGTGACATCATGCTTATCGATAAAGGTATGTGTTTTTAGTTATTCACCATGCATAATGTTTATTTTTATAATATATTGCACTGTATTACTTACCCATAGCGAGTAGTTGACCTCAAACCTTTCTTATGTTTCATTTTATCAAGAGATGAAGATGTTTATTATGAATGACCTACAGGGATAAACATATAGTTGTAGATGTTTCCAACAAAATATATTTGATGTTTTTTATTTCATGATGTAATGTTGAACCTATGTATGTATATAATTTTCCTAAACTACTAAAATACTTGTTCCTTCGGGATTTTATTCCACATAATCATTCTAAATTATTAAATAATCCACTGACTTTTGGAAATTGGGGTTGGGGTTATATACTTTTGCTTGATGATATTTTTGTCTTACTAGTGGGTTTATGAATTAAAGGATCAAAGATAAAGTACTTCAAGTACCATAATAATAAAATATTATTTGGTAGACAAGGTAAATGAAGGATAGGATCTAGACCTAGAGTTTTTATCATGGTGGAAAAGCTAGCTTTTGGTGACCTAATATCTGGGTAGTTAATAGACGACAATGATGTGATCATGGTACATTTGATATTAGAATTTTAGGATCCTATTATGGTGGAAATGACGATATATTTTCATACCTAGAGAGACTACTAGTCAATAAGTATAATCTCAGTGGGTTACTCGAGCCACTTATAGTGCCCATGTGACAGTGGTAGGACATCATGATGGTCTCTATGATAGGGTTACCTAGGACCCCTAAGAGTTGTGAAATTTTCTGAGTGACTATTAATCTTCTGAATAAATCTTCACATTTTGTATTAACATGAGGGACTCACTCGGTTTATAAAATTTTAATGCTCTATGTTCTTGAGATCTTATGATTACATGGAGTTCCCTTGTGAATTCTATCAAATAGAGACAAAAATTCCATATCATACCATTGGGATGTCTATGATAAATACATAGGAACTTAGTTGATACTGAGTATAAAATAACATCCCTTGATAGATGGAAAAATTATTGGATGATATGAATATTTTATGATATACATTGATCCTGAATTGAAGACTTTAGTGGAGTGAGAAATGATCATCTATCCTATATTTAGTTAATATAAAATAAAAATTACTGTAATTTTATTTAGATGGAACCATACGTGGGTAATTATTGGAGAACATATTGATCAAAACAGTGTCATCATGTGTTATGTTAGCTATAATTTTTAAGGATTAGTTTGGATCAAGGGTCCTACAAGGGCGTTCATATGATTTAGAATAGGTTTCTCATTTCCCAGAGTAGGTTAAGATTTTATGCTGACTATATGATGATTATTTTAGAGTTATCTATGAGTTGTTAGGTTTTCTTGAGTGTGACTCCTCAATTGGGCCTCCAATGTGTAAGGATTCAAGTTAAGATAGACCCATGGTTTGTTTCACCATTAATGATCACTGATTTTTTTTCAGTTCGTGGTGTAACATTTTCACCTTCCTCCACATCATCAATGCATGAATTATGTGTTTCATGTGTCTTAACTCTAGAGGCACGTAACTGATAGTGTTTATATAATTGACTATGATGATGTTCAGTTAGAATATTATGTATGATATTATGATATTATAGTACATAATTTTTCTAGATATATAATCTATCACTAGGGATGATGGTACCACATGTCTGGATTTGATTGTATCATTTATTCATGTTGGATGAGACATGGGAGTGCGATTTTGATGTTCATGATCAGTGTCCTGAGTAGTCTGAGAAAGATTTTTAATGTTATTTATCTGGGAAAATTAGTCAATAGAGGGGTATAATTATAATATATTAAATTTTTATGAAAACAAAACACTTTTTCTTAATAATTCATGAGTTTTTTATGTGAAAAAATGTAATTTTTTACAAAAATATCCTTAAAAATGATATCTTTTGGTGTGAACTCATCCAGGGGTAAAAGTCTTGTTACAAATTTATAACATTATGTTGAGTAATTTCAGATTCAGGTACTGAGTTAGCATAAGATACATGGGCTAGGAAATAATAGAATATCTATGAAATAGTATATCAAATTTGAAATGTAGGACCAATATTAGGTCTGAAATGTAGTCTCCCCTAGGAGTAACATAGATATTGTACACATAATGTGTCTAGTTTTATCAATCCTAAGAGTAATTGTTTTACCCTTATCTCTTTTATTATTATTATTCTAATCATAAAATTTCTTTTTTTGTTTATCTCCTCCTCACATTCAATTTTCCCTCCAATGTTATATGACCCTTATAATTGGAATCTTGTTAATCATCCATTGTGACCAATTCTAATTAGTAATGCCTTAATGTGGTATAATTAAAGACACCTCCATCAATTTTAGGTTTAATTGAATATTAATCCGGGTTTCATAATTAGGGGATTGAAATAAGGTGAAATCTTAGGCTATATATTATCAAAATAATTTTTGATTTTGTTGTTGTTGATCCCCATCGAGTTCGACATACCCCTAAGACTTCTCCACACATAATAGGTGAATCATTTGGATATAGTATGGATTTTACATCCAAGTTGATAGTGTGAGTTATTCCATTATTCCATCTAAATGTTTCACAAAAGTGGAAGATTAGGGCTATTGATTTTTTATTTTAATATGTATATTCATTTATTAACTAAATTGTGTAAAAAAATTGTTGAAATTAAATAAAATGATGAAACCAATATTATCAACAATAATTCTTAAATTATCAATATATAACCTATAAAAATTATAACATGATAAATATTAAAAATTATCTTAATATTATTTCACTAAATTATCAAAGTATAAATTATAGAAAAATTATAAAAAGATAATTTCACCTAATTATCAAAGGATAATTTTGGAGAAATTATCAAAAGATAATTATTATAGGATAATTTATACAAAATTATCAATGGGTAGTTACTAAAATAAAAAGATATTTTTTATAAAATAATAATTATATGGAACAGCCGTGTAAGTTCATAGTTTAATATGTTGAAACATATATTACCAAATATTGTTTTATAATTATTCTTGAGTAGTATATTGCAAGAAAATGAATTGGTCTAAAATGATATTTTCGAAATTATCAAGGAGAGAGGAAATATCATCACATTTTATATATTATTTATAATTTAAATATTACCTTGGAGTAAGGAGGTATCATCATGAGTGATAATTAATTTAATTTTGAAATAAAATAGATGGTTTTGGTTCTAGGAACCTTTGATGAACCTCAAGAATTTAAATGTAAAAAACTATGATGAAATGTTCCATGAAGAGGTTTTATTTGCTATTAAGGTTTTGAATCAAGATTTTGAACCACACAAGGTTGTTCATCCTTCCAACTGATATACAAATGTTTTCATTTGGATGTTCCTCAGTTCATTTTATCTAATTTACACATGTTTCTATATTATAATTTATTTTCTGTAATACATGATATCATTATTGATTGCGATTATATTTGGTTGTGGGTGTATAGCTTGAGAGACTCTCTATGATTTTTATTCCATGAGTGATGTTAGAGTATCTTGTTTCCATGTTTAATTATGACTACATGTTGTTTTTTGTTTATTACTTATTTATCATGTTTATAGGATCCTCACATATGATATACAATATATATATATATATATATATTATTTTATTGTAGGTATAATTCATGGTTCATGGAAGAGGTGTACCATCCTAAAAATTTTATCCCTTAGAGGGGGAGTGTGCTTGACTAGTGATCATGGAATCGATGGACCTGAGCACCTGGAAGGGATGTGATGTTATCGTTGAATACCATGCATCAAGAACTCCTTCATGTTGTATTCCATATATAGTTCAATCCTTTTAGTTTCATGTATTATGATGGGATATCATGATCTATACCATATATCTAGTACCCCTTCAATTTTCACACCCCATATCAGTCAGTTATAAGAGATATGAAAATTCCAAGTGGATGGTTGATGAGGGTATATGTATTTATTGATAGTATAGAAGAATTAATCCAATGTAAATATATGATTATGACATATTTTACTAGTGATTAATAATGAAAAGAGAAATATGAAATGATTTTGAGAAATATTCAAGAAGGTTGGTGAGGATTCCTAAAAAAGTTTTATGGAATCATTGATTGTCATTTGTTAAGAAAGTTATCAATGATTGGTTATTATACATGGATAATTTTTAATGACTCATTTGTTGATATTTGGTAACACAAATCTCCATGATTAGTGATGATTCCTAGATAATTATTATGGATTATTTTAATTTCATTGTATTTCATGCTTGAGAAATTATCCATGTTTCAAATGTGATTATTATTTGATTGATCATATGTTTAAATACATGTTTCAATTACTATAGAAGATTTCACATTGATTTCAATATTTGAAGAAGATCTTGTGATCATGATTATATATAATCAATTTTTTTAATAATCATATAATTGGGGACCATTCATATTCTGATGATTTATTACACATTTAATTATTTATCAAAGAGTTTTTGGTAAAGACCGTGAAAATACTTATTTTCATGAAGTAAAGAACATGAATTATGAAGTCCATAAAAAATACAATTTCATGAAGAATAATTGAAGATAACCATTTGAGATTTTTTATTTCATTATCATGTGAAGAAAATTTCCATGAAAACCTAATTTAATTGGACAAAGGAGAATCGAGTTGGGATTGGTATATTATAATAATTGTTGGAGTTTAATATAAAACATAGATAAATTATAAGTATTATATAAATATTTAATAAAAAATATGTAAAACCAATACTAGACCCAGTGGTTATCTATCAACCACTCATAGGATTACCCAAGGGTCAACTCCCCTAGGAGAGCATGCAAAAGGAGGCGTCATGGAGGCATATAGGAGGTGAGCCCATGTATAAGTCCCACAAATGTAAGAAAGGGTGCATGCATATGAGACTCATAGAGAGCATGTATGAAGTTGAATAGGTTGGGACAGAATCTCATTTTGGGTGTGTGTGTGTTTGGGTGTTGTTCCCCACCTCTATCTTGAACTAATAGAGTTGGGAATTATAACATTAAGAAGAGTAAAACTAAGCTACATAGCAATGTCGGATGTAGGGAAAAACTAATTTATTCCTATAACATTAAATATACGAACATAACCAAGACCGCATGATGCAGCAGATCTGATCCATCTGATCAACCAAAGAAATCATAATTATCCTCCAACATTAAAGGGTGTTTATAGTGAAGATCTTCGACCATGTTTTATCCATGGTAATTATGGAATCAATCTAGTTTAATATTTTATCAAATGATTAAGGCTGATTCTAAATCCTTTGATCCAGGAGAAGTCTATGCACACAGTATATTTGATATCTATGCTCTCGTACTCATGAATAAAATGATCATAATCCATGATTATCACCTCATGAAATAGAGACTTCAGATGATGCTAATGAGTGATAAAAACATGAATTTTATTCAAAATGAATTTACATGAATACAGTTACACTTTCATGCATGCAGACTAATTAAAAAGATGGTGTAAATAACATAAAAGGGAAGAATATGGTGCATTTGAGAGTTTAAAGGGAAACCAATCCCCTCAAGTGAAAATGATAACAATATTTCATGTTATGAGGAACCATAAATACTCAAAAAGATAATTTCAAGCATGATGTATACCGACCTAGTCCTTTAGTTATTTAAATGAGTTGTTGAATTTGTGTGTCTACAAAAATTTAATCCCAAAAATAGTAGGTGTTATGAAATGAATTAATATATATTAGATTTGTGATATTTCTGATTCTACATGAATAATTTATAAAAACCAATAATTAAGGTATTTGTATGCATCGAGATGCATAAATGCATGAAGATGGGTTGAGACGCGGCTTACATCTAGATGCATGAGAAGAAATGTGTCATATTTAAACCCCTTAGGTATTTGTGGTTTATTTTATAAAGATATATAATACCCATAGTCAATGGGGTATTTTAGAGTGAGTTGAAAATATAATATATCTTCTAATGGGTATTCATATTTGGTGTTGGAAATATGTCATTCTTTCCACATTTAATTGAGTATTTAAAAGGGGATTTTAAATCAAAAAAATAATTATAATCCAGTACATAATAATAAGTATAAATATTCGAATTAAGTTGATGAGAAAATTTAACATAGTGGAGAAATATATATTTTTCATCTTGATACAATATTTGTTTCTAAGAGTGATAGAGTCATTGCTGGGTAATTATTTAAGAAGGTGATCACATGTACCTGATAATTTGATCAAAAGTCTCAAGTATAGATTTTCTAAAGTTCATGAGGAAGTAAACAAGAAACTATTATCTAGGAAGATTTTTTATGATATTGAGAGAATGATCCTAAAATGGATCAAACATTAATGTCATTGACTAACTAGTGGTTCCAGTATAAATAATTCCATTGAATAATTTTGGTAATAGTATAATAAATTCCATACACTTAAGAATAATTAATCAGTTCCTTCATAAAAATTGTATGAAATTTCTAGGAACTTATAATCACTAAAAAGTTATGGTGATAAGATAATCCATGAAACAACCATAAGTTCATCATGGGATAGAGTAGGTATTTTACCAAACCATTTAAAATATTTATGTGTGGTTGTCTCTTTTATTATCTACATTACATGTGTATGTGATTTTTAAGAGTGCCCAATAGATCAATTAGTCTAAATTTGGGAAGAGGTTTTATAGAAAGTGGGGATATTTAAATTGAAATAAAACTCGATAAAATATGGGTACATTAACTCACCCTCATCTTAGTGGCCCTACAAAATCCATATGGAATTTTCATGTTGTATGTCATATATTAGGACCTCCTAAGAGTTTCATGTCATACACTAGGAATGATGACATGAGGTTTTATAAAAACGGTTGCACTATCTCATTTGAAATATTAGTTACTACCAAAAAATTTGTATTTTCTGTCTGTCATGTAGTTGAGTCTGATATGGTCATGGGTTTGTGGATGTTTGGTTAGCACACGACCACTCAGTTTTTTATTGTATGTTTTTACATTACACATTTATTGTCATTGTTTCATAGATTTTTCAAACATCATCACAATAGGTAAGGATGAATTGGTGGTATCTTACTTGGTATTGTACTGGAATCTTACTCAGAAATTTCTATACAGTTATATATTTTATGAGGAACCAATCCAAGGGAAAAAATTATATGGTGGATGGATAATCAATAGAACATAGATAAAGTGGTGAACCAAGATAGAATGTATAGGATCTCTGATGTTAATTTTATTATTTATTTGTATAACTTCTACTTATTATACTAGATAGTCTTACCACATTAGTATCTGATCTTATTTATATTACATATATTCACTTTATTAGTTATAAAATTTTTACTTTGAATTTTTATTTTCTTTTATTTTTGTTTATTATTGATCCTATGATATGTCACTAAGGTTATAGTCTACCAACCGATGGAATCATATCCTCACTTATATTTGGTAGCCTCTTGTGTGTGGGGAGGTCCACATGTGGTCATGTCATAGTCCATATAAAACCTGGTGGTTTGTGTTGGGGCATTAAAATTTTCATACGATATAAATCTATAGAATTGGAGGGTAGGTGGAACATATATTTGATATTTTTATAATTCATTACATTGGAATGCCACATTACATCACATCAGTATTCACTTGATTGATGGACTTATTTCTACACTTGAAACATTTACCAAAACCATAGAGACTGTAACGACCTAAAGTTTTTCAATGGAAATTCCCTTCTTATAAATATGTCATAAAATAACATGAAATCCCAACATAATGAACTACTAAGTGATAAGTGACCTTTCAACATAAGTTTTTCACTCCTATGTTTGGAATTTTGAAAATCTGGCATACACGGTTGTGTTCAAGATGATCTTTGAAGTCTAATGAAACAAAAATATTTTTTGGTGAATAGTGACCTACCCTTATGAATAGTAACATGCCCTTATGAATAGTAATATGACCCTTATGAATAGTAAATCATCGAACATAAGAGTAACATTACCTATGAATAACTAAATAAAATTTAGTCATCTTAGAAAGTGACAATTTGACCTTAGTAAACGTTTTGGTATTTTCTAAGTCATAAATTATTAATTATAATTATTTAATTAATTTAAGAGAATATTTATTTCCATATAATGTATTCATAAATTATTGAATCAATTAATTATAGTTTTTAGATAATTTTATAAGACCCTACGTAATTTTTAGAAGCACTATAAAATCAGTTTTAATCTTAGAAACTGTTTTTTAAGTAAATTGTGATTTTAATTAAATATTAAATTATTAATATTTAGAAATTGATTTTTTAAAAATAGTCTTCATTTTTGGATTCTAGACATCAAAAATGGTAGGGGTAAATTTTTGGGTTTTTTCTGAAATACGTCAATTTTCGGGTGAATAGTAAAAAATACAGTTTTTCGCATAATCGGTGTATACTAAATTGCATCATTAATGATGTAATGATGACATAAAAATTCTATAACCTTATTTTCGGACAAATTATATTAAATTTCATAAATTGTTTCTTAAAATAAAATAAATCCAATTCTCAAACCTAAAAAGAACTTTTCAAAGCCTAAAGTCAAAAGGTAGTTTCTTAAAGTGTCTTTTTCTCTTTCTTTCACTTTACTTTTAATAAATTAATGAATTCTAATTATGAAGAAGATTTAAAGCCTAAAAATAATTATATTATATTAATATATGATTTAGGATGTCAAAAAACTACTATTACAAGTCTAACTCTTGATATATTAGTTTATTTAATATTTTATACCAAAAACACCTCCCTCCTCATGTATAAATAAGCCCTCCCCCACCTCTTGCCAAACCACACCTCTCAAGCATCAAGAATTTTCTAATCTCTACCCAATAATCTCCCTTAGCCCCTTCCCCACATCCAAGAGCTTCTTGTCTCATCAAAAGACCAAGATTAGGTCCTTAAGGAGGTTCTCAAGTGAAGGATTCAAGAGGTAATTTCCCTCCCTCTTCTCCTTTAATTTCTTTTCAAGTTCAAGTTCCTTTCTTGATATCTCCCAACCTATATTCATCCAAATTGTTTTTTAACTCCATTATTATACATATAATGTAATTTTATGACTCTAATGGGATATTATATCACCCCACACTATAATGCCCTAGCCTTAACCCTTACTTAATCTTGAGTTATTACAAGATTACCCATTGATGATCTTTTCGGGTTTAGAGTTTTAGAGAATTAGATCATAAAACTTGAATTACATTCCACATATAAACAAAGTGGTTACATAAAGATAGTATTCTTCATTACCATCAATGGAAACATATATAAAATAAAACATGGATTATTTCTTGACACTTCCTTGACACTATCATCATATCATGTACCTTTCCCTTGACCTGTGAAAAACATTTCAAAAAAACTTGGGATGAGCATAAAAAACTCAGTAAGGGATATAAAAAATATGGAAAGGAAACATGGGTACATATATACATAAGAATGAGATCATACATTACCCATAAAACATAATCACTTTAACATAGATCATCACATCATGAATAAATCATAGAAATCATAAGACATAAAGGTAACTTGAGGCATTCATAACATTCTTACGTAGGCAGTAACCCTCTTGGTTGCGTTTGGAATACTCATCATAGTATATTCCCTAAATATCTTCGGAGAAACCTTAACATTTCACTCCTTCGCGTTACCCAATGCATTGGAGAGCTATATCGGGCTCACCCGCCCTTAGTTTATCACGGAACCACCCGTCTTCATAATAATGCCCAAGAACCTCAACACAATCGTATCACATAAAACATGCATAAAGGAAACATAACATTTCCACCTTTCAATCACAAGATATCAATACAAAACATTGATAAAAAACATTTTGAAAACCATTTTCAATACCAAAATAAAAGAAAAGTAAAACATGGTATTTATTTTTCTTTTAATAAGAAGGTATGGCTTGTAGAGGAAGCCGAAACTCAAATAACGGTCACGACGGCGGAGAAGTCGTTGTCGCCGCATACGTACGACAAAAACATTCCCTTTTGTCGTTTAGTAAACGCTTCGTATAAAAAATATTCCTTTTGAATAAATGTAAAATTCAAAGGGGTTTATACACTGTATAAAATAAGGTTGTGTATAAAACAAAATATGCCTCAATGAAAGGAGATTGAGACGAAGTCCCATACCTCGGGTCTGACTTGACTCGATAATTCTTTAATGTCCTGAATAATAAACTTGAGTTAATTTATACTTGTTTAAGAACCTTTTTCAAGTTCATTATTCCTTTTATATCACTTATTTCCATGTCATGAACACTATGTAATTATTTAAGTTAATAACGGTCGTTTTAACGATCATTGGTACTTGAGTCAAAAATAAGCCCTTTATAATTACAATTTGTTCATATATCCATTATATCCAGGATTATAATAATGATTTATATATCATATATATCATATATATTCAGTATATACGTGCATTTATAATATTACATAATCATTTAGAGGTATGAAATGAAATGCACCGTTCATGGAGACGGTAAGCCGTACGTACGCATGAACGCTACTTTAATTTTTATTTCGTATTTTATAGAATGGAATCATAATGATATAAAGGTATATTATAATTCCAGTATAATATAATATATAATATCATAGTTCCATCCTTTATACGTCCCAGATATGGTATTTAATGAATCAAATCACTTTGAGGGGGCGGTAGTCCGCACTTCCTTAAATGAAGATATCACGTTTACCCATAATGGAAACCATAAAGGTATACCAAAAATGAAAAATACATAATATTAAGAAAAACATAAACATGTTATATATCATATATAAATATAGTGACATCTTAATGGCCACCTTTGAAGGTGTTAAAAGAATGTTGAACAATCATCGTTTCGGGAGGCATAAATTCACCATCCACGGAAACAGTATGTTCATTAACCATTAGATGTAGGTGTGTGTAAGTGTACCTCGAATCCTTCTTATAACAACATCCTAGTATATTTAATATACTGGAGTTGTTATAAAAGAAATGAATAAAAAGAGTTTAGGGGGTTGGAGAAGCAAAATCAAACAAAAGGACTCAAAAGAAGACATTACCTTGAAATCGGGTAACTCTCTTAGATTTGAGCTCAAAGGCTTCCTTGGGAAGTCTTCTGCCCAATTTGAGGCTTAAAGGAGTAATAGAGGGAAGTGGAGAGACAAAATGGGCCGGGGTTGGCCGAGCCAAAGCCTTTGGGAGTGTGGGTAAGGAGGTAGAGGTGGGGGCCTTTTATAAGAGGAGAGGAGGGGCACTCTTGGAAAGTAAAGAAATATTACTTTATTTGAAAATGAGTTTCGGACTTAAATGGTACCACATTGATATAATTCTAGGATAAGGTGATAAGGGTTCGAAATACACCCATCAAATAGGTTTTTTACATGTGTAGGTATTAGATTTTACATTATCATTCCATTTTATTTAAATCGTTAAATAATGAGGTCATCGCTGCATCATCATGATGTCATAAATAATTTAATTTATTTAAAGTCTAAAAATTATAAAAAAAATACTATGATGTAGGAAATCGTTTTATATTTCTAATTAATATTTATAATCAAAAATATGATCTTTATAACCCCATGTAAAAAAAAATTCGTAAAACATATTATGTTTGTGTCATTTTTACTTTTACATTAAATAAAAAGATATTTATGTCATTTCCCAACCAAAGTGGCTCCATGGGGTCCCCAAGTTGACCCATGGATTTTCTTGGTCGGCCATGACACATCCAATAAGGTTAGGACATGTTTCTAGGTCATTTTATATTATTAAAGCATTATTTTTACCTTAAACTACACTAATTACAAATAATCGCGATTAAAAACTTAATAAGTTACTAATCACCAAAAAATTATTTTAATCTCATTGAACCACATTTTACTTCTTAATGACAACCATTTATGTTGGACTTTTGAAAATCAAATCACCGAAGTGACAAAGTTTCATTTAAACGAAAAAATTAGTTTCTTTAACTACCACTTAGTGATTTCACTATTCATCAAAAATTGAAGTTTTTCAGAAAAATACCAAAACTTCACCCTAAACTATATTTGATATTCTGAATTCAAAAATGAAGTCTAATTTACAAAATTCAAAACATATAAGTCACATTAATTAATTTAATAATTAATTCCCGCTGTCAGAGCAAATAGCGTGTTTTTATGAAACAATAAGTATCAAAAGATTGACACTAGTTTAAGTCTGATTTCAAATTGAAATTAATTCCAATGTCCACCATTGGATTAAATGGTAAAAATATATTCAGATTACACTTTAATACCAATTAAAAAGATAATCTAATCATATAAATAAATTAGATTAAAAAGCAGTTTTGATGTAAAATGTAGTATTTTTCACTATTCATTAAAAAATGAACATTGTCAGAAAAATACCAAAAATTCACAAAAAGTAAATTTTGATGTCCCAATATTAAAGAATAAGTTTATTTTGACAAACATAGCTTATAAAATTGTCAAAAGATAGATTTAAAAATGGTTTTCCATTAAAAGGCAGTAAAACAATCTTTTAAAAATATTAGTGTATTCCATGCTTAAGATTGGATTTATTTTAATTTTTAGCCTCTAAAACACTATCTAATTCATTAATAGGCATAGATAAAAATATCTATTATTCATTACTTACTTGGGATGTTACATCCTTCCCCCCTTTAGAAAATTGTGTCCCCGCAATTTATTTATTTATCGAATAAATGGGGGTACTTATCCCTCATTGCATTTTCAGATTCCCATGTTTCCTCTTCAATCATGTGGTTTTTCCACAAAACCTTTACCTGGTGAATCACCTTATTCCGTAACACTTTCTCCCTATGGTCAAGAATCTGGACCGGTTGTTCCTCATAAGATAGGTTCTCTTTCAGCTGAATTACCTCTGGACTCAAAACATGAGATGGATCTGGCATGTACTTTCCCAACATCGAAACATGAAAAACATTGTGTACCTGAGATAAACTCGGAGGTAAATCCACTCGGTAAGCAACTGATCCAACTCTCTCCAGAATTTCATATGGTCCAATGAACCTTGGACTCAGCTTTCCTTTCTTACCAAATCACATCACACTTTTCCATGGTGATATATTGAGAAAAACATGATCACCTACCTCAAAAGATAGATCCTTCCTCATGTTGTCTGCATAACTCTTCTGCCTACTCTGAGCTGTTCTCATGTGCTTCTGAATCAGCTGAACTTTTTCTGCCAACTCTTCTACCAATTCTGGTCCCATCAACTTCCTTTCACCCACTTCATCCCAGAAAGCTAGAGTTTGACACCGATTCCCATATAATGCCTGAAATGGTGCCATCTGTATACTATAATGAAAAGTGTTATTATATGAAAATTCAAACAAAGAAAGATGTTGGTCCCAACTTCCCTGATAATACATAGAGAAAGAACGTAGCATATCCTCCAAGGTCTGAATTGTTCATTCTGACTGCCCATCTGATTGAGGATGAAAAGCTATACTAAAATTTAATTCAGTACCCAACGACTCCTGAAGGCCTTTCCAAAAGTTAGAAGTGAACCTAGGATCACGATCACATACAATGGAAGGAGGAACTCCATGTAACCTAACTATCTATTTAAGATACAAACGGGAAATTTGATCCAGGGGAAAAGTATCTTGTATAGCAAGGAAATGAGCAGATTTGGTCAAGCGATCAATAATAACCCAGATTGCATTATTACCTCGATATGTCTTCGGTAATCCCACAACAAAGTCCATGGATATATTCTCCCATTTCCAATCTGGCACTGGTAGAGGCTGAAGCGTCCCTTTAGGTAACTGTCGCTCTGCTTTAACCTGTTGACAAGTCAAACACTTCACAGTAAAGTCAGCAATATCTCTTTTCATTCCATCCCACCAGTAAAACTCCCGCAGATCTCTGTACATCTTAGTACTGCCAGGATGAACTGAAAACGGAGAACTATGAGCTTCACATAACAACTCTCTCGTCAAATTTGAATCACAAGGCACACACAATCTCTTCCCAAATCTCAAAACACAATCATTATCAATGTTGAATTCCGGAAACTTACCTTTCTGAACTAGCTCTACCTTTTTCTACAACTCACTGTCTTGCTTCTGTGCTTTCTTGATTCTATCTGATAGAGATGGTCTCACTGATACCTGAAACAAAACAGAAGAACTTCCTGCACCAACAACTTCTATGCCAAAGTTCATCAAATCCTTAACCAAAGGATCACGTTCCAAACGCAACATTGCTAATGAAGCATTACTTTTTCAACTCAAAGCATCAGCCACTTTATTTGCTTTTCCCGGATGGTAATGAATTGTACAATCATAATCCTTGATTAATTCTAGCCATCTCCTTTGTCTCATGTTCAACTCTTTCTGAGTGAATATATACTTTAAACTTTTGTGATCAGTATATATTTCACACTTTACTCCATACAAATGATGCCTCCAAATTTTTAAAGTGAAAACAACAGCAGCTAATTCCAAATCATGTGTAGGGTAATTTACCTCATGAGTTTTCAACTATCGTGAAGCATAAGAAATTACCTGATCATTCTTCATTAGGATGCAACCAAGTCCTTTCAATGAAGCATCACTGTATATAACAAACTCACCATTCCTGGAAGGTAGTGCCAAAACTGGAGCATTCACCAATCTTCTTTTCAATTCCTGAAAACAAACATCACATTCTTTTGTCCAGATAAACTTAACACCCTTCTGAGTTATCTTAGTCATTCGACTAGATAATCGTGAAAAATTTCTAACAAACCTTCGGTAATAGCCTGCCAAACCAAGGAAGCTACGAATCTCGGTTACATTTGTGAGTGTTGGCCATTCTTTCACAACTTTTGTTTTTGTAGGATCAAAAGTTATTCCATATTTAGAAACAATATGACCAAGGAAAGAAATTTGTTGCAACCAAAACTCACACTTCCTGAATTTTCCATACAGTTTCTTTTCTTTTAAGGTTTGCAAGATAACCCTTAAATGTCTTTCATGCTCCTCTTTACTTTTAGAAAACACCAAAATATCATCAATTAAAACCACCACAAACTTATCCAAGAACTCATGGAAAATTCTATTCATTAAGTCCATGAATATAGCAGGTGGATTGGTTAGCCCAAAAGGCATTACTACAAATTAATAATGGCCATATCTCGTACGGAATGCAGTCTTCAGAATATCTGCCTCCTTTACCTTCAGCTGATGGTACCCCGATCTCAAGTCAATCTTTGAAAAAAACTGAGCTCCCTGGAGCTGATCAAACAAATCATCGATATGAGGCAAAGGATATTTGTTCTTAATAGTGATATTATTCAAGTCCCTATAATCAATGCAAAGTCTCATAGAACCATCTTTCTTTTTAACAAATAAAACAGGAGCACCCCAAGGTGATGTGCTAGGTCGAATGAAACCTTTCTCTAATAAATCTTGCAATTGCTCCTTCAACTCTAAAAGTTCAATTTGAGCCATTTGATAAGAAGGTTTTGAAATTGGATTAGCATCAAGAACTAAGTCAATAGTAAACTCAACTTCTCGATCTGGTATTATTCCAGGCAACTCATCAAGAAAAACATCAGGATACTCATTTACCACTGGCACATCATTAATCTGAACAGTTCCTTTATTTTCAACGATGTGTGCAAGGTAACATTCATTTCTATCTTTTACAAGTTTCTTGGCCTCTTGATAAGTTATCAACAGTAAGGGTTCATTCTTGTACAAAAACTGAAAGTCTTTCTAAAAAGAAACTTCTTTATCTCTACAGTCAATCTTAGCATGGTAAATAGAGATCCAATCCATACCCAGGATAACATCAAACTCTACTAGAGGTAGAACAATAAGGTTTGTATGTAGGTTCTTTCCACAGATAAGGATAGGAAGATTCTTATAAATTCTTTTTGCCTCAACATTTCCCCCAGGTGTTTTTACCACAAGTTCAGGAGTCACATCTTGAGATGGTATTCCCATTTTACTAGAAAAGGTTTCAAAGATGAAAGAATGTGTAGACCCCGAATCAAACAACATACTGATAAAGTACCTGATACAACTTCATTTGATGGCCCGACGTCTGCCGAAGTAGTTGCAAAAGATTTCACCACCCCTTTCTGCTTGTAGTCTAACTGCTTCCCATCACTCAAGCTCTTTGTCGGACACTCGTTTGCATAGTGACCCATCTCATTGCACTTATAACATTTCACTAACTGTAAATAAAATTTGGTTTTACCATCACCCTGATCTTTTTCAATGCAATCACGAGCCTTATGTCCCATCATACCACATCGATAGCACTTTCCAGAATTCAGAAGACATTCCCCCGCATGCCTTTTTCCACATTTATCACAAACTGGAAACTTAGTTTTCTTACCATCAGACTTTTTTGAAGAATTCTTACCTTTCTCCTGCCACCTCGGTCTCTTCTTCTGCTGGTTGTTATAGAACACTTGGTCATCAGCAAACTCCATTTCCACATTCTCAGCACATTGAACAAGCTTTTCATAACTTTTAAACTCACGAGAAGCTAATGCCCTTCGATATTTTGGCTTTAATCCTGAGTAAAAATGATTGATTTTACTATCAAGGTCTCGGATAAAATTTGGAGCATACCTTTCCAATCGAGTGAACCTTTCTTCATAGGTAGCCACTGAGTCTTCCTCTTGCCTCAATTCCAAGAATTGATTTTCCATCCTAAGTCGAATAGCCTTAGGAAAATACTTCTCAAGAAACATACCTTTGAATTCATCCCAGTCAAGAGCATCAATCTCATCAGCATCCCTGATATTTTTAACCATCAACCACCACTGATCTGCCTCACCCTCCAAACGGTAAATTGCAAGACTAACCTTTTGATTGTCTGAACACCCCATGACATCAAAAATCTTCTCCAGTGCTTTAATCCACCCTTCAGCTAGCACAGGGTCAGATGATCCTCTGAATGATGGGGGATGTTGCCTCATGAAATGTTCCACCACTGACATGTTCCTCTGTGGTTGATCTGGCTGATCTCATGCATTGATACCACCACCATTTATTGCCTGAGTCAACTGTGCCATCACTGTAACAAACTATTCAGTTCCAATTCCTACCATCTCAGGATGCTGATTCGGAAGGTTATTTCCTTCTGCATGCCTTCTTAGAACTGCATCCCTATTTCCTCTGTGGAAAACCATTCTGAACAAACATGTCTTAGATGAAGCAACATGGTAATCTTCAAATACTATATCACTTCAATTTGACCATAAAAAAATATTTTTGGATAATCATTTAATATAATTCTAACTCCTAAATTTATCTAAACTGACCTCTGATACCAAATCTAAGGCCCCAGCCTTAAACCTTACTTAATCTTGAGTTATTATAAGATTACACATTGAGGATCTTTTCGGGTTTATAGTTTTAGAGAATTAGATCATAAAACTTGCATTACATTCCACATATAAACAAAGTGGTTACATAAAGATAGTATTCTTCATTCCCATCAATGGAAACATATTTAAAATAAAACATGGATTATTTCTTGACACTTCCTTGACACTATCATCATATCATGTACCTTTCCCTTGACCTGTGAAAAACATTTCAAAATAACTTGGGATGAGCATAAAAAGCTCAGTAAGGGATATAAAAAATATGGAAAGGAAACATGGGTACATATATACATAAGAATGAGATCATTCATTACCCATAAAACATAAGCACTTTAACATACCTCATCAAATCATGAATAAATCATAGAAATCATAAGACATAAAGGTAACTTGAGGCATTCATAACATTCTTACGTAGGGAGTAACCCTCTTGGTTACGTTTGGAATACTCATCACAGTATATTCCCTAAATCTCTTCGGAGAAACCTTAACATTTCACTCCTTCGCGTTACCCAATACATTGGAGAGCTATATTGGGCTCACCCGCCCTTAGTTTATCACGGAACCACCCGTCTTCATAATAATGCCCAAGAACCTCAACATAATCGTATTACATAAAACATGCATAAAGGAAACATAACATTTCCACCTTTCAATCACAAGATATCAATACAACACATTGATAAAAAAACATTATGAAAACCATTTTCAATACCAAAATAAATGAAAAGTAAAATATGGTATTTATTTTTCTTTTAAAAAGAAGGTATGGATTGTAGAGGAAGCCAAAACTCAAATAACGGTCACGACGGCAGAGAAGTCGTTGTCGCCGCATACGAACGACAAAAACATTCCCTTTTGTCGTTTAGTAAAAGCTTCGTATAAAAAATATTCCTTTTGAATAAACGTAAAAGTCAAAGGGGTTTATACACTGTATAAAAGAAGGTTGTGTATAAAACAAAATATGCCTCAATGAAAGGAGATTGAGATGAAGTCCCATACCTCGGGTCCGACTTGACTCGATCATTCTTTAATGTCCTGAATAATAAACTTGAGTTAATTTCTAATTGTTTAAGAACCTTTTTCAAGTTCATTATTCCTTTTATATCACTTATTGTCATTTCATGAACACTATGTAATTATTTAAGTTAATAACGGTCGTTTTAACGATCATTGGTACTTGAGTCAAAAATAAGCCCTTTTTAATTACAAGTTGTTCGTGTATCCATTATATACAGGATTATAATCATGATGTATATATCATATATATCATATATATTCAGTATATACGTGCATTTATAATATTACATAACCATTTAGAGGTAAGAAATGAAATGCACCGTTCATGGAGACGGTAATCCGTACGTACGCATGAACGCTACTTTCATTTCTATTTCATATTTTATAGAATGGAATCATAATGATATAAAGGTATATTATAATTCCAGTATAATATAATATATAATATCATAGTTCCATCCTTTATACGTCTCACATATGGTATTTAACGAATCAAATCACTTTGAGGGGGCGGTAGTCCGCACTTCCTTAAATGAAGATATCGCGTTTACCCATAATGGAAACCATAAAGGTATACCCAAAATGAAAAATACAGAAGCTTAAGAAAAACATAAACATATTATATATAATATATAAATATAGTGACATCTTAATGTCCACCTTTGAAGGTGTTAAAATAATGTTGAACAATCATCATTTCGGGAGGCATAAATTCACCATCCACAGAAACAGTATGTTCGTTAACCATTAGATGTAGGTGTGTGTAAGTGTAGATCTAATACTTCTTATAACAACATCCTAGTATATTGAAGATACCATATTTGTTACAAAATAAATGAATAAAAAGAGTTTAGGGGGTTGGAGAAGCAAAATCAAACAAAAGGACTCAAAAGAAGACATTACCTTGAAATCGGGTAACTCTCTAAGATTTGAGCTCAAAGGCTTCCTTGGGAAGTCTTCTGCCCAATATGAGGCTTCAAGGAGTAAGAGAGGGAAGTGGAGAGACAAAATGGGCATGGTTTTGCCGAGCCAAAGGCTTTGGGAGTGTGGGTAAGGAGGTAGAGGTGGGGGCCTTTTATAAGAGGAGAAGAGGGGCACTCTTGGAAAGTAAAGAAATATTACTTTATTTGAAACTTATTTTCGGATTTAAATGGTCCCAAATTGATATAATTAGATTTTAAGGTGATAAGGGTTCGAAATCCACCAATCCAATTGGTTTTTTACATGTGTATATCTTAGATTTTACATTATAATTCCATTTTATTTAAATCGTTAAATAATGAAGTCATCGCTGCATCATCATGATGTCATAAATAATTTAATTTATTTAAAGTCTAAAAATTATAAAAAAATACTATGATGTAGGAAATATTTTTAGCTTTCCAATGAATATTTATAATCAAAAATCGGATCTTTATAACTCCATGTAAAAATTGTTTTCGTAAAACATATTATGTTTGTGTCATTTTTACTTTTACATTAAATAAAAAGATATTTATGTCATTTCCCAACCAAAGTGGCTCCATGGGGTCCCCAAGTTGACCCATGGATTTTCATGGTCGTCCATGACACATCCAATAAGGTTAGGACATGTGTCTAGGTCATTTTATATTATTAAAGCATTATTTTTACCTTAAACTACACTAATTACAACTAATCGCGATTAAAAACTTAATAAGTTACTATTCACCAAAAAATTATTTTAATCTCATTGAACCACATTTTACTTCTTAATGACAACCATGTATGTCGGATTTTTGAAAATCAAATCACAGAAGTGACAAAGTTTCATTTAAACGAAAAAAATCAGTTTCTTTAACTACCACTTAGTGATTTCACTATTCATCAAAAATTGAAGTTTTTCAGAAAAATACCAAAACTTCACCCTAAGCTATATTTGATATTCTGAATTCAAAAATTAAGTCTACATTACAAAATTCAAAACATATAAGTCACATTAATTAATTTAATAATTAATTCCCGCTGTCAGAGCAAATAGCGTGTTTTTATGAAACAATAAGTATCAAAAGAATGACACTAGTTTAAGTCCGATTTCAAATTGAAATTAATTCCAATGTCCACAATTGGATTAAATGGTAAAAATATATTCAGATTAAACTTGAATACCAATTCAAAAGATAATGTAATCATATAAATAAATTAGATTAAAAATTAGTTTTGATGTAAAATGTAGTATTTTTCACTATTCGTTAAAAAATGAACATTGTCAGAAAAATACCAAAAATTCACAAAAAGTAAATTTTGATGTCCCAATCTTAAAGAATAAGTTTATTTTGACAAAAATAGCTTATAAAATTGTCAAAAGATATATTTAAAAATGGTTTTCCATCAAAAGGCAGTAAAACAATCTTTTAAAAATATTAGTGTATTCCATGTTTAAGATTGGATTTATTTTCATTTTAAGCCTCTAAAACACTATCTAATTCATTAATAGGCATAGATAAAAATATCTATTATTCATTACTTACTTGGGATGTTACACACACCCTTTCCCTCTTCCTTTTATTTTATTAAAGAGAATATTGTTCATGAGGTGTTAATTTATCACCTTTAAAAACGACATGCTCTCTTCTTCCATTTCTACCTTAAAATATGGTCATGAAACCATTTTTATGGTTGAACAAGAATAATTTATATGTATTATGTTCTATTTTAAGTTATGTAAATAACCTATGGCCATATTACTAAGTGAAAAGTTAAAACAAGTTCGTTGTGATCCAAAAACCACTCAAATTAACCCAAATAATCATCATTTAATTCCTATCTAATGATTCACCCACAAGGATATAATATAATTCATTATAAAATCTTTAAATCTCCTGTAATATCACTAATAACATGTAATATCATTTCTGGATGTTTACCCATGATCTACCTGAACTTCAATTTAAGAATACAAGTGAACCACTCAAGAAGACCATAAAAACGAACATCCCTGAACAATGTTTTTAAACTCTATAATTCATCCAAAGTAACATAATATGACAAAATGAAACCAGAATGAACCGTATTAATGTACACATGGTTTTGGATTTATAATTAATGAATATAATTTCATTATACAGTACATTAAAGAGAAGGAAGCATTCGGGTACAAGGTAAGGGGAAATTCTCGAACCCAACTTTCATCCTTCGGGTTCTTCCTCTTCAATCCATTTTTGATATGGTCACTCCGTAAAGATAATTTTTTCATAATTTTCTTTTATTTTTTGGGATATACATGTTTTCAAATGATTTTTATGTCAATCCAAATGTTTTCCAAAAGAACACTTCTTTTAAGAACTCAACTTTTACCTCTCATTCATGGTTGATGGTTCTTGTATCAAGTATGTTGTTCCCTATTTCTTTTGGGAACCCAAAGTTATGAATGTGTTCTTATGAGATGAAACCCATTCATTCTCATGGGATAGTTATGTTAATTTATGTTATATGTTCATTGTGGCATGCATTATCAATGATAATGTTATGATGTGATGGGTGCGCCCAGAATTATATAGCGCAATATGAATGTTTAAATGTGACGGGTGCGCCCGGAATTATACAGCGCTCTAATGCATTGGGTAAAGTGATGAATCTCATGAGTAAATTTGAAAGGATGTGTGAAAAATATGCTATCTTGGTTCACAAGTATGTATGGTAATTAACCACTAATACATGATGTTTCATTTTTATGCATTGCCACATTTCAAGTCTATTATTTATGCTCCTCTTATGTTCTTGATTTTTTGCCTATGTTATGATTATGCTCACCCCATGATATATTGATCTTATCTATCCTATTATTGGGCTTTTAGCTCACCCATTTTGATTTATATCTTCAGGTGGCTACATGTACTAAGGAGAGGACAATTGCTAATAAGAATCTATAGAAGAAGAAATTAAATGAATGTTTATGCTCGATGTTGTATATGTTATGTGTGGTCCTAGTTTTTCCAAGACACTAAACCTTTGGATCCTCTATGTGTAATAATATTATGTTGTTTATATTTGAAATGATGTAATAGTAATGTAAGAAAATTTTGGGATGCTATAGTTGGTATCAGAGTCAAAGTTTAGTTAATTTGGGAATTAGGATTAGTGAACCCTAGAGAAAACTTATAGTATGAGATTAAGTACAAATATGCACACAAGAACATATACCTAGGGATCCCATATGTTATATTTTTGGTATAAATTGTTTAAATGAATAAGTTATTCATGACTTGTTTACTTATGTTTTGTTCTAACCTTTTCTATTTTAGAAAATGGTGTGAACCAGGAGAAATCAGGCCAACAACTCATGCGAGGGCCAATGCAACGATTGCCCAAATGACATCCCCAATGATTTGAGAGGTGGAGTTAAAAACTTCATGGAGATTCTTACCCAATTATCTCAGGTTATTAATAATAACCATAATAATGGGGAACTTCCTCCTTCACCAAAGAGGGAGAAACTGGCTATCAAATGTTTTATGCGGCAACGACCACCGACGTTTGGTGGATCTTCTGATCCACTAGTTGCGGAACAGTGGGTCAAATCCATGGAGAAGATCTTTTCCATGCTTCACTGTTCTAAGACAGAGAAGGTGACTCTACCAGTTTATCGTCTAGATGGAGAATCTGGTCAATGGTGGGCTTTGATTAAGAACACCAAGCCAAGGGAGGAAATTGAAGATATGGAATGTTAGGACTTTGAGATAATGTTTCTTAATAAGTATTTCCCATGAACTCTTTCGCATGAAGATAGAGAGAGAATTCATAGATCTCAAACAAAAAGAAGGAGAATATTTCACAACCTATGAAGCAAATTTCACAAGGCTCGCAAGGTATACTTTGGATTTTGTTATCAACAATGATAGCAAAATTGATTGATTCTTTAGTGGATTAAAACCACACCTTCGAAAGGATATTGCAATTAGAGACTTTGGGAGTTATAAAGAAGTTGTTTGGTGTGCTCTCAAAGTGGATATGGAGTTTGTATAATGGTCCCATGGCTATGGTGATAAGAAAATAAAGATGTAGTTTCAAGCCAATGGATCTAGTGACAAAGGCGGGAAGAAAAATCAACGACCCACATGCCAAAAATGTGGGAATTTACACCATGGGAACTACCTCAAAGGGATGGGGAAATGCTTAAAGTGTGGGAAAGAAGGACACCATGATCAAGAGTGTCTAAAAGATATGAAAAGGAAGGAGAATGTAGCTGATGAAAGGAGAGAACCACCCATGGTTCAATGCTACAACTATAGGGAGCTAGGGAACTATGCAAACCAGTGCACTAAACCTTGTGCTCTTGAGGGTAATCAGCATCAGGAGCCACCAAAGCCAAAGTAACAAGGGAAGGATTATGCCATCACTACTGCGAAGGTGGAGCATGATAATGAGGTCATACAAGGTACACTTCTTATTCACTCAAGAATGGAAAAAGTATTATTTGATTATGGTTCTACGAATTCTTTTATATCTTGAAAGTTTGCTAGAACTATAAAATCGAAGCCCCAAAACCTTGAAGTAGAGATATCTGTAAAAACACCAAGTGGTGAAATCATTACAACCCAAGTGTTTGACTCTTCTCCTATTGAGGTGTGTGGGAATATTCTTCTGGAAAATCTCATAATACTTACCTTGGTTGAATTCGACGCTATAATGGGAATGGATTGGATCTCGTTATATAGAGCACATATCAACTGTCGAGAAAACGAAATATATTTCCATATTATAAACCATCCCATTCTCCTCTACAAAATCAAGGAAAATCATGAATCTCCTTTGAGAAATACTTAAATGGTTTGGGTGTTGATTCCCTATGAAGAAGCATACCTTGCCCAAATGGTTGAGTCGAAGGAAAGTTCCAACCTTGAGGAAATGCACATCTTGAGGGAATACGGTGATGTATGTCCCGAAGAGTTACCCGGAATTCCCCCGGATCGTGAGGTAGAGTTCTCAATTGAACTCATACCTAGATCTAATCCTATCTCGAAGTGCCCTTATAGGATGGCTCCTATCTAACTGGACGAGTTAAAGAAACAGATGCAAGAGCATCTGGACAAAGGGTTCATACGCCCTAGTGCATCACCTTGGGGTGCGCCAGTGCTCTTTGTGAAGAAGAAGGATGGAACAATGCGGTTGTGTATCGATTATCTGGAACTCAACAAGATCACCATAAAGAACAAGTATCCTCTCCCTAGGATTGATGACTTGTTCGACCACTTAAGAGGATCTCAATACTTCTCTAAAGTGGATCTTCATTCTGGATATCATCAAGTAAAGGTGAAGAAGGAAGATATTCAGAAGACTGCCTTCCGAACAAATTATGGGAACTATGAGTTTTTGGCGATACCCTTTGGAATTACTAATTCACATGCAATATTCATGGATTTGATGAATAGAGTCTTTAGACATTACCTCGATAAATTTGTGGTAGCGTTTATTGATAATATTCTCATCTACTCCAAGAGCAAGGAGGAGCATGAAGAACATCTAAGACTTGTGTTGGCGACATTGAGAAAGGAGAAGTTGTATGTAAAATTCAGAAAGTGTGACTTTTGGATGAATCAAGTCACATTCTTGGGACATGTGATCACAAGTGAGGGAATTTCTGTGGATCCTTCAAAAACAAAGGCAATTGAGAAATGTCCCAGGCCCTTTAGTGTCACATAAATCCATAGTTTTCTTAGATTATCTGGGTACTACAAACATTTTTTGAGAAACTTCTCACGATTTTCAAGCCCTATAACTAAGTTAACAAGGAAAGGGGTAAAGTATGTCTGGACAGAAGAATGTGAGGGAAGATTCAAGAAGCTAAAGAGAAGGCTGATCGCTGCACCTGTACTCACACTACCAAAAAGTGGAGAAAGTTTTGTGATATACAGTGATGCTTCAAAGAAAGGATTGGGTTCTGTACTCATTCAAAATGATAATGTGATAGCATACTCCTCATGACAGTTGAAGATTCATGAGAAGAACTACACAACGCATGATCTAGAGCTGGCAGCCGTGATTTTTTCCTTGAAAATCTGGCGGCACTACCTTTATGGTGAGAAGTGTGACATATACACCGACCACAAGAGCCTAAAGTATATATTCACACAAAAGGAGATCAACATGAATCAAAGGAGATGGTTAGAGCTAATCAAGGATTAATATTGCTCTATTCACTATCATCCTGGAAAGGCAAAAAAGGTATTTGATGCTCTAAGTAGAAAAGAACCTGCTACTCTATCCATGTTGCGTATTGAGAAATACCTTATCTTCATGGATGTGAAAAGGATGGATTTGGGAATCGTAAGGGCAGGGGATACATCCTACCTTGCCCAAATGATTGCACAACCATCCATATAATAGAAGATTAGGGAAGCATAAAGGGATGATATGGAGATACAAAAGAGGGTGAATGTAGTAAAGGAAGGGAAGCTTCAAGAGTTACATATTGACAATGATGGTGTGATTCGATTGGGAATGCGGCTTTGTGTTCCTTCATCACCCAGGATAAAGAAGGATCTATTGGATAATGCACATAGCTCAACTTTCTCTATCCATCCTGGGAGTACCAAGATGTACCATGATCTCCGAGAACACTTCAGGTGGGATAACATGAAGAAGGAGATTGCGGAATATATATCATGGTTCTTCATATGTAAGTAAGTTAAAGCTGAACAAAAAAAGTCCAAAGGCATGATGCAACCATTGCCTATACCCATGTGGAAATGGGAAAATGTTACTATGGACTTTGTCACAGGCCTCCCGAAGACGTCAAAGGGAAATAATGCGATATGGGTTGTGGTTGAACGACTCACTAAGACCGCCAACTTTATCACTATTCGGGAAGACCTCTCGCTTGATTAACTTGAAAAGATATATGTGAAGGAAGTGGTGAGACTGCATGGTGTTTCACTCTTTATTGTCTCTAACCATGATCCAAGGTTCACATCTAAGTTCTGGAGGAGCCTTCCACATGATTTGAGTACTGAATTAATTTTCATCACGTCCGATCACCCCCAAACTGATGGCTAGTCTGAAAGGACTATTTAGACACTTGAAGATATGCTAAGAGCCTGTTCTCTTGAATTAAAACGTGGTTGGGATCAACATCTCTCATTGGTTGAGTTCTCATACAACAATAGCTTCCACTCGAGTATTCAGATGACTTCGTATGAAGCTCTTTATGGGAAGCAATGTAGAACTCCAGCCTGTTGGGATGAAGTTGGAGAAAGAAAGCTACTTGGGCCCGATCTTGTTCAAGAGATGACTGAGAAGGTTCAAGTCATCCAGAAACACATCAAAGCTGCTCAAAGTCGTAAAAACAGCTATGCTGACAACCGTCGAAGGGACTTGGAGTTCGATGTAGGAGATAAAGTCTTCCTTCAAATATCTCCATGGAAGAGAGTCATGTGATTCGGGAAGAAAGGGAATCTAAGACCAAGGTATATTGGCCCCTTTGAGATCCTTGACCGCATAAGAGCTGTGGCCTATCGTCTAGCACTTCCAGCGAATATGGCTCAGGTTCATGATGTGTTTAATGTATCACTACTGAGGATGTACATACCAGACCCCTCACATGTACTAAACTCAGAGGGGGTGCAGTTGGAAGATGATCTCTCCTACGAAGAGAAACCAGTAAAGACTCTGGACCGAAGTGATAAGGTTCTACACAACAAGACAACCCATCTTTTCAAAGTGTTGTGTAGGAACCATAAGTTTGAGGAAGGAACTTGGGAACCAGAAGAGGCAATGAAGGAGAAGTACCCTCACCTGTTTTTGTAAAGTGAAATTTCGGGGGCGAAATTTCTTAAGGGGGGAAGAATGTAATGACCCAAAGTTTTTCAATGGAAATTCTATTCTTATAAATATGTCATAAAATAACATGAAATCACAACATAATGAACTACTAAGTGATATGTGACCTTTCAAAATAAGTTTTTCACTCCTATGTTTGGAATTTTGAAAATCCGTCATACACAGTTGTGTTCAAGATGATTTTTGGAGTCTAATGAAACAAAAATAATTTTTGGTTAATAGTGAACTACCCTTATGAATAGTAACATGCCCTTATGGATAGTAATATGACCCTTATGAATAGTAAATCATCTAACATAATATTAACATTACCTATGAATAATTAAATAAAATTTAGTTATCTTAGAAAGTGACAATTTGACCTTAGTAAATGTTTTTGTATTTTCTAAGTCATAAATATTTAATTATAATTAATTAATTAATTTAAAGGAATAAATATTTCCATATAATGTATTCATAAATTATTTAATCAATGTCTTATAGTTTTTAGATAATTTTATAAGACCCTACGTAATTTTTGGAAGCACTATAAAATCAGTTTTAATCTTAAAAACTGTTTTTTTAAGTAATTTAGGATTTTAATTAAATATTAAATTAATGATATTTATAAAATTATTTTTGAAAAATGGAATTCATTTTTTGATTCTACACTTCGAAAAATGGTAGGGGTAAATGTTTGTGTTTTTTCTGAAATACTTCAATTTTCAGGTGAATAGTAAAAAATACAGTTTTTCACATAATAGGTGTATACTAAATTGCATCATTAATGATGTAATGATGACATAAACATTTTAGAACCTTAGTTTCTTCCAAATTATATTAAAGTTCATAAATGGTTTCTTAAAATACAATAAATCTAATTCTCAAACCTAAAAAGAACTTTCCAAAGCCAAAAGTCAAAAGGTGGTTTCTTAAAGTGTCTTTTTCTCTTTCTTTCACTTTCTTTTTAATAAATTAATGAATTAGAATTTTAAAGAAGAATTAAAGCCTAAAACTAATTATATTATATTAATATATAATTTAGGATGTCCAAAAACTACTATTACAATTATAACTCTTGATATATTATTTTATTTAATATTTTATACCAAAAACACCTACCTCCTCATGTATAAATAAGCCCTCCCCCTCCTCTTGCCAAACCACACCTCTCAAGCTTCAATAATTGTCTAATATCTGCCCAATCATATCCCTTATCCCATTACCCACGTCCAAGAGCTTCTGGTCTCATCAAAATACCAAGCTTAGGCCCTTAAGGAGGTTCTCAAGTGAAGGATTAAAGAGGTAATTTCCTTCCCTCTTCTCCTTTAATTTCTTCTCAAGTTCAAGTTCCTTTCTTGATCTCTCCCCACCTATCTTCATCCAAATTGTTTTTTAACTCCATTATTATAAATATAATTTAATTTTTTGATTATAATGGGATATTATATCACCCCACACCTTTTCCCTCTTCCTTTTATTTTATTAAAGAGAACGTTGTTCATGAGGTGTTAATTTATCACCTTCAAAAATGACATTCTCTCTTCTTCTATTTCTACCTTCAGATCTGGTCATGAAACCATTTTTATGGTTGAACCAGAATATGTTATATGTATTATGTTCTATTTTATGTTCTGGAAATAACCTATGGCCATATTACTAAGTGAAAAGTTAAAACAAGTTCGTTGTGATCCAAAAACCGCTCAAATTAACCCAAATAATCATCATTTAATTCCTATCTAATGATTCACCCACATGGATCTAATATAATTCATTATAAAATAATTAAATCTCTTATAATATAACTAATAACATGTAATATCATTTCTGGATGTTTACCCATGATCTACCCGAACTTCAATTTAAGAATACAAGTGAACCACTCAAGAAAACCATAAAAATGAACATCCCCGAACAATGTTTTTAAACTCTATAAGTCATCCAAAGGAACATAATATGACATAATGAAACCAGAATAAACCCTATTAATTTACACATGGTTTTGGATTTCTAATTAATGAATATAATGTCATTATACAGTACATTAAAGAGAAGGAAGCATTCGGTTACAAGGTAAGGGGAAATTCTCGAACCCAACATTCATCCTTTGGGTTCTTCATCTTCAATCCATTTTTGATATGGTCACTCCTTAAAGATAATTTTTTCATAATTTTCTTTACTTTTATGGTATATACATGTTTTAAAATTATTTTTATGTCAATCCAAATGTTTTCCAAAAGAAATCTTCTTTTAAGAACTCAACTTTTACCTCTCATTCATGGTTGATGGTTCTTGTATCAAGTATGTTGTTCCCTCTTTATTTTGGGAACCCAAAGTTATGAATGTGTTCTTATGAGATGAAACCCATTCCATTTCATGGGTTAGTTATGTTAATTTATGTTATATGTTCATTGTGGCATGCATTATAAATGATAATTTTATGATGTGACGGGTGCACCGGGAATTATATAGTGCAATATTAATGTTTAAATGTGACGGGTGCGCCCGGAATTATACAACGCTCCAATGAATTGGGTAAAGTGATGAATCTCATTAGTAAATATGAAATTATGTGTGAACAAGATTCTATCTTGGTTCACAAGTATGTGTGGTAGTTAACCACTAAGACATGATGTTTCATTTTTATGCATTGCCACATTTCAAGTCTATTATTTATGCTCCTCTCATGTTCATGATCTTTTACTTATGTTATGATTATGCTCACCCCATGATATATTGTTCTTATATATCCTATTACATGGATTTTAGCTCACCCCTTTTGATGTATATCCTAAGGTGGCTACATGTACTAAGGAGAGGACAAGTTCCAATAAGAATCTATAGAAGAAGAAATTAAATGAATGTTTATGCTCGATGTTGTATTTGTTATGTGTGGTCCTAGTTTTCCCAAGACACTAAAATTTTGGATCCTCTATGTGTAATACTATTATGTTGTTTATCTTTGAAATGATGTAATAGTAATGTAAGAATAGGCTGGGATGATATAGAGACAACTTCCCCCCATGATTCATTACAAACATTTGGCATAAAGGATGTTTTATTTTCATTCCTATATGGGTTTTTTTATTAGAATTTAATCGAAACTCCATCATTCACTTCTTATCGAAACCCTGAAAAGGATGGTAATATGCACTCTCCATCTATCTCTTGATTGTGAATGAAACTATTTTTGTCTAACTACTATAATCCCTTACATTAAACCCCTTTTTGTGGATTTATTTTATGCTAATGAAGATCTAAAAAATTTTACTCTTATAGTATGGTAAAAAAAGAATACCTTAATAGTATTCTAATATTTTAATAATAGGTAAGAATCATTTCATCACTATTCTTCTGGAACTCGTTAAATTACCCTACAATTTTTGTTAGAAACATTAGTCCAAAACACTTTCTTAAGAATTTATTATTGAACTCACACCATTCCAAATATTCAATTTATTGTTATTGACAAATATTAGTAATAGTATTCCACCATAGGTCTATGTCACCTTATAAATGATTTAACACCAAAAGAACAATTTCATTCTTTATTAAATGGAGAATGAAAAATACATTTTCCATGATATAGATCAATTTACTAGAAACTACATGATCAGAGGATGCATAAATAAATTTAGATTTTTTCTCATGAATGTCTCAATAGTGTTTTGGCCCCTTTTTACTCATTTGGAATCATAGTATGATTACTTGTTTGAGAGAGATTCATGAGAATTGAAACATTAATTTTCGTTCTAGATCACATTTTTCCAGTTTCTCAAGTGAATAATCATTACATTTCCCACCATATTCATTATTAGCATGATTACACTTTGTTTCGTCTATTGACTAAAACAATAAATCATAGCTTCAGATTCATTCTATAATAATTATAGTGACCAATACTATAATCATGAAAATCATTAATAATATGTCCAATATTATTGAACATTCCTATCATCCTATGAAACAATTAGGTTCACTCAGTATAATTTTTTTTTCTTCATTGGTTTTATTATGTTTAATCATTTCATTTCTTATAAACCAATGTCCAAAAATAAATAAACACTTATATGATAAAAATTAAGGTGATATGAGAAAAATGAATATACATTTTTCATAATTTTATATTAAAAAATAATATATAAAACAATAATTCCATCCCTATAACCATAATGGTTTAGTGACTTTTGGATAAATGATAAAAAATCAAAATATTTCATTAAATATTATTATAATCTCATACAAAATTATTCTCTCATTATACCCTTTAAAAAGATATCCAACTTATAAAATTTCTTCAAATCTTAGGGAAATGAAATCATATAAAAGGAAATATAATTTTCTCAATAAAGGTAAATATGGGAAATATAAAATCATGACCATATCCCGGAAAAACAAAATCGTAATATTATTGAATAATGATTAAAACATATTATGTTCATATCTAAATAGTCATAGATCCTACATCACGAGTCATCCCATAATGAATTATTATTTCAAAGGGTATGAGTCATAAGAGTGAGGAGTTATCATTTATCGATCATGATCCATGTGAGCATATAATAAGTACAAGAACATGTAATAGTAATTGTGTGGAATAATCGTAATCATAGAATTACATTGAATTACTCAAGGCTCACTTCCATGACTATCACAATGGATAGAGTCCCATATTAAACTGGGTTTAGTTCTCAGTCCAATTTATACTATCTCATGAGATTTCAATATTTACCCAATTAATTGGAAGTAAATACAATTCTAGTATTACCCATTACATAACACAAAAAATAAACATGTCTTATATAAGAACATAAATCATTCAACATATTATCATATCAGAACCCAAGAGAATAAAATTGGTTTCATACAGATGTCCTCGTTTCATAATCATAGGGAATATAATATAATAAAATGGGTGGAATCATAAGATAATTTCCCTATTAAATTATAGAAAACCTAAAATTATATTGATGTAGATGCAAAATACCATTAAATGATCATTTAAATAATTCTTTGAACAAATAAGAAATATCTTTTTACAATTTCATATTTAAAACTAATTTTTTTAAATATTGAGAAAAGTATTTAATTTGAAAATAAACATAGAAAATTTTAAATTAATCTTAAATGAATGTAACATACATGATTTTTGTAAAATATATTCATTTTTTATATATTTAAAAGAACATTCCTTTCATAATTTTATAATGAAATTCAAAAACAACCCATTAAGAAAACATTAATAATATTCCTTTTAAAAAACTTCTACATAAATCAAAAAAAAATTGAAAATAACTTCACACACTCATTGAATAATATAAAATAACATATTGAATCATTTTGAAAAATTACAACATGGATAAAAAATATTCCAAACCCGAAAAAAATAAATAATGCTGGTTTTTATTAAGAACCATTTTTTCAAAATTTGTGTTTCATATAGAGTATAATTTTGATGAAAAATATGGAATACCAATAAATAACCAGAGGATAGTAAAATATATGGTCATTTATATATATAAATATACTTTAATATACAGAATAATATTCAAGTATAAATAATCATGATAAATAATTATAATGTATTATAAACCCATACCTTAAATCCTATCATTATTTTCACATGCTCTTAAGAAACTACATAATAAATTTATATTTTTTATACACATATAATAGGAACATATTCATACTTATATAAAAATATTTCTTTCCTTTATATTTTATGTAAACCATTTATTAACAATACATTATTAAAATTCACATTTGAGGTATTAACAGTTTTGTTTCCCACACATATTTTAGTTCAAAAGGTCTGGTCCATGAACTATTTTCATGTTTTCATCATATGAAAAATAGAAATAATTTTATATGTGTTATATTTATTCATTATAAATAACCATTAATTTAATTTGGTGATGAAAAATTAATTACATCACTTTATTGAGAATGTTGTATGTACTTACGTAGGACCAATGTTTCAATTATTCAATGAATGTAAATAAAGGTAAATAACATTCTATCTTCCCAAAATTATGATAATATCATATATATAATATATATAAAATATATTTCTTAAATCCATCCATATGACCATCCATGTATGGAATACAAGCTAAATGAATCTCAACGCTGCATAGAGGTGGCGATCTACATGTACTCACGAATGACATTATTATTTCTCATAAGAAGAAACTGAGTTAGAAAATGATTATACCATTAACATAAAAACATATTAGCATGAATGTTGTATTTATTTCATAATACAAATATAGACATGTAATATTAAGAGGAGGTGAAAGAACTAATAAAAATTAATGGATTCGACGAAAATGATTACCTATTTGGGAATCCTCATTTGGATCCCTTCTTAAGGACCAAGTGTTGGAATTTCAAAATTAAAAACATAAATATAATGTGGATAATTAATTTTAGTAGTTATTTGGGTAGGTTATCGTTTATAAATATGTCCCAAGAAGGATTAAAAATTAGAGGGAAGATTCCCTTTTATAATTGTGATCCCAGGATAATACATAAAGCATTACAATATAATGAAGTGATATTTTGGTAAAATTTTCAGGAAGGAAACCAAAACATGATTATTTGATACTTTATGGTAAAAAAATTCTTCATTAAATAAAATTTATTAATGTTTAAGTTATATTTTAAACCTTCTATTTTAGATTCACCACCTCATTAATCCTTTTTAACCATAACCAAGGTGAAAAAAATTTCAATACTCATTATTCATTATTAACATAAATGAAAATGGAAAAATTAACATATTTTGACAATATTATATCACATATAAAAACCATTTAAATTAATTAAATTTATAAATTTATAAAGTTTTAGTTTTAATATAGTAATCTAAAACCCAATGAAAATATTTTTTATGAGAATTCCTTTTTAGGCACAACACGAAATTCAATATAATTAATTTCCTTGTAAAAACCATTTGATGAATGTTATGTTACATGATTGAATATATTAAAATCGCATTTCATTAAAACCATTCATCAATAGTGATAAAATTAATTTAATTATATAAAATTACATTGCTCCTAAAAAAATATTTTTTTAGAAAAATATCCCTTTTTACTGTGAAATTATTTTACTGGTGTAATACCAGTAAAAATATTACCAGTTTAAAATTTAAAATAAGTGGTTTATAAACAAAATGCTTATTTTGAAAATAAATTTTCATTTTCCTGTTAATTAATTTATTCGAAATAAACTATATTATTTCTAAATATAATTAAAAGATACTAATTAATTTTTCCAAATTTCATTTATTATAAATAAACTATTTTTAAAAATTGTACATTTTAATTAAATTTCGATTTTTAATGAATGATACCAATAATATATGTTCTTTAAAATTATTATAATGATTAGTAAGATAATTTTTTATCATAAAAGAAATAATTAATTAACTATAATGAATACTAATTTGATAATTTACAATTACAAAGAGATTTTTGTTGAAGAACATATTTCTATTATATACAATATGTTGTTACTAAAAAGTAAAATTTCTCATAATTGGATTATGAAAATTAATAAAATTTATTTTTTATATATATAAACAAATAAATCAATGTTATTATTATATTATAAATTTGGTAAAAGTTAAGATAAAATCTTTTAATAATAAAAAAGAGATTTCTTTCAAAGAATTTCTTTTATTGTATGTGTTAAATATTTTTATCATAACAAATTAAATTAATCCCTAGTAAATAATAATTTAAATATTATTATGGGTTTATATATTTAATAAAATAAATTACTATTCATTTAATTTTTTTGGTAGTGAATAATAATAAATACATTTTTATGGTAAAAAAATCATTTTTCAATGAATTATTTTTTATATTTTTTATTTATATAATAAAATTATTTTTTATCACTTTTATAAATTAAACCTAATAAAATGGATTTAAAATTTCTTATCATAATGACTAAATTGGGTAAAATGGTCAATTTCAATTTTATGCATAAAAATAATTTACCATGTCAAAAAATATGTCACCATGATTAAGATAAAATGAGGTAAATAAGTTTAAATAAGTGGTAAAGAACTAAAATATCATTAAAAACTATTAATAAATTAATGTATATGTACATTATTGGAATATAATTATCTAAACATACATATTTTTCTACTTTGTATACACTTTACAAGAGAAATTATATTCCTTATTCACTAATGAATGGGTATTTGAGAAAATTTCTCTAAAAACCTATAAAACGACCCATCCTATAACAAATTTATCACCTAAAATTCTTCTGGTTTACTCTTGAATCACTTAACCTATTAACTCCTTAAAAATACTATATCCCATCCAGGAATAAATATTTAAAAGAACATGTCTCAAATCCCCCATTCCCAGTGTCTCTATATGAGGATATTAATGTCTAAAACATATATGTTATCATATCCTTAATCATTATTCTCCATCTTCTTCATCTTCCTATTCTTGAATATAATTTATTATTTTAAAAAAAGTTTTTAACATTATTTATATTATGTAAAAGTGATATTATTAATGTATAATAACAAGTTTTGACTCATTCAGTAATTATAAAGTAACATTTTATGTGTTCATTTTCCACCAATGAGAACGATGATATAACATTTAAATCAGGAATAAATAAGAGAAGTTAAATAATGGAAAGAGGATATAATAATGATGAATTTGATATTTAATAATCATTATATTATAGAAATATTATATTGTATGTAAAATTATAAAACTAATTCTTTCTATATAATCCAAATTCACAAAATGGATATTTTAACCTCTCTTTGTAAACCATCACCATAACCTTGTGAAATTATAATTTTACTTTACAAATATAACATATACACCAATGTGACCTCAATGATAATTATTTTTCTGAAAAAATAACCATTAAGGATTAAGGACTATAATTTCTATACAATAGGATTTTACAATTAGATAACACTTTTTTGATCAAGTGGGATTCCAGGTATGCTGATCTGAGGACTGTTTGGCCTCAACCTTCTTTGACACTATGATCTACTGCTTGGTCTACAGTTACTGATTTAATCTATTTACCTTGAGTTTTTTATACATATCCTGATTTTTATGGAGCTCATATGGATGGGGCTATTGATATGTATTTGGATCTTGTTTTATACTGAATCTATAATCTATATTTTCGAGGTTGGTTCGGCTGGTCTGCACTTGCTGCTTTGTTTTCAGATTGATTGATGCTTTGGAGTGTTCCTTGACTATTAGATGCTTTTACTACTTGGTTTGATGATATTGTGACCTGTCTGCTCTCGGGAAATGTTGAAGGGATGGACTATACTATGTATCCTGCTTCTTTTGCTGCTTTAGTTTTATCAGAATCTGACATATTGATTAGTTTTGTTCTTTGTTGAGGATGTTGATATATGCCCTGGCTGGAGCATCTTTTTAGCTCTTTATGAGAAGATTTTTGATGGCTGATACTGGATGGAAGATCCCTCTACATTTTGAAGGTGCTCATATTAGCTGAAGTTTTTATTCTTTGTTTGAGTATCCTTGTACCCCCCTTAATTCCCCGCTGGTGTAAACACATTACTCCTCGTGTTTTTTATTGAAACTTTTTTCATTTAACAAATTCCTTTGATGACATGAACTGGGAAACAAGTTCATGTCATCGCTTTTCTCAAAAAAAAAAGTGGGATTCCTGGGAAAGAGGTTTTGTCTCAATTTTCCTTCCTTGAGATATGTTTCCTATTATACACAAGTTTTTATTTTTATGGTGTGTATCAAGAAATAGAGGAAAACTTTATCATAATTATATCTTAATTAATGGTATATGATGTTCCATTTTTAGATCTCTACTTATTTTCTAATTGACTATTTTGTTACAAAAGTTTTATGGGATTTTTGTTAATATAATTTCTATTCATTGATTTATAATTAATTTATATTTCTTCTTTCATGATTTCATTTTACATCCCTTAATGTTTTTTTATCAATGGATATTCCTTGACATATTTTCATGATATGGTAAATTAAATTCTATTTTTTACAAATAACATTATTTTAAATAAAATTTTTAAAAATATTAGGGGTCTTTTTATCCTAATATATTTCCCTTTATTCATACAACTTCATCATTGAATTTTTATTTATAAGATTATTATATTGTGTAATTTCTATAATTTATTTTCTATTTTTTATTTTCTATCTTCACAATTTAAAATTCATTGGCGTAATCATCATCTTTAAAGTATTTCATTACTTTTTAAAATTCGATTTTTTTAATAATAATTTATATCATCACTATAATTTTTAAATCCTCCTTGTCCATTTTATTACATATCAAAAATAATATATTTTATTTTTTTGAATTAAAAATATTTATCAGTTATTATACTCTTCAAATTTTACTTTATCCCTTTTCTAAAAAAAAATTTATAACTCAATCATTGATATGGGTTTTCTCTAAAACAACATATAAATCTTTAAAATATAGTTCATTGTTTACATTCATATATTTTTTATCCTATACATATTATTTATTTATTTAAATATTTTTTAATTTCAATGTTTACTTATTAGGGATTATTTATGAATAAATTTTTTGAAAATTCATGTTATTACAGTCTTGAAATTTATTTTTGAATGTGAACTATATTATATCCTATTTTTAATAAGATTTTAAGATATGTTTATAAAAAATTATTATTTTTATTCAATTTTCACTCTATTTTCCTCATATAGATTTGTTTGAATGAAAACCCACTAAATTATTTTAATAAGTATTTCCATTAGGATATTATATTTTTTCTATCAACTGATTCAATTAATGATTCCATTTTATTTTATACCATTCAAAAACATCATGCAACACATTTTAATCATGGGGTATTTTATGATAATATATATAATTGAATTCATATGGGACATATATGGAAGGGTTTTTATTATGTGATGGGTGGGTTTGATATATATCTCTAATTCATTGGGTAAAGATTTATATATCATCAAATAACACGTGGTAAAATTTGGGTCTTCTAGGTTTATAACATAATTAATGGTAATGATTAAAATTAGTTAGGATCAAAACATAATGCATTAAAATAATCGATAATAGATAGGTTCAAAAACAATTTGTGTACATGATTATAATTATTAATGTTTTCAACATAATGCTTGTAAATTATTGTGATTGGATAGGTTCCTAACAAGATTCTTGGAAATGATTTTGATTATCCATGTTCATAATATAATGTATGGACATTATTTCAATTAATCTAGTTCATAACATATTAAGTTGATATTATTATGATTAGAAAGGTTCAAAACATGAAGAATTCAAATGACTGAGAATAATCAGGTTCAAAACATAAATAATTAAGTTTATTTCAATTATATTGGTTCAAAAAATTAGGTATAGATAGTATTGTGATTGACTAAGTTAAAACTTAATACATAGTCATTGTTGTTCTTATCATATTTTGTTACATAATTTTTTTATATGAATGTTATTGACTAGGTACAAAACATAATGTGTGGAAATGATTGGGATTAGAAAGTTACATAACCTAATGGGTTGACATGATTGTGATATATTATGTTCATAGCATAATAAGTGTACATGATTGAGATATGTAGTGTTAAAAAATTTATGAATTTTGTTGATTATTTTTATTTCACATTCCTATGTAATGATCCATATCTTAGGATAATTTTCTTAATTATTTTTATTCTTACACCATGATAAATGTATAAAAAATTGATTTCATAAATCCTTCTATCATGATGTATAGAAAAATATGAAAAAAAATTAACGTTAATAATAAATCTTCTAAATGTTTTATGAATGTTCATAGTTTAATTGTATGGATCCATATTATGTATAGAATTTTTATATGGATATTTATAAAAATTATATCACATTTCTAACTAAATGTTTCTTATGAATTATATGATTTTATTTAAAAGTTAAATTTATTAATTTTATAATTTTTTATTTTATTAAATTAACTTCATTTTTAGTTAATCATTTAAAAATAACCTTATAGTGTTTATTTGGGATTCTTTAGAAATACATGATTTATTGTGAATACTGAAAATACAATTTTAACAAATATCATCACTTTTATTATATCATCCTAAAAAAATAATGATAGTATTTTTTTGAAAAATTTTTTTAATATACTATATGTATTTATATAATATCTAAATTATAGCAGTCGGGTTACTATTCACATAATGGGCCTTGGGCCAAAAATTTGGGCCTATGGGCTATGTAATGGGATACATGCCCACTGGACCTTCGAGTTATGTAATGGGTCTCCCTCTACCCAGTTAAAATAGGTATTTTATTTTCTTTAATAATAAAATGAGGCTTCAGCCCCAACCTTTTTATATAATAACTAAATAAATAATTTGAAATATTATATAGAAGTTAGAAAACTATGTTTGGCATTGTTAAACTTATGTAATTTTTTACTCCATTAAAAAAACCAGTTTTTACATTTCCTTAATTATGTATTTATAAGGAAAAATTTCTATTAGGATCTGTTTTTTAGAAACAAAAATATCATTTTTTAATTATAATCCAAATAATTTCTTATTAAAAAATACAATAGATGATTTTATAAAAAATTCATTTTTTGTCATACCAATAATTTTTTTTAAACCCGTTTTCAATTGGGATGCATGTTCTTATTTTAAAATATATTTTTACAAATATATTAATTTAATCATGGAATATATATTCCATAACTGATATCAATATTTTTTTTATTTGGAAATGATTTTAAATTCCTTTTTTCATAAAAAAAAGTAACCTTGGGAAACAGAGAGTCACCTTGGTAAAGGATTAAATGAGGTAAAAGGGTAAAAAATTTGAGATAAGATCCAAATATTGTAACTCTAATATTATTTAATTATGTTATTTTTTCCAAAAATACATAATCTACAAAGTATAGAATTTTTTGGACTACATCTATTTGAATGTGTCCTTAATATTATTTTTAAACATTGACTATTTAAAATTTTCATACTTCCTTCACTTATAAAATGAGACCTTGACCCATCACTTATCAATACACTTGGAGCAATATAACTCGAGAAATATATAACAAAATATATCCCCAACTATATTTTCCATTTACTAGAAGCCTTGGTCTCAATAAAAGATCAAACTATAAATGATTAATATGTTAGTCAATGGAATATATCTAAATAATAAGTAATGATCTTAACTAAGTTTATTAGGGTTTCTTCTTCCATGTCCTTCAAATAAATTAAATAGAGCATTATATAATGATATAATTATCATTAATATACTAATAATTATTATATTGATTCAATAACATTATCCGCATCATTTCTAACAAATAAAATATGGAAACATCACTCATGTGTATGTGTGGACAATCGCCTTGATAAAGAGATGTATTTCATATTTCATCAACACCTCACAAGAATCTATCTATTGATAGGTTTAATATATATATATATATATGATACTTTTATAATATTATTATTATGAAATCATAAAATATTTTCAAATTTACTTCCGTTCTATCTACTAAAAGATAATAACATTATTCATGCATATGTGTGCACTAATGGCTTCATGAAATGACATTTTTTATTGTATATTACCTCCTTGTACAACTAATTTTAAAATGGGATTGATATATAAATATAAAATTTACAATATGAATCTATTCATGGTTTCATAATTTGATAATAAAATTAATAGAACTAATAATTTTGTTTATTGTAATGTTTGACCACCTAAGACGAGTATATCAAGACACTTTGTAAGTAATAACCTATTACCTTTAAATTTCAATGTTCATCATCTTATATCTCTACATCTTCTCAAATCTAATTTATAAAATTTATAATTTTTTTTGAAAAAATTATAATTCTATAAAAGTGATAATATCACAATAAAATAATATATTCTTACTTGTTCAATCCTTATAACATGTTCTCACTCAGATCAATTTTACAACATACATAAACGATGTTATAATGTTTCTTTCATGAATGATTAAAGAAAAAAAGTAACGGTAAAATTATGTAATAATTATTATTTCAAAATGTTTTTATTATTTTAGAATAATGAATGATCCATCATAAAAATTGAATTAAAATCAACCAAAAATGGTTATTTTCAACTCTCAAAAACAATATTATCATGGAAGATTCATAAGAAATTAAATATTTTTTCATCTTATTTGATTATTTTGTTTGTATAATTATATTATAATAATCTATACATAATAAATCCATAATTATGATCTTAATAATAATTTTTTCACCTTATTCTGTCTTTATTTTCTTTTAGGATTATATATTTAGATAATTAGGAAATAAATTACACAATTAAGTCATCATTTCCACAATGTCTACATTTTTTCACGAAAACTGTTTATTATTTTAAAAAACCTTTTTAATTCCAAACATAAAACCATTTTTCAAGAAATATATTTATTAATAAATGAATAATTTAATTATTTTTCCTATAAATCCTTAACCCTTGTGAAAAACATTTGAAAATGTTGGATGAACAAAAGAATCATAGTAATGGATATCAAAAAAATTACATTTTAATTCATTGGGATATAAAAAAAACACATAATAAATTTCATCTTTTTTATAATAAAAATTGAAAATATCACTTATGTTCACTTGAAATCACCCAAATTACCATAATCCATTCGTTACAAATTTCATAAGGAATCATATAAGAAAAATCATAATAAAAAAGTTTACAATGGACTTCATATTCATATCATTATTTCAATCACCCACATAATTAAATAACATATTAAGTTAATTCAACTAAATTTATTAGTATAGATTATATTAAATTATCTCCTCCATTAATATATCTTCAAATAAATATATTCAAACTCATGAACTCCATCCACTTTATAGGAATAACTTATAACCTATTTTCTTTTACCATGTTAAATAATGAATTGGAGGGATAAAACAGACCCACCCATCAACATATAAAATTTGTATGATCTATAACATTATTAAAAAAAACTTATGGTATTTCACATTAATTCTAAAACTCATAAAAATGTACTTTATAACTAATAAAATATAACTTTCGGTTTCCATAAAAAAAATATGGAAAATTTTCATTTCTTTTTATTCTTAAAAAAATATACAAATTCAAAAAAAATGGTAATGGGATATTCATTTAATAACCATTGAAAAATGTTCAGGAATAATTATTAATATTTAAAACTATTATGGTTGGAAAAATAAATCATTTTATAACAATTTAATATTTATCCTTTTCAATTTTATAAGAAACTCAAAATTTTCCCATGTGGGAAAAATTACAAATATTCATTATAAAAATATTTTAAAAATCATTGGTAGTAGAAAATTACAATAAAATATTATTGGAGAAAAGAAAAAATTATTGATTTAATATAATTAATATTGACATGTAACTGCTAGATTGGATAGGAAAACATTAAAATAAGTTTTTAAAGAAAAATTCTTTCACTCGAGTCCTGAATCTCTTCATTCGAGCTCTACCCTCCAAAATTATTGTTAATTATTTTCATTATTTATATAAATTTTAATGTTCCTTCCCTTATTATCAAAATTTTTATTCTATTTATTACCAAGTCTCACTTAGGCACTGAATTAGTGTAGTTCACAATTGTCATTTTGGGATTTAATGGTTTACAATAACAAAAAAAATAATTACTTTATATAGTCATTTTCATGAAATTACATAATACCTAAAAATTTTATGTTATATTTTCTATATAATTTCAAAAATTAGGATTATAATAGTTTATAAAATAGTTACATTTCATTGAATCTTCATTGATAACAGTTTTAATATTTAAAATTACTATTTTTATGAATCTTTTATTCCATAATTAGGAGGGATATTCCATCATTATAGAATTATAAAAACATATTAAACTAATAATTATTAATTTATTTTATAAATATTTAATATTTAATATTAATTCATGACATGAAATTATAAAAACATTCTTGGTGGTGGTAAACCTAGCCAAGATAAGAACATATTACAATGACCGAAGGATTAAGAATATAGTATTATATACAAATTATTCTGTCCTTTATATGAGGATGATCAAAAATACATTTATATTACCCTAAATATAGAAAAATGTCCAATTCAGGAGTCGATCTCAAAGAAGTAGTGTAAAATTCCTCAATGGTCTTCCCAAGTCATTTTTTTGTTTTTATATAACTGAAATAAGTACATAATATCATGAAAACGGTTTCCAAACAAATATTTTTTTATTGTGAGTGGATATAAGACCGTAAAACCGTAAATATAAAAAATAGGACCATGAAAAAAATAAAGTCTGATATACAGAGAATAATGTAAACAATGACAAGTCTAGATCTAGGGTGATCCTCCCTCAATTTTCCATCACATATTTTTTTAATAAATAGATCATCAACTCTTGAACTCAATCAATTCATGATCAATCATATAATTCCCAATTAAATGTCACTAAAATATAAAAAACTAATTTATATAACAATTACAGGGTCGAGTAATCCTCCATAATGGAAAATGAATCACTCAAAAAACTCATTACACCTTATAAATCTCACAAGATATAATGATCATGCTGAGATCATCAGATCGTGAAAATAACTCAACTCACTCAAGTTAGTGAAATGAGAGATGAAGAGGGAATTAAAATTATACAAGAGAGTATAATACCATTCTTGTGCAAGAATGAACCCTCTCACCCTCCCCCCCCCCCCACCCAAATTACTATCAAAATCAGTTAAGGGTGATGAATTATTATTGATGATTGACATGATTCTTAGATATATATGAAATTATTATATTCTATTTATAGATAAAGCATAATGAAATAACAACAAATTTTTAGAGGTCTTGATTACAGCATTGATAGAGAATAAAAAAATTATTTACAATACTAGAAACTAAAGTATCATAATTGATGAAATAAAAAAATAAATATAGAATTCGGCTAGGTCCTATGAATTAAGAATGCATGCCTGCCTCCTATATCCAAAACTTAAATTAACAAAAGATAACACAACCTATAATTTTAAAAATAAAACAAAAAAGGGAGAAATTATAAAATTATAGGAATCTAAGTACACATAAAATTCCTTGGGGTTCTTTTTATACAGTCCAAGTGAATTATTATAAAAAATAGTCATCCTCCCGCATTGACATGTGATTCCCCTCAACTTTTCATAAAATAGAAACGAACACCATCACCTTCTCTCATAGGTATTTATCCAAATTCTAAAAGAAAAAATGATTAAATATAAAGTGGACTTCAGATTATATTTTATAGTTTAAGAAATTAATAATGTCTCACTATAGTCTCCATTAAATTAAATAGGGAATAGATATATTTTTTATGCCTTTAAAATTTATTTTCTAGGTTGTGTACAGTGTGGTAATTGATGGTACCCATAAAAAGGTGTTCCCTTCCACTGGATTAAACTTTAAAAACATTAAAAAAATATGCACTAACCCTGATGAAACCTACCAATTCTACCTTCACTTTGTTTTTGACCCTTTCACAAAATTATTTCACCTGTACATTGACCATTCTTTGAAATTATATGAAATATCCTCTTATAGAATTACACATTACCACTTAACCAATTATATGTAGGATAATGTAGTGAGTTACTCTATTTAGGGATCTCTAATATCTACCCTTACACATTCACTACATGAACCTTTACATATTTATCACATAAAATGTTACACATATATTAAATATACCCTTATGAAACTTCACAATAGCAATCATCTTCAATCTGTGATGTGTAGTTAGTTATTCTACAGTAATCCTCAGTTGGGGATCAAGGTAATATTTAGGTAGTGGGATTATTTTTTTCTTAAAAAATGGATTTCATATTCTCTAATACATTATTTTTTCATCAATACTTTAGTTCAGGGGGCTCTAACAAGGAAAATGGGTAGGGTATTCTTCAAAATTATTGATGATTTGAGATTTCTTCTACCATAATATTTAATTTCAAGTATCCATATTCAATGGATTGGGGGAACGACTTCGATCATTGAGTCTCAGTGTCAGTTGGGTGGATTCCTCCTTGAATCCTGACACAAGATCAATTAGATTTAATCAGTGATAGAACTACCTTATTTAATCATTTGATCATAAAGCTTCAGTTAGTCATTATCACAAATCAACTTCAAGGGCTATTTTCTTCATTGTTGTGAGAAGACCCTCAACAGGCCTTCTTTGAATTTATATTAGGAATCATTTTCTTTATCCATAAATCGATATTTGTTTTCTCAGTGGATTTGTGGAGGGGTTAATGGTATTGTGGGGAGTGACATTAGGACGGTATGAGGCTGGTGGAAGTGGTAATGTTAATAAATTAGGGGAGTGGGAGAACCATTTTCCAATTTGCAGTTGTATAATACATTAAGTGAAGAAAAAACAGGGGAACCAGAAATAGAAAAAAAATCACCTGGAGGTATAATAGTTTCTATAAAAATTGTAGCTACTACTGGTGGCAGTGATACAATATTATTGTGGTATTAGTATCAAGTTCTAACTCATGCTAGAGAAATCTTCAAAATCTAGTGGTAGAATAACACAATAGTGGTAGCACTTTTTTTATTATAACAGTAGAAAGATCAATACTAACAAAAAATAGATTGTGGAAGAACCACACATACATTTTAAATTATAAAAAATATTTCATGATTAAAAAATTTATCAATAAATTTCCATAATTAAAAGTTTAATTCTATAAATAATGATTTCCATCAAAAATACTTTGAATTGTATAAAATTATTATTTTCATGAAGAATCACATAAATCATCAAAATAATTTCAAAAATATATTATTAATAAAAAATTAATATCAAAAAATTATTTTTAAAGAGAATAAAGGTTCATTAAATTTAAAAATCATAGATTATTAATAATATTTTCAAATAATGGGATTTTAAACACTAATTTTTGGAAAATTAATTAATCTTCATCCATAATAGAATTTGAACATCAAGTAATCAATTAATTCCTTAAACATTGATGTGAAAATGTTAGTAAACAACAACCACATTAATGTCCCCAAAAATTATTCAATTTTAATATTGATCTATTCAATGAATTTTATTAATTAAAAAACTACTTCAAATAAAAATGATTATACTATGAGATTTCAAATTCATACGAGAATAAAATGAATTCCTAGATCCCTACAATTTTTTAAATTTCCATGACTTATATGTGAATGTAACTCAGTACCCTATTTCATACCAAATTCAAATTCATGATCATATAGTGTATAAAATATAAATTCAAATGGAATTAAATTTATAATAAAAATAACTATCAGTTTTCACTTTCTCTCAGTTTCCTCTAACGAATGTTCTAATTTCCCTTCATTGATAAAAATGAAATTGGTTTCTTATAAATCAATTTCTTTATTATTCATTTGGGATCAATATTCACCTCAACTAAATGTACTATTTTTCGACTAAGGCACTTATTTCATTTTCCCTCTCCTTGAATTTGTGCATAGTACTATGAAAACTCATATTGAATTTTGATTTTATTTATTTACACAACACACCCTGGTCACTTATCTTAGAGATTCATTATGGGATCACAATTACCTATTTTACTAAAAATTTTAAGGAATGATATTAATTTATAATGAATTGTCTCTTTGATGTGTTCCATTCCATTCAGGTTACGTTACTGAATTCATGTTCAGACTCATGTTTCCTAAATTTATCTTCTAATTACACAAAAATATATCCTACCACAGATCTTTTAATTATTTTCGAACAATATTTTAATAGAAATTGTGGACTCCATCACTTATAATTAAATCAATTATAATAAATTTAGAACCAAGAAAAAACCATCAAGATAATTAGGATAGTTTTCCAAAAGGTATAACACCTTAAATTTTTATAATGCTAAAATCGGTGTATACTAGAAGAGTAATTTTATTTACATGAAAAGAGTATAGTTTGTTTATAGAAAACCTAAAATAACGTGTAAAAGGAAATCATTTTGAAAAAAACAAGAATGTTTCAAATTTTTATACAATTAAAGAATATTCTAGGCATAGAGATGGACCCATATCCACAACACTTAAAACCCAACATCTCCAATGTTGAATCCTATGATTGGAGAAAAAATTTATTTAAATATGGTCTATAATTTTGGATTCAATATATTATTTAAGGGATTCTAAGAATGTTCCAAAATCATCGTAGTCACACATCCAAGGGATTTTTTTTATAGTTCATTTATTTATTGTTTGTAAATAGAAAATATAAATTTCAATTCAAATCAAGTATAATAATTATGAACAATGATGAATTAATTTTTTATTATGGTTTCTATCTAAATATGAAAACCTATTCAATTTTTTTCCATAAATATATATATATATCACTACGTTAACAATCATAAAATAAAAAAATACACATTTTCATGTCCCTTATACTTAGTTTAAAAAACATGAAGCATAAATGAGAAGAATTAAAATCCATATAATTAATAAAAGTACACGGCAGAATGTAGAGCTTCTAAGCAATGGTATTGTAAGGAATGAGACTCACATTGTTTTCCTTATGAATGATCCTTGCCTTCTTGATTCAAATCCCTAAATGTTTTTAAAAATATAATTAGAGTTAAAATTTTTAAATTCAATGTATAATGAAATCATTTTTGAATGAGGGAGTTTTTATCTAGTAAGCTCTGGTTTTAGCTCTTGTTGGTCCTAGTCAGCCACTTTTTAATAGTGACACACCTTGTGGATGCACTGCTAAGTTATTTCCTATAAGTATACATCAAGAAAAAAAAATTAATATAAAACCAAAAAAAGTACAATAAGATAATCATAGGATGACCCCATGGGGTGTTGTATTTAGAATATTTATGTCAGGACAACAATTTGGTAACTCTTAGACTGAATGTGGTTTTGGATTTTTGTTAAAAAAACCACTAGATGTTCCTCTTCCTATAATTAAAAATTTTAAAAATGTGGAAAACCCCTTGGAAAGTATAGTTAAAGTCCCAATGCATGTTAATTGATATTTTATGGAGTTTCATAGGGGAAAATAAATATTAGGTGTACTTCACCTCATTTTAGATTGAGAAATGGTGTGCACATGTTATAAAATCCATTTCTTAGAAAGTGTATTCACTTCCTCATTAGTCCAAAATTATATCTCATTTTTTATTATAGAAGTTTCATCAACATCCTCTTCAAGACCCATGAAAACTTCAAACCCCCCCCCCCAAACCATTTTAACATCTTACACACATGAATTTTTAACCAAAAAAATTTCATTGGTATTGTTCTAAAGTAGGTTCAACATTGTAAATACTCTCTATGAAATATTGTAGTTCAGGAAACTCAATATAAAGATAAGAAACATTAAAATCTATTTCAAAAAACTTTGATTCAAATGAATTGTTATTTTAATATTGTAAAAAAAATCTCTGAATTTGGTAAGATATTTCTTTTTTATGATGTAATAGTTCTTCTAGGAGTAATTATGGGTCATGAGTGAGGTATTTGACCTCCTCCATCCTTTATTAAAAAATATAACACCTTATGTGTGTTTATTCCCTGGAAAAGGATAGGATTTATTATACTAGTTTAATATACTCATACATTAAAATATCATTAGAAAAATAAGAACCATAAAAATAATAATTAAATATATTAGAATAATTTGTTTTGAAATTTTGTCTATATTATTAAGGATATTCATGAAATATATCATTTTATCAATTAAAATATTTTTTTTATATGAATCTTAAATTTATAGTAGTGGGGAAAAGGTTATTTCAGACTCAAGTTTTGGAAACTTCAACTTCAGTTCTCTTTTCTTAATTTTTTATATTTTATTCTTAGTTGATCCCAAAAAAGTCTTCAGCAGGTTGTTGGAGATATTATTTATAATTTTTACCATTTTTTATATTATCTATAACTTTTTGAATTATTTTAATTCTTTAATAAGAAAAATATATTTCATCATCAGTATAAACTAAAAGTTTTCGTTCTTACATCCAATATTGGAATACTCCAATAGCCTCCTCAAGTTATTCTATAATATAAAATAGCAATAATGAATAAAAATAATCCGTATCCATCACTTATAAATATATATATATATATTATTTTTTATTTTATTTCATTAATTTTTTATAGTATAAAAAATTAGAAAATCTTGGAAAACAATGAAGAAAAATAAATCTTCCTTGAAAATGATAACAATTGATGTGTTCTTCCCTGTAGTTATGATGGTGAAAAAAAACATTTCTAGTTCCCTAAATGGATCACATTGGATAAATCAGGGGTTAATCTCAAAGACGAATTGTTGAATTCCCTAGTGATCTTACCAAAACTCATCTTGTGTTTTTATATAAGTGAAATAATAATAAAATAGCATTAATGTAGCGTTTAAAAACAAGGGTTCGATGATAATTAGTTAATAGAAGATAGTGAAACAAACTAGGAACAAATAAAATAATACCAAGTCAAGAAAAATGAATAAATAACGTAGGATATGAATTTAGACAAGGTAAATGATAGATCCTGGTTGGCCCAACCTCAATTGATTATCATTGATCTTCTAAAGAAATAAATCACCATACCCTATCCTTAATCAATGAATGATTGAACTCATTGACCACACCCATATCTCACCTAAATAGTGAACATTCAAATAATGAAATTATTTAGGGAATATTAGTTCTTCTAGAATAAAAAATGAATCACATGATAGACTCATTCAGGAAAGGGAATATCACATGATAGAATAATCCTTCTATGATTATTGATTCAGAAAACAAACTCAACTCACTCTGCCAAGTGGTTTAGGTTAGGAAGAGGGAAAATAAATGAGGCAATAGAGTGGAAAATAGTTTGTGTGAAAGAATGTTCTCTAAAAACACCCAAAATCACCATCATAATTAGCAAAGATTGATGAAGAGGTTTTGATGATTGACAAGAAGTGCATATCACATGGAAACATCAGGTTTCTCTTAATAGATCATGTACCTTGTGTTGGACTCCTCACATATTAATCATGTTTTAATCATCAAAAATCATATTCAGTCTATAAACCATGTCATCTATTTGTAATATATATCACATCAAATGTACAGTAGTTTTTTAAAAGCTATCCAAAGCTCTTAAGTGTTATACACTCAGTTTGGTTACTGTACACTATCTGTTGATTCACTTTATAATGATTTATCTAACAAATGACTAAGTTTAATTCATTCCATAAATAACACTACTTAAGTCTGAATATAGATATTTTCCTACGTCATGAGACACTATGACTATGAGACACCGTGACCATGAGACACCGTGAACAAGACACTGTGAACCAGACACAGTGAACCAGACACAATGACATCCAGACACCGTGAAAAAGACATCATGAACCAGACATCGTGAACCAGACACCGTGACATCCAGACACCATGAACAAGACACTGTGAACAAGACATCGTGAACAAGAGAGACACCGTGAAATAAGCAGACACCATGACAACAAGACACCGTGACCGTGAGACATCGTGAACTAGCAGACACCGTGACATCAAGACACCATGAACAATCCAGACACCGTGTGAAGAAGACACCATTTCCATGACATATTGTGACATTGTTTCTTAATATATTTTTTAATCTTTCAATTTAATCTCTAATGGTCATATTTAAAGATTTTAATGCCCTGAAATAATTAATATTTATTTTGTAGACAAGTATGAGGTATGAGGTGATGAATATATGCAACTTGTCAGCTCAAACATGTGCACTCCAAGATAAAAGATTAATGTGGACCAGAAAAAAAAAGAGTGTCTGGAATGATAATAAAAAGCTGAACAAGCTGATGGCCATTAGCACAACAACGAAGAATACACTTAGAGAATTCGTGAAGAGAGAATTTCCTCATGCAACTCGACACTGCTGAAGAACACACAAAGCATACTGGAATCCGGAGAACATATTCTCACTATCAAATATCACGAAGAACACAAGTCGGGTATGTCTGACTTGCGATACTCTGTTTTCCATACGGGTACTTGATTTCTACATCTGCTTCATCTCAAGAAGTCTAGAGCTGCAAAAAAACACTCAGAGCACTTCTAAACCTATCTCAATATTTTTGTTCTGTTGTGTATCATTTTATTAACTTTCTAGAAGATTGTGTATCTGTATAACAATACACTCTGTCTTTTGCATTAAACTGAAGGATATAAGATATCCTTACTCAAACATCCTTTTACTCTTGTGTATACCCACAGATAAGTGTGGAAGAGGTCCCTGTGTGTCCTGGTTGTTTGTACCCACGAAGAACTATGGAATAGGTCCCTGTCTGACCAGGACAATCCTATGTACTATTTTTATCCATGATTCAGGGTGTGGATCAAGTTTATTTATATAAACTTCTTGGTGGTAGGTGATCACCAAGTGGAGTGGATTAAGTCTTGTCTTGAGACTGAACCACTCATTTGATATCTGTTGTGTTTCTTAATTTAGTCTTCTCTGTTTTACTACTTTACTATATAATTCTGAAATCTATAAATTCACTTTGATAGTTACTATAGGAAATAATTTATAATTTTCTTGTCTTAGTCGAATAGATTCAAAAGTAATATTAATAACTGACATTAAGATTACTAAGAACTAATCAATCTTCTAAGAAGTTATTTAAAAAGTAAAACTTTTATAACAGTATAACCTTGATTAACTGGGATGTAATTAACCTTTTGGGGAAAACTTTTAGAAATACTTTTTAACCATTAATTTTTATCAATACACAATTCACCCCCCTCCCCCTCATGAGTAATATACTCCGAACAACATTTGGTATCAGAGGTTGTTTATTAAGACTTTTTTTAACCTTATTCAACTATGATTATAGTTGTACATTGAAGATCTATAAATTTCTGTTAATTCTAAATTTCTAGCTCTTTCAAATTATTACTGTATTATGGATCATATATTGGAAGGTGTTTTGACCAATATACCACCATTATTTAATGGAACCAATTATTCTCAATGTAAAATTAAAATGAAAATGAATTTAGAGAGTATAGGTTTTGATATTTGTTATTCCATTATAGATGATTATTAGATTCTTGAAAATGATAGAATCACATGGGATGAACCTATCAAAACTTCCTATAATAACAATTAAAAATCTATGAATGCATTATACTACTCCTTAAGAGATAAATAATTCAATAGAATTTCTACTTGTAAAACTGCCCATGAAATTTGGGATACCCTGTCTGTCTCACATGAAGGAACATCTAGTGGGGAAGAAAGGAGATGTAATACTTATACTATTAAATATGATAACTTTAAAATGAATCCCGATGAACCTATCTCTGACATGTATCTTAGGTTCAATGAGATTGTGAACATAATGATTTCTCTTGGAAGAGAAGTCACTGCTAAGGAACAGATCATGAGAATTCTCAAATGTCTTCCTGATAGATAGAGAGGAACCTCGGTCTCTATTAGAGAATAATGAAACATCAACAAGATACTTGTAAAAGAACTCATTTGGAAATTGATGATGTATGAAGATGAACTAAAAGTCAACAAAAAAGATAACGATGAACCAAAGAGGAAATCTGTTGCATTCAAGACCACCACCACTAAACACAAAGACAAATGGAAATTGGAAGCTTTTGTAGAAATTTCTAGGAGTGAACAATCATCACCAGACAGTGATGAGGAGAAGGCTCAATTATCTAGAAGATTCAATAAATTTTACTAGAAGAAGAACTTTTTCTGAAAGCCTAACATCAAGGGAAAATATGACCAAAAATTAAATTGGAAGAAGGATTAGAAAAGAAGTGACAACACTGATGAGATTTTCTAATATGAATGTAAGTGCAAATGATATATCAAGGATGACTATCCAAAGCTCAAGTATAAAAAATATATGAGGAAAAGGATAGGAAGCATAAAAAGGTCAGGAAAGCAACCTTGAGTTCTTCTGAGGACAGCTCAAGTGACTCAGAATCTTCACATGATGAAAAGGCAAACAAATCCAATATGTTTTTTATGAAAAACAAATTTGAGGTAACACTGGACTCTCTTGTACATAATTAAAAATATTCTGAAGATGAGAGTGACTATAAAAAATATGACTAATAAATAAATGTTTTAATATTGTAACATGCTTGAAGAAACATACAATGAACTAGAAGACAAATATAAATCCTTGAATAAATAGTATTCTCCCACTATAATTGTTAAATCTGAACTCACAACTGAAAAAGAGAAAAATGCTCAACTACTCAAAGAGAACAACGAATTAAAAACGTATAATGAGAAATTGAAGAATGACCTAGAAAATTTTACCAATGGGAAGAATACCCTTACTCAAATTCTAGGAAAACAAATTGCCCCTAAATATAACATTGGCATTGGTTATTAACATGGAAAAATAAATCTTGGTAAAATAAATTTTGTTTTTAAATCTAGGACATATAGTTTTACTCCCAGTTCTGGACACAAATCAACTAATGCAATTCATGATATATTTTCTATTGTTCCATGTTTTTCTGGACCAAATAGAGTTTATTTTTCAAATACTATACTTAATGATTATAAGAAACCTATGAGACAGGTATGGGTTCCTAAATCACTTATTACTAATATTACTGGACCCAAACAAGTATGGGTACCAAAATCTATTTTGGATTAATCATTTTATAGGAAATATACTTAAAGAGTTAATGTAAAAGGTTATAGTACTTGGATAGTGGATGTTCAAGACACATTCCAGGAGACTAATCATGCTTTAATAACCTAACAAAAATAGATGGAGGACATGTCACATTTAGTGGCAATGCCAAAGGAATGATCATTGGTCACAGCCAAATCGGTAACTATAACTCAGTTTTAATTTATAAAGTACTATTTGTTGATGGATTAAGATATAATCTTCTTATTATCTCAAAATTATATGATAATGGATTTCATGTTAGATTTGTAAATTATTCTTTCAATGTCTTTAATTCTAAATATGAATTAGTGTTTTCTTCATTAAGAAATGAACATTTTTACTCTGTTCACATAGATTACTTAGTTTCTCATAATGATTCATGTTTAAGTGTATTTAAAAAAGATTATTGGCTCTGGCATAGGAGACTAGGACACTGTAATATTCACTCCCTTAGAAAGCTAACTAGAAAAAGCATAGTTAATGACTTACCCAAACTTGAGTTTCCAAATGACAAAGTGTGTAATCCCTATCAAAAGGGAAAACGAAACAAAATTTTCTTCAACCTGAAGAAATAAGTATCAACTTCTCAACCTCTCGAACCAGTTCACATGGATTTATTTGGACCATCTAGTTTTCCTAGTTTAAATGGGAATCACTATGTTTATGTTCTTATAGATGACTTTTCAAGATATACATGGACCTTTTTTCTGGCTCACAAAAGTGAAGCCTACTCTTATTTTAATAAATATGACAAGTCTGTGGAAAATATTAGTGGACTTAGAATTAACTTATTAAGAAGTGATCATGGCCATGAGTTTGAAAATCAAGAGTTTGAATCCTTTTTCTCACAAAATTTTTATAGTCACAATTTATCTTACCCTATAACACCTCAACAAAATGGAGTTGTAAAAAGAAGAAATAGAACCCTACAAGAGATTCTTAGAACAATTCTTAGTGAATATGACCTGACTATTTATTTTTGGGCTGAATTTGTCAATACAGCATGATACATAATCAATAGAGTGCTGATTAGAACAATTCTTAAGAGGACTAATTTTGAGTTATGGGACAATCGAAAACCCAAGTTTAACTACTTCAAAGTTTTTCGTTTCAAAGTCTATATTCTTAATACTAATGATAATCTTGAAAAATTTGCATCCAAGAGTGATGAAGGTATCTTTTTAGAATATTCCATGTCTAGTAAAATCTATAGAGTGTTCAATAAAAGAACTAAATGTGTGGAAGAATCTGTCCATGTCAAATTTGATAAAACAGATCCACATGATCCAAAAACCATTCTATAGAACATGGAGGATGATGTATCAAATTTGAACATTAATCCAAAATCCTCAAACCATTCTGTGAAATAATATGTGAAAACTTCCAATTCTGTAAATTCCTTAGACCCAAGTCACAATGAACCTGAACCTGTTGATGAACCTGAAATCACTAGTCCCTCCTTTTCTAGAGCTATTAGAACTCTTAATAACCATCCTTTAGATGTTGTTGTATGATACCTAGATAGAGGAACTCAAACTAGATATTCTCTTAGAAATTAGGTTGAACATCAAGTGTTATTTTCACAACATGAACCTAAAAACATTAATGATAATATCAATGATGAATTTTGGGTGATGGATATGCAAGAATAACTTAATCAGTTTAAAAGGAACAAAGTTTGTAAATTTTTTGAAAGACTTAAGGACACATTCACCATAGTCTCTAAATGGGTGTTTAGAAATAAGGTAGATGAGGCAGGTAACATAGTTAGAAACAAGGATAGATTAGTAGCACAAGGATATAGTAAATAATAAAAAATTGACTATGAGGAGACCTTTTCCCTAGTATCTAGACTTAAAGCCATCTGAAACATGCTTTCTTACTTGCACATCTGAATTTCAAACTATATCAAATGAATGTTAAGAGTGCATTCTTAAATGGTTATATAGCTGAGGATGTCTTTGTAGAACAACCCCTGGGTTTTATAAACCCCCATTTTCCAAATCATATTTTTAAATTATCAAAATATTATATGGTTTAAAACAACCTCCAAGAGCGCGGTATGATCGGTTGAGTACTTTTCTTATTTCCAAAGGTTTTACAAAAGGAATAGTTGATCCTACCCTTTTTATAAAACAAATTTATAATGATGTTTAAGTAGTTTAAATCTATGTAGATGACATTATCTTTGGATCTTCAAGAAATTCTCTATGTATTGATTTTTCTAAAATAATTCAAAATGAATTTGAAATGAGTTTAATGGGTGAACTAAAATTCTTTCTCGGATTTCAAATCTTTCAAAATAATGATGGTATTATTTTAACTCAAAGTAAATATACTAGAGATCTTCTAAAACGTTTTGGATTGGATAGCACTAAAAGTATTAACACTCCCATGAGTACCACTTGTAAGTTGGATCTTGATGAAGCGGGAAAATATGTTGATCAAACCACTTATAGAGGAATGATTGGAAGTTTACTCTACTTAACTGCTAGTCAACCTGATATTATGTTTAGTGTGTGTATGTGTGCTAGTTTTCAATCAAACCCTAGGGAATCTCATTTAAATGATATAAAGAGAATTTTCAAATACCTCAAGCATACACCCAATCTAGGATTGTTCTATCCTAGAGGACAATCATTTGAATTAGTTAGTTATTCTGATGCTGAATTCGGTGATTGTAAGTTAGATAGAAAAAGCACCTCTGGAACAAGTCACTTTTTAGGCAAGTCGCTAGTATCATGGTGTAGTAAGAAACAAAATTATGTTGCATTATCTACTGCAGAAGCTAAATACATAGCTGTTGGAAGTTGTTGTGAACAAATATTGTGGATGAAACACACATTACTAGATTATGGATATCAATTCAGGCATGTACCTATAAACTTTGACAACACAAGTGCTATTAACATTTAGAAAAATCTTGTTTCACATTATAGGACAACGAATATTGATGTAAGACAACACTTTTTGAGATATCATTATCAAAAGGGTGATATCACTTTGGAATTCATTGCTACTGAGTATCATCTTGCTGATATACTTACCAAACCATTAAATTCTGAAAGAATAGACTACATCATATATGAATTAGGAATGATAAATATTAATTAATTTTCTTACTATTTTATATCTTACTGTTTCATGTTTACGGTCTCATAGTTAGTATTTCATGGTTACTATCTCATTGTAACGTTCAGCCACTGTTGTTTCAGGTTTACGGTCTCATAGTTAGTATTTCGTGATTACAGTCTCACCATAACGTTCAGTCACTATCTCACCGTGAAGTTCATTCACTGTCTCACCGTGAAGTTAATTCACTATCTCACTGTAAAATTCATTCATTATCTCACCCAAAAGACCCGATATGGTCTCACCTTAATGACTCTTTATGATTTCTATTTACGAATTAAAAACCATCTCGGGGTAATTTTTCATTTCACTTTTTTATTTTCATTTACTTTTACTTTTGCAAGGATTGGTATTCCTAAATGATAAAATAAAGGAAGTATCACTTGTCCTTCACTCGAGATTTCTTTTATTCACTCAATTTGTAACCCTTCTTCAACCCTTCAATCCTTCTCTCACTCGAACCTTCGGTGAATTCCCATGATGAAACACCCTTCATCGTCAACTCCTGAGAAACGTAGCTCAAAGGAGAATAAAAGCGCACCTAATCTAGCACCTGAAGGTCCCCTAAATCCTAATCTGGTGAATCGAGTAGTGGTACCTTAGAAATAGATTTTCCCCAAATGGCTTCGGTCGAGTAAGTCTCTAGTTTTGAATGTTTTAAATAATCAAGGTTGGTTAGAATGGTTTTTGAAGGAAGTTAGACCTATCTACCCTAAGTTAGTGGTGAAATTTTATTAGTATGTTCAGTTCTCCTTTGATTATAAAGATGGTTATACTGTGAGAAGCTAGATAAATGGCCAAAAATTCTTATTCTCTTCAAGGTTATGTGCTCCATGCCTTAGGATACCTTAGGAAGGCATCTTTGAGGACTATCAGAGAGGACCTCCACTTTCTAGTGAATTCTTTGTTTTGGAAGATGTTTTGAAAATCTTAACTGGAAATGGCACCAAGAGGAGATCCATTGCTGCTGAATTGGATGGAGAATCATGACTTCTGTTTAAGTTTATACCGAACCTAATTAGCCCAATAAAAGTTGATTTTGCAGTACTAAAATATCAGGATGTGTTTCTAATTCATCTTATGAAAAATGGGCATAAGATCAACCTTTGTAAGTATATCATACACCACATGTGTGATCTGATCAAAACCACATCCAAGTCAACCTCCCTGTTTTATTCTTGGCTTATCTCAATCATACTTTATGCAAAAGTTATGGTTATACCCAATGAGGAAGTTATCAAGGATTGTGAGTTATTACTTTCGAAAGTCATTATCAAGAGGATAAAAATCAGTTGGAATCCTTGGAAAAAGGCATGGGAGGAAGAAAATGAGAGAATTTATGAAAAGTTCAATCAATTAGAATATACTTCAAGACTGAAAGATATTTTTGATCTTGGTTTTGAACCAAATGAGGTTGTTGAGTATTCTGAAGAAGAAGAAGAAGAGGTTGTTGTGCCTCCCAGGGAAACTATTTCTGATAAAGAAGACAGTACTCATGTCTCTCATGTAGTAAGTGAAAAATAAGTCCCTGCTTCTAAGGATGTTGTTAATCTGGAAGATCAACCTAAGGTTGAAATAGAATCAATTGTCAAAGATACTGAAAATAATGATGTGTAATAACCTATAGAAGAAGAATTACCTTCTATGAAAGAAGACAACCTAGAAGAACTCCCAGTAGAACAATCTGTTCCTGAAGTCATTACTTCAGTTGAGGAAAGACTTAAGCTAGCTTTTCAGCTGGCTTGACAGGAAATGGGAAAGGAACTAAGAGATGAGTTTGTGGAAATGGATCAAGACCCTAAGCTTCTAAGTCATGAGAAGGATGCAATTGTTGAGGGGGAGGAAACCCCAAATCTAGAATCTATTGAAGTATCATACCCGATTGATTCAAGCCCTGTGGACACTCGGTATAAGTTTCCTAGTTTTTATGATGTGGATGACTCTCGTCAAGTCTCAGTAAAAGGCATTGACCTTTCTACTATGTTTCAATTGAAATCTGTCTCTAATCTTGCCCCAAAAAAGGAACCTCAGCCCATATCAGTCCTTATCTCTGAAACTTCACCAGAACAACCATCCTTGGTGAGTAAACATGATCTGAAAGAATTTAAAGCTACCCTTTTTTCTGGAGTTGAAAAACTTCTAGATTCTCAACCAGCTCTTATAAAACATCTGAGTGAGAAATATTCCTCACTGTTGTTGGAAAATGTTATTTTCCAGATATAACCCAAAATGCTTCATGAGATTCAGGAAGTCAGAGTTGAAAACAGACTGCTTAGTGATGAAGTGAAGACTCTAATAGGTGTGATTGAAGACATGTAGAAAGATATGCATTTGATATCATAGATTTCTTCTCATCTTGTAGAACATGTTGTTCATCAAACCACGTAGAATTTTTTCTCCTTGATTCAAACTCATTTAGCTTCCTTAGCTGAAAATGTTGCATAAAGGAACAAACATATTGTGAAAGAAATGTGAGAGATTGTTGTTAATCATAACAACCTCACTAATGAGTATACGGGGTGACTTCAAAAAGTGCTAAACCAACTAAAATCTCTTACCTCAGCTGTCAATGCTTCTAAGGCTTCAAGACAATCATCTCAACCTTCCCAAGACAGTGACCCACTCAGAATAGTGGTCAAAGAAGAACTTCAGGCTGTTCTTAGAGGTTTCCATAATGATTCTCTGTATGAAGTTATCAAGAACAGTGACATAGTTATTGATCTAGTCCAAATCCACTCAAAAATAGCTAATTATTCTCAGAAAGAAATTTCCAAAAAAGTGGATTTGTACTTCAACCGAATCTTCTCAAAATACTGACATGACCAATAACTTTAAATATCTTGTAGAAAATATGATGATTTCTCCTGTTACTCAATATTTCAAGTCTCAAGTCCAAAATCTCACAGAGTTCACTCATCTATTGGATAAATTTATGGAAAACAAGTATGACTTTGAAAAAGAAATGAAATATAGTGGAGAGATCATTTCGGATTTTATTAAGATACTGAGGCCATGTCTTTATGTACATAGTATAGCAATTGTTGCTCCTACAGCTACACCTATGAGACCTGTTTTTCCTACATTCACCTCTTCCCTAGCCTCCACTTCTGTTTCTGTTATTCAAGCACTGAGTCAAATTAGTCATGTGATCCTTTATCAACAATTGCCTCGGTTTTCTACTGCACTTACTCTGGCTCCCTCTGTCTTTTAAGTCCATCCTTTACCTTCTCTATCAACTAGCTCACTCCCTTATTATACTTCTACTTCTACTCCTATGGCTTCCTCTTCTTCCGTTGCTGCTAAAAGAATGGTGAAGACTATCCAGTGAAGAAGGATAGTGCTAATTCTATTTTTATAGGAATCTAGTTCAATTTGTTTTAATTTTTGTAATGCCCTTATTTTTATCTAATACATTATGCACTTTGCCTATCGCTTTTTTCTTTCTTTTTCCTACAACAATTTGATAATCCCAAAAGGGGGAGAAATATTATATGGGAGAAATTTATGGGAGAAATTTATGGGAAAAAAATATGAGAAATTTATGGGAAAATATATGAGCAATATATGGGAAAAATATATGAGAAATATATGGAGTAAATATATGAGAAGAGAACACTCACTCTATATATGTTATATGCACATTCGAACTATATTGTTTGAAAAAATATACACTCTAAATATACATGGTTTGTGATCATCAAAAAGAGGGAGATTGTTGGACTCCTCATGTATTAATCATGTTTTAATGATCAGAAATCCTATTTAGTCTATAAACCATGTTAACTCTATGTAATATATCTCACATAAAATGTACAGTTGTTTAGTAAAAGCTATCCAAATATCTTAAGTGTTATACACTCAGTTTGGTTACTATACACAATTTTTTTATTCACATTATACTGATTTCTCTGACAAATGACTAGTTTAATTCATTCCATAAATATCACTTCTTTACGTCTGAATAGAAATATTTCCCTAATTCATGAGACACCATGACCATGAGACACCGTGACCATGATACACCATGAACAAGACACTGTTAACCAGACACTATGAACCAGACACCATGACATCCAGACACCCTGAACAAGACACCATGAACTAGACACCATGAACCAGACACCATAACATCCAGACATCGTGAATAAGACACCATGAACAATACATTGTAAACAAGTGAGAAACCATGAAATAATCAGACATTGTGACATCAAGACACTGTGACCGTGAAACAAGCAGACACCGTGACATCAAGACACCATGACTATGAGACACTGTGAACAAGAAGACATCATGACCATTCTAGACTCTATGTGAAGAAGATAGTATTTCCATGACATACTGTGACACTGTTTATTAATATGCTTTTTTGTCTTTCAATTTAATATCTAACGGTCATATTTTAATATTTTAATGCACTAACATAATTAATATTTCTTTTGTAGACAAGTATGAGGTACGAGGTGTAGAATACATGCAACCTGTCTGCTCAAAAACATGCACTCCAAGATAAAAGAATAATGTGACCCAAAAAAGAGTGTGTGTCACGATACTAAAAAGCTAAACAAGCTGGGGGTCCTAAGAAATACAACGAAGAATATAATTAGAGAATTCTTGAAGAGAGAATTACCTAATGCAACTAGATGCTACTGAAGAACAGATGAAGCATTTTGGAATCCTAATAACATCTTCGCACTGTCAAACATCACAAAGAACACAAGCTAGATCTTTCTGACTTGTGACACTCTGTTTTCCATACGAGGACTTGATTTTTTCATATTCTTCATCTCAATAAGTCCAGAGCTTCCAAGACTAACACTCAGAACACATCTAAACCTATCTCAATATTTCAGCTCTATTGTGTATCATTTTATTAACTTTCAAGAAGAGTGTGTATCTGTATAACAATTCAATCTGTCTCCTGCATTAGACTAAAGGATAAAAATATCCTTACTCAAACATCCTTTTACTCTTGTATATACCCATAGATAAGTGTGGAAGAGGTCCCTGTGTGTCCTGGTTGTTTGTACCCATGGAGAACTATGAAAGAGGTCTTTGTATGACATGGACAATCCTGTGTACTATTGTTAACCCCGATCCAAGGTGTGGATCAAATTTATTTATATAAACTGCATGGTGGTAGTTGATCACCAAGTGGAGTGGATTAGGTCTCGGCTTGAGACTAAACCACTTGTTTCATATCTGTTGTGATGCTTAATTTAGTCTTCTCTGTTTTACTTCTTTATTGTATAATTTATAAATATCTAAATTCACTTTGATAGTTACTCTTGTAGAGAAGTTATAAGTGTCTTGTCTTAGTATAATAGCTTCAAAAGTAATATTAATAACTAACATTAAGATTACAAAGAACTAATAAATCTTCTAAGAAGTTATTTAAATAGTCAAACTTTTATAATAGTATAACCTTGATTAACTGGGTTGTATTTAACCTTTTGGGGAAGCCTTTTAGAAATACTTCTTAACCAGAAATTTTTATAGATACTCAATTCACCCCCCCCCCCCTCTTGAGTAATCTATTCTGACCAACACCTTGAATCATATATCATTTTCTATAGGATCAAGATCAAATCTATCAGTTACAATAATGAAAAAATATTTAAAAAATTAAAAAATATATTCACAAACTGAATGAAATAGAAAGTTGAGGGAATTCAGGTATGTCCTGCAAATCAGGAATACATGTCTTCCTCCCACCCCAAGAATAAGAATAACTAATAGAACAGCTTCTCTTATTCAGAAATTGGAATATAAAATAGTGACATTATAAACTAATGGTAAGTGATGTTCTAATGAAATTACTTATGGTTATTGAAATATACTCCCAATTAATTCATAGCTGAAATGGACGTCATTCTACAATGACATATGATTTACATCAATATTTCATGTAGTACCCATGAGCACATCCATCCTCACTCACTCTATTATTTATATATTTTTAATACAAATAAAAATAATGTATAATTGTATTGATAATAGTTTTCCACTTTTATAAATTAATCTTGGATCACAACAATTTCCAATACATTACTCTTGGACGCAACATAATATTTAGGCCTTTCTAATTAAATCTTTGGGTCATCTTTAATACTGAAGATGATGTTACCATAATAAATGGGTACTCGTAGAATTTTCTAACTATAAAAATGATTACCCTTACATACATATGAAATAAACATGACACAACCTACTGATTCAACCATTATGCAGGTGTTGACAATTACGCATCCTACAACCACCCTTATACAGCCCCTTCTTCACCATTACATAGCCCCTTCTCCACCCTTATGATACTTCTCCACGTATACCATTATGAATTTTCACTTCACCAATACTTCATATTATTAGGTAGTGAATCATTACATATAATCATTTATGATATATACCATTATACATTTTCCACTTCATCCTTTACGCATTTTCCACACCAACCATTATGAATCACAAAAATTGACCCTTATACAACAACATCATGCTCAGGACCCACTTCAACCAATGATGTGTGGTGTTAACAATTATTTATCATAAATTAACTAGGGATAATTATTATCATAATGTAATGATTTCATGTTTCAATTTAACATCATATTTTGTCTTCTTTAATTCATGATTTTTTTCATTCATAATTTTGTTCAATGAGCACTCAAAAGGATCAATGGATTGCATGTTCTTAATGATTGGAAAGTCTCAAGAATTTATTCTATTTTAATCTCATATTTCAGGTGGCCCTCATCGGTGTCTTGATGTTCATCTATTCCATCATGGAGGGTCAGTTCCTATAGTACGTATTCTTCCATGTATCAGAAGAGAGGATCAGCTATCTTCAATTAGTAGCAACTCAACATTATTCAATGGGTTAATCTCGATGGTTTTATTGGTCATCAAATTAAATTGGATTTAGGCATGATCTTCATTCATTTTCTATGAATAACCACTACATTCCATGGTCTCTTTGAGATCGAGATGTGGTTTCTTCATATGAAAATCTATATTGGGATGGTTTAGTGGATATATAAAAGGAAGGATAGTACAGTATAGTGTAGTGTTATTATGGTTTGACACTAGTGGTATCCATAACATAAATAAATAAGGGAATCATTAGCATAATTTTCTAACTTGTAGTAGTATAATACATTGATGGCACGTAAAAATAGAGAAGTGGAGAAAAAATATATTTCAACTAGTGGTAGAACAATTCTTTTACTAATAGAAAAAATTAATGGTGGTAGTAGTATAATGTGTTGGAATTAGCAATATCAAGCACTAAATGAGAATAGAAAAATCATAGGAGGTTGGTGGTAGTTAAAAACATTAAAAGTGACACATATTTTTATTTTTATGATATCTATTTCAATGGTAGAAAACACCTTGATGGATGAATAGCCATATAAACATATTGAAATTATAAAAAAATGACTTTTGAACTAAAAATGTATCAATTTATTTCCACAATGAAATGTTTAATTCTTGAAATAATTATTTTCACTAATAAAATGAGAATTAATTGAAATAAATAATTTTATCCCAATTCATAGAATTCAGTAACATATTTTTAAAATAAAAATTTTTAATGAAAACCAAAAAATTCTTATAGATAATATATTTAAAAATTAGATAAAAAATGGTTCATAAATACTAAAAAATAAAATTTTTTAACATGATTATTGAAGAATGAAAATTTCATCCCCAATTGGTCAAAAAACAATAACTCTCCCTCAAAAACATAATTTAATTATAAAATACTACATTAATTCCATAAAAATATATTTTTAAAAAGTGTTTCAACAATAATCACATCATATACATTTATTATCACTTTTATAAAAGATTCATAATTTTAATTTTTTTATAAAATTGATAATGATTATTTATTATAAGATAGAAGAAAAATAAAAATGGAATAAATTAGGGAGGCTATTACGTAGAAATTGTCTCATTATATTCATTGTATATTGTTTAATATTTTGATGATTATTTATTATTAATGCTATTAATATTAATTAAAAATTGAATTTTTATGACCTTAATCATGTTATAATTTTTATTTTTATTTATTCAATCTATTTTTTTAACTAGCCTTATAAGGAACTAATGAAAAATTATAACCATTTAACATGTAGGAAGCTGTCCACCTGTACACATGGGTAGATTTTTAATATCTTAATAGATATAAGGGTATGGAAATTTGATAATAATTTTTCATTCTATATTCATAATTATTTCATAAATATCATAAAAAGTTCATTAAATCTATTGATATTACTATATTTGTGAGTTTGTGATGAAAAATGAGATACTTCACTTCATGTAAATGATGGTTTGAATATATTTTATTGATATATATTAATTATACCCATTAAATTATATTATGATGGTTTGATTATATTTTATTGTTGTGGAATATGAATGAAAGTTGAAAGAACTCGTTTAAAACCATTAACTCTCCCTTATATATCCACCTTTGGATTACACCATGAGACTTCTTATAAGGCCCTATTTAAGATATAAGTCATATGAGACATGATGAATACATATGAGGATGGATTTGGGTAGATATTGTACATGCCAAGATTCTCAATATGCATGGAGAAGTGATGGGATAAGGACTAAATTTATTAATGAGGGGAGTGAAACTCTTGTCAATATTAAATAGTCTAAAATAATTTTATGATATCATATAAAAAATATTTGTTTATAATAGAAATATTATGATGAATATTTAAGGATTAATGAAGTAAACTCATCCAATAATATTGGAGATGATATTTTGGGGGGCGATCCCATAGTTCAAACCCTTTTACCTCATCCAATCCAATATAAAGGTGATTCATTTTTACCATGGTAACTAATTTTATGTAAAAAATGAAATTGAATCATTAAAGAAAATTGAACATTGAGATTCCAAATACTAAATTATTATTCAATGATTATATTTATTTTTTTGGTCAAAATTAATTTGAAAACAAGTATGTGTAACACAATAAAAAACAATTTTTAGAGACACGCGTTTTTAAACATAACAATGATATTACTCAAAATCATTTATATTTTTGATTGTTATGAAATTTATCCATTTATCATTAAAAAATTAAAGTTATGTGACTTCAAAAAAAATAATAAAACATAATTTATCTTTCTGATTACTTAATTAATGAAAAGGATCCAAATAGATCTTTTATAAGAATAAAACACCTCTTCGATTTTCAATTGTCAAATATTGGTTTTCTAAATTGAAAGTAATATTATTTAAAATATATAATAATCCTTATATTTATATTTGATCTCAAATAAGGATTTATAAAAATTTATTTCATTATTAAATTAGGGTGTTGTCATTATAGTTCACTATTTTTTAGAAAAGTATTTTTCACTATTAACCTCAAAACCAACTATTACTAAAACCCCAAAAATTCACCGTAAGATATTTTTTACATTATGAATTAAAAAATTACTATTTAATCATATTAAAATATTAAAATTTATAATAAAACATTTAATTAAAACCAAATAATTCATCTAAAACAATTTATTTTTTAATAAGCTATTTTAATTTCAACTGAACAATCATATAAAATTATTAAATGAAATATGAATCAAAAAATAGAATAATTAATATCAATAAAAGTTGATTATTATTTATTATTAACATTATATAGTTTGTCACATTCTTCCTCCATTAATGAAATTTATCCTCACAATTCTATTCCTTGATGAACAGGAGGACATATTCTTACCTTATAGATTCTTTAAAAAGACATGTCACTCCACCAATCAAACAATTCAACCAAAAAACATTAACCAGGTGAGTATCCTTATTATGAGACAACACCTTCCTATAATATATAATTTTAAATGGAAATTACTTATAAGAATGGTTATCCTCCAATAGAACTATTTGATTGCTCAAAACCTCATTGGTATCAATAATATATTACCATAAACATGCAACATAAACCACATAATTTAACTCATATAAAATTATATTTTGTTAAAATCTAAATTAAATTGATCCCACTTTCTATATAATTTCATACTATTTAATAAACCATGTACTTAAGTTTACTTTTTTTGAAAATTCATTAGACTTTTTCATGATGATATTTTAATAACAATATGATCTCATGAAAGAATAAATATATCCTTCATCTGGCTATCTAGATAACTATTATTTCTACTATGATTTGTAATAATAAGAAGTTACATAATTTTAAACTTTTAAACTATCAATTATAAACTTACTAGACAAAAAAATTCTCTCTACCCAACAAAATTATAACAAGATTTATTCTGACTATACTTTCTATAAAATGGTGTCATCATTATACATGAATGTAAAATATAATTATAGGAAAATAACACGAATTAAATTCAATGGTCCTAGGCTCTATGATAATTGAGAGAAAAATACTAGAGCATATTCAACAATGAATGAATATTCAATTCTCACTTTTTACCATATTTATCAAGAAATTTTGTATTAAAACTATCACTTAATAAAAAACAACTTCTGAATGATCTCTAAAAATTTGATTTAATTCTAGGATCGTTACCTTATTTGATTAAGAGGGTACCTCTTTTCATTAATATTATATACTTATGATAAGTTATAATATGATGATATAATGTCAATGTATCTTAAAGAAGAATAAAATTTACATATTTAATTAAATGATCTACAATAACTAAAATCGCATTATTTCCTCAAGATGTATTTGGTAATACCACCATGAATCCATGAATATATTCTCCTATTTATATTTAGATATTGGAAGTTGATGAACTATCTCCTTTTACTATTTCATTCATCTCTGACCTATTTACAACTCAAATATTTCATAGATCAATCATAATTATATTTTTTTCTTCCCTCGACCAAATAATATTCCTAAATGTTTCTATACATATTGGTACTAAAAGATAGAATAAAATATAGAGAAGTATGAGATTCATTCAACAATTCACATATCCACAAAAAATGAGTATATAAACCCTCTTTATTAATATTATGAAACATTCCTCATCCAAAAGAAACATAAAAAACATTCATTTACAAAAAAATATACTTTTTTTAATAAAGAGTACTCTTTGTTCTGAGCCATATTGATACTTATAAACAAGGATTATTACATTGGCATGTGATTTGAAAGGGAAAAAATTTCTTGAATACAGATCTTATAATCACAAATTTATTATATCATTTACTATTTGATCATATACCAAACATTTCATCTTTAATAATCAATTATCCTTTGGACTCAATGAAGTTAATACCTTGATAAATTATCATGGAAAATAGTGAACAGTGTAGTTATAATCCATTACCCATTCAAACTATCTTCTTTTCAACATGTAAAACATTATTTAGGGAATATAAATATCATATTTTTATGATCTATATACATATATTACACATTTCTCTCCATATAAATGATACCATATGTTTTTAATAAAAAATTACAACTTCCAGTTAATTTTGAATCGTTGGATAATTATGTTTATGGGGATTCAATTGGAAAGATATATATGAAATTTACTTGATCACCTTGTATCAAAACAACATCTATACCCATTAATGATGAGTCAATATAAATAAAAAACTCCTCATTTCACTATGGTAGGTCTAGTGTTGGAGTATTATCCAATATTTTTTTTCAAAACATTGATATATTCATCACATTTCTTTATCAAAATTAGTTTATCTACTTTTTGTTTTAACATTGTTTGTGGGATAGATAACTGAGTAATGTTTTCCAAAATTGTTAATAGAAACCAACTAATCAAAGATATCAATGAATTTTTGTGACATTTATAGGTATTTCCCATTCTTCCTCCATGGATTTATCATGATCAATATTTATGAAATATTTAGATAAATTATCCCAAAGGGATAAAACCTACTATAAAAAATTCATGTTTTTTAAATTTTCCAAAAAATACATATTTTCATTTTATGTTTGTTGAATAATCTTTAAATGTTTCTTGTGAACCAAATAAATGTTTGGATATAAACAATGAATAACACCAAATAATATTACACTAACATAAAAAATCACTTAATTTTATCCATGGATACGGTAGGTGAATTTTTGAACAAAAAAAAGGACAACAAAAAACTCATAATGTTCCTTCACAGTATAAAACACCATCCTAAGACTGTAATATACCTTGATTTTAAGATGATGTTATCTAAACCTGAGATAAATATTTGAATAATACCATTCCCACTATTTCTGATTAATAAATTCATGGTGTAAGGAAAATGATAGTGGCTCCTAATGTTAATATTATTGAGTTATCTATAATCAATGTGTATCCTGATTTAACTATCATACTTTTTATCTAAAAAAATTAGATGACACCATGGTAAGGTTATATGGAGTATGAAACCCTGATCACGTGAGTCTTGTAACTACTTTTTTATCTCTAATATATTCATTGGAGATAATTACTAAGAGGGTATTGAAATCATATTATCATGAGTGGTAATGTAAATAGTGAAGTCAATCTCCCATTCTATAATAATATAGGGTAAATATTTAGAAAATACATCCAAATATTCATTTACCATAAAAACCCACTAAGTTGAATAGAACCATTTTGTTTTAATTATAAGTTAATGAAAAATTATATTCCCATGTTTAGTAAATTTCTCTTATTCCTATTAAATTATTATATGTATGAATGCATTATTATATAAAAATTAAACACATTATAAAAATTTATTATGTCCTACCTTTTACTATTATAAATGTCATCATGATAACTATAAATCCAATACAAAAAAATTATATTTAAGGGAATCTTAGTTAATTTTTTAATAAAACAGAATTTTATCTAAAATATATGTTTTCATATTGACTAGAAATTGAGAACTTATCCAAAATTATACCAATCAATACAATGGGTAAGAGAATAATATTTTAGATTAAATTGGACCATATATAACTATAGGGATATTCTAATGAATCCTTATGAATTTTATACTTCCACCTAGATTATTTTCAAAATGATTTACTTTTATATCTTATTGTTATATTTACAATTTAATAATAAATTTATCAAAAATAAAATATTTTTTAGATCCTAAAACAGAAATACATTGGAATAATGTTTCTAAAAAATTAATGCACATATTAGTAGATAATTTGGGGGTCCCACTTCATCACTAGTAGTAGAAACTTTGTTCGCACCCATTTTTCTTACATTCATGATGCTTTCCACCTTTTGTACTAATCTTTATGAATTAATTTTTATAATATACCATCCAATGAAAATTAAAATATTTCAATTATTACATACCATTAATAGTATAAACATTACCATTTCTCATTTTCTTATAGTCCTAAGAAAAATAACTTCTCTAAACAACCCAAAAACACATCAGTAATCTCAATAGACGCTTCAAATAATGATTTTAACCATAATAAGAACAAGGTTTAAATTTAAATTTATATTTCCTTGTTGACTATTTCGCTATCAATTTCCACCTTTTCTAATTACTATACTAATAATGGGGAAACCCAATTCTACAATCTCTATATATAATATCTCAAAACAATAATGAATTTATTCATAATCACCAAATTCATATGTAACTAACTCCCTTTATAAATTTTTTTAATCCCAAATAAAATTTGTCAATTATGTATTGACAACATATAAATTAATTTGGGGCATATTTAGCCAATATAGAAAATTTTTATTCTTAAATATCAACTTATTTATCTTAATTATACTTTAACTCCATGAATTTAATTTCCATCCTATAATGAAACACATTAGAAAAATATTATTCATCTAAAGAGATGGGGAGTTCAGGGAAACTTCCCTCCACCTCATGGCACAATTGAAGTGCTTTGGAAACCTACCTTCCAAGGCTGGATCAAGATCAACACTGATGGAGCCTCACGAGGTAATTATGGTAACTCTGGATTTGGGGTGGTTTTTCAGGATCATACAGGGTGTGTTGTTGGTTGTCTATATGGATATTGTGGCTTCTCCACTACTCTTGAAGACGATATGACAGGTGTTATTGAATCGGTTGATCAAGCTGGTAGAAGGGGTTGGGACAAGGTGTGGGTTGAATGTGACTCCACACAAGTGGTGATTGCTATTAGAACAGGTGGTCTTCATCTTTATTGGAAGTTGACCAATAAATGGTCAAGATTTTTTGTTCTTCTCTACTCATAGCAGCACATTGTTACACATGTCTATAGAGAATCAAATGCGGTGGCTGATGGTCTTACGAACAAAGGTGTGAATGGATCTAATTTTCATTGGGAGGATCATGTTCCGGTTGATATCCTTTCCTTTATGAGGAAGGATCAATGTAAGGAATCTACTTTTAGACTGGTGTAAGTGCTTTGTTTCTGATCAATAAAGGGATCTTTCTTTTCTGGGCAGGATCTCAGTCTTTCAAAAAAAATCATTGGTCAGAATCACCTTCTAGATGGTAAATTGAAATATTTACCTTCTCATGAAAACCTATATATTTAATTAGGATTAATTTATGATTTAGTACATAAATATACACATATTAAAATACTAAAAGGTTAAAGGGTCTCGTTTATTTGGTTAATTAGATACATAAAACAATAACATGAAATATGGTTACATTAACATTATTTTAAAACTCCACAATATGCCCTTAAATTCCATTAACCTTCTAATATTTTTGTGGGGTATCTTGGGGACTTAAATGAGTAAGGGGTGGGAAATAAAACTATTATCTAAATAATAAAATCATAACATAAGTTAATGTAGTTTAAGTGAGTCAATGAGAATAACAAGATTACATATAATGGTAAGAATCATAATCATGAACATCACATCATGTAATAGGATGATAACATCTAGGAAATGTATGAAGTGTGAAAAGAGAATAAAAAATGACATCCTAAGAAAAATATAAGGATAATTTCCAATAAATCATAAAATATTGTTCTTTATATGACCTCTTTGAAACCATACATGTTATATAATTAGAATAAAACATTACACATTACATTTTTAGTATGTATAATTCTAGTCTCATTCGTCAAATTCAAATAATGTACTTCCAATTTTGGGACACATAGATCATAAAAAATATGAACATAATTATTCACTTGTAATACCATTATTATGGTTTTTTTAGTTTTATACATGTAATTCCCCATTCAAATAAGTATAGGTGGATATTGGTGAATACCCTAGAGTGGAAATTGTGATGGGTTTTCACAATATAAACGTTTTTCCTGGAAAATCATGGGATTATTTTAGTTTCATAGTGGGTGTACATAATGGTCTATGTAAGGGATTAATGATAGTTAGTGGTGTCCTATAATTATATAAGAAACATAAGGATAGTAAAATGGATGTGTAAGAACACATAATAACATGAACAATTCAAAATCAATATTCTAAGTACAAAAAATGTACTAGAAATAAAAAGGGAGGGGAGATGATCCCTTACCCTGAGAGGGGATTCTAAAATCATTAGAAGAGCATATAAATAGTTTGGTTAAACCTTGTAAGGATTATATAGGAATATAAAAAGATAATATTAATGGTCAATGGGTTTTGAGTTAAGAGGTTTTAGAGTTTGGGTCGGTATTTATAGAAAAAATAGGGTATTTCTTAATTAATTTCCAAATATAGGTTTCAGACACTATATGATAAAATAATAAAAAACACAAACCTAATTATGGATTTCAACTAGATTCTAGAAAATATGAGTTTTTGTAATTATTTTATGATTCTAGGAACCAAACCCTTTAAAATAACACCATTAGTGATGTTGAAGTGGGTCATGTGTATAAAACATTTATTTTTTAACCTTAAAAAATATAGGATTTGGAAGATTCATTAATGGATTATAAAATTGATCAAATAACATGTGAAAATACATTATATTAAAAATTAAAAATTATTTTGATCATTATTACCCATTATTTAATTTATTAATTAACTTATCAGTAATTATTATGTAATAATGATACCATATATTTATGATGTATTTATTTTTTAATCAAAAATCAACCCTCTCAAAAAATATGAAAAATAATATTACTAATTTTGACCTAATTATTCCAAAAATAATAAACATTTTATCCAAATACTTCATAAAAATGTGATTTTAACTTTTTAAATAAAATCCATTTTATTGATAAATACATTTTTCTATTATACTAAAAACGTTTTGTACCTTTTAAGAACTAAATTTTCCTTTATTATGTTCTGTTAAAATTTATATTTAAATAAATATTATTTAATAAGAAAATTTTATTAAAATACCATTTAAAAAAAATTCTTCAAATTATCAAAGAGTGTCTTAATTGAGAGTATACATCCCCAAAAAAACCATTTTGAATTCTTCATATAAAAAATTTATTATCAAAATATTTATATAATCATTTTTAATGTAATAAAAAAATTATAAATACAATAATTTTTTAATAAACAAGAAAATATAAAAAATCATATCACTAGGTTCTAGATACATTACCCATTATTACACTAGTGTATTCCCTATGGGTACGGTCTACGATGGTGGTTCTCTCTGGGGGTGGTTTGAAGAATATTGTTTGGGTTGTGATGTCGATAAGCTTTAACTTCTTATAAAAATATATTTAATTGTGATTTATTTATTGGTCCTTATCAAAAACCTAGTCAATGAAAAATACATGTGATTCTAAACCCTTTAGAAGCTCTGATAAATAGTCTTTATCTGGTATTATCCTAATAGATGATTCTATCTCTTCATTCATCTTTATCAATTGGATTTTAACATAACCCTTAATATATACTAATCATAACGGTCACTATATAAAATTTCTATTATCAATGGTAAAGATACATAATGATCATTTAATCCAAACACAATACATTTTATTACATCCTAATATATCCAAAGTGGTTCATTCATTTTATATAATGACATTAACTAATAAGGAGTTTTTTCATTTAAAATAAAATTTAATTTATAATATTTTGGATCATTAAATTCATCCCCTTAAGGGATTTCACACTCAAAAATTTATTTGATACACTATAATAGATGAGGTTACTTCTATTTCATTGGCTCTTTTGGTTCACATATTTCTTGATCAAACATGTTGTTCCACCATAGTACTTTAGCTAGGTGAGTTTTCTTTTTTCACCAAAATTTGTCTCTATGATCTATGGAATTCACTAGATTCTTGTCATATGAATCTTCATTATAAAATTGAACCGCATTTTGATTTATTACATGTGATTGGTCCAGTATTTACTAACTCAAAATGTTTACATTGAACACATAATGTACTTGGGATATGTTAGGTGTGAGTTCTAGTTGATAGGACACCACTTCAATGCGATCAAGTATCTTAAAGGACCCAATGTATCTAGGGATAAGATTTATGTTCTTCCCAAAACTCATGACATTATTACAAGTTTATATATGAATGAAAACCTTGTCTCTAACCACAAATAGTAAGTCTCATTGATGATTGTCTTCGTATCTTTTCTATCATCTATGTGCCGATTTCATATGTTGTTGAATAGTTTGATCATTATTTGTAATCTCATATATATTATCATGTATGATATTATTTCAATATCCAAATTCATCCCATAATGTTTCATTCTAACACCTCTTCCAATACAGATCCTCAAACGATTCTCTCTGAATGGTATAATATATTCCTAGGTTATATGAGACCTCTTCTAGGGGGAAGGTGTTGGTCCCAACATCCTGGGAAAAAGATTAAAAAATATCTCATAATATCATTTAGAGATTGAATATTTCTCTATGATTAAACATTCATCTATGTGTGATAAGTAATAGTAAAATTCATCCCTATATCCAACACTTGTGGAATGATTATGTATAACCTAAAGGTAAATCATAGATCACGATAAAAAATAATGGTGAGTGGTGCTCCAAACATTCAACCAACATACCTTATGTATATATTGGTGAGTTTGTTAAGATAGAAATATTCCTTAATAGAAAATACATTTGATGACTTGGTAAGATGATTTAATACCACACATATGGTGTGATTACCTTTAGGTGTCCTAGATAGTCATGATGAAATACATGGTTATTTTACCCATTTAAATATGGGTATAAGAAATGGTTTCATTATACCTTTAGATTTTTGACTTTCACCATGGTCATTTTGGCATACCAAATATTGAGATACAAAATTTTCACTCTCCCTCTTCATGTTATCCCACAATATGTTTTCCTTCAGATCTGTATACATTTTAGTACTTCTTGAATTAATAGAGAATAATGAGTTATGAGAATCAACCAGAAGTTCCAGATTTAGCTCTTGTTTTTATAGAACACATACATGGGATCCAAAAATTGTTACCCAATATTTATCAAAGTTAAATTCTGAAATATTCACTACCTTTTTTCTATAGCACCACATTGTCTTTTCGGACCTCCTTAATCCCATAAATAATGGATTTTTGATAAGTAATTTGAGAGTGTAAGGATATATATATATCCTCTTATTATTCCTATGTCCATTCTTTTCATGTCCAAGAATATTGTATCCCTTTTACTCCTTGTTATGGATAGGGTTTTAGGATCCCTCATACTCATAACATTTTTCACATTATTCAACATCCCAGGAAATTAATGGATTAACCAATCATTATCCATGGTAATATCCTACCACCTTCATTAGTTTATATTATTCTTCTTTTGTGGTAATATATAAATAATAATTTTATTATATAATTAAATGTTTCACTTATAACCGTAGAGATAATGTGGCAAAATATTTAATGGAAAGATAACTACACCCAATTTCAGATCTCAAGTTGTGTAGTTATCTGATAAAACACTATTTTGTTGAATATTTTATTGATAATAAATGATATAATTTCCCCACATTGTGCTAAATATGTTTATTTATAAAATATTTGGGATTTGATCATTCATTTGAAAATTTGGTGAAAATTCCAGTTTTACCCTTTATAGTGTACTGTAGTATTTCAAAGATAAATATTTTTATATTTATCATTGTAATTTGAAATTTTGTAACAGTGTTCCTAACTTAATTTTCTAAAACTTTAATTCAGAACACTAGAGCTAAAAAGGAATTTGGATGGAGTAAATGGGACATTAATCCAATGGTGGGCTAGACTCGGCAGAATGGACATGGGTTCTGTATTTGGGACATATCTTCTTCATCCGGTCTTGGATTAAGTCCATATTTTTAGAGGATCTCGGGGATTCATTTGTCCACAAATCCTTCTTCTGGAAGGAGAGATGGTTCACGCGTTTGTGAGGTCAAATGGGCGGTTCAATGTGTATTAAAATATTTGGCCGAGATTTCCCATTCACACTTGAAACCTCTTTAAACCTAGTCTCCCCTCCACTCTATAAATTGGAGTTTTTATCATTTGGAGGGGTTGGGATGTGAATTAGGATATTGGAGGCAGAGGAGAATTTTTTTCACCCAAATTCTCCAACCATTGTAAGAGGGGTAGCTCTTGAAGCAAGGATCCCCTCATCGAAGCCTCCTTCTCTTCTTCATTTTGTAATGTTTTCATTTGTGTAATAAACTTCTTTGTTATTATTTTATTTCTTCTCTTTTCTTCTGTTTTGATTAAATTTATCCTTCTATTAATCTTCCTCTTTGGGCTGGAATTCTTGAGTAGTAGCGTTATTGGGTTATACCCATTATAAACCTTTGCACATGCAAAACGCTTCTACGATGAATACGCCACCCATGGAAGAGTAGTCTTTTAGTAATTGATCTATCTTCTACCCTCTTCATTTAATTATTTAGAATAAATTAGCTACTGTAATTTACATAATATGATCCATGAATTGTGTTTTTAAATTACAAGAAACTAAGCAAGCAATTGAACAATTAACACAAAAACACTCGAGGTCGGGATTGTGTGTAAATTGTGAGAGCGTAATCTTAATCGGTAATACAAGACCACATGGGATAAATTTGTAGTGTTAAAATATAATCTCTAAACACAATTCATCCTCATTTACAGAATGGATATGTGCTCTAATTAACCACTGGCCATAAGCTATCCTTAGAACAACAATCAAAGCAGGGTGCTGCAATTGCGTGTTCTGAAGCTAGCCTAGGGTTTAAGTAATTTCATCTTTGTGGTTAAGTTAACTCTCGTAGGGTTCGAGGGATAACAAATTAGGGGATCATAATTAAGTGGATATTGATTTAAATGATAATTATTAATAAGTGAATGAAGAGGTATAGTTATATCAATTACTCCTTTTAAAATAGATTTCTAAAAAACATCTTCTTGTTGTGTCATTCTAATCGAAATTCATTTCGAAACTAAAAACAAAAAAATATACAATCTTCTTCCAGAAAACATCTTCTAGATTCATAAACTATAAAAAACCCCAATCCTTTAAAGTAGTGTTTTTATTCTATTCTCTTTTATTTTATTTTTATAATACCTTTAATAAGTTGTTAAATTCACTTCCTCCTTTGAGAGACGACATTGGTCAGCCACTCTACTGCACCTAAGTACCCCAAAATCACATTAATCATTTGAGGGAACCCACGACAGCGCTCTATCAAATTGGTGTCGTTGCTGGGGAGGCAAGTAATTTTTTCAATCAATTAGAGGTATTTATTTTATTTTACATTTTAATTCTCTTCCTCTCTTCTTTCTTCCGTCTTTACCCAATCTGATTTTTTTTCCTTCTCCTTTTATTTCCTTCTACTTCTTTTTGGACCATCAACTCAAACTTCTCATTTTTATTTTACTATGGTCCACTTTCCTTATTTTCATCTTTCATTGATTGATGACACGAACTAATCCTGAAGATCTCTTAGATCTTGACCCTAAGATTCAACGTAGCCTTAGGGCACGAATCAGACATTCTCAATCCACGGGAAGTTTCAATATTCAACCAGTTGGTGAATTCCTATCTTCTGGAAACATTGAAATTGGAAGAAATTCAAATTCAAACATAAAAGAAGAACCAATGGATGAAAACAATGGAAATGAACTTAATAGAACCATTCAATAATTGGTTCCACCTGATATTAACTATCAACCAAATTGTACTACATACCCAAATCTCGAATCGGACTTTGAACTAAAATCTTGGTTAATTCACTTACTTCCAAAGTTTCATGTCCTCTCTGGTGAGGATCCCAATAAACATTTGAAAGAATTTAATGTGGTTTTCTCAACCCTTAAACCAAGAAATGTTTCTGAAGATCAAATCAAATTAAGAGCATTCCCATTCTCACTTGATGGAGCTGCAAAAGACTGGATGTATTATTTACAACCCAAAGATGTAACTTGTTGGAACGATTTGAAACGTCTTTTCTTCCAGAGATTTTTCCAGCATCAAGGACCACTTCCATTCAAAAGGAGATATCGGGGATCAATCAAGCACAAGGGGAGTCAATGTATGAGTACTGGGAGCAATTCAAGAAGTTGTGTGCAAGCTGTCTGCATCACCAAATCAGTGAGCAACTCCTCATTCAATACTTCTATGAAGGACTCACACCCATGGAGAGGATCATGGTGGATGTTGCGACTGGAGGAGCATTGGTGGAAAAGACACCAGTAGCTGCACGTGCGTTGATCGACAATATGGCCCAAAACTCCCAACAATTTGGTGATAGAGGTACACCACATGTCAGGGGAGTACATCAGGTAAGTCCTTCCTCTCTTGAAAGTCATTTGATTGATACCAAGTTGGAAGAATTGACCACTATGGTGAGGAAAATTTCTTTGTCACAAAATACATCTCTACCCCCTCTTTCAAGGCCTTGTGGAATTTGCACTGAGACAATCCACCCAACGGACTGTTTCCCACAACTCCAAGAAACAGAAGATTGTGCAGTAGTGTTCCCTGGGAGACCATATCAGAAACAACAACAACAACCATATCCCCAAAAGAAGTTTGATCCAGCATACAACCAAGGGTGGAAAGATCAGTCGGACATGAGGTATGGCTCTGGACAACAACAAAGTCCCCCTTTTCAACTAAACTTCTAGTAGCCTCCGCCTTACCAGTAGGGTTTCTAACAACCCCAAAGGAGATTTGAAGCTCAAACATCAACAAGCCAACAACAAGGGAATCCTCTACCCAAGGTAGATTCTAACAGTGATGACCTTTTGAAGCAAATTGTTCTTAATCAACATAATGAGCTAAAGAGTCAAGGTTCGGAGCTGAGGGAGTTGAAGACTCAAATGAGCCAGATTGCCACCGCCCTCCATGAACTTGTAAGTAAGAATTCCAGAAATCTACCTTCCCAACCCACTCCAAATCCAAAGGGGAATGTTAGTTCCATCACATTGAGAAGTGGTAAGCAAATGAACGATACATATGTACCTACCATTCCACCGGGATTCACCTCAACTCCAGAGAAGCCGCATTCCATACCAACTGATGAGCAATCCAAGGAGAAAGATAAAGGTAAGAAAAAGATTGATGATGTTCCTCCTAAACCCCTTCCTTTTCCAAACAGGGTTATTCAAACCAAGAAGATGGCTGAAGAAGCAATGCAAAAGGAGGTTTTGGACACATTCAAGCATGTGGAGATCAACATTCCTCTACTTGATGCCATTAAGAAAATTCCAAGGTATTCCAAATTATTAAAATAACTCTGCACCAATCGAAGAGGGCTCAAGGGAAATGAGAGGATCAACCTTGGAAGGAATGTCTCGGCACTCATTACACCAACTCTAGAAATGCCAACAAAGTGCAAGGATCCCGGGACATTCACCATCCCATGTACCATAGGGGAGTTGCACTTCTCTGATGCTCTTTGTGATTTAGAAGCTTCAATAAATGTGATTCCTCACTCTGTATTCTCTTCCTTGCAGGTTGGTGAGATGAAGCCAACAATAGTAGTGGTGAAATTGGCGAATAGAGCTACGGAATATCCAGCGGGAGTCCTTGAGGATGTACTTGTCCGGGTAAGAGACATGATCTTTCCAGCAGAATTCTATGTGCTTAACATGGAGGATGATCAGGTAAGTTCTCATGCCCCCATTATCTTAGGTAGGCCCTTCCTCAAAACTGCAAAAACTATCATAAATGTCAATGAGGGTACACTTTCCATGTAATTTGGAGATGAAGTTGTGATATTTAATGTTATAGATTCCATGAAGTACCCCTCAGAGGACCATTATGCTTTTGTTATCTCCCATTTTGAACCACAAAATAAAAACTCCATAGAATTTGATTGTCCTATGCTTAGGAAGATTATGAGTATTGGTTCGAGTTTGATGTCTAAGAGCACTTCCACACATGTTGCTGATACACAATATTTTCTTGGATTTTATTTTAATGTGGATTCATATTCTGATTTGGATCATGTTCACTCTGATTATGACATGGATGTTGAGTATGCTGATGGATTTGATGCTTTATTCTCTGATTGTGATGATTTTTATTCTGATACTGATGTTCATTGTGCAGATATGTCTGTTGCATCAATTTCTACACCCATACATCACCCCCCCCCCTACATTGGAACTCAAGACATTGCCCCCAAATCATAAATATGCATACTTTATGAGTGGTGATAGATTACCTGTTATCATTTCTAACAATCTCTCTTTTGAACATGAAGAAAAACTTTTGAATAAATTGAGAGATAACATTAGGGAAATTAGTTGGACATTGGCAGACATATCAGGTATTAGCCCCTCCATTTGCATGCATAGGATTCTCTTGGAGGATGGGGCTAAACCAGTGAGGCAACCACAAAGGAGACTCAATCCAACACTTTTGGAGGTTGTTAAAAAAGAAGATGCAAAATTGCCCGAGGCAGGTATAATCTATCCTATTTTAGATTCTCAGTGGGTAAGTCCAATTCAGGTTGTGCCTAAGAAAATTGGTTTCACTATTTTAAAAAATGAAAATGATGAGTTAGTTCCTGTGAGAGTTAAAAATAGTTGGCGAGTGTGTATTGATTATAGGAAACTGAATCAATACACTCATAAGGACCATTTCCCACTTCCATTCATTGACCAGATGCTTGAGAGACTTGTAGGTAGGACGCATTATTTCTTCTTGGATGGTTTCTCTGGCTATTTTCAGGTTCCCATTGTAGCAGAGGACAAGGAGAAGACGACATTCACCTACCCATTCGTTACCTTTGCTTACAGAAGGATTCCATTTGGACTTTGCAATGCCCCAGGTACCTTCCAGAGATGCATGGTGAGTATTTTCTCAGATTTCATTGAGACCTGCATGGAGGTATTTATGGATGATTTTACAGTTTATGGATCCTCATTTGATGATTGTCTCTCTAGTTTGAGTGATGTGTTTCATCGTTGTATTGAGAAGAATCTGGTCTTAAATTTTGAAAAATGTCATTTCATGGTCGAAAAGGGAATTGTCTAAGGTCATATAGTCTCACAACATGGCATTGAAGTTGATAAATCTAAGGTAGACATTATTTCATCCCTTTCATATCCTACACGTGTGCGTGATGTTCGATCATTCCTTGGACATGCTGGATTTTATAGATGCTTTATTAGAGATTTTAGTAAGATCACTCTACCCTTATCTCGATTGCTTCAAAAAGATATTGACTTCAATTTTGATGATTCATGCAGGGTATCATTTGATGATCTAAATAATTGTCTGACCACTCCACCGATCATACAGCCCCCGCGGTGGGACCTTCCATTTGAGCTTATGTGTGATGCCTCCAACTTCGCGATTGGAGCAGTCTTATCTCAGAGGGTGGAAGGACGTTCACATGTGATTGCCTATGCATCAAGGACATTGGATTCAGCCCAATCAAACTACACAACCACAGAAAAGGAGTTTCTTGTTGTCATATTTGCTTTAGATAAATTCCGTTCATATTTATTGGGCTCTAAAGTAGTTGTTTTTTCTGACCATGCAGCTTTGAGGTACCTCCTGAAGAATCCAGATGCAAAGCCACGACTTATCCGTTGGATGCTCCTTCTTCAAGAGTTTGACCTTGAGATAAAGGACAAGAAGGGGTCAGAGAATTTGGTGGAGGACCACATGAGTAGGCTTACTCACACACTAGAGGATGACACCTTGGACCAGGTACCACTTTGGGACACTTTTCCTGATGAGAATCTTTATTCCATCTCAGGTACGCATCCTTGGTATGCTGATTTAGTGAACTACATTGTTGCCTCTGAAATCCCTGCAAATTTAAAGAAATATCAAGTCCAAAAATTAAAAAGTGAGTCAAGGTATTATGTGTGGGATGATCCTTACCTATGGCGCATGTGTAGTGACCAAGTCATTAGGAGGTGTGTTCCCGATAATGATTTTGAGTCTGTTTTGTATTTCTTTCATACACTTGCTTGTGGTGGACACTTTGGACCCCAAAGGACAGCTAGGAAGGTTTTAGACTATGGATTATATTGGCCTAGCTTGTTCCATGATGCCCATGTGTTTTGTAAGTCATTCTCTCGTTGCCAACACACTGGGAATATTTATAGGAGACATGAGATGCCCCAACAACCCATACTACTCTGTGAGATTTTTGATGAATGGGGAATTGATTTTATGGGTCCTTTTCCAAGTTCATTTGGATTTTTGTATATTTTGGTTGCTGTTTATTATGTGAGTAAATGGGTGGAGGCCAAGGCCACCAGGACTGACGATTCTCATGTTGTTGTGGACTTTTTCAAAGAACAGATTTTTTGCAGGTTTGGAGTACCAAAGGCCATCATCAGTGACCAAGGGACACACTTTTGCAATAGGAATTTTTCTTCCCTCCTTCGGAAGTATGGGGTGACACACAAAACATCAACACCATACCACCCCTAAACAAATGTCCAGGCTGAGGTTTCAAATCCTGAGCTGAAACAAATATTAGAGAAAACTGTGTAGCCAAATAGGAAGGATTGGAGAAAGCGCTTGGATGATGCATTGTGGGCTTATAGGATAGCATACAAGACACCCATTGGTATGTCCCCATTTAGGATTTTTTTTGGGAAAGCATGTCATCTCCCAGTGGAAGTCGAGCATCGGGCATATTGGGCTATAAAGAAATGCAACATGGATTTGGCCCAAGCTGGAATTCAAAGAAAGTTGCAAATTCAAGAGCTTGAGGAGATTCGACTGTCATCATATGAGAACTCAAGGCTCTGTAAGGAAAGATCAAAAGCAGCTCATGACAAAATGATCCAACAAAGGGAGTTTTGTAACGCCCCGACCCCAGCTACCCAGAGTCGGTGCATTACGTCGTAACATTGGCATGATCACAAAAGATCAAGTCTCGAAAGACCGATTAGTTTAGTAGCCTTGGAAACACTAGATACATTCATAAATGTTACATTACATCATAAAGTGAAAAACTACAATAACACAGTCTCCATAGTCCACACTCATATCCTCTTCTCACAATCCCTGCAGGTCATTCATAAAATACTTCTTCACATCCTGGAAAATATTAAAACATTGAAAGGGGTGAGCTCAGATGCTCAGTAAGGATAACAATATTGCGGAAGCTTTCATAAATAAACATAAAAATTTAAGGCAATGTATAACTAAAACAAAATCCTTTTAAACTTGAACATAAACATAATATGGAAAAAGTAAAATGAGATAATGCCATTCACTTCTTCACATGGATATTCTACTGGTCGAATAATCACATGAAATATCAATAACCACTTTTATAATGAGGGAATGTATAATTCCAGACATTCTGAAACATTTTTTCAAGGCCTCGGCCAAGACGTCTAAAATGATTAAGGCCTCGGCCAAAACCATAAATCAAATTGGGAAAGGGTCTCGGCCAATTCCACGTCTAGTTGTCTCATGAGACCTACTGATGCATCGAGGAGCTATAGTGGGCTCCACCCGTCACTTATTAAGTCCAATACATTCCTCATATGAATAGGTTTAAACATATCATAAACCATAACATAATCGTATCACATAAAACATGCATAAAGGAAACATAAAATTTCCACATTTCAATCACAAGATATCAATACAACACATTGTTATAATAAAAATGCTTTCAAAACCATTTTCAATACCAAAATAAAAGAAAGTTAAAACTTTGTATTTATTTTTCATTAAAAAAAAGATGGCTTGTAGAGGAAGCCGGAACTCAAATAATGGTCACGGCGGCGGAGAAGTCGTTGTCGCCGCATAAGTACGGAAAGGAAAACATTCTCTTTTGTCGTTTAGCAAAATGCTTCGTATAAAAATATTCCTTTTGAATAACTGTAAAAGTCAAAGGGGTTTATACACCGTATAAAAGAAAGTTGTGTATAAAACCAAATATGCCTCAATGAAAGGGGATTGAGACGAAGTCCTTAAAAAGATCATTTTTTTATACAGTAGGTCTATTATGTGTATTCACTATAATTACAAATAAATAATGTAAAAATACAAGATAGGACATAATAATATCATGACATAATTTGAAAGTAGGAGATTAACCCAAAGAATGGAAGTTGGGTTATGAAATTTCTCTTACCTCGTGTCTGACTTGACTCAACCGTTCTTTAACCTCCTGAATAATAAACTAGAGTTAATATATACCTTATTAAGAACCATTTTCAATTTCATTATCCTTATTATATCACTTATTACAATGATATGAACATTATGTAATTATTTAAGTTAATAACGGTCATTTTGTCGATCTTCGGTACTTGAGTCAACAATAAACTTCTTATAATTACAAGTTGTTTATGTGGTAGAATATCCATTATCTCCAGAATTATATTCATGATTTAGATGTCATATATATCTTATATATCCAGTATATACATTCATTTATAATATTACGTAACATTTAGAGGTAAGAAATGAAATGCACCGTTCATGGAGACGGTAAGCCGTACGTACGCATGAACGCTACTTTCATTTCAATTTCATATTTAATGGAACAAAATCATAATGATATAAATGTATAATATAATTCCAGTATAATATAGTGTATAATACCATTTAATACATCCTTTATACATCCCACATATGGCATTAATGATTCAAATCACTTTGAGGGGGCGGTAGTCCGCACTTCCTAAAATGAAATTATCGCGTTTTACCCATAATGGAAATCATAAAGTATGCCATAAATGAGAAATAAAGAAGAATAAGTAAAACATAAACATATTATATATCATATATAAAAAAAGTGACATCTTAATGGCCACCTTTGAAGGTGTTATATGAGTGTTGAACAACCATCGTTTCGTGAGGCAGAAATTCGCCATCCATAGAAACTGTATGTTCTTTAACCATTAGATGTAGGTGTGTGTAATTGTAGCTCGAATACATCTTATAAAAACATCCTAGTATATTTAGGATACTGGTGTTATTACAAAAGAAATGAATAAAAAGAGTTTAGGGGGTTGGAGAAGAAAAATAAAACAAAACAACATTAGAGAAGACATTACCTCAAAATCGGGTAACTCTTTTTGATTTGAGCCAAAGGCTTCCTTGGGAAGAGTTCTGCCCAAATTGAGGCTTCTAGGAGTAAGAGGGGGAAGTTGGGAGAGTATTTGGGCAGAGTTTGGCCGAGCCAAATGGCTTGAAAGTGTAAATGAGGTGGGGGAGGTGGGGGCCTTTTATAAGTGGAGAGGAGGGGCACTCTTGGAAAGTAAAGAAAAGTCACTTTATTATAAAATGAGTTTCAGATTTTAGAGGTCCCACACTTATATAATTCGAGGATAAGATGATAAGGGTTGAAAATATACTCATCCAATAGGTTTTTGACAAGTGTACACTTTGGATTTTACATTATCTTTCCATTTTATTTAAATCGTTAAATAATGAGGTCATCGCTGCATCATCATGATGTCATAAATAATTTAATTTATTTAATTTCTAAAAATTATAAAAAAATACTATGATATAGGAAATCTTTGTAGCTTTATAATGAATATTTATAATCAAATTTGGACTTGTGTAACCCCACTTAAAATGTGTTTTAGTAAAACAACTCATGTTTGTGTCAATTTAATTTTAACATTAAATAAATATATATTAATGTCATTTTTCAACCAAAGTGGCTCCATGGGGTCCCCAAGTTGACCCATGGGTTTTCTTGGTCGGCCATGACTCATCCAATAGGAGTATGACAAGTTTCAAGCTCATATCATATTATTAAAACGTTGTTTTTACCTTAAACTACACTAATTACCTCTAATCGCGATTAAGAACTTAAAAGTTACTATTCACCAAAAAATTATTTTAATCTCATTGAACCACATTTTACTTCTTAATGACAACCATGTATGTCGGATTTTTGAAAATCAAATCACAGAAGTGGTAATATTTCATTTAAACAAAAAATCAGTTATTTAACTACCACTTAGTGGTTTCACTATTCATCAAAAATTGAAGTTTTTCAGAACAATGCCAAAATTTCACCCTAAGCTATAATTGATATTCCGAATTCAAAAATGATGTCTATTTTACAAAATTCAAAACATATAAGTTGAATTAATTAATTTTATAATTAATTCCCGCTGTCACAACAAATAGCGTGTTTTTAAGAAACAATTTATATCAAAAGATTGGCAATTGTTTATGTCCAATTTCAATGTTAAATTAATTCTAATGACCACCATTGGATAAAATGGTAAAAATATATTCTAATTATACTTTAAAACCACTAAATAGTATAATTTATCACAATAAATTATTTTGATTAAAAAATTTGTTTTTAAGTATTTTTCACTATTCATAAAAAAATGGAAGTTCTCAGAAAAATACCAAAAATTCAACATAGGCTAATTTTGATATTCCGAATCAAAAAATGAAGTCCATTTTGAAATATAAAATTTCTATAATTTTAAAAAGTGGTTATTACTATTCATAACGGCTACTTTGATTAGTCGCGGTGTTTTAGAACTCGAAGTTGCGTACAATGCAAGCTATTGCATTATTGAATGAGAACCATATCATGGAAGCTCGGGGTGTTACAAGTTTCATGTTGGAGAGAAATTCATTCTCTACAGTTCATGACTGAATCTGATGCCTGGTAAGTTGCATTCTAGATGGTTAGGTCCTTATATTGTATCTAATTTTTTTCCTTATGGTGCAGTGGAGATCACCCAAGAGGACACTAGAAGGATCTTTACAGTCAATGGGCAACGATTGAAGAGATACATTGAGGTACTTCCTACTGATGCAGTGGATTTTATCACACTGCAAGACCCAATCATCACTTGAGCACATCAGGATGTTCCTAACCCTTTCACTTTTATATTATTTGTCCTATTTAAAAATTCTTCATTTCATGTGCATATATCATCTCATGGGTTCACATTGAGGACAATGCAATAGTTTAAGTGTGGGGGAGGGAAACTTTTAGTTTAGTAATTTAAATTGTTTTCCTATTTAAAAAAAACCAAAAAAAATTGTGTTTTTTTTCAAATTTTTTGTGTTTATTTTTCAATTTTCTTTGTATTTTTGAAATTTTTGAGCTGAAATGATTCTCATCACAATTATGAAATTCATATCAATGAGTGAAACGATTTATCCATTGAAACTAAGATTAAATGAATGCTGAAATGACTTTGTTTCAAGTTCAAATATTTAGTAATTTCATGAAAAATACACTGAATTTTGAATCCCATGCCACATCTCACTGTCTTTATATTTGAAATCACTTTCCTGTGAGGATTCTGAACCATTATTTTCATATTCTTTACATTCACCTCACTTCTTGAGAGAACCAAACCATGCTTGATTTAACCAGAATTTGATCTATTCTTGTCAAAACTTGAGGGTTTGAGGTACATATGTTTAAATGATTGAGGCATTTGTTTGGTATTAAAGCCCATATTTCAAAGAATACTTTTTTATAATGGCCTACCTTGAATATTTAATCCTTGTATCACTTAGAATCCATGCACAGCCTGTTAGGTTATCCACATTACAAGCCAATTTTCCCTATCCATCCAACTCTTGAAGTGAAATTGCATAATCTAGTTGAGCTTAAGTGTGGGGGAAGTTGTCTTGTGTTGTGCCACCACATTATGTGATACTTTGGGTGGAAAATTAAATTCTGAAGATATGTATTTTCTACTGAATAAATCCATTATATTAAAAGTTGTGCCTTTTCTAGAGCTTTCATGACAAGTGAAGTTGTGCCTTTTCTGGAGCTTCTAATTGAGGTAGAAAGTTGTGCCCATCTCGAGCTTTCAAGAAAATCATGTTTGAGAAGATTGAAATTTTTTATGCTCAAATGATGAATGATGTAAACCTTTCATGACTTTTCATGATGATGGAGCTGAATTGATACTATGTGGATTGAGTAGAATCCCATATTCAAGTGAAAATTAGATTAATGCGATTTTTCTTCAAAAAGAGTCAAGCCCTCCTCATTCAGCCTCAGAATTTTTCACATCTAAATCCTACCAACCGAAAGCCACAGAAAAACCCTGAAAAGTCATCATGATAGACATATGTACTTGACTCACATATGGTGGTGATTTAGGAATCTATCAAGCCTATGGTGACCCTTGTATGAGTTTGGATTAGAAAGACATTGCAAAAAAATTGATATTTGAGTGATGAGAGAAAATTCAAGCGAGGTAAGTGTTTTGTGCATGGGAGGATAAATCAAGTGGAAATATATTGAATGATATTAATAGAGAACTTGAAATATGGTTTTTTATGAGGCATTATATCTTTTTATTCTTGGTGCGAAATTTATTGATCTCAAGGATATGTGTTTTAAAATTGGTTTTGATTTGATAATAATGTTTACTTGATATGAGGTTTTGCCCAGGAGTGCAAAAGGGTATGTGTGGGGGAGTTGATAAAACACTATTTTGTTGAATATTTTATTGATAATAAATGATATAATTTCCCCACATTGTGCTAAATATGTTTATTTATAAAATATTTGGGATTTGATCATTCATTTGAAAATTTGGTGAAAATTCCAGTTTTACCCTTTATTGTGCACTGTAGTATTTCGAAGATAAATATTTTTATATTTATCATTGTAATTTGAAATTTTGTAACATTGTTCCTAACGTAATTTTCTACAACTTTAATTCAGGACACTAGATCTAAAAAGGGAATTGGATGGATTAAATGGGACATTAATCCAATGGTGGGCTGGACTCGGCAGAATGGACATGGGTTCTGTATTTGGGTCATATCTTCTTCATCCGGTCTTGGATTAAGCCCATATTTTGAGAGGATCTCGGGGCTTCATTTTCCCACAAATAATCTGTCTTGAAGGAGATCTGTTTCACGCGTTTTAGAGGTCAAATGGGCGGTGAAAGTTGTATTAAAATATTTGGCCGATATTTCCCATTCACACTTGAAACCTCTTTAAACCTAGCCTCCCCTCCACTATATAAATTGGATTTTTTCTCATTTGGAGGGGTTGGTACATGCATTAGAAGATTAGAGGCAGAGGAGAATTTGTTTCACCCAAATTATCCAACCATTGTAAGAGGGGTAGCTCTTGAAGCAAGGATCCCCTCATCGAAGCCTCCTTCTCTTCTTCATTTTGTAATGTTTTCATTTATGTAATAAACTTCTTTGTTCTTCTTTAATTTCTTCTCTTTTCTTCTGTTTTTTTTTAAATTTATTCTTATCTTAATCTTCCTGTTTGGTCTGGAATTATTGAGTAGAAGCATTATTGGGTTATACCCATTATAAACCTTTGCACATGCAAAACGCTTCTAGGATGATTACGCCACCCATAGAAGAGTAGTCTTTTAGTAATCGATCTATCTTCTACCCTCTTCATTTAATTATTTTGAATCAATGATCTACTGTAATTCAAATAATATGATCCATGAATTTTGTTTTTAAATTACATGAAACTAATCAAGAAATTGAACAATTAACACAAAAACACGCGAGATCGGGATTTTGTGTAAATTGTGAGAGCGTAATCTTAATCGGTAATACAAGACCACATGGGATAAATTTGTAGAGTTCAAATATAATCCCTAAACACAATTCATCCTCATTTCCAGAATGGATATGTGCTCTAATTAACCACTGACCATAATTTATCCTTAGAACAACAATCAAATCAGGGTGATGCGATTGCGTATTCCGAAGCTAGCCTAGGGTTTAAGTAATTTCATCTTTGTGGTTAAGTTAACACTCGTAGGGTTCGAGGGATAACAAATTAGGGGATCATAATTAAGTGGATATTGATTTAAATGATAATGATTAATAAGAGAATGAAGAGGTAGAGTTAGATCGATTACTCCTTTTAAAATAGATTTCTAAAAAAACATCTTCTTGTTGTGTCATTCTAATCGAAATTCATTTCAAAACTAAAAACAAAAAAATATACAATCTTCTTCCAGCAAACTTCTTCTAGATTCATAAACTATAAAAAAACCAATCCTTTAAAGTTGTGTTTTTATTTTATTCTCTTTTATTTTATTTTTAGAATACATTTAATAAGTTGTTAAATTAACTTCCTCCTTTGAGAGACGACCTTGGTCAGCCACTCTGCTGCACCTAAGTACCCCAGAATCACATTAATCATTTGAGGGTGCCCACGACAGTGCTCTATCATTATCCTCAATGATAATTAATTAATGGGAGGAATAGGCTATCATTTTTTCATCATGCATGAGTACACATCCTAATCCCTTCTTATATATACTATTATAGATCACAAATAATTCCCCACTAGCAGTAATGTGAGAAACCATGCAATTATTAGCCTCATATTTAACAAAATAAAACACTCCTCACATCCATTAGTATATAATAACTTCACTCCCTTAATGGTTGTCTTTATTAGTGGACTTGAAAATCATGATATGTTTCTCAGAAATCAATGATAGTTCCAAGATAAACCAAGAAAACTATGGATCTCTGTCACATATTTTGGTCTGGACCATCTTTAAATTGCCAATATTTTCTATGGATTCACTAATATCCCATTGATCATGATAACCTTCCCTACAAACATCAATTTCCCTACCCAAAATTATCATTTAATATACAGATCAAATAAAATTTCCTTTTACAAGGACTTAAGTAAATTATTAAAATACTCTTCAGGTTCATAATTTCATTTGGAGTTGTTATGAATATTATAAATAATGATTTCCACAAATTTACCATGCTTATACCTAAAGAATCTGTCCATTAAGTCCATTGATATATATGGAGATTTAGTGAGTCCAAATGGTATTACAATAAACACATAGTTCCCAAAACATGTATGAAATGAAGTCGTGGGTATATCCTTTTATTTACCCTTACTTGATAATATTCCAACTGAAGATATTTCATAGAGAAGTACTATGATCCAAGTTATTGAAAAAAATGGCATCCATCCATGGTAGATGATAATTTTTATTCATCATGATCATGTTGAGCGCATTATAATTATTATAGTGGTGCATTGATCCATTTTTCATCCTAATGAAGTGGATTCTCACACCCCATGGTGAAGCAGATGGGAGTATAAACCCTTTTTCTAGATTCTCTTACAGTTCCACATTTCCATCTTCATTTTTGATTTCATCCATTATATATGGATTGTTGGATATATTAAAAGATCATGGTATATTCTTGATTGAGAACTCACACACATGACTTAGAGAATGGCCAATGAAGCCTTTAGAAAGTACATCAGTATATTCCCTTACAACTGACATGTCATCAAGGATGTTACTTTCCTTAATATAAATCATTTTAGATAGTTATGATTACACATAAACCAATAATATCCATGATTTATATGATTATACCAAATTATATACATTATCCTTCTTTTAATTATATAAAAGTGGAGTTTGATTCATGATATGAAGGGTGATTTTATTCTCCCATAAATTTATATTTTCTCCATATAAGTAAACCCAATCCATACCCAAATTTCATCTATTCATGTTAACTAGAGCATAATTTTTTTAACTGATGTGTAGCCTGAAAATATAGATATATGGTGAGTTATATTTTTGGGATGAAATAATTTACCATTTTTTGTTTTTCATTGATAGCTTGACCTGTATGTTTTGGGATGGGGTTTAAATAGTTATGATAAAATTGTTTGATATGAGTGAATGAATATAACCGAAATAAAATACCACATTCCATATCAATTAATAGATAAATATTTAATCATAAAATGCATCATTGTTAAGATATACCTCATTAGTTTTGATGGAATATGCTCTCCCTTTCTCTGTAGGCATTAGAGGTTGTTTTGATCAGTTGTCATCATCAAACCGTGTATTAGTGCATTGATTCACATAGTGTCCTTGTTTAATGTACTTGAAAACTTAGATTTTAAGTTTAGGGTTTTCTAGAGAATTATTTGTTTCATCACATTGGTGGGTTTCTCCAATTATATTTCACTAGATAGGTTCCCTTCACACACTTAACTCATTTTCTTTTCTTATTCTGAAAATTTCTGATATACTTTATCCCACACTTATGACAAATGAGGTTTTAGTCTTTCTTCCCCCCATGATATCTCTCCATAAAACTGCTAGAACAAAAATACATTCTCTACTTTCTATCTATAAACCCATGATACCCATGAGATTCACTAATCTATTTTCAAAATTTGAGGTAACTTGGGATAATTTTATTGTAGCTTTCAAAGCCTAAAATCACCAAATCATTTTTTAGATTCATATTTATGCCACTAAAGAATTGGTAAAATATACATTTGGTGAAAAATTGAGAGGAATATTTTGAAATTCAACTGAGGTTATCCACATATGCCTAGATGGATTCGTATTTTTTATGGTTGTGAAAAAGTAAATCCAAATCCATTTTAATATGGAGAGATAAATGATTTTTTTTTTCAAAAATATTTTCTAAAATACATTCCACCCCGTCACATAAAACTATTTCTAAGTGTCTATATTTTATATAAATACACACCAATGATATTCTTATACCTCCAAAAGATAAATAACTTGTGTAAAATTCTCTTGTTTAGATAATTTAAGGATGGAAAGGACCCTTTCAATTGAGTTGATCTATTGTTCTATGATTAAGGGATCACAAAACCCACATAAAGTGAGATCTGTTTTTTTTTCTTAAAGGCGTAAATTTAAAAACAATATTTCTTAGTGGGATGTGGGAGTTCTTAATGAATAATATTTATAGTAAAAAAATTATTTAATATATAAATATCATTATAAAGTCCCTGATTCCATCTCCCATCAGGTTGGGAATCTCATTTGTGTAGTCATCACAATTCAAATCACATTGGTTATTGGCTCAGTTACTCCTATTTCCAACCACTTAATAGAATAAAATGAAAATTATTAGTGAGATTTCAAAATATTAAACATATATAATAAATAATATAAAAATTGAAAGGATTAATCATAAATACCTCACATTCATTAACCTCTGAATTTATATGCTTCAGTCTATGTTATCTATGATCTATTTCCTATCCTAAAAAAATTATGGTATTTTTTAACTTTATAATTTTCATAAAGGACTTATGAATTTCAAAAAACATATCCCTTGGTCGGATCAAACCATGTGTACATCAATTAATTTTATTAACTAGGTAAATATATATTTTATTCCAAATTATCCCTTTTGGGTTAATTTTCCTAAAGCAATACTATGCTACAGACACATCCACTTTTAGTAACTAGTCAGGGATATTGCTTCATTGAATCCTATTAACCTATAATTTTATATAATTTAAAGATGGTTTCCATTGTTTAGTAATATACTTACATATTTTAATAACATTTTATAATCTTAATTCGTAAAAATAACAAGGCTTTCCATCAATACCAACTATGACAACTCGTATCATTAATTTTCCTTAATTAAAGGTTTATTACATAATGAAATGCATATTACAACCCAAAAAGATCAGTATGTATTTATTATTTCGGTAATTTTATCCCAAAAAACAATATTTCTAAATAGGTATACAACAACATTATATAAAATCCTCATAAGATGCCCATAAATATTTTTGATCTTTCAATGCTGCACAAGTTAACTTAGGGAAGTTCAAAACAAATGGATGAGCTATAAATCCCAGTAAGGGAATAATCAAATCATATAAAAATGTAAATTTTTATATATGATTCAATATGTATGAAATTTTGACATATAAAGGTGAGAATAATAATCATGAACATCACAACATGGTATAAGATGAAATAATAATGGAAATATAAGAGATGTGGGAACAAAATAAAACATGGAATCATAAGAAAATTCAAGGATAACTACCAAGAAATAATTACATATTGTTATTAGTATAACCACCAATTCATAATAAATGGTATCTCTTTAAATAAAAAAATATCAAATGCATTGGATAGATACATAATTTTGGACCAACCTATCACATCCATATCATGTATATTCATTTTTTCCACATAGATCATATCACATAAGAACATATTTGATCATGTTTAATCCCATGAATATGTAGTGTGGGTTACATACATGGAAGTACCCAATTATTGAACTATATGTTCATATAGGTGAATAACCATGAGTGGAAATGGTGATGGGTATTCACAATACAATAGTTTTCATGAAAAATCATGGGGGAAGTTCTGCAACATATCAAGTGGAAATAAAGATATATTTAATGAATTAATGAGAGATTAATGTGATCTATAATTATATAGTAATAATATAGATATTAAAATGAATGTTTAAAAAATTAATAAAATGTTAAAAAATCTAAATCAAATATCATAGTAAAAACAAGGTACTCAAAATAAAAACGGAGATTAGGGAATCCTTTACCTTAAGAGGGCCCATATGAAATCTTGATAAGACCTTCTTAAATACTATATAATACCATGGGTTTTAATTAGTTAGGTATATAAAGGTTAAACTAATGATCAATGGGTTTTTATTTCAGATGAGGAGGACATGGGTAAGTATTTATTTCAAAAGAGAGGTGGGATATTTATTAATTTATAATTATATGTTTTGGACACTATATAATAAAATTATCCAAACTAAAAACATTATATTGGGGGGTTTTCTGGTGTTAAATCAAATAAGAGTATATTTTAGTAGTTTACATTTCATAGAACCAAAATCCTTAAAATAAAAACATTATTTATGTCGATGTGAATCTAGTTCACGATGAATTTATTTTAAAACCTTAAAATATAATATAAGTTGTTGAGGATTCATTCATAGATTATAAAAGTGATTAAAAAATAAAAAATGCTTTAATTAAAAGTTGAAATGTCTTTTTGTTTCTGGTTAAACTATATAAATTCATTACATCACATTTGGATGATTTGATGTCATAAAAGAGATAGCTTACTTATAATGTATTTTATTTTTATGAAAAATTCCCATTTCCCCAATATATTATGAAAAAATAGAGATAGGATAATTTTAATATGTTTTTTTAGAAATTAAAATTATTTATGATTTTTTTACATAAATTATATAATATTAATTTTTAAATAAAAAATAATTTTATGGAAATTGCTAGTTTTTACGATACTAACAACTACCATATGATTATAAAAAATATTTTAGACTCCATTAAATAATATTTTCATTGACATTTAAATAAATTAATTAATAAGATTATTTAATTAAAATATAATTTTCCTAAAATATTATTGATATTATAAAAATATTAACTTAATTTCGTGTATATATTTCTTAAAAAATCATTTTGATATCTTCGTATCAAAATGTAATTTTTAAAAACACTTATTATAATCATTTATAAATAATAATAAAAAGGTATAAATATGATCATTTTTCATTAAAAAGAATATATAGAAATTAATATTACTAAGGTATAGATACATAACCCGTTATTACACCATCATATTTCATAAGGGTAAGTTGTGTGATGGTGGTGATTTCTAGGGTAGTTCAGGAAATATTTTTTGCGTCGTGATGTTAATTAGCTTGAGAATCTCATATATGGTTTCACTAGAGTACTAGTTGTTATATCTCATCTTGGTTTGGTTAAGGGAGAATCCAAGTGATTCCATCTCCATTGAAATCTCATATAAATGGGCTTCACTAGATACAATCCTAATAGTTGGGGCCATTAATTTTATAGAATATGTAAATTTTATTTAATCATAACCCTTAATATATTATAGTGATTATGGTCCCAGTAAAATTTCTATATTATTAATGGTTATGATACTTAATAGTCTTCAAAACCCTACAATATATATTTTATAGTGGTTCAATATATCTAATGTAGGAAATATTTATTTATAACTACATTACTTATTAAAAAATTTATTCTTTTAAAAAGATAATTTCATTTATAATAGGTTAGTTCATTACCCTTATGAATATTTGAGTATCCCAACACTTAAAATAAATTTTACAAGGAGTATATTCATGCTTCTACCACTATTGGGTCTTTGGTTCAAAAGAATAATGGAGGATATTTGTTACCTGAAACACTAAAATATTGACATGTTTTGCCTAAATAATTTAGATTTTAATGGGAACATCCATTAATATCCAATAATAATTGAGTTATAATTTCAAAAAGCCACTCAACTTCATCTCCAAGAATCTCAAATTCCTATTTTTGAAATACAATTTCCTTATATTTCCATAAAAAATTATTCACCTTTTAACATCTATGGGAAACCAATATAATATTAGCATAGATTAGATGAAGAAACAATGAAACCCTTGGAGTAATTAAATTATATCATAATCATAAAATAAATTTTTATTCTTAATAATAACCCAACCCCTATTGATATCTGAACCTTGGATCTGATACCAATGATGAAATCTCACACAAAAAAACACTTATTTATGAGATTAATAGAAAGGATAACAATTTAGTATATTTTTATGATATTTTGTATTTATATTTTTTGGAAATTAGGATACACATTATGTAATGAAGTAATAAATTTTCACAGATTTTATAATTTATCCACAAAAATGGGCTCAGTTGTTTAAACTATTATTTCATTCCCAGAATACTAAATTATTTCAAGAAATATCTTTATTAAATCTCAAATGTAAAAATATTTCTACACGTCCTTATCCCTATGGAAAAAATTTCAAAAGGTTAATTGAGAACAAAAATATTAATAAGGGATGATAAAAATAAAAACCATCAGTCTATTGAAAAATTGAAAAATCCCATGATAAATTTTAGTATTTTTCATAAAAAAATGTGTGCTCAAGTAATCACATAGATTTATATAAAATCAACCTCTTTGCCCAAGGTTTTTTATAGAATATCCTATAATAATGCCTAACCATAAAAAGTACATGGGTCATACTATTAATATCATAAATTAAATCACCCATTCTAATGAAATAAATGGCCCAATAAACTGTATCATTTTTATAAGAGTATATTATCTCTATATATATCCTTCATCACTATAAAATCATAATAGTAACTTATATATAGTTAAATTTCACTACTTCATAGTAGTTACTTCTAACCAGTTGATTCCATCCACATTATCCAATGAATTGGAGGGATATAATGGACCCACACATCTTCATATAAATTTCAAAAAAATTATAACATTAATTAAATTTATATGGGTATAAACATTTATCATAAGGATTATAATATATAATTTTAAACCCACAAGTAAAATAAATTTCATTTTCATATAAAAATAATGAAAAATACTCTTTTAAATTTAAATTCATCAAAAAATAAAAAAAAAACCAGAAAAATGGAGGTTGAATCTTCGTTGAAGAACCATGAGAAAATTTAGAAAAAGACTCATAATGAATAATATCATTGATGGTGGGAAAAGTAAGACTTGTGGTGAATGTTTTTAAAATATTATTTTCTTATTTGGATAATAATGGAAAACATAACCCCTTTTGAAAAAATTAAAAAAATTCCTTTTAACACCATTGTAAAGAATATAAAAGGAAGATTAAAATAGCCATAATCAGTCATTGAATAATATGAACTAACATTATAGAAAATATTTAAAGATATGGAAATAGAATACAACAATTTAATAATAATACATTAAAATAAGGTTTTAATGAAATGATCCCTTACCTTAAGTCCTGACTCAATTCATATGACTTTTACCCTTTTTGATAATAAAATTATGTTAATTATTTACTTTATTGAGAACTATTTTCAAATATATTATCTTATTATCATTCCTTTTATTTTATTTATTATCATGTTTCATGAAATTAATAAATTAACATAGTTCACATAAGTATTTTTGTAATTGTTTAGCTCATAATCCCCCAAACAACCTCATTATAATTATAATAGTCATTTTCCAAATACCACATAAGCAATATATGTGTCATTTTATAGGTTCTATATAATTTTAAAATAAAAATAGTTTATTAGGATATATGGTACTTTCATTTCCATAAATCTTCCTTGATAATTTTGTTTCATATAATAGAAGATAACCATTGTTTTTTAACATTGATTGAATCCTTATGACATGTATTAATTCATTACAAAATTATAAAAACACCCTAAATTAGTCATTCTTAAAAAATATTTCCATTACATAATCTTTATTAATCATTCACAATATATCCTTATAACATTATTAATATAGTTGGTAAAACTAATCAGAAAATAACATGGTGTAACAAATGAATGTTAATATGTTATTTTATGGTGACATAATAACTTTTATAGAAAAATAATGATATAAGATTTTTATAAAAGTTATCAATTATATTTATGATAAGGTAATTGAACAGTAAAAATTAAAACATATTATAATAGTTTATTACTTAAAATGTCCCTCAATATAATAATTTACGGAAGTTAAATTTTATGTTTAACATTTATTGATAATACTATTAATACTGTATCTAAATTAATTTAACCAAAAAAATATTCATGTTATAAATTTCACATTTATTTATAGAATACACACATGAAACTGTCCATGTAATGCTTTAATTAAAAATCAAAAACATTTCTTCATAGGGATTTTAGTCTACACATACACATGGGAAGTGTTTTTATTATTCAGTTGACAAAATGGAAGGAAGTTATGTAATAGATTATCCTTATAAAATAAAAAATATTTTTTCCAATATCATATATATTCATTAATTCCATATATATATATATATATATCCATTCATGTAAATTATTTATGAAAAAAGAGACATGTTACTTTAGAGTGGTCGTAATCTTTACATACACACCAACAACATTTTCAATTTACATTTTAAAGAATATAGGTAAGATATTGTTTTTAAATAAACATAATATCATTTTTATATAGTAATTATAACGATTTATTTATATTGTTATGAGTTTAATATATTGTAATCATGTAGACGATAAAATAAATATGAAAGAACTCGGAAAAAATCATAACTTATTCCTTCAAAATCCTCCTTTACCTTACACCTCAAGCCTTCTTAGTTTCTTCTATTGGTTTGAACATGAACTATAAGATATATAAAATTTATTAAGAGGGGTATCTCGATAGGTATGGGTTGAGCTATAGTACCTAATTTTTCTATAAAAGTGATGGGTGAAAGTCTCTATTTATGGTGACGGGTTTGTCACTCTAGTAAATATCGAATGGTTTAAAAAATATTAATGAATCAATCAATGAAAAATTATTTTAAATTATCCAGATAATATGAATGATATTTTTTCCAAATAATATTATATAATAAGTTCATAGATTTCATATTTAGACCTTATCTCATAATTTTATTCATAATGCCTCATTTTTTCCTCTACTAGGGTGACTCAAGTTTTACCGTTGTATCTTATTTTCATGAAAAAAATGAAATTTTCATCATTATAAAATATGAAAATGGTGATACCAAAAATTAAATTTATTTTCTATTAATAAATTTTTAGAGGTAGTGAAAATAAATTTTCAATCAAGTATTTACAACACAATGAAATACAATTTTAAAAAATATTCTACTCACAACATAATAATAAATTTACACATAAATATTGTATAGTAATAATTATTATTTAATTTATTAATTTATAATTAAATAAATTAGATTTATTTAACATAAAAACCAATCCAAAACTTAATGAGACATTCTGATTACATGATTAATCTAATAGGAAAAAATTGTTCTTTTATTAGACTAACACAATACTTAGGCTCCAAAATCTTTAAACCCAATGTTATATAAATGGAACATTATATTTAAAGTACACTATTTTACTCCCAAATATATATTCTTTATAATAAAATTGTTTCAAAAACATTCATATTAATTTTATATAATGATTATTTCATAATAGAGAGAGTACTTGTAAAAACAGTATTTTTCATTATTCACCTAGAAATTAAATATTTCCAAAAAATATCATATATTACCCCAAAGATAATTTTGACATGATTAAATAATAATTAATAGAAATGAATGAAATTAAAACTAAAAAATAAGGATGTAAAATTTAAAATATGACCATATAATTCATGGAAAATAATTTAGTTATAAATAAGATACTAATTTTTCTTCTAAAAACCCATATAAAATTAATATATTGAATATGAATTTATAAATTCTATCTAAGATCATTAATAAGACTTACAATTTTTCTATAATTAATATTACCAATTTCTTCATATATATAGGCCATATAACAAGGAAAATAATGAACTCATGGAACCTTTGGACAATGAATTTTTACTATTACTAAAAAACTAAAGCCGTTTTGGAGGCCAAGTACCAAAGAAATATAAAATTTTAGTGTGAACTATACTAATTAATTAATTAAATGAATAATGATAATAAATGAGGTACAGAAAATTATATTTGGTGATTAAGGATGAAAATAGTTCTATATAAATGAAATTAATATAATGTTATTTTTTAGGAGGTTAGAATTCATATGAAGCGATTTGGGGCTCAAGGTAATTTATTTTTCTTTAACACCTTATTTTGACATTTTCTAATCAAATATTTTTCTTCCATGTCCATATTCATTATATTGATTCTTGATTTATCTGTTCATTTCATTAAATATTTTTTAAGTTCACTATTAACTATATTTTTATTTCTTTACAATATTTTAAAGGGAATCTTTATAACATCTTACATATATTTTATCATTGAATTTCATAAAAAAATAAAGTAAAATGATAGTTTAACATTTGTGACAGTATTTTATTTTACATCCATCGTATTCATTATTCATTGTTGTTATAAATGTTCCAATGATTTTAAAATAAGTTATCCTTGTCATTATACTAGAAATTTTTATCTTTTTAAATTTTTTCATAAAAAATGATAATTTAAATTTTTTATGTGAAAATGTATAGTGTTTTTACTTATAGTTAAAAATTATATTTTTATAAGCTTTATGATGACAGTGAAATACCCTATTTTTTATTCTATTCACGGCTCTTGTAAATTATATATGATTATGGGTGGGTGTATTTCCTCCCAAAAATTAATATGGTAAGATGGACGGATTCAACTAGTTATAATTTAGTGTAATATTATAGATGAAGATAACAAGTTTTATGTTACTCATATGAAGATATAATGATGATAGATCTATCTAAAAAAGAAATTATTATGAACAAGATAGAATTAACTGTGTAAGTTATTTCACTATAACGGTGATCAAAATATGATATGAATATAATATCACAAGTAACCTTCTTGATTATGATTTTGAATGTACAATTTATTATTAACTAATAAATGAAAAAATTGGGAAATGATATTGATTGAACATGCTAATATGTGATTATTTAAGCTGAAATTTTGTTATTTTTTGAATGTACTGATGAGTTTCCTTTATTTTTATACCCATTACATATAATTTTTTTCACATCCTACATTTTTAAATGTTAATAATGGGTCCTAAGGATGTGTAGGAGATATATAAAGGTTGCCTCATTAGTAATGAATACATGTATTGAAACAGGATAGTGTGTTAATAATGAAATTAAATTATAGATCTAAAAACCTATTTTTTTTAAAAAAAATATATAGTACATTGAAATGTACACTTTTTTATGAAATGGATTTATATTTATTAAAAACTCTAATCAAATAAAGATCATCGTAATGTAAGAAGGAACAATATATTATATTATACTCATAATTATTGTTCATTTATATTAAAAGTGTTTATAAATTGTATCATAGAAAATATTTAAATAACTTCATAGAGGATCGGTTGTTACTATGGAGTGAAAGTTTAATTTATGGTTATAAAAGAATTTAATAAAAATATTGGCTTTTATGTTGAATCATCTAATCTAGGTATATATTAGAATGGTTTCAGTTATAGGTAATTATTGAAATATAGTTACAAGTATACAAGAAGATAATATCCTTCTAAATCATCATCATAAGATAGATGGAGATTATTTTGAGTATTTCATAGATATATTATCTAGATTAAATACTAATATAATATTTGGCACCCCTGAATGCCCAACTTCTATGCAAAGTAACTTTTCAATATTAGAGAATTTCATTTCATAGAATCCTCAATAATTTAGTGTATCCTCTAACCCAATGGTTTTGAAAGTATGGGTAAATTACAGGGAAAATTTATTTGAAGTGTTATGATAATTATAGAATTTTATGTTAACTATGTCCACTAACAATCTTAAAGGTGAATCTGACCGTTGATGGTAATTGAAAAAGAATACCAAATAGATTAATGAGATTTATTCCATATAGCATAAAGTTAGTGAAGATAGTTTTCATCAACTTTTTTATAAAGTTCATTGTCTTTAGTTTGGAAGTGGAGATTATGAGAGTTAAAAAAGAAGTATGATGACTCAGTAGCTGTTTAAAAATATAATTTTTCCAGACTATCCAGATTTTAATTTTTTGTAATCTAATATATGAAATTTAAATTGACATATTTTACTTGGTTTTAAAACCATGCTTATGAAGGAACCTAGTTACTGTTAAATTTTTAAATTATGAAGAAATGTTTTATTATGTATAAATGGTTTAGATAGAGCCAGATACTTCTTTTTTGACCCTTAAAGATGAATAATATCTAAACATAAATTTGTATCATGCTATTATTTAAATAAGATGAATTTAGGGGAGTGTCTGATGAAATCATGGAAGTGTTCCTAGGGTTGTATGATTGGAATATTTTCTTTTTTCCATAATGTAAATAAATGGTATTAGTTAGACTAATAATGGTAAGAAGATATTGAAATGTATCAATTGTAATGAGATGTAACATTGTGCCATTTTTTTAATGAATATAATTACAAAATGAGCATGTAACAAGATCTCAAGAATAATGGTGTGTTCGTATTATTTTCGACTACTATAGCTAATGTGGGTCCATAAAATGATGTAGTGATAAGTAAAATACTTTATTTCTCAAACTATTCCATGGTCTTGTTTGATTCAATATCTATACATTATTTTATTTCTAGGAACATTTATTTTAAAATATTAATATCACATAATGACATATAAATATAAATTTTGAAGAAAAACAATGTATTGATATATAAATATAATATATATTTATGATATATATTCTTAGGAAGTTAGGATATATTAATTGTTTTTAATAACTTTCAATTTGTATATAATAATGAGTCCATGAATTTGATAATATAACAAGAAGTAATGAAATTGAAAAAATATGGGAAAGATTTTTCTCTTATATATATCATTGAATATAATGATACTAATCAATCTAATAATGTTTCTAGGGTAAATGAATATTTTAATGTGTTTTTTAATGATTTTCCAAATATTATTCTTTAAGGTTTAGATGAATTCTCGATTTTCATAGTTCCTAGTTCTAATATTATTTTGAAACCCCTAGATGAATGGCTCTAGTGAAGCTATTGGAGTAAAAAAATTAAGGATTACTTAATACGGGATTCAACCACAAAAGAACATCATGATGGTGTTATATTTTTTTAATTAATAATAAGGTTGTTTCAATGAGAATATTAATTGATTTTATAGAAAATAATAATATTAATAGTTATAACAAAAACCATTTTTCTCATTTCGATGATATATTTGATCACTTCTAGAAAGTAAAAGTATTTTTAAATTTTCTTCAAAAGATCTGGATACAATTTTCTAAATTTTATGAAAGAGTAAAGTCAATTTATGCAATTTCATACTAGGTTTTTTCATTATGAGTTTGATGTTATTCCTTTTGTGTTAACAAATGCACCTTTATTATTTATAGATATGATGAATATATATGTCAATAATCATTTGTATAAATTTATATTGGTATAATTTATTACTTTATATTATATTCTAAGTGTTAATATGGTTCCAAGAAAAAACTATGGACTGTTCTTAATAGTTTAAAATAAAATATGTCTTATGGAAAATATGTAGAATTTGTATTTTAGTTTTAATAGATTTCATTACTTGGGAATATTGATTTTAAAGATCATGTAACTATTGATCTCGTTAAAATGAATGTGGTGGAAGAGAAAAGGGCCTAAAAATGACACTGATATTAGATTTTTTTTATTAATGGATTACTATAAATTATTTGATGAGAGAATTATCTCATATCCAGGTAACTAACAATTTTTGATCAAAAGGGAGTTATAATTTCTCCGATAAAAGAATGTGGTGAATGTTTCCAGAAATTAAAAATAAGATTGGTTAATACTCTAATATTAGAATTTACATCAAGAAATATATAGTCAATTATTTTTAATGATACTTTATTAGAGGGCTATGATTTTGTTTTGATTAAATAAAATCAAGTAATTACATATGTATCATGATTTTTGAACCCCCTTGATCATAATTATACATTACATAAACATGATCATGGTGTAGTGGATTATTCCTTAAAATTTTTGATCCATCATTTATATGTATAGAAATGTAAATTATATATATCATAAAAATGTAATTTAAATATTCACTCAAACATAGTTGAACATGTGCAAAATAATATCGTTGAAGAAATTAATGGAAAATGATTACATGATATGCTATCCTTCAGTTAAAGATAAATATGTATAAAATTCCTTGAATCAAGAGGATATTATATTATTAACTATGATATTTTTTGGAATTTTATCCAAGAGTTAATGACTTAATAAATATGGTACTAGAATTTTTTATTCAAAAATCATTTCTCATTTAGATAATGTACCATTGTAATCATCCTTGGAGAAATAACTAATAATGCTTATAAAAAATATTATGGTTGTAACATCCCCAAATGATAAAGGGTTAAATGACTAAATGATATGACTCATGTCAACAAGGTGCACCTTCCTTTTCGGGAGTCTTTCTAATTAGAACTCCACAGTTAAGCATGCTTGGCCTGGAGTAGTGATCAGGATGGGTGACCTCTAGGGAAGTTTCTCAGGGTGTGTGTGAGTGAGGACAAAGCACACTGGAAAAGACATGTGTTGGCCTGTGGGGACAATCATTAGTCAGATGACGCGTTCGGGCATATGGGGGGACCCTGGTGTGGGCCCCACATGTCTGCGGGGCAACTGGGGGTACCTGGTTGGCCGGGACCCAACGGCCATGTTAAGCTGGGGTGTCTGTGCTGTCACCGGGACCCGGTTGTCACATTTGGTATCATATGATGAACTTAGCCTTAAGTGCATGGTGCACTGCCTGGGTTGAGATGTAGGGCCCACAACGAGGACATTGTGCTCTAAAGGGGGGTGATTGTAACATCCCCAAATGATAAAGGGTTAAATGATTAAACGATATGACTCATGTCAACAAGGTGCACCTTCCTTTTCGGGAGTCTGTCTGATTAGAACTCCACAGTTAAGCATGCTTGGCTTGGAGTAGTGATCAGGATGGGTGACCTCCTGTGAAGTTTCCCAGGGTATGTGTGAGTGAGGACAAAGCACACTGGAAAGGACATGTGTTGGCCTGTGGGGACAATCATTAGTCAGATGACTCGTTCGGGCATATGGGTGGACCCTGGTGTGGGCCCCACATGTCTGCAGGGCAACTGGGGGTACCTGGTAGGTCGGGACCAGACGGCCATGTTAAGGCGGGGTGTTTGTGCTGTCACCGGGACCTGGTTTTCACATTTGGTATCAGAGGAGGAACCCACCCTTAAGTGCATGGTGCACTGCCTAGGCTAAGATGTAGGGCCCAAAACAAGGACGTTGTGCTCTAAAGGGGGGGTGATTGTAACATCCCCAAATGATAAAGGGTTAAATGACTAAATGATATGACTCATGTCAACAAGGTGCACCTTCCTTTTTGGGATCCTGTCTGATTAGAACTCCACAGTTAAGCATGCTTGGCCTGGAGTAGTGATCAGGATGGGTGACCTCCTGGATGTTTCCCAGGGTGTGTGTGAGTGAGGACAAAGCACACTGGAAAGGACATGTGTTGGCCTGTGGGGACAATCCTTAGTCAGATGACCCGTTCGGGCATATGGGTGGACCCTGGTGTGGGCCCCACATGTCTGCGGGGAAACTTGGGGTACTTGGTAGGTCGGGACCCGACGACCATGTTAAGGCGGGGTGTCTGTGCTGTCACCGGGACCCGGTTGTCACGTTTAATGTAAAGACCCGTAAATTTAAAGGAAATTTTTTTCTTAATTTATTTGTAATTTTACAAAAAACGCAGTTTCTAATGGTGCCTGATTCCGAGGCCCTGTGTTCCTGGAATCAATTTCCGAAGTTTAGCTCAGGTACGTTCAGTGAACGAACGAGCGGGTTTTTCTAACTTTTGAACCGGTGCTCGGAATCGAATTCCGAGGGCACTGATGGATTCGCAGCGCCGGTAATTGCTTAAGAAGATCTTTTTTGAAGTTTCGTTTTCATGGGAGGAGTTGTTAAAAATTTGTGGAAGATAAAATAAAAATTGAGTTACAATTTTTATTTCTTTTAAGTGGTTTATCCATTGAGCGGAAGTTGGGGTAACCACCCAACTTCCCATGAGAGGATTAAAAGTAAGGTGGGGCCCACACGAACCCCACCCCTTTTCATCTTCCCTAATCTCCCTTAATCCTCTCCTCTCATTAATTGGTAACTCTTCTTAACATGTTTAACCCCGCCCCCCCCCCCCCCTTTAATGTGAGACCACTCACCTCCCCCTCTCTCTTCTTTAAATCATGCCAACTCACTTAATTAACTAAGTGAGTTAAGTGTTTGATTTTTAAAAATTCAAAATGCTTGGCTTGATGTAATAAAATAAGATAAGTCTTATTTTATTTGAGAGAGTTGATTGTTGTGTGTGGAGGATTTGAAGAGAAAGCTCTATGCTTTAAAGAACTTATTCCTTCTTGAAGAACGCGATGAACGCAACACTCCGACGAAGAACGCCGGCACCAAAGAGCAGCGACGTACCCCTTTATTTATTCTCGGCGACAAGAGGGGATACGTCACATCTTTGTGTACACTTGGGCGACGTCGGGCCTTCCAAGACCTTCGACGAAGAACACTTCTCGGTCTCCATCAAAGGAGGAGACACCGCCGTGGGAAAATCGCAAATGACGACGTCACCTTCCGACTTCAACGAATGACGCTACCTCTCCGCAGATCCATCGAGGGATCACATCACGAGGAAGGGGTTTATTTTATTGTTGATCGTGATTTCATCTGTCTCCATTCTTGGTTTCAATTGGGCCGCATGTTATCATAATAACGGGAGGAGGTAGGACCGCACGAACATGGCCGACCCTCCTCCCTCGTTGTTTGTTTGAATTTTTTGCGGCACGTGAAAGGCGGCGCCGTGCGGTTGCACCGCGTGGAAACTATGAGGAAGGGAAAAGAAGCGCGGTGCCATCGTGTCGCGCCGTTGAAGTAAAACAAGCCGCGGCGCCGTCGCACCGTGCCAAAAAACCACGAAGAGGCCGCGATTTGATTATTGAACGTTGAGCGCGGATTGACAGGCGACGAAAAACGGGGCCGCAAGTTAATTTTGAAGCTCCCGCAGTAAAGTTTGAGACCCGAGATGAACGCAGGCACAAACGGCTTTGAAAACGGACCACTGGAGCAACTCCGGTGGCCCGCGGAAACCCTAGAGGCGCGTGTCGTCGGCGCGACGCCACCGGTGACCGGGGGCAGTGGTCGGAGCCGTCCGGCCGCCAGGAGGCAGCGGCGCCCTAGCACACCGCCAGAGGAAACAACCGCCGCGGCTTTCCGCGGTGGTGTGGCACGGGTGATCCCGTGGCCGCGCGGGATCCCGGAGGAACGGCGGCGGCGCAAACCGCTGCCGACTTCAATCAGCGGCGAGGGGGTCGCGCAACCCCCCCTGCTCCGCGGCTTCCGCTCGGCCACGCTAGCTGAGCCGCGGCCGGCCATGCAGCCGGGCCGCGCCGCGCCGGCCGGGCCGGGACGCGCCAGTTGGGCCGGACCCGTACCCAGGTCGGGTCGACCCGGTTCGGGCTGACCCAGGGGGTTGGGTCGGGCCGGGCCGGGCCAAGACCCCCCCATTTCGGATTGTTTCCGTTCAAACTCCCATAACTTCGGCCACGGACCTCCGATTGACGCACCTTCAGCTGCGATGCGATCCTTGGATCGAGACGGTCGGTTCGGTATATTATACTCAAGGTTTCGGAGAACTTTGAGTACGGCCGGGTTGGTTTGGATACGAAACCAAACGGGCCCTCGGAGCGGAAACGCTTATATCTTGAGCTCCGGACGTCCGATTGACATGTCGTCGACTTTGTTGGATTCCTCTTGATGAGACGGAACTTTTTCCATACTTCGCCAGAGTTTTGGATGCATTTGGATAGTGGCCGGGTTAGATTGTACCCGAAATCAAACCGGGCCCCTGGAACGGAAAAGCTAATAACTTTCAGACCGAACGTCCGTTTGACGAACCGTCCGCAATGTTGGTGATCACATTGAAAAAAGGTCCCTATGAGTATACCCTATGAGAGTTTAGGGTACAGTTTAGATACGTCCGGGTTGGTTCGCACATGAAACCAACCGGGCCCCTGGGACGAAAAGGCTAATAACTCTCAGACCGGGCATCTGATTGACGCGCCGTCTGTTGCGTTTAGACCCCTATGATGAGGCGGTCCTTTGATATACTTATTCATGGGACTTTGAGATACTTGTATTATCGATCTGTAGCTCATGGAGCGGACCCTCCCAGAGACGAGCGTGCATAGTACGGAGACCGTGTAGCTGACTGAGACCTGACGACTGCTTGACTGACTCGACTTGGAGTGAGTCGACTAGCCCAGTGGACGGAGCACTACTTTGTTTGGGTGCAGACCTATGGAGGATGGAGCACTACATGTGTGACAGTGCAGACCCATGGTACTCGTCCGTAGAGTACCTCTGCAGGCTATTAGGGGGTGTGCACTACTGTGTTTGGGTGGCATACCCCGGCGGGAAGCACTACTGTGTTTGGGTGGCTGACCCGCGGTACTCGACAGGAGGAGTACCTCAGCAGTCTTAGGTTAGTGAGCAGTACCTCAAAGTCGTGACAGGACCACTGTACACTCCAGATATGGGGCTCTTCAGCAGTTACGGTTTCAATAATGAAAATCATGGTTTGAGCTGAGTCTATGACCTTGTGTTTACCTCTGGATTGAGATGGGTCACTTGATAACTTAGGTATATGTATGGGCATATACCTGGGTAGTGGTTATCTGTTGATTTCATAATATTTGTGTTTCCTCATGATTGAGATGGGTTACTTGATAACTTAGGTATATGTATGGGCATATACCTAAGTAGGGGTTATCTGTTGAGATCTTCTTTATGGTTATCCTTGTTGGTTTTAGTGAGACCTTGAGGGTCTCGGGGTCCCTACTGAGAATCGTTATACTCATTCATGCACGGGCTATGCCCACACCTCGTTGTGTTGGTTGCAGACGACGGGCTGTGCTGACGGAGGCCGAGTGTTCGTGGACTGGACGGTACCCGAAGGTGGACCACACGACGAGTCAGTACCCGGAGGTGGACCACATGACGAGTCAGTATCCGGAGGTGGAATTCACAATGAGACGACACACGGAGGAGGTTGACGGGTGAGAGCGTTGTGAAGGCTATTTGTACCTACCCTTCAGGTAGGATCCGTGGTGGACGATCTAGGAGCTACGCCATCTGTACCTACCCTTCAGGTAGGATCCGAGGAGGACGACCCAGGAGCCACTTCCGTTCTTCCAGCTGTTGTCTTTTTCTGTTGTACTTTTGTTCAGTTGTAGTTGTACTTTCAGTTGGGTTTGTATTCTGGCCCATTTACTTTTCAGCACTTTCTTTTGTACTTAGTGTTTTACTTCCGCTTGTACTCTGTGGTGTTTTGTTTAATTTTATAAAGGCAATGCCTTCCTATTTATCGGGATTTACGCCTTTGGTGCTAGTCACCAGCCCCGGGCCTATGGAAGGCGGGCTTGGGGTAGTCACGGCATGGGCCCCGAGGACGGGTCGTGACAAATTGGTATCAGAGGAGTCAGTTCTACCGCAAAACTTATAACTCTGATATTTTCTTTCTGTGAAGAAATAGTGTTAAGGGTACCGAGTGTGGTCTTCAGTTCAGGGAGTCCAGTGTTGGTGCAAGTGGCCGACGTATCCATACACCAGGACCCTAACAACTGATTTCCGACTTTGTGCACGAAAACACTAATTGTGTGTGTGTTTCTAGAATTTTTTTAAAAGATTTAGCTCAAACCAGGTCAGCTCACCAGGTATAATTATTTGACCATGTCACGTTGTTTCTTTCAGGATGCCTTTCCACGGACGACCAGCTAGAGCCCAGAGGGATGTACGTACCATCAGCCTACCGAGCAACGAGGCTTCCGTATAGGGCCCTCTTGCAGTTGAGGCCCCAGCGGAGGCACCAGCGGTATTACTGTACGTTGGGCCATCGATGCCACCAGCCCCAGCAGTAGGCAATGCACGCCACTTGAGCGCGCTGCACGAGTTCCAGTGCTAGAGGCCACCCAGGTTCCGGGGAGAGACGGACCCAGAGGCGACTGAGGATTGGCTGGAGGTAGTGGTGAGAGTCTTCAGGCTAGTGGGGATGCCTGCAGACTTCATGGTGATCTTTGCTGCCATCCTTCTTTAGGCAGCAGCAGGCAGGTGGTGGAGCCACTTGTTCTAGTTTTGTGATGGGATGATCTTCACATGGGAAGACTTCGAGACCTTCTTCAGGGTGGAGTTTGTGCCAGTAGCTCTACACCCCGAGCGTGTACAGGAGATGCTGCCTTTGCCACAGGATTTTCGATCAGTAGCCGAGTCATCTGTGGGCAGTAGACAGATGATGAAGAGGTCCAAGAGGACCAGAGCCAGCCGTACGAGAAGCAGGAAGTGTTATGAATGCGGCAGGAAGGGTCACCTGGAACGTGACTGTCCGAACCCCCGCACAGTTGATCCGTAGGCATTGGAGGAGCCACTGAGGCAGAAGCAGCGATGGGTGCTTGAGCAATAGTCGGGCAGTGGACAAGGCATTAGAGCTCCGGGAGTAGGTGGATAGAAGCGGAACTAGTGGATACGTCCCTTGTACTTCTAGTTCCATGTTTCTGTTGTATTCGTGTCTTTGAACTATGAGCTGCAATAATAAAAAGACACTTATCTTTGTGATGTTTGCTTTCTTGTCTTTTGTTTGGTTGATACTGAGTGGTCCCAGTTAAAACTATTGACTTGACCCTCACTTTCGAGATTTCTACTAGAGGAGACCCAGTGACCTCACACTGATGCCAACAGTGTGACTCGACCCTTGGAGGCGAGAGTGACAGTTGGATCTCTTGGTAGTAACGTCGAGGCCTTATGATGCCATACATGGAATGCATACATCATTCATGTCAGGATTGACTGTATTAGGAAATGGGCGTGGTTCATCCAGGGGATGAGACCGAGTTTCTCTTTTCGGCAAAGGATAAATCTTAGTAGCTCTTTCAGATCATAGGTAAAGAAGGTGCAGATCATCCAGGAGCAGATGAAGACTGTACAGTGCAGTAAGAAACAGGAAATCGGCGCCAGTCTTAGAGACTCGGGCGTGTTAAATGTTTCCATAAGAGGAAGCTTAAAGGAGAGATGAGTCTTCGAAGCAACAGACGTGGAGGCAGATCTAGGAGAGCAGCATTTGGTGGGGTACGTTTTAACATACTACAACCACCCTCCTTAGTTGTCCCCGCCAGGCTCAGGGAGCGGGAGGGCAGGGAAAGAGAGTAGATGCATGCGGTCAGGGAGAGTGACCCAATGGCTCTAAGAATGATTCAAGGGATAGTCTGTGTCCACTACTAGTTTCCGTAGTAACAGACGTTGATATGAATCATTCCTTCCTTCCACGAATCTTGTCCTAGACCTAGAGTTTCTGGTAAGCTGTAGACTTGACCCTCATGTCTGGAGATACCATTGGGAGGAGACTCGATAATCACACTTACGCCGACAATATGGTCAGACCCTCAAGGCGAGAGTTTCTGTTGGAATCTCTTGGTGGCAGCGTCGAGGCCTTATGAAGTTGGTTTGAGTATGGACATGGCAATCACAGTTCATACACAAATTGACAGTATTAGGAAAAAAAAGGTTTTGGTTTAACTATGATGTTGGGATGGGTTTTCCTTGGTCGGCGAAAAGGAAACCCCATGCAGCACAAGATAAACTCATGCATAGGAGGGTGTAGCCGATCACTCTTGAGTCGACCAACCTTACCCTCGTGGTAGCAGGAGTTTTGAGTTTCAGTTCTAATCAGGAAAGGGAGACCTCTAGAGCTCGAGGATAACGATCACGACCTTATACGGGTCTCACCTCGACGAGGTTTACGGAGATGAGGCCAAGGCGGCAAGTAATCTCCGAGGTTCAGTGGACCTTTTTCAGGTCCTCATCAGGGTAGGTGAGGTGGCTTACCATTTGACCCATCCACCTCAATTGCACCAGGTGCACGACGACTTCCACGTATCTCAACTGGGTAGATACGTGCTTGACCCGACGCATATCATCAACCATAGGGAGTTGGACTTTGGCAATGGGGTGACTTTTGCGTGGTTTCAGTAGAGGTTGAGGATCAACAGGAATGGGTCCTATGAGGACGGTCGATTCCTCTTGTGCACTTTCATTGGCAGCATGGGAACCTCCAGGAGGGCACATGGGAGCGGAAGGCTCAGATGCATGCTCAGTACCACTTTTGTTTCCCTAGTTTGTGTTATAGCTTTACGGGGACGTAAAGCTCTGAGGTGGGAGTAATGTAATGACCCAAAAATTTCAAGTAAAATTTTTTCTTAATTTCTTTTTAATTTTTCAAGAACGTAGTTTCTAAAGGCGCCTGATTCTGAGGCCCAGTGTGTCCGAAATCAATTTCCAAAGTTTAGCTCGGGTACGCTCAGTGAACGAACGAGCGGGATTTTCTAACTTTTGAACCGGTGCTCGGAATCGAATTCCGAGGGCACCGATGGATTCGCAGCGCCGGTAATTTCTTAAGAAGATCTTTTTCAGAGTTTCATTTTCATAGGAGGAGTTCTTAAAAATTTGTGGAAGATAAAATAAAAATTGAGTTACAATTTTTATTTCTTTTAAGTGGTTTATCCATTGAGCGGAAGTTGGGGTAACTACCCAACTTCCCATGAGATGATTAAAGGTGAGGTGGGGCCCACACGAACCCCACCCCTTTTCATCTTCCCTAAACTCCCTTAAACCTCTCCTCTCATTAATTGGTAACTCTTCTTAACATGTTTAACCCCCCCCCCCCTTTAATGTGAGACCACTCACCTCCCCCTCTCTCTTCTTTAAATCATGCCAACTCACTTAATTAATTAAGTGAGTTAATTGTTTGATTTTTAAAAATTAAAAATGTTTGGGTTGATGTAATAAAATAAGATAAGTCTTATTTTATTTGAGAGAGTTTATTGTTGTGTGAGGAGGATTTGAAGACAAAGCTCTAAGCTTTGAAGAACTTCTTCCTTCTTGAAGAACGCAACTCTCCGACGAAGAACGCCGACACCAAAGAGCGGCGACGTACCCCTTTCTTCCTTCTCCGCGACAAGAGGGGATATGTCACATCTTTGTGTACACTTGGGCGACATCGGGCCTTCCAAGACCTTCGACGAAGAACGCTTCACAGTCTCCCTCAAAGGAGGAGACACCACCGTGGGAAAATTGCAAACGACGACATCACCTTCATACGTCAACGAACGAAACTACCTCTCCGCAGATCCATCGAGGGATCACATCACGAGGTAGGGGTTTATTTTATTGTTGATTGTGATCTCATCTGTCACCTTTCTTGGTTTCAATTGGGCCACTTGTTATCATAATAACGGGAGGAGGTCGGACCGCATGAACACGACCGACCCTCCTCCCCCCTTGCTTGTTTGAATTTGTTGTGGCACGTGAAAGGCAGCGCGGTGTGGTTGCACCACGCGAAAACTATGAGAAAGGGCGAAGAAGCATGGCGTCGTCGCGTCGCGCCATTGAAATCGAACAAGCTGCGGTGCCGTCGCGCCGTGCCAGAAAACCACGAAGAGGCCGCGGTTTGATTATTGAACGTTGAGCGCGGATTGACAGGCGACGACAAACGGGGCCACAAGGTAATTTTGAAGCTCCCGCATTAACGTTCGGGACACGAGATGAACGACGGTATAGACTATTTTGAAAACGGACCACCGGAGCAACTCCGGTGGCCCGCGGAAACCGTGGAGGTACGGGTCGCCGGCGCGGCGCCCTAGCGCGCCGCCGGAGGAAACAACCGTCGCGGCTTGCCACGGCGGTGCGGCATGGGGGATCCTGCAGCCGCTTGGGATTTCGGAGGAATGGCGGCGGTGCAAACCGCCGCCAGCTTCAATCAGCGGCGAGGAGGCCGCGCAACCCCCCCCCCCCCCCCCCACCCCCCGCTCTGCGGCTTCCGCTCGGCCACGCTGGCCAAGCCGCGGCCGGCCATGCAGCCGGGCCGCGCCAGTCGGGCCGGACCGCGCTGGCCGGGCCGGGCCGTGTCCTGATAAGCCGGACCCAGACCCAGGTCGGTTCAACCCTGTTCGGGCCGACCCAGGGGGGGTTAGGTCGGGCCGGGCCGGGCCCAGACCCCCCATTTCGGATTGTTTTCGTTCGAATGCCCATAACTTGGGTCACGGACCTTCGATCGACGCACCGTCAGCTGCGATGCGATCCTTGGATTGAGATGGTCGGTTCGGTATATTACACTCAATGTTTCGGAGAACTTTGAGTACGGCCGGGTTGGTTCAGATACGAAACCAATCGGGCCCTCAGAGCGGAAACTCTTATATATTGAGCTCCAGACGTCTGATTGATGTGTCGTCGACTTTGTTGGATTCATCTTGATGAGATGAAACTTTTGGCATACTTCACCTGAGTTTTGGATGCAGTTGGATAGTGTCCGGGTTGGATTGTAACCGAAATCCAACTGGGCCCCTGGAACAGAAAAGTTGATAACTTTCAGACCGAACGTCCGTTTGACGAACTATCAGCGGCGTTGGTGATCACGTTGAGAAACGGTCCCTATGAGTATACCCTATGAGATTTCGGGGCACAGATGAGATACGGATGGGTTGGTTCTCACACAAAACCAACCGGGCCCCTGGGACGAAAATGCTAATAACTCCCAGACCAGGCGTCCGATTGACGTGTCGTCTGTTGCGTTGAGACCCCTATGACGAGGTGGTCCTTTGAGATACTTCTTCGTGGGACTTTGAGATACTTGTAGTATCGACCTGTAGCTCTTGGAGCGGACCCTCCCAAAGAAGAGTGTGCGGAGTATGGAGACCATGTAGCCGACTGAGACCTGACGACTGCTTGACCGACTCGACTTGGAGTGAGTCGACTAGCCCAGTGGACGGAGCACTACTTTGTTTGGGTGCAGACCCATGGCGGACTGAGCACTACCTGTGTGATAGTGCAGACCTGCGGTACTCGTCCGGAGAGTACCTCTGCAGGCTATTAGGGGGTGTGCACTACTGTGTTTAGATGGCATACCCCGACGGGAAGCACTACTGTGTTTGGGTGGCTGACCCGCGGTACTCGACAGGAGTACCTCAGCAGTCTTAGGTTAGTGAGAAGTACCTCGGACTCATGACATGACCACTTTACACTCCAGAGATGGGGCTCTTCAGTAGTTACAGTTTCGATAATGAAAATACTGGTTTGTGCTGAGTCTATGACCTTGTGTTTACCTCTTGATTGAGATGGATCACTTGATAACTTAGGTATATGTATGGGCATATACCTGGGTAGTGGTTATCTGTTTATTTCATAATCTTTGTGTTTCCTCATGATTGAGATGGGTTACTTGATAACTTAGGTATATGTATGGGCATATACCTAAGTATAGGTTATCTATTGAGATCTTTTTTGTTGTTATCCTTGTTGGTTTTAGTGAGACCTTGAGGGTCTCGGGGTCCCTAATGAGAATCATTATACTCACCCCTGCATGGGTTATGCCCGAACCTCGTTGTGTTGTTTGCAGACGACGGGCAGTGCTGACGGAGGCCGAGTGTTCATGGACTGGATGGTACCCGGAGGTGGACCACATGACGATTCAATACCTGGAGGTGGACCACATGATGAGTCAGTATCCGGTGGTGGACTTCACGACGAGACGACACACGGAGGAGGTTGACAGGCGAGAGCGTTGTGAAGGCTATTTGTACCTACCCTTCAGGTAGGATCTGTGGTGGACGATCCAAGAGTTGCGCCATCTATACCTACCCTTCAAGTAGGATCCGAGGAGGACGACCCAGGAGCCGCTTCCGTTCTCCCAGATGTTGTCTTTTTCTGTTGTACTTTTGTTCAGTTTTAGCTATACTTTCAGTTGGGTTTGTATTCTGGCCTATTTACTTTTCAGCACTTTCTTTTGTACTTAGTGTTTTACTTCTTCTTGTACTCTGTGGTGTTTTGTTTACTTTTATAAAGGCAATGCCTTCCCAGTTATCAGGATTTATGGCTTTGGTGCTAGTCGCCAGCCCCGGGCCTATGGAAGGCGGGCTTGGGGTAGTCACGGCACGGGCCCCAAGGACGGGTCGTGACAATGGTTTCATGGAAAGAATAATGTATTATGCCTGGAAAATATATTGAGTTTAATATTGATAATAAAGGTGTTATATTATTTGGATTTAATTTTTTTATCCAAAGTGATAATATGTTAAAAAATGAATTATTGAGTAAAGATTATAGATCTATGTTTTTTCCATTTTTGAGTCAATATAATGTATGGAGACCTTTTATAATTTTTATAGTGGTATGAAATGTTGAATGGTATTATTGTTTTAATAATGAATTGATTGAATTGTTAACATGTTAAAGATGAATGAAATATACTAGAGTATTATTCAGAAATTTTTAATACTTGATGGTAAATTGGAGAATGTATATTTTTATATTATGATGGGATTATCAGATACATTACATGGTGATAATGTGATTTTGGAAGTTGTTGATCACTTGACTAAATAAATTTATTTTATTCCCATTAAATATTATATTTCCTTAGATTATATTTCTTGAATCTATCATAAAAATATAGTCTGGTAATTTTCTATTACTCTCCCCATTATATCTAATCATGATCCAATATTTCAAAATTATTTATTAAAAAGGATTCATAAGTCATTAGATACTAAGATGAGTTTCTATATAGATTTTAACCATTAATTTGACTGACCATCAGAGTAGAAAAATCGTACTTTGGACGATATTCTCTAGTATTGTTCACAATATTGTCATTGATTTTGAGGCCCAAGTCATTCATTAGTGTAATTTTCATCAAATAATAGTCTTCATTATGGTTTACAAATAGAACCATTTGAGGATTTATATGAAATGATATGTTGGACTCTATCTTGTTGGAATGAATTCAAGTAGAGAATGTTTCTTGGACTATAATTATTAGAATAATTGATAAAAAATTAAATTTTGGTTCAACATAATTTGAGGATTTCTCAAAGAAAACAGAAGGGAGATGCAAATAATTAGAGTAAATATATCTCAACTGAGGTAGGAGATGATATTTATTTTAAATAACTCCATGTAAAGGTGTGATCTGTATTAGTAAAAATGGAAAAATAAATCCAAATTTTTTAGTACATATGAAATTATAGATAAAGTGGTATTATTTGATTACTGAGTGGAATTTACTCTGAGTTCTTATGAGATACACAACAGGCTTAATTATTCATCGATAAAAAATTTGGTATCTAACGCATCTATTTTTATTAATTATTGAACTTTTACAGTTGGAAGAAAATATTTCTTCTAAGGAAAATCTAGTTCTAATTCTAAACCACACAGATCAAGTTTTGGAAAATAAGGGGAATCACCTGGTAAATCATTTCAAAAAAAATTATTAAAAAAACAATATAATCTAAAAACTTTGAAAGAGAAATATATGCTCACCTATTTATTAATAAATAAAATTGTACAGATGTGATTTCATTAAGAGTGGATGATTGATACAACCTAGGTAATCCTCATAATAAACCAATTCAAATATTATTAATTTATATAGTCAGATTTTATGGATTTATAGTCAATCGATCAATTATATATAAATGTTCAAATAAAACATAAATATCTTATTTTATATGAAATTTTTTTCTATAAATGATATAGAATTATTTAAATGTGAAATTTCAATATTTTAGAATTTTAATTTCATTAAATTGATTTAATTTTTTAATTTATAATGTAAAAATTACCATAGTGTTAATTTTGGTATATTTTAGAAATAATTTATTTTTCAGGTGAATTGTGAAATCAATTATTTTACAAATATTGTCACTTTTGTGACATCATCGTGATATAATAACAAAAGTAAAAGTTATGACACCTAAAAGATAGAAAAAATATATATAATAAGTACATATATCTATTAATAATATTATATAGAATAATCTAGTGTGGTGTCCGAGTCATTCTAGGCATCCACCACTACATCAGGCATGGTGAGATCGATTCACACATGCAACATTATTTCTCTTATGTGGGCTGGAAGATAATGTAGTGGTTTATGGGTGTATGAATGTGTATCGGGTCATAGATCATGTAGTTAGAGGATACAAAGTTGTGGAGCTCCTCGCTGAGATGACGGTTCACATAGGGTAATTCCAAGGTTGGTGAAGGGTGGATTAGATTCCAAGGGGATCATACGTTTGATGATGCATGGGGTAGAGATCTCTGGTGATAGTGTAGGAAGGGTGGTGATGGGACCAGATAATTGTGGCTTCATTGAAGGAGGTGGGGCTCGATGATGACAGTGTGTGTAGGGTGGTGACAAGACAATTGTAGGGTGGCTTCGACGAGATTCATCATTATCTGTGGGATGATTTAGGGTGACAGGGGCTTGATGGGAGTTTTGGGATGCATGCAGGCTATTCTAGTTTCTTTCATAGGTAATATTGATGGGACAATAGGACATAGTTGAGGAAGAGGAGGGTTAAATATTTGGGTCATTATAAATGGGCCATATAATGGGATATAATTCCCACTGGTCCTATAGTTCATATGTAATTGTTTCCCTCTTACAGGTTAAAAAATTATTGTTTCATTTTTTAATAAAATAATGAAGGAATTCCCTCTGACATGTTTAAAAAAATTATATTTAATTTAGAAACCTATGTTCGGAATTTCAGAACCCAAGTAATGTTTCTTTATAATAAAGGAATAGTTTGTATCATTTAATTTAAAAAAGTAATTATGAAGTTACATTTTATTTTGGATTGATTTTTATTTAAAATAAATATCCATGGTATAATAATAAACCAATAAATGTTATATAGAAAAATACTATACTTCATTTTAGTAAGAATTGCTATTTATGTTCAAAAATAGATCTCTATAAAAACTATATTTCATTTAATTATGAATACTTGTTTTAAAATATATTTTTAACATATATAGATATTTAATATTGATAATTGAATTTTTTATTTTGGATTATCATATTAATATTTTCAATTATAATCAATTTAATTGTTTTTCATGTTAAATACTCTTCCATTATAAAATAGTAGTCTCCTTGGTATAGGGTAAAATGAGTTAAAATAATAAAAATTGGTTATAAGGTTCAAAAATAATTTATATAATATTATTATTTGAGTTTTTTTCAACAAAACATACCAAATAATTCATATTTTTCTATTCTCGACCAATTTGTTTGGAATTAACCCTTAATGTTATTTTAAATATATTAATATTACAAAAGGGCTACTCATCTCACTTTATAAAATGATATTTCACCCCTAAATTTTCTAGATACATTAGTCACCTTAGAAAAACAAATAATTTCACTAATAATTCATAAACACTCTTTACCATTTCCTAGATGTTTTGGTTTCACCAAAAGACAAAACTATGCCAGAATAAGGATTAAGCTAAAGGAGGGTATCTAAGGAAGAGGTAATGGTCTTATGTTCTATTGTGTTTATTTCTTCTTATATAACACTAAAATATTTTAAAACAACCTAATATATATAAATTTGTATCATTACTATATTGGAATTTTCTTTTGTGGAATAAATAATTTCTACTTTCTTTTAAACCAATGGAAAATGAAAATATCGCCCGTGCGTCTGTATTGACTACCACATCTAGAAAGTGATGCATCTCATTTTTTATTACCACATAAAATTTATGGAGAAATAGATTTATTTAATTAGTATAGATAATATATATTACATAATTATGACTTGATAGAAATACATAATTAATGACTTTATCTCTCTTTCATCCATTGAAAAATAAAAATGTTTCCCCTACGTACGTTCCAACTATCACCACCTAAAATGAAAATTTTCATCTATAATTGATTCCATAATTGGAATGCTTCATGGATGGATTGAAAAAAATATATAAAATTTATATAAATATTTAGGTTCAATATAGCTAGTTTCTAAATATTATTACAAGTATTATCAATGAATGGACTTTTGAATGTTTTAACTGCTTATAATGAGTACACCGAAACTCTTATGATTTAATAATATACTAAATTTTAATTTCATTAATTTTCTTCATATAAATATTTTTGAATCCTATTTATCACTCATATAAAAAAAATATAAATTATTATGATCTTTTGAAATTGATTATATTACTATACAGTAATATATTCTAACTCATTATGTCATTATAACATGTTCTTGTTAGGTTCTATTTCCCCACCAACATTTAATATATTATAAAAATTATATAATGAAATGTTAAGAAACATAAATAATGGATATATTAATAATAATTATGAATTTATTATTTTTTATTATATCTAAAATATTGAAACACCTATCTTAACAATGGAATAAAAAATAAACAACAATGTATATTTCAAATCCTAAAAAAAATATTATAAAGTAAGGTTAATGTAAAATTAAATATTTCATAACCAATTATATTAATTTGTTTATATAATGATATAAAATCGATATCATTACACATATAGAGCTTAAGTAACCTTTAAAATATGATTTTTTCTATTAAAATTATTTGAAATCCATTTTAGAGACTAGGAACTGAAAGACTGCAAAACGAACTACATTAAATATAATGATTTAGTAAATAAATAAAACAATAGTATAAATAATATAAAATAGATAATATTATGGTATTAAGGTCAAAGAAAATTTTAATATACTAAATAATTAATATAATTTTTATTTTTAGGAGGACAGAATTCTTAATATGTTTATCAAGACTCTAGTTAAGTGATTTATATTAGAACCTTATTTTATGGATTTCCTTTTAAATCATTTTCCTCCTAGTGTTCAAATTATTTATCCATTTTAAAGTATTTTATATTATTTTCTCTAAAAAATGTTTATGTTCATTTTAAACTATTTATTATTTTCATTAAAATGGGATTGAAATGAATCATTTATATGTTTTCCAGAAAGGTTTATATTTAATTTCCTATAAAAATAGGAAAATATTGTTTTATTAACATTTACATTATGACCGTGTTTTACCATATTCATAACTATTATTTGTTATCAATATTCCTCTTCATGTTTCAATAGCTTTTATAAATAGGATCCTACCCCCATTGTTTTCTAAAAAATTTATCATTTTTAAATGTTTTCAAGATAAAATGACATTTTTCCTTATTTTAATGTAGAAAATAAATGTGATTTTACTTTATGGGTTCAAAATTATATTTTTATGAGGTTTTTGGTGAAACTAAAATCCACATGTGTTATGTTTACATTATGTGGAATTTAAATTGTATTTCATGATAATTGGGTTATTTATATTCCTCTAATATATTGGGTAATGTGGTCAGACTCCAGTGGTTATAATTTACTCATAAGAAGTGGATGATGTCAACATCTTATTAGATACTTCTATAAAGATGTAATAATTATAGAGAGAAATCAACATATGCCACCCTAATAAAAATATACAATTAACGGGGAAGGTTATTTCATCATAAGGGTGACCAAAATAATGATATGAATACAATTTATTAAGTGTACTTTAGGATTATACTTTTTCTTTTATGCTTTACTAGGAAAAATTTAATGAAAAAAATTTGGAGATGAGGTTCATTTCATGTGTTTAATATTATTTGAGCTCAAAGGTTTTGTTTTTTCAAAGTAATAATTGGGTTTTATTCTTCTCATATCCCTTGCTAATATTTTTATCATCATATAATGTTTTCAAGTGATTTTCATCGGTCTTAAGTTTGTGTGGGAACTATAGAAAGAATGAAAGATGACTATAAACATAAGAACCTATTAATTTTTTGTGAAATGAATGTGCACCATGTGAAAATTTAAACATTTTATGTAATGGTTTTTATGTTTCTACAAATCTCCATACCTAAATGATCATATTAATGTAATAAATCATAAATCATACTACTAAACTAATAATGTTTTTTTTTTGAATTAATGTTTGTTATAACAATCCTTTTGATTCAATGTTCTCATTGATCATAAATTTTCCCTATGTTTGTGTTTTCTAAGATTCTTTTAATGTAACCATACATGAATAATTGGTATGTTTTCCCTTACATTAAATTTATCTCAGTCCTTATTATTTCACTCACCAAATAATGAATATGGGTATTATATATGATGTTACTAGATTGATCACATGTGAGAATCAAATTTTTTGGATATGTTGATATTGTAATGCGAAATAACAAATTTCTATTGATAATCTTTAATTTCACTAAACAATAATTGTTAGGGATTATACATATATTTATGAGATATAATTATTAGATTATGAAAATTATAAAAACTATATGCATGTTACACTTGGTTCATCTATCCTAGGAAGTAATACGCTGAACCTTAACATCCAATAACCTAATCTAATGTGTTTTTATGGATTTTAGTGATCGAAGTTATCAAATTAAATGTTTATTTAATTATTTCTAATGATGGGTTTTTCAATTTTGATTTCACAACTAAATATGGGAATTTATGATAAAGGATAAAAGTATTTTTTTTCTTAAATTTGCAATATATTATCGTAGATAAATAATTATAATGTTATAAAAAATTACATAAGATTATACTAGATATTATTAAAATAAAATGTTCATCTCATAAAAATTGGAATGGAAGATTTAATTTTCTATTAAAATAGGATGATGACTATTATGGATTGTGCAGTAATTTTTTTTTATAACTATTTATTAATATCTGGCGGAATGTTAATTTTATAAGATTAATAAGGGTAATTTTTTAAATGATTTTGGGTTTTCATGAATAGATTTTTTTCACTATAAATTGAAAAAATCAGTTTGAATAAATTTTTTGAAATTGGATTTATTTATAACAAATAAATGTTTTTATTTGAATACTGAAGACTAATTTTTGTACTATAACTTGAAAATTTTTATTCTTGTCATAGGGTATTATATTATATTATTTATCAGATATTTTATTATTGTACGATCTATATAAATACCATACACATTTAAATTAAACATTATCATTCTATTAAGCATTATATTCTATATAATTGTAAATCATTTTATGGATATAGTCATTCATATTGAATGTTGAACATTATAAAACATTTTAATCTCTATGTTGGTGTTATTTGGATTTTATTGTTTCTCAATTAACTGATTAATGTGAGGTATTCTTTATAGAATAGAATAAGTAAAATAAATTTATCTCAATTTTAAATCATGTTAACCGGTGATGGAGGTTTACTTATTAAAAAATGTAAATTTTTTTGTATTTTTAATTTCCCCTAGTGAATAATATTGTAATATTTTACTTATTTAATATTTTTTTCTATGATATGGGTCACTATAACCAAATTTTGTTCCATTTGGGCTGGTCCTATAGGTTTTATGTTGAGCAGGGTTCCATAAATATAAAACACACCACTCAAAATGTGTCATGATTTTTGTAAGGATATAATTACCATATGATGGTTAATCAATTATTTTATTGTTAATTCATGAATACAATAGTAATTAATCCAAAAATAGTATAATGCATTTATTTTAGTCATATGTATCCTTGTTAGATGTTGTTTCATAGCATTGGTAATCAATCTAGTGGTGTGAGTTGAGAATTGGTGACTTGTTTATTAGGGGTCATGTGTCATTGATTTAGGAAAGTATATTGGAAAAATAACATTCCTTGTTGAGTGTATTGAATAAAAATTAGTGTTTGATGACCTTTATTTTCCGTTAATATTTCCCTAGTCGGGATTGGAAGTAATTATGGTTATTTTGGGAGTATTCATCCTATTGGATAAGTTTCAAAGAGGGATGGTATAGGCTTTTAGGATACATACAAAGTGTCTTTTGAGTGGTTTACCTAGAGTGAGAATGTTTATAATGGAGTATTATTGGTTTGTTAAGTCATTATGAATGCTCTTGAGTTTCCTTGTGTAATAATTGGTTTTATTTACCTATAATGGTGTAATCCATTGGGTTAAAAACAGATTAGCTTCCAGGAATGGGTGATCCCTTCACTATTGAATTTTAATGAGAGTATTTGGGTAATAACTAAAGATATCTAAGACATATCAAGATGAGAAAATATATCTTTCATGTAATTGTAATTAGAATTAATTTCAATATAGATAAATTAATAAAAATGTTTTTAAATTATTTATATAATGTTTTTTAGTTACAAATTTCATTTCTGTAAAATTCAAATACATGTGGCTATGATATATCTCAATAGATATAAGAGTTTTGGCTATAGTTTTTTGTATTGTATATATATTTATCTATTTATTATTTATATATTTTCCTTTTACTATAATAGGGAAATGAATTTTATTGTTTTGTTAAAAATTATTTATGTTTAAACCACTTCAATATGATGATGTATCATATATGATCACATTGGTATTCATGTTGGTTTATTCTAAATTTTTTTACAAATTAAAATAAATTATATAAGAAGATATTTTATAAATAATCCTTTGATGAGAATTTCATTAATGATGGTATAATGGGTTGACATGTATATATATTTCCTACGTTGGAATGGAAACACAAGTTTGAATATGTTTATATATATATCATGAAAAAGTTTTAAAGGGGCCCATGGGAGACCTAAACCAAGTTTATCATTCATTTACCCGATATAAAGATGATTAATAATTACTATAAAAAATTTTTTTCAATTTTATTAGGTTTATTATATGGATAATGCATTGGATATTTGATTTCTAGGATATTTATTGAAGTGAAATTTTTTATTTTCTGTCTTGAAATATATATCATGTAACCTTTGATAAGTTTTTTATTGTTGTATGGATAATAATTACATGTTGAGGGAGGGTCACATAATGTCAGAGTCTAGTAGAGGGATCATAACATAATTATGGGAGGCAGCACAACAAAAATGTAACACCCAAGCTTCCACAGTACGTTTCCCTTTCAATAATGCAGTAGCTTGCATTGTACGTAACTTGGAGTTTTAACACACCAAAACCAATCAAACTAGTCATTGTGAATATTAATACCCGCTTTTTAAAATTTTATAAATTTTATTTTTCAAAATGTACATCATTTTTGGATTCAGAATATCAAAATTTTCTTAGGGTAAATTTTTGGTATTTTTTTAAAAAACTTTCAATTTTTGATGAATAGTAAAAAACACTGTGTTATTGTTTAAAAACGACTTGTTATTTAAATAATTAGTTATTTTATTATAATTTATTTTAGGTAAAAATATATACATAATAGTTATATATGTTCAATTTAATTCATTGGAGTCATTTTATAATAAGTTTAGATATATAAAATTTTATTGAATTTTTTACCGTCTTTTACCCACCTTCTCGGAGCATTTGAAAATTTTCATAAAACATAATTTTACCGCTTCTGTGAGTTGAATTTCAAAAATCTAAGAGACACGTTTAATATCAGTAAGTAAAATGTGGTTAAATAAGATGAAAATAATTTTTGGTGAATAGTAGGTTTTTCCTTTTATTTACCCCGGTTAAAAGTAAATAAGATAATTAATGGTAAAAATGATATTATAATTACCCTAAAACATGTCCTAATTCTATTGGATCAGTTTAATTTGACCAAAAACAACATTAGGAATAAAATAAGATCTTTTTGGTTCACTTGGATTAGATTAGGACATTTATTATTATTTTATTTAAAGAAGAGTTAAAAGTGTTAATTTCAATGTTTAATAACTAAACCATTTTTAATATAGAGTTACACAGAATATAAATTAGACTATAAATATTAATTAGAAAGATAAAAATATTTCCTACATAATGGTATTTTATTTATAATTTTTATACATTAAATAATATAATTTATTTATGACACAATGATAAGGCATTAATTACCTTATTAAAGAAATATTAAAATAATTGATATTATAAATATCCAAATAAATGTAAATTTAGACTTATGATGAAGTATACTAATTTTTTAGGTGAATATTACATGTTATGGTTTATTAATTAAATTTTATTCGAAGTGATAAAGTTTGTATGGCTTTAAAAAAAATAAAATACTTAATAGTGTCAAGATTGACATAATTGAGTTTCTAAAACAAATAATATATTATTAATTGATATAATATTCTTAAAAATATAAGGTTTGACCAAAGGACTTATATAAGTATATATATATTAATAATTAACTACATTGGGTTCTCTTGGTAGTTTATAATTAGTTTATTAACCGTATAATATAAAAATACTAAGAGACATGGTAAATGTAAAACTATTCAACTAAGAGTTAAATATTAAAGATAAGGTTAATATGGTGACCTAAACCTATATAAAACATATTGGTTGAGATTTTGTTGACCCATACCCACCTTATCCTCAAAATAAATCATTTTGGATCCATTAGAAAACAAAATTGATTTTATTATAAAATAATATATCAATCTTTTTCTAAAGTGACCCTCACCTCTCTTGTAAAAGGGTACTTCCCATTTTATTAATTTCACACCACCAAAGCCATTTTTATTAGCCAAAAACTACCCAAATATCCTTCCATATTCCCTAAAATCAACCTAGATACCTTACTTTGATCATAAATCCAACCTAAGGATCCATTTTGATCAACTCAAAAGGAAACACCCGAAGAAAAGGTAATAATTTCACCACCCTCTTTAAAGTTCATTTCTTCTTCCACTTCCTCTTTCTTTGTTGTTTCCATAACAAAATAATAACTCCAGTACCTTCTACATACTGTTATGTTATTATAAATATGGTACAACCATATTCATTATTTTATCCATCCTATAAATGACAAGGTCACCATATGTGTTTAAGTACGGCTTACGGTCTCCACATCGTGTTGTAGTTTGTATAATTTAATATCAATTTTTTAACTATTATACAAGAGGTTAACATACCATAGACTAAGGAAAAGTATAAGGTAAGGTTTACTTCCACAATCTCTTCACTATCCTAGGTTGTTTATACGTGAGTATCTACTGGGACTTCTTTATCAACCACATCTGTGTTTCTTAAAAATATATTTCAAAATATTTTTACTATTTCTTAGACTATGGGTTAAAGTATTTTAATCCCTTGTTTGAATTTTTATAAAATTTTTATAAAGGAATCTTTTTTTTATTTTCTAAATAAGGTCCTTTATGACCTTTTCAACAAAATTATGGAAAGAATTTTTTTTTAACTTATACGGAGGGTGCAGCTATTTTCCGCCATTATAACACCTTCAAAGCATCCCTTACAAGATTAAAATAATATTTTCAAAATAAATGTTTTATTTTATAATTACATTACTTGTAAATGATTTCAAAATAGAAAGATATATTTCTCTCAAAATGTTTTGATTTCATCGATGTCAACATCATTTGTTGTATTTTAAAATTGTTTGAAGTTAATTTATTATGATACAAATCTTCCATATTTTATTGAAGGTTTTGTGATATATTTGACTATGGATGTGTTATTTTTATACCATTCATGTTTTATAGATAAATTATTGAAATTTCATATGCTAGTTTTAATATGAATTTTTATGTTATGTTTAAACCTTTTTATATGAGGAATGCATTGGACTTAGTAAGTAAAGGGTGAAGCCCACTATAGATCCCTAATGCATCGGTATGTATCATGTGAAAAACTAGTGTCTTGTCATAAGGCCTTGACAAAATCTTATTTGTAGTCTTGGAACAAGGCCTTGACTATATGATTATGAAGTCTGGCATTATGCTTTCCATCATTATGAAATTGGCTATTGATATTGAATGTGATTATTCAACTAGTAGAATATCCATGTATATAAGTAAATGGAATTATTTGATTTATATTGACCATATTATACATAATTTTATGTTTAAAAGGCTTTTGGCTTCATCTTATACCTTTCCTTGAATTTTTATGCTTATTTATAAAAGTTTCTGCTATATTGTTATCCTTATTGAGCATCTGAGCTCACCACTTTCTATGTTTTATTTTTCCCAGGATGAGAAGAATTATATTATGACTAACCTACAGAAATAGTATAAGGGGTATGAATGTGGTCAATGGAGGAAATATTGTTGTTTTTTAATTTATAATATAATGTAAAACTTATGAATATATCTAGTACTTCCAAGGCTACTAAACGGATCGGTCTTTCGGGATTTGATCCCTTCTGATCATGTCAATGTTATGTAATAATGCATCGGCTCTGGGTAACTGGGGTTGGGGTGTTACTATTGGTATTAGAGGAAGTTTAGTACAAGCCTTGGAAGCTAGATTTAGAAAAACTCTGATTAGAGAACATTTCCCTAAGATAGAATTTGAGAATTAGTATAGAAGAACTTCCTAGAATTTTGGTAATGTAGAGATTTTATGAGTTTTCCAAGAAATAAATCCATGTCTAGATATGAGCAGGTAGAGGCAGCTCTGGCACAGATGTACCTAGGGGTAAAACCCAAAAACACTACTTTGAGCTAGACTCAAACAGGAACTGGTGCATGACAACGGGCCATGCTGCATGCTTGGTAACGACACTCCTGGGGGATATGATCAAGATAATCCACATTTTCTTTACAAACCATTATGAAGGATTTATGAGTATATAACTCCTAAAATAAAACATTTTTATGATTATGGATTATATCCATAAACTGTTTAATTTATATTAAGTGTTTTACAAGTTTGCATTTTGTATTGTGATTCATAAACTAATCTACTGTATGCCATTGTTTAGAAATGCAACCTAGTAGACGGAATGAAAAATGAATAAATGCATGTAATTTATATTGGGATCTCCCTCCTACTCAAGATAATTATATTGAATTTGTTGATGAAACTGGTGCTGATCAGCTTATCACCATACTAGGACAACTCACTCAAGTTATGAATAATAACCTTACCCATATAGAACACCCTGATCTATAACGTAGAGGATCAATGCTAGACCGCTTAATGAGGCAACAACCACCAACATTAAATGAGAGTATAAATCCATTAGTAACTGAGCAATGGATAAATTCCTTAGAGAAAATATTTCATTATTTAGGGAGTAGCAAAAGGGGAAAAGTTGCCATGGCATTTTATCACATCACGGGAGATACTGATCAATGGTGGTCATTAATCAAAAATATAATGTAAGATGAATAAGTATAAAACATGGAATAGAGGGAGTTTAAAGATATTTTCTTATAAAAATACTTTCATTGTGACCATCAAGAAGATATCGAATGAAAATTTCTGAGTTTAAGGCAAAAGGAGGATTAGAATGTCACAAAGTATGAGGCTAACTTTACAAGGTTAGAAAGGCATACAGCAGATTATATACATTACCCATGGAGTAATATTGATCAAATATTTGATGGGTTAAAACCATTTCTTCATCAAGAATAAGTATCACAATCCTTCTCATCGTACGAAGATATTATCTCATGCGCTATCAAGATATAAAAGGAATTCTCTAATTCTTACGAATTTAAATCAAAGCAAGAGAAAAAGAGATCTATTGAACACTCTAGAAATAGAAATAAGGGGAATAAGGGTAAAGCAGAATATCCATCCTGCAGTAAATGTGGGAAGAAACACCCCAGTACTTGCCTGAAGGGAATGAGAGTCTGTTACAAGTGTGGTGAAAAATTCCACCAAGATTGTTATTGTAAGGGGAAGAAATAGGTTTTCAATGTAGAATGATTCAATTGTAGAGAAAAGGGACAATATGAAAATGAATGTCCTAAGAACCAAGGAAACTTACCTTAGGCCAAGGGAGCAAGTCCAAGCTTATGCAATAACTACTTCTAAGGTTGAAGCTCTAAAAGATGTGGTGGCATATAATTTAATGTTTTCTTAATGTTTATCCAATGCTTTATTTGATTCTAGATCATCACAATATTTCATATCTTCCCAAGTTGATAAGAAAATTATATATTTTCAATTTGACTTTACAAGGGAGTTTTCATTAAAAACATCTAAGGTAAGTATCATCACAATAAAGTTTTGTGAATCAGTTCCTATTAGGGCATATAAATGTTCTTTATCTACTGATATCATCGGCATACCCATGAATGAATTTGATATAATCCTCGGAATGGATTGTCTTTCGGACCATGATGCAAAACTTTATTATAAGAAGAATGAGGTTACAATTTTCAATGATGATAAAGAGTACCTTATCTTTAGATCAAAAACGTCACCACATGATTCTTATCTAGATCCACCCCCAGTAGCTATACTAAATTCAATTATTGGGGAAGAATAGAATAAAATTACTATGGGTGTGGAAAAGAATGTTTTAATAGAGGACGTACCTATTGTGAAAGAATATGTTGACATGTTTCTAGAGGATTTACCTAGACATCCTCCAGAACGAGAAATTGAGTTTTCCATTGATTTAATTCCTAGTTCAAGGCCCATATCAAAGACCCCTTATAGAATGGACACTAGGGAATTAGTGTAACTAAAGAAAAAACTAGAGGAATTGAGTAATAAAGGATTTATTCCCCCTAGTGTTTCTTCATGGGTAGCCTCTGTCCTTTTTGTTAAGAAGAAAGACTGATCTATGAGGTTGTGTATTGGCTATAGGGAGATCAATGCTATAATAATAAAGAACAGGTATCCCCTACCTCACATTGATGATTTATTCAAACAACTTCATGGATCTCAATATTTTTTCAAGATTGACCTTCGATCTGGATATCATTTGTTGTGTGTGAAGAAAGAATACATTCCAAAAACATCATTTCGAACCAGGTACGGACATTACGAGGTTACATTAATTCCTTTTCGATTGACTAATTCACCCTCTATCTTCATGGATCTAATGAATAAAGTTTTCAAGGAATATTTTGATGACTTTTTAGTGGTATTTATTGATGATTTCTTGGTATACTCAAAAAGCTATAAAGATCATGAAAATCACTTGCGCACTATTCTGAAAACCCTCAGAATAAATTAATTATATAGAAGGTTTAGAAATTGTGAATTATGGCTTCAAGAGATTTTTTTTCTTGGCGATACTGTCTCTAATGAGGGAATCTTTGTTGATACTTCAAAGACTACAGAAATACAAGAATGTCCTGCACCGACGAGTATAACTGAGGTACGCAGTTTTATTAATTTAGCATATTTTTATTGACATTTCATCCAGAATTTTGCCCGGTTGGATAACCCATTAACCAAGATCACGCGTAAAGGGGTTAAATTTGTTTGGAAAAAATAGTGTGAAGAATGTTTTGAAGAACTAAAGAGAATATTAGTCAATTCTCTTATCTTGACTCTACCATCAGGGAATGATGGGTTAGTTATTTATAGTGGTACTTCAAAGAAAGTAATTGGTTGTGTCCTTATGCAGAATAATAGAGTTATTGCATATGCATCATGGCAGCAAAAAAATCATGATCAAAACTATCCTAATCATGATCTTGAGTTAGCAGCTATAATCTTTGCTCTAAAAATATGTAGACATTATCTCTATGGTGAAAAATTTGAGATTTATACTAATCACAAGAGTTTGAAGTATATTTTCTCACATAAAGAACTCAACATGAGGCAAAGACGATGGTTTGAACTACTCAAGGATTATGATTACACTATACACTACCACCAGGGAAAGGAAAATAAGGTGGTGGATGCTTTGAGTAGAAAGGATCATGGAGTTTTGAACAGGATGAGAGTTGAAAGGGATCCTATTTTCATGGATCTAGTAAATATGGATATGGGAATAACCATGGAAGGTAAAACATCAATAATTTTTTAAATGGTTTCCAAACCATCTTTACTAGAAAGGATAAATAGTTCTCAGACTGTTGAAGAGGAGATTCAAAAGAAAATTAAAGTTGTGAATGATGGGAGATTGAGTGACTTCATATATAAAGATGTAATTTTGAAATTTTGGAAGATACTTTGTGTTCCTAACATACCTGCTCTAAAAAGGGAATTGTTGGATGATGCTCATAGCTCCAATTTCTATACACACCCTGAGAGAACCAAGATGTATAGAGATTTGAAAGGAAATTTTTTGTGGGACAACATGAAAGGGGAGATTTCTGATTTTGTGTTAAGATGTATGGTTTGTCAACAAGTTAATGGCGGAAGGCAACAGCCTGTAGGAATCATGAAACCACTTCTCATACCTGAGTGGAAATGGGATAATATTACGATGGACTTTGTCATGGGACTACCAAAGATTCCTAGAAGTAATGATGCAATATGGGTCATTATTGATCGTCTTACCAAGTCAGAACATTTTCTTGCTATAAGAAAATATTTACCACTTGAACGTCTATAAATACTATATATTAATGAAGTCATAAGACTCCATGGTGTACCCCTATCGATTGTTTCTGATCGTGATCCCCATTTTAGATCTAGATTCTGAAAAATTCTTCATAAGGCCCTAGATAATGAACTTCATTTGAGCACTGCCTACCACCCTCAAACTAATGGACAATTAGAATGGACTATTCAAACCTTAGAAGACATATTGAGATCATGATCACATGACTTTCATGGTATGTGGGATCAATATTTACCTCTGGTAGAATTTTCCTATAATAATAGCTTCCATTCTGGTATTCAGATGGCACCATATGAAGCGTTCTATGGAAAGAGATGTCGCACACTAACTTTTTGGGATGATGTTGGTGAAATAAAACTTGTAGGCCCATAACTTGTTGAGGAAACAATATAAAAAGTTAAGATTATCTAAACCCACATAAAAGTATCCCAAAGTAGGCAAAAGAGCCATGCAGATAACCGAAGTAAGCATTTGGAATTTCAAGTAGGAGACCATATTTTCTTGAAGGTATCTCCATGGAAGGGTGTTATATATTTCAGTAAGAAGGTTAAATTGAGTTCCAGGTACATCGGACCTTTCGAAATTCTAGAATGAATTGGAGTTGTAGCTTATAATTTGGCAATGCCTCCAAGTCTCTCCAAAGTTCATGATGTGTTCGACGTATCACTGTTGAGAGAATACATGCCTGACCCAACACATATACGCACCTATGAGGAAATTCAACTGGAACCTAATTTGTCTTACTTTGAAGAGCTTGTCAAAATTCTTGATACCAGAGAACAAGTGATGAGAAACCGGATGACTCATCTAGTAAAAGTTCTATGGAGAAACCATAATATGGAAGAGGCAACGTGGGAACCCGAGGAAATTATGATGAAGAACCACCTGAATATTTTTATGCAGTAATATTTTATAAATTTCAACGATGAAATTATTTTAAGGAGGGGATAATGTAACACCCCAAGCTTCCACATTACATTTCCCTTTGAATAATACAATAGCTTACATTGTACGCAACTTAGAGTTTTAACACACCATGGCCAATCAAACTAATCATTATGAATAGTAATACAAACTTTTTGAAATTTTATAAATTTTATTTTTTAAAATGGACTTTATTTTAGGATTTGGATTATCAAAATTATCTTAGGGTGTATTTTTGGTATTTTTCTGAAAACTTTCAATTTTTGATGAATACTGAAAAATACTGTGTTTATGTTTAAAACCAACTTTTTATTTAAATAATTAGTTATTCTATTTTAATTTATTTTAGGTAAAAATAGATACATAATACCTATATTTTTTCAATATAATTCATTGGAGTAATTTTATAATAAGATTAGATATATAAAATTTTATTGAACTTTTCACCGTCTTTTACCCACCTTCTAGAAGAATTTGAAAATTTTCATAAAAATTAATTTTACCGCTTCTATGAGTTGAATTTAAAAAATCCAAGAGACATGATTACTATTAGTAAGTAAAATTCGGTTTAATAAGATGAAAATATTTTTTGATGAATATTTACTTTTTTCTTTTATTTACCACAGTTAAAATTAAATAGAGTAATTAAAGGTAAAAATGATATTATAATTACACTAACACGTGCCCCAATTCTATTGTATAAGTGTCATCCGACCAAAATAAACTTTAGGAATTAAATATTATCATTTTGGTCCACCTAGATTAGATTAGGACATTTATTATTATTTTATTTTAAGAAGAGTAAAAAGTGTTAAATTCAAAGTTTAATAACTAACCCATTTTTAATATAGGGTTACACGCAATATAAATTCGACTATAAATATTTATTAGAAAGATAAAAATATTTCCTACGTAATGGTATTTTATAGGTTAATATGACATATTAGGGTTCATTAAATAAATTTTATTCTAAGTGATAAAGTTTTATGGCTTTCAAAAAAATCAAATACTAAATAGTGTCAAAATTGACATGATTGAGTTTTTAAAACAAATACTATATTTGTTAATTGATATAATATTCCTAAAAATATAAGGATCATCCAAAGTGCTTAAATAAGGTTATATATATTAATAAAGAACCACTTGGGGTTCTCTTGGCAGTTTATACTAAATTTATTGACCATATAATATAAAAATACAAAGAGACATGGTAAATGTCAAACTATTTAACTAAGGGTTAAATCTAATAGATAAGGTTAATATGGTGACCTAAACCTATATAAAACCTATTGGTTGAGAGGGTTCTTTTCCATACCCACCTTATCCTAGAAATAAATAATATTGGATCCATTAGAAACCGAAAATTATTTTATTATAAAATAGTATTTCAAGGTTTTCCTAAAGTGACCCTCACCTCTCAAATAAAAGGGTACTTCTCCTTCTCTTAATTTCACACCTCCAAATCCATTTGGCTCAGCCAAAACCTGCCCAAATATCCTCAAAACTTCCCTCAATTCAACCTAGAGTCCTTTCTTTGATCATAAATCCAACCTAAGTATCCCTTTTGATCAAATCAAAAGGAACCACCTGAAGAAGTGGTAATAATTTCACCACCCTCTTTCAAATTCTTATCTTCTTCCACTTTATCTTTCTTTGTTGTGTCTGTACCAAAACAAGAACTAAAGTACCTTCTACATACTATGATTTTATTATAAATATGTTACAACCACATTCGTTATTCTACCCATCCTATAAATAACGAAGTCATCATACGTGCGAACGTACGGCTTACTGTCTCCACGTCATGGTGTAGTTTGTTATTCAAACACTTGATTATTTAGATGGGTATAATAATGAGTATAAATGATATAAATAATAATTATAACATGTTAATGATTCTTTATATATTATATACCATCCAATTAAATATGATTTCACCATCAATATAATTGTCACGACCCGCCCTCGGGGTCCGTGCCGTGACTACCCCAAGCCCGCCTTCCATAGGCCAGGGGCTGGCGACTAGCACCAAGGCGTAAATCCCGGTAAAAAGGGAAGGCATTGCCTTTGTAAAGTAAACAAACACCACAGAGTAAGCAAGCGGAAAGTAAACACTAAGCAAAAGCAGAGTACAACTGAAAGTGCGGAAAAGTAAATGGGCCAGTATACAAACCCAAACTGAAAGTAAAGTACAACTCGAAAGGGAAAACAACAACTGAAAAGTAAAAGCCGCTACACCGAGCTGTCCACTGGAAATCCCACCTGAAGGGTGGGTACAGATAGATCCACTGTTCCACGGGTCCCGCCGTCCGCTCCGAGCACGTCCCGCCCAGTGGTCCACATCCAGGTACCGTCCTGCTCTGCAAGCCTCAGCTAAGATCAATGTTGTCTGTCGTCTGCAACCAACAAAACGTAGTGCGGGCAAAGCCCGTGCAGGGGTGAGTATAAGCTACTCAGTAGGGACCCCGAGACCCCTGAAGGTCTCTCAAAATCCAAAAAGGATAAACCACAAAGAAAGGTACAATCACGAAGTAACAACCGACACTGCTTAGGTATATGCCCATACATATACCTAAGTCATCAATTTGAAATACGCTCCAACCTCCGAGCCCAAGTACAACTCAGTCCACACAGGAAAGTAAACGTATTCCACACAGGAAAGAAAAATGAAATCCACACAGGAAAGTAAACGTATTCCACACAGGAAAGCAAAACGTAATCCACACAGGATAGCACAACACAATCCACACAGGAAAGCAACAGGATTCAGCTCACACAGGTATACTTCTTCAAAAGACGATAAAGATGATCTCTGATCCATCTAAGTCGTCGGACCCACGAAGGATCGATAGGTAACTAACCCCCGCAAAAGACCCACACAGGATCGGGCCCACACAGGACCTGTAGGCGCTGGTTCACACAGGACCGCTGAGCGCAAGGACCCACACAGGATCGGACCCACACAGGATCTGTAGGCGCTGGTTCACACAGGACCGCTGAGCGCAAAGACCCACACAGGATCGGACCCACACAGGATCGGGCCCACACAGGACCTGTAGCACTGATCCACGTAGGATCGCTGAGTGCTGTATTCGTCGTCGTCGAATCCACACAGGATCTCTGTACTGTCGTCGTCGCAGTCACAGTAGCAGTAGTAGCAGTAGTAGTCACAGTAACAGTCGCAGCCAGCACTAGGGTTCCCGCACACAGCAAGCTCGTTCGGAGGGTCCGCTCCACGAGCCGAGAGGCTGATACATCAACTGTCACAAAGTCCAGAGTTGATGTATCCAAAAGTTCCGTATCGTCAACAGGAACTCAACGCAATAGACGGCGCGTCGATCGGACGCCCGGTCTGAGTGTTATTGGCATTTTTCTCCCCGGGGCCCGGTTGGTTTTTAAGGCAAAACCAACCCGACCATACTCCACCTGCGTCCAAACCTCGGGCGGAGTATTCCAAAAGATCCGTCTCACTAAGAGGAACACAACAAAGCTGACGGCACGTCAATCGGACGTCCGTAGCTCAAGATATGAGCGTTTCCGCTCCGAAGGCCCGGTTGGTTTCGTGAACGAACCAACCCGGCCGAACTCAAAGTGTTCCGAAACCCTGAGTGTAATATACCGAAACGACCGTCGCGATCCAAGGATCGCGTTTCCGCAGACGGTTCGTCAATCGGAGGTCCGTGGCTCAAGTTATGGCCAAAAGATCGAAACTGTCTCGAAAACGGGGGGTCCGAGTCCGGGCCGACACGGCCCGGCCGGCTGGCGGCACGGCGGCGCGGCGGCCTGGCGCCGCACGGAGGCAGCGCGCGGGGGGGAAAAGCCCCCCGCTTCTTGATTTGGCTGCGCGGCAATCAGCCGCGCCCCTTTTGTCAAACGCCCCCCCCCCCCCCCCTCGTGGGGGGCCTGCTTGTTCGTAAACCGGGGGGCCGCCTGCCCCCCCTCAAGGAAACCGCCCCCCCTTCATAAATGGGGGGGGGGGGGTTTAATGCTGGTCGGGGGATTAATTTTCCCCCGGCCTTTGACCTTCCGGCCGGCCACCTGGCCGGCCGGTTTTTCTCCAAGGGGACCGGAATATCGGTCCCCTTTCCGGCTTCCGACGCCGACGGCCCGGCCGCCGGTCTTCCCGTCCCGCCGCGGCCCGGAACCGGATGCGGTGTTCGTCATCCGGCACGGTGCGACGGCACCGCGCCCCTCCGCCGCACCTTTGATTCCCTTCAACGCGGCGCGATGGCGTCGCGTTCTTGATGATCCTTCCATGGTGTGGCGCGACGGCGCCGCGCAATATAATCGTGCGATTCTCCGCGTGGTGCGACGGCACCACGCCATCTTGTTTTCTCCTGCAAGGTAAATCAAGAAGAACAAAGGAGTGGGTTCGGCCGTGTTCATGCGGTCCGGCCCCCTCACGTTAAACAATAACACATATTTATAATCCTCACGTTAGTCATGCTAGAACCACGAACAAGGATAAATAAATAAACAAATAACAACAACCCCTACCTTGGGTAAAGGTTCGAAGATTTGTCAACGTCCTGCGGAAGACAACGTCGCGGAGGTCGGGCGTCGCGGTAAACGTTCGTCAAATTCGATGACGAAGAGGTACGTCCGAAGAGGTACGTCGTTGGAGAATCTTCGTATGCCGACGATGGAAGTCTGAGGAGGAAGCGGCGTTCCCTCTCGTTGACACGGAAGACGAAGAAGAGAGGAGCGGCGTCCTTCGTCAAAGCTTGAGCGTTCTTCGTCAAAGCTTGAGCGTTCTTCGTCAAAGTTTGAAGAAGAAAGAAAAGCTCTCAAACCTCTCAAGATGACTAAACAAAACTAACCAAATAAAATAAGCTAAGAGCTTATTTTATTAAGTCAACCAAACCATTTGAATTTCAAAGGTTTGAATTAAGACAACTCAAGCCATTAATTAACCCAACTTGCCAACTTAATTTAAAAGGGGAGTTTAAGGGAGAAGATGAAAGGTTTAGGTTCATGTGGGTCCCACCACACTTAATCCTCTCAAGGGAGGTTAAGTGGGTGTGGGTCCCACCCCTAACTCTCTTTGAGAGAAGTTAACCAACAAAAGTAAAATAAAAAGAATTCCACATTTTTTTATTCAACTTTTTATAATTCTCCCAAAAACTAACTTTCGTCCCGCAATAAACGCAACTTCTGAAAAGGTCTCCTTAAGCGAAAATCGGCGCTGCGATTTCATCGGTGTCCTCGGATTTCAATTCCGAGCACCGGATCAAAAGTTAGAAATTCCCGCTCGTTCGTTCACTGAACGTACCCGAGCTAAACTTCAGAAATTGATTCCGGGCACTCCGGGCCTCGGAATCAGGTGCCGTCAGAAACCGCGCTCTTGTAAAATTCCAAAGAAAATTAAGAAGAAATTTTCCTTGAATTTTACGGGTCTTTACATTACTCCCACCTTAGGGCTTTACGTCCCCGTAAAGATACATCAAAAACTAGGGAAACAAAACAGGGTACTGAGCACGCATCTGAGCCTCCCGCTCCCATGTGCTCTCCTGGAGATTCCCGTGCTGCCATCTAATGCGCACAAGAGGAATCGATCGCCCATGCAGGACCCGTTTCTGTCGATCCTCTATCTCCACCGGGACCTCCGTAAAAGTCGCCCCATCGTCAACGTCAAGCTCCCCATGGTCAATGATGTGCGTCGGGTCGTGCACGTATCTCCTCAGCTGGGATACGTGGAAGACGTCGTGCACCCGGTGCAACTGAGGTGGCAGAGCCAGGCGATAAGCCACCTCACCAACCCTGCTGAGGACCTGGAAGGGTCCGATGAAGTGCGGAGATAACTTGATGCATCGGCCAAATCTCTGAATACCACGTCGTGGTGAGACCCGCAAGAAGACGTGGTCGCCATCCTCGAACTCCAGTGGCCTCCGCCTCCTGTCAGCATATGACTTCTGCCGACTCTTAGCTGTCCTCATCCGCTCCTGGATGACCTGGACCTTCTCTGTCGTGGCCTGGACCATCTCCGGTCCCACAAGTGCTGACTCCCCAGGGTCTGTCCAGAACAAAGGAGATCTACAAGGTCGGTCGTACAAAGCCTCGTACGGTGCCATTCCGATGGTGGAGTGGTAGCTGTTATTGTACGCAAACTCCACCAAGGGTAGGTGGTCCTCCCAGCTACGACCAAAGTCGAGGACACATGCGCGGAGCATGTCCTCAAGAGTCTGAATGGTCCTCTCCGTCTGACCATCCGTCTGAGGGTGAAAGGCTATTCTCAGATGTAGCTGTGTCCCGAACGCCTCCTGTAACCCCTTCCAAAGCCGGTAATTAAAGCGAGCATCTCGATCGGAGACGATAGATGATGGAACACCGTGGAGCCTCACAATCTCCTGAACGTAGAGACGTCCCAAGCTCTCCACTGAGCCCTGCTCTCTGATGGGTAAGAAGTGTGCCGACTTGGTGAGTCAGTCAACAATCACCCAGATGGAGTCGTGACCTCTGGAAGTGCGTGGAAGTCCAGTCACGAAGTCCATAGATATGTCGTCCCACTTCCACTCCGGAACCTCCAAGGGTTGTACCAAGCCTGCTGGTACCTGATGCTCTGCCTTAACCTGTTGGCAGGTGAGGCATCGAGAAACGAACTCTGATACAACCTTCTTCATGCCCGGCCACCAGTGCTATCGTCTGAGATCCTGGTACATCTTCTCCACTCAAGGATGTACCGCCAAAGGAGAAGTGTGAAACTCTCTCAGCACCTCCTCTCGCAAAGCGACTGGTACCATGGTACGTCCTCTGAAAAGGATGTCGTGCTCTGCTCCAAGGGAGAAACCATCAGGTGTCTGTCCCGAGGATATCTGTTCACGCCGTGTCTCACAGTCAGCGTCCTCACGTTGTGCCTCTCTGACCTGCTGTAGTAGAGGAGGGGTGACTGTGAGAGACTGGAGGAAGGCTGCTCCATCTCTATCCACGAAGGATATCTGCAAAGAGACTAGCTGAAAAGATTTCTCCTTTGCCGAAAAGTGAAATCCGGTCTCATCCCCTGGATGAACCACATTCCTTGCCTAAAACAGTCAATCCCGTCATGATTAGTTAATTCATGGCATGGATGACGTCGTAAGGCCTCGACGCTGCTACCAAGAGATCCAACTGTTACTCTCACCTCCAAGAGTTGAGTCACACTGTCGGCATCAGTGTGTGGTCACTGGGTTTCCTCCAGTAAGAATCTCGCAAGTGAGGGTCAAGTCAACAGTTTTTAACCGGCACATCTTAGTAAAAACAAACAAAAGACAAGAAAACAAAAGTCGCCAAGGCAAGTATCTTTTCATTACTTCAACTTAAAGTACCAGGACACAAGGCAACACAAACTATGAAGCTAGAGGCATTATGGGCAAAGACCTCTATGCCTGGAGCTAGTCCCACACTAGTCCACCCGCTTCCGGAGCTCCATGATCATAAGCTTCAGCTGCCTGAAGTTGTGCTCTCCCCTGAGGTCGGGGTGGACCTCCTGGTGGTGGTGGTGGTAGAGCCTCAAAGCATCGCCCACCACCTGCTGCTCGGCCAGCTCCTCTGCCTCGTCCGCCTCCTCCCTGCAGACCGCCATGGTCGAACCTCTGCCTCTGCCTAGGTGGTTCCTCAACCGTCTGCTGCTCCTCTGCATGGCGGGTCGGGCAGTCACGAGCCATGTGGCCTTGCCCGCCGTATGCATAACACTGTCTTCCACTCGAAAGACTGGCTCCGCGCTGTGTGCCCCGCACTGCTGAGCCAGTGTCCTGAGGTCGTCTACCTGAGGGTCTGGTCTGCCTGGACCCCTGAGTCATCTGTCGACTGCATGCTGGAGATGACTCTACCACATGCTGCCCTGCAGTGGGTCACTGCGCTGGTGTAGACTCAGCAAGGAAGCTCTCGATCAGAAGGGCACGCTCCAGTACTCCTGTCTGAGTCGGTATGCTGAGGGAGATCAGTGATGCCCTGATCTCGTGTCTCAAACCTTGCTCGAAGGTCCGGGCTCGGAAGAATGGGTCCCGTACCATGTCGGTCGAGTAGCGCGAGAGATCGGTAAATCTCGCCGAGTACTGAGCGACCGTCATGCTGCCCTGCCGCAGCTGAAGAAGCTCTTGGATATGCACCGCACGAAGGGTTGCTGGGACGAACTCCGAGCGGAAGAGGTTCTCAAAGTCCGTCCAAAGTAGTGATGCCTCATCGTGCACCTGGAGCATCAAGCTCCACCATCGTCCTGCTGTTGCGTGTAGTAGGCTCGCAGCGAGGATCACCATGAGGTCTGCTGGTGTCCTCACTAGCCTAAACACACGTACCACGGCCTCCAGCCAGTCCTCTGCTGCCTGGGGATCCGTCTCCCCACGAAACCTGGGTGGTCGCTGGCGCTGAAACTCATGCAGTGCGCTGAGGCGACGTGCATCGTTAGCGGCTGGTGCAGGAAGCATCGGGGGCTCGGCGGTTAGAATTACCTCCGGTGCCACTGCTGACAAAGGGCCCTGCACCGAAGCCTCGTCGCTCGGTGGGCTGTCGTCACACTCGACTCTCGACACCCTAGCTGGCTGCCATCGTGGGGCCATCCTGAATAGGAAACAGGTGCGCCACGGTCAAACAGTATACCTGGTGAGCTGATATAAGTAATCACAAAGAAAACTTTGAAACACACACGCAATCAATGTTTTCGTGCATTAAGTCGGAAATCAGAAGTCAGGGTCCTGGTGTACGGATACGTCGGCCGCCGCACCAACACTGGACTCCCTGGACTGATAACCACACTCAATACGCTAAACATTATTGCTTCACATAGAAAAGATCAGAGTTCACGGTAGAACCGAACTCCTCTGATACCAATTTGTCACGACCCGCCCTCGGGGTCCGTGGCGTGACTACCCCAAGCCCGCCTTCCATAGGCCAGGGGCTGACGACTAGCACCAAGGCGTAAATCCCGGTAAAAAGGGAAGGCATTGCCTTTGTAAAGTAAACAAACACCACAGAGTAAGCAAGCGGAAAGTAAACACTAAGCAAAAGCAGAGTACAACTGAAAGTGTGGAAAAGTAAATGGGCCAGTATACAAACCCAAACTGAAAGTAAAGTACAACTCGAAAGGGAAAACAGCAACTGAAAAGTAAAAGCCGCTACACCGAGCTGTCCACTGGAAATCCCACCTGAAGGGTGGGTACAGATAGCTCCACTGTTCCACGGGTCCCGCCGTCCGCTCCGAGCACGTCCCGCCCAGTGGTCCACCTCCAGGTACCGTCCTGCTCTGCAAGCATCAGCTAAGATCAACGCTGTCCGTCGTCTGCAACCAACACAACGTAGTGCGGGCAAAGCCCGTGCAGGGGTGAGTATAAGCTACTCAGTAGGGACCCTGAGACCCCTGAAGGTCTCTAAAAATCCACAAAGGATAAACCACAAAGAAAGGTACAATCACGAAGTAACAACCGACACTGCTTAGGTATATGCCCATACATATACCTAAGTCATCAATTTCAAATACGCTCCAACCTCCGAGCCCAAGTACAACTCAGTCCACACAGGAAAGTAAACGTATTCCACACAGGAAAGCAAAATGAAATCCACACAGGAAAGTAAACGTATTCCACACAGGAAAGAAAAACGTAATCCACACAGGATAGCACAACACAATCCACACAAGAAAGCAACAGGATTCAGCTCACACAGGTATACTTCTTCAAAAGACGATAAAGATGATCTCTGATCCATCTAATTCGTCGGACCCACGAAGGATCGATAGGTAACTAACCCCTGAAAAAGTCCCACACAGGATCGGGCCCACAAAGGACCTGTAGGCACTGGTTCACACAGGACCGCTGAGCGCAAGGACCCACACAGGATCGGACCCACACAGGATCTGTAGGCGCTGGTTCACACAGGACCGCTGAGCGCAAAGACCCACACAGGATCGGATCCACACAGGATCGGGCCAACACAGGACCTGTAGCACTGATCCACGTAGGATCGCTGAGTGCTGTAGTCATTGTCGTCGAATCTACACAGGATCTCTGTACTGTCGTCATCGCAGTCACAGTAGCAGTAGTAGCAGTAGTAGTCACAGTAACAGTCGCAGCCAGCACTAGGGTTCCCGCACACAGCAAGCTCGTTCGGAGGGTCCGCTCCACGATCCGAGAGGCTGATACATCAACTGTCACAAAGTCCAGAGTTGATGTATCCAAAAGTTCCGTATCGTCAACAGGAACTCAACGCAACAGACGGCGCATCGATCGGACGCCCGGTCTGAGTGTTATTGGCATTTTCGTCCCCGGGGCTCGGTTGGTTTTTAAGGCAAAACCAACCCGACAGTACTCCACCTGCGTCCAAACCTCGGGCGGAGTATGCCAAAAGATCCGTCTCACTAAGAGGAACACAACAATGCTGACGGCACGTCAATCGGACGTCCGTAGCTCAAGATATGAGCGTTTCCGCTCCGAAGGCCCGGTTGGTTTCGTGAACGAAACAACCCGGCCGAACTCAAAGTGTTCTAAAACCCTGAGTGTAATATACTGAAACGACCATCTCGATCCAAGGATCGCGTTTCCGCAGATGGTTCGTCAATCGGAGGTCCGTGGCTCAAGTTATGGCCAAAAGACCGAAACTGTCTCGAAAACGGGGGGTCCGGGTCCGGGCCGACCCGACCCGGCCGGCCGGCGGCGCGGCGGCCTGGGGCCGCACGGAGGCAGCGTACGGGGGGGCAAAGCCCCCCGCTTCTTGATTTGGTGGCGCGGCAATCATCCGCGCCCCTTTTGTCAAACGCCCCCCCCCCCCCTCGTGGGGGGCCTGCTTGTTCGGAAACCGGGGGGCCGCCTGCCCCCCCTCAAGGAAACTGCCCCCCCTTCATAAATGGGGGAGGTTTTAATGCTGGCCGGGGGATTAATTTTCCCCCGGCCTTTGACCTTCCGGCCGGCCACCTGGTCGGCCGGTTTTTCTCCAAGGGGACCGAAATACCGGTCCCCTTTCCGGCTTCCGACGTCGGCGGCCCGGCCGCCGGTTTTCCCGTCCCGCCGCGGCCCGGAACCGGCCGCGGTGTTCGTCGTCCGGCACGGTGCGACGGCACCGTGCCCCTCCGCCGCACCTTTGATTCCCTTCAACGTGGCGCGACGGCGTCGCGTTCTTGATGATCCTTCCATGGCGCGGCGCGACGGCACCGCGCAATATAATCGTGCGATTATCCGCGTGGTCCGACGGCACCACGCCATCTTGTTTTCTCCCGCAAGGTAAATCAACAAGAACAAAGGAGGGGGTTCGGCCGTGTTCATGCGGTCCGGACCCCTCACGTTAAACAATAACACATATTTATAATCCTCACGTTAGTCATGCTAGAACCACGAACAAGGATAAATAAATAAACAAATAACAACAACCCCTACCTTGGGTAAAGGTTCGAAGATTTGTCAACGTCCCGCGGAAGACAACGTCGCGGAGGTCGGGCATCGCGGTAAAAGTTCGTCAAATCCGATGACGAAGAGGTACGTCCGAAGAGGTACGTCGTTGGCGAATCTTCGTATGCCGACGAAGGAAGTCCGAGGAGGAAGCGGCGTTCCCTCTCGTTGACACGGAAGACGAAGAAGAGAGGAGCGGCGTCCTTCGTCAAAGCTTGAGCGTTCTTCGTCAAAGCTTGAGCGTTCTTCGTCAAAGTTTGAAGAAGAAAGAAAAGCTCTCAAACCTATCAAGATGACTAAACAAAACTAACCAAATAAAATAATCTAAGAGCTTATTTTATTAAGTCAACCAAACCATTTGAATTTCAAAGGTTTGAATTAAGACAACTCAAGCCATTAATTAACCCAACTTGCCAACTTAATTTAAAAGGGGAGTTTAAGGGAGAAGATGAAAGGTTTAGGTTCGTGTGGGTCCCACCACACTTAATCCTCTCAAGGGAGGTTAAGTGGGTGTGGGTCCCACCCCTAACTCTCTTTGAGAGAAGTTAACCAACAAAAGTAAAATAAAAAGAATTCCACATTTTTTTATTCAACTTTTTATAATTCTCCCAAAAACTAACTTTCGTCCCGCAATAAACGTAACTTCCGAAAAGGTATCCTTAAGCGAAAATCGGCGCTACGAGTTCATCGGTGTCCTCGGATTTCAATTCCGAGCACCGGATCAAAAGTTATAAATTCCCGCTCGTTCGTTCACTGAACGTACCCGAGCTAAACTTCGGAAATTGATTCCGGGCACTCCGGGCCTCGGAATCAGGTGCCGTCAGAAACCGCGCTCTTGTAAAATTCCAAATAAAATTAAGAAAAAATTTCCCTTGAATTTTACGGGTCTTTACAATAATGATATTGTTTCTCGTGCGTACATACGGATTACCGTCTCCATGAACGCGATGAAATTCACTCCCCATCATAATCATTCGAGAATAAATTTCATTTTATTATTTAAAATAATGTTTATAAACATAATATTATTCTATATATGAATCAAATACATCCTATCCATAACAAACATGGCTTACTTAACCAATCATATTAAGGAAAATGAATATGTTAACACCCGAAACGATGATACTACTAAAATATTATTAACAAAGAAATATTAGAGGATCATATATGATATCATATTTATGTATATAGTTATTTTATAATTTAAAAACTATGTTTTTACTATTATATAGGAGGTTAACATACCATCGACTAAGGAAAAGTACAGGGTAAGCGTTAATTCTAAAATCTCTTCATTATCTGAGGTTGTTTATATGTGAGTATCTACTGGGACCAATTTATCATCCACATTCGTGTTTCTTAAAAATATATTTCAAAAAAATTACTCTTTCCTAGAATATTGGTTAAATTCATTTATAACCTTGTTTGACCTTTTATAAAATACTTATAAAGTAATATTTCCTTTGTTTTCCAAACAAGTTCCTTTACAACCTTTTTAACAAAATTAAGGAAAGAATGTTTTTTAACTTATATAGAGGGTGTGAATATTTTCCCCCGTTATAACACCTTAAAATCTTCCCTTACAAGATTATAATAATATTTTCAAAATAATTGTTTTATTTTATAATTACATTAATTCTAAATTATTTCAAAATAGAAAGAGATATTTCTCTCAAAAAGTTTTGATTTCATCTATGTCAACATACTTTGATGTATTTTAAACATGTTTAAAGTTGATTTATTTTGATACAAATATTTCATGTTGTATTGAAGGTTTTGTGATATATTTGACTATGTATGTGTTATTTTTATACCATTCATGGTTTATGGATAAAGTATTAACATTTCATATTCTAGTTTTAATACGAATGTTTATGTTATGTTTAAAAATTTTCAAATGATAAATTCATTGGACTTAGTAAGTAACGGGGTGAAGTCTGATATAGCTCCCCAATTCATCGGTAGGTCTCATGAGACAAACTAGTGGCTTATAATAAGGCCTTGACAAAATCTTTTTTGTAGTCTTTCCAGAAGGCCTTGACTATGTGGTTATGAAGTATGGCATTACGCATTCCATCATTATGAAATTGGAAATTGATATTGCATGTGATTATTCGACTAGTAAAATATCCATTTGAATAAGTAAATAGCATTATTTGATTTATATTGAACATATTATGCATAAGTTTATATTTAAAAGGCTTATGTTTTAGTCAATACATTTACTTAAATGTTTATGCTTATTTATGAATGTTTCTTCTATATTGTTATCCTTACTGAGCATCTGAGCTCACCCCTTTCTATGTTTTATTTTTCCCTAGATGCGAAGATATATATTATGACTGACCTGTAGGGATAGTATAAAGGATACGAATGTGTTCAATGGATACAATTTTGTTGTTTATCATTTTATAATGTAATGTAAAACTTATGAATGTATCTAGTAATTCCAAGGATACTAAACTGATCGGTCTTTCGGGATGTAATCACTTGTGATCATGCCAATGTTATGTAATAATACACCGACTCTGGGTAACTGGGGTCAGGGTGTTACAATAAAGGTAGTTGGTTACACCGTACCAACTGCGTGTGATAACATGGTTGATTTTTTGCAAGTCTTTATCTAAGGGAAGAACCTTATAAATGATCCTATTGTGGCATTAGGTGTCAATATTTGATAAAAATTATTGAAAGTTAGAATTATAACATCTTATATAGAGTCTTTGTATATTTTTGTGGGAAAGGATTATCGTGTTATACCCTTATTCCCACCCAAATAATAGTTCTGTATTGTCCCATGAGAGTGGGGGATAAGTCATTAAGGTTAAAGGATGGTACATGAAGGAGGAAGTTATAGAATGAGGTTCTGGTTGTTGAATTTATAGTTCTTCTTTATGGAACTGAAACTCATACTAACCAAAAAAGTTACATTAACAAGGTTGTTCTTAGGGTTTTTTTATTTTAAATAGGGAATGTGTGTAACATAGTAACCTATGGGTCATTACATGATATATTTCATATATATATCATCATTCCATGTGCTTTATGAGCTATACTAAGACGGATCCTTTCACCAATTGTTTTAACGGGGGTAAATATACAATTAGTTATTAAAATCCCTTTAGTTTTAAGTCAAGTGGCATAATGGGGAGGGATATTTATATAAGGTATAATGTTTCTAAACCTCTTACTTTGTATTTATTTATTGATTTCGGGTATTGAGAGAGAGTATGGATGTTTTACAAAGGTGTTACATTGGTTTATATCTATCTCAAGGATCGCCATTTTTTATTTTAGGAATGGTGGTGAGCCCTATTTTAGAGCTTCCTGAATAGTGACCTAGCATTTTAGAGCTTCTTACATGGAGCTCAACTGTTTTGGAGCTTATTGCACAATAGGGTATGAAACACCTATGGTGGAGGGAGATTTATATTGAAAATTTCCTTATGTAAAATTGGGAATCAATATACCCCCATGGTAGGGTCCATGTATCTTAGAATTTTTGGGGGAATTTCCCCTTTTCAGTTTGTGGAGTGAAACATCATAGGGTAGTAATTTATAGAGTTCATCGAATTTAGAATGTTTCTCTCTAAGAAATGAGGGATTCTAAAATTCTTAGGTCTATGGGAATGGTGTAAAATCATGGGAATATTATTATAATAATGGAGGAGTAGAAATAATGATCATAGACTCACCATACCATGGTTTTGGGTATGGTGTGAAAAAGAAGTCAGTATATTTTCTATGTGGTATGGTGGGAATTCATGGTGGATTTCAAGGGATCAAAATAGTTTCCTTTATAATGTGGCTCATTGAAATTATCATGTCAAATATATCAATATGGTTTTTAAAATTGAATAATTTTTTAGGGATATGGAATTTCAATTTCCTAAAAAACCATATCTCTTATTTTACGAAGTCACCACAACTATAGGGTAAGTCACAATGATATGGAGAATTCCTATCAAGATTTAAATATAAAATGGTGTCGAACCATCATTAGTTTTTCTTTTATTTTCTCTCTTATTTCCATAATATATAGTTGTCCCTCTCAATTCTATCTAAATGATTCCCTTGATTTTTTTAACTTATTTTTTCATTGGGATAGAAATATCTTGGATTAAGATACCCTCACGTATCCTCATACCCTCTTATTCCTTGTTCTTTTCATTCTACAGGTTTTTATGGTGATATTATCTACTTTTATGATTGGTTTTGATCCTTAATGATTTATGTTCTCTTTTATTTGGTTTTTTGGGTTGTTTCCTTTAAATTTGGGAGGAGTAATTACCATCAATTCTACTATTTTGGGTGATTTATTGATACTCCATATTAAATAAGGGTATTTTTTACTTATATTAATTTTATGTACCAATATTGGGGTATCTTTACTTATATTTTCTTTATAAGAAATAAAATTTAACTAATGAAACATAATTAACCTAAACTACTAATATAATTAGACATTAAAGGGGTGTTATGATTTTCATGAGTTTTATGATATATTGTATGGATTCATTGTGATTTTATATCTATCTTGACTTGGAATTATTGTACTTATAATTTTTATTAGGAGAATATGATATGATTAATTTGGATTAAAATTGTATGTGTGGTAAAAATAGTTGGGTACTGAATGAGGAATATGAAATTAATTAATATTTTCCCCTAAAATCAATTGAATATAAAAGGGGTTTATTTGGGAATGTGTATGATTTATTCTAGATACTTTTTTTCTATTTATATTGGATTCCTATTGTTAAAACAAACTCATAATTGATAATTTAATTCCAAATGGTAATGTGAAAAGTATTTTTTTACAAAAATTAATGTGTTTGTGGATTTTATGAGACTGGACTTTTTTCTATGATTGTGTGTTTCATGTGATGTCCTTTCTTTCCCATTAATTTTTTTCACTATAAATATATTTTACATCCATTTTTATATAAAATAGCATAGTTGTTCCCTTTAAATGTTTTTTTAACCCATTACGATTTGGATATAAGTGAGGGATGGAAGAGATTTGTCATGGTTGTTGCATTAGATTTGAATGGATGTCATGGAATCGTGTTGGGGGTGGCACTGGTATATTTTACATGTTTTGATATATGATATTTATTTTTTTTAGTTGTTTTATAATTTGTGGATGATTTTATTGATGATGATTTCTTTTATTTCCTCTTAAATACTATATTTTGTCTAATGTATCTTGAGTGAACCATTTTTCATCATTTATCATTTATAGCCCTAGATTATATAAAATTAGTGGATGATAATAAATTATAAATTAATTTTGGGGAATATATTTTTATGATGGAAATATTCATTAACTAGAAATCATAAAATTATTTTGGATTAATTTTATAATAGATTGTAATGGGAATATAAAATTTATTTTTGAATTAGAAAAAAACCTTGGATTTTTAGAATTAATGTAAAAAATTAACTCATTAATAAGGATGGGTTTAGTGAATTAATGTTAATTTATAAATTATTATATGAATTTATTTTTATATTACCTCGATGTTTATATGATTATAATAGATCTTTCTTTCCAGACGTTAATAGTGGAGACTATTTGATCATTAGGGTATATTGGAATAGTTTCAATCTATGGAAAGGTAATTTATTTTAGTTTAGATGTGTTCAGTATATATTTCTTATATTTTATGATTTCATATGATTAACCATCTAAATCAATAGGGAAACTAATGCCCAAATGTTTTGGGTTTTGGTTCTTATCCCCAATATCTAGTTTATAAAAGGAATGGATAGTTATCCACTCCCTCTTCCCTACTATATATCCAGATGAAGTAGGATGTGTAAGAATTCTTGGATTGCGATGGATTAAGATATAGGGTATCTAATCTAATAGGTTGTGATGGATATAAATTTTAAAATAAATATATGTTTGGGATATAACATCTTGATAGTATAACATATACATGTATTCTATAAATTGGGATTGTGGTTACTATGTGTGCACTTTTTTACAAGAACTAATGTATTGAGATATAATTCTTGATATATTTTTTGTAATAGACTTTATATTTTCCTATACAGTTATGATATTTGATGATTTTGTTGTGGTCTAGCACAAGGTACATGAAGAGATAATGATGTGTCTATTTCAGACTGATTCAAAATAGGGTTTTGGACATTGTGACTATTTTATTTTGATTTCATAAGGTCCAACACACATAATTTGTTACTTTATATATATATATATATGGTATCAATGTACAAAACGTTTTTCATTGGGGAATGAGAGTGAGAAACCTGCAGGTAGGTAAATGTGGGGAACCTTTTAGATATATATGTAGTTTTAATTATGCCATCTATTTTTGTTCATTACATTGTGAAAATGACATGGAATGGTTAGGGTATAGCTCATTAAATCTAGAAAATGAATTGATTTCATCTACTTATATTCTGGGATTTATTTTTCTTATTTCAAATATTCCTGGGAGGTTTCAAGAAGGATATTACATAGTGTACTTGTATGTTTACCCCAATAAATATAAAAATTTCTTTAGCTACATAGGGGCTAGTTGGTCATCGAGATGAGAATATCAAGCTCATAGTGGTGTTTCATTAGATACTGTTGTTTTTCAATAACTCATGCCCTATTCGCAACAGGCATCAAAGGTCACTCCTATATTCACTAGTATCCCAATAGGGGTTCCATTGGATAAACATTTGTGAAAATTTTTATTGTTTCATCGGGCTAAATTCCCCATTTATGATCAATTTTAAGAGGGGTGATTCTTGATGTTTTTTATTGTGGATTTTCCATATGTTCCATGGTGTTCTTTATTTATTATTCCCATATATTAACCATTGATTTTGGTGTCTTTAGGATACTTTTTGTTGATTAAACCATAGAATGTTGGAATTTTGTTTAGGTGATGGGTATTTTTTATTTTGTTAATAATGGATGTCCTAAGGTAATAAATGGAATCCATTTCCCCCAGTTTTATTGTGGTAAGTTTCCCACATAAACTATTTAGAGTTTATTGAAAAATAATGTTTAATTTTATAATGTTTTTTGTAAATAAATTAGGGAGTTCTCTAGCTTCATTATACTTGTGTGTTGGGACATGACCTATGGTGCCTTATAGTCGTACACCTAGATCCAATGAAAAAAAACACATACATACATACTGTATTGGATGTAAAATAATACATCCCAAATTAAATGATCCCATAATTAAATGATTTATTTAAATTGTCTAATTACATATAATCCCCTAAAATTTTAGGTTTAGAGATTATGATAATTAAAAAAAAGTTAACTTATAAAGGTCATTCCATTATTTAATAAAAGATATTTTATCCACTATATATGAAACTAAATAATCCTTAATAAGTCTTTATTATCTCCCAAAAAATTTCTACACGTTGTATTCTTGTAGATATATCATATTTAATACATTTTTATAACCCATGGAAATGGAAACATAATAAAGTTTATCTTAATGGATCAATAAAGATAAAAATAATATATAATAATAAAAAGATAAAACAGAGAATAATATATGCATAAAAATATGGTATGCAATTATATTCAAAAATTATTCCATAATAAAACTATACTATGATTATAACATATCGATGGTTGACATATCAATAAATAAGTCATGTTTAATAATAATGGGTCCTTTGGAGATGGAAATTATAATGATAAATTTATAATTCCCTTGCCTAAGATAACAAATCATGAGTTTACAAGTCATTTTTCTACATCCAATGCCTGATTTCTGAGAAATAATTTTTCTATATTGGCATACACAAAAATTTCCAACCTAGCTTATCCCATGAGACCTATCAATAAATTTAGGAGCTCTTATGGGTCTCACCCATCACCAAATTAACCGAATTCATTTATTATATAAAAGAATAAATAAAAAATATAATAAATAACATAGTTTAATTATTAATAAACAAACAAAAAATTCAAATAACTAGTAAACATATTATATATATTTCCTCATTCCATAAATTGAATAACATTATATGTATTCTTCCTTCAAGTTATCACTATATATAATAATGTATATATGGTTAATTCAATAATTTTCCCAATTAATAAATAGATTATATTTATTTGAAACCATCACTAAAAATTGAATTATATAGAGTAATGGAATATGGTTTTTTAAATAATTTTCATGAACTAATCAACGTATGACATCTAGTTAAACACCCATTAATATAAGTAATGAAATATGGAGTGTTCATAGAGGAAGGTAATTTGAAAAAATTATTCTCATAAACATTCAATGAAAATTCAAGGAAAAAGAAATGAAAGGAATTTTCTATAAAAGAAATGAACATTTCAAAATACATCACTAGGAATTTTTTGGGTGGTATCGTCTTGATCAATATACTTGATCAAGCATAAAATATGTTATAATATGTATAAATAGATGAACAAATCTTTTTAGGAGGGACAAGAATTTTTAATTTCTAGTAATAAATATATGTATCATTTTGAAAACAAATATAGAAATTTTTATTAAAACTAAAATAATAATAATTTCCTTGATAAAAATTGAAAATAGTGGAAAACAATTTCATAAAAATGATAAAAATAGAGGACAAATGTGTTCTCATAAAAAATTGATAGAAAGAAAATATTTTCATACTCTGATGAAAATGACCCATATAGAAAATGTTAGAAATTTCATTGAAAAAATTAATGAATTTAAAGGTTGTATAGAATGTCTTTAATTAATATATTAGGAATAGATAAATACATTTTCAATATAATACAATGAATATAGACATGGAAGAGGAACACTCCTAAATAAAAAAAGATGATTTATGTATGATTTCACATACAAGAACTAATTTGGGTAAGATATGAGTCATGGGGAAATAAAATTGAGAATGGAAATGTAAAAACCCATGAATATCCAATTAAAATGATGGGGCCTATGAAATAATAAATATTTTATAAAAAATTAATATTCCAAAAAAATCTTTATTTGAAAATAAGATTGGAAATAAAACTCTTATGGTTTGAGTCACAATTTAATCAAAATCCTATCAAAGATAGAGAATTGAATTAAAAATAAAATGTTATAATAAAATATAATTCATGATATATAATCGTAAATGTGTTGTATATAAATGGTATAATAGAAAAAATGGCATGGAGGATCCCTGATGACTCATCTATTTAAAAATGATACAAAAAACACTTACATTGATTACTGACTTCCACTAAAGTGCATTAATATATTATATACAATATTCACCATATTAATCACCTATTTAAGAAAATTATTTATAACTTTAAACATTTTTGAACATAATTTATATGTATTATCTTCATGTATATCATTTAGTTGTTATTTATCAACATTATCATGTGTGATTAACATTGAACATATTGAACTAGTTCCATAATAGTGATGTTTTTATAATTTTTATCCCCAATTTAACAATTAATAGATAATAAAAGGTAATATATTTATTTTATTAATACATATTAATACTTTTTTAATTTCATTCTATGGGATTTTTGGTTACAATACTTAAAGATAAAATTAGTGATGAACATGTTTCAGTTATTTCTAATGAATGGATGTTTGTATATTAATTAATTTTTTTATTATTAACTTTACCATTGCAGATATTAAATAAAAAATATATTTCTATATTTATATATTATATTTTCTCACTCCCTGCTAATGAGAATCTCCATGTTTGGGTTTGAATAAACTCCCCAAGTACAATTATATTTTATCAATAAAGAAATAAGGAAGAAACATTGCTACATATCACGCATTTTGGTCACATAAATCATGTTTTCTTTAGTAAGAATCATGATTGAATAACACTAGTAACATAACTTGAAGGGGTTACATCATTACTGAGATATGTTCACTGATCATGTGAAACCCATCTTACATTCCCTCCTAATCACATGAATCCCCTTATATGTGTATTTAGGATCAAGTGAAATTTCAATTCGAAAAAACTTGACATAACTCAAAGAATTTATGATTTAGAGGCTGAAAATAATGGAAATCTTATTCAAAGTGATTTATGCTGATCTTCATTTAAAAAATATGTATACATTGTGTGGTCAGTTCCCAGACCACAAGAATGACCATAGATATTTCATCTTGATCTCATGATGATCCTCATACATGTATTTTTAGTCTCGCATAGGCCCTCAAACATGTAAGGGTCACCACACATAGATCCTTGAGCTTTTATAAATTCATTATGTGATGCCCAAGTGGAAAAACACTTACAACTATTGAGTCGTTCATGTGATAAATACTGAAATTATGGTATCATTACCTGATGGAAATTTATGCAATTTTTGACATAAAGTGACCATGAAAAGGATATTGGATACATCATCTTGATCTCATGATGGCACTCTGGCATGTCAGTGTTGAGTTAATAGTGTCTTTTCACTTTTCCATTCCTTTTGTTTTAGAAATCACAAACTCTTTCTTAAATACTTAATTACTAACACTTTCATGGAAAAAGTATTTTAATAATGATGTTATATAAAACATATATATTGTACCATACAAATAATTAGTTTGAAATCATTCATGATTATTTACCGACTTTATTTATTAAAATTATCATAAGGAGTATGGAACTGATAATGATCGAAATAACCTTAATCTAATAATACTTAAGAATTTTTGTTTGGTCTTAATACTGAAAAAAAATCATATAATTGGACTAGAAATTGGAACTGATAACATAAAAAATCATACCCATAAAGAAAATTGTAATGACATTATGTAAATAAATCAATTAGAATAATCTATGTTTAAATACTAAATATGGAAACAAATATTCAATCAAAATGGAATACATTTTACACTGAAAATGGTGAACATAAAAACTACATCAAAAATCTTCTTATAATATGACCATTAAAGTGCCAAGTTTCCAAATTATCACCAAAAACCCAAAGTAATATGAACATTAGATGATCAATATAACAAGTTGAATCTTTCCTGTAAATACCTAGTCATTTTAAGAGTTCATGGCAAAGTGTTGGTCATTTCATTTGAAAAACATCTTGTTATGTGAGAGGTATGAAGCATACTAGAGTGAACTACATGTTCCTCATACTTGTAATATTTTTGAGTTTGTTTTTGTAATTTATTTGTGCATCTGATTGCGTAAATATGATCAAGGTCTCATGGGGATAGAGATACAAACAAGACAATCATCATATCGAGGGGTTTTGGGGATAGTTAGATAGACAATACAATCATTGTATCATGGTATCATGGGGAGTGTGAGGTATTCTAATAATTTTATTGAGGTTTTTTCCTAGTAAGGGAAATATAGACTTTCTAAAAAGTACAAAAAGGGACCTTTATCCAAGTTTATTGGATACCCTTATCATTGTATTAAAAAATTTGTATTCATTTGTATTACTTGTTTTATTAAAAGACTTTTATTTCCACTACAATAGTAATCAAAAGTAAATCCTTTAATATTCATCTTTATATTTTATATTTTTTATCATAATAGTTTTGATTGTGATAAAATTGTTTTACCATGTATTTCTTCAAGAATGTGATTTACTCTGATTGTGATTCTATACCCTTTTAGATAGAATCGGTACTTTTGTAATACTCTGGTTTATCATAACCATTGTGATTATGATTATTTTTGTGTTTACTCTGATTAAATCATTTATACTATGAATATGATAAAATATTTAATATGTCACCATCAATTACTAAACATTATTCTATATGTTTTTTAGATAAAATAAATTTATTATTATGATCTATAGAATACATTTCAAAGACTACATGATTATGATACATTGTTCATCGGACCCAAGGTCCATGTCCTATTACTATTTGAATATATAATCTATTTTGTTAATATGGGTTGTTTAACCTATTTAAACTAAGTTCCATTTTAATATTAATTAAAGGTTTTAAAATTACAATTCTACCTCTCTTGTATTTATACATATCCGTATACATTTTGATCCAACAGTCACCTAGTTAATGAAAAATTCATTAATTAGTCATCTTGGATCATGTTCAATCCCCTCGATATGATTTCATTGATTTTCCAAAGGCCCTCTAACATGTATCCTATCCTCATAAAGTCTCCCAAACATGTAATCTTGATCTCAAGAAGGCTGTTAGAAATAGTGGTTTGATCATGCAAAATCCATTTGACAAGCCATGGGTTCAATAAGTAATGTAATGTTGGGGTGATCTTGTGGTTACAGTTTGTAACTCAAAAAATTATAATGTTATTTTTTACATGTACATTGATCATGTGAAGTGGTTGATATGTTATCGTCTTATATGAATGTTCCCACCTATCATTAAAGAAAATATATGAGACTTAATCTTTATTATAAGAGGTATAGATATAGGGTGGTGATCCCTATAAAACTCCTACTTGAAACATAGAAAAAATCACATATGGAGTCTATAGATGAATTCCCTGAGTGGATGACTATTAGAAATCAATATTCTTCTCCATTAAATGTCTAGAAGGTAACATAAGGGATTTCATAGTAGGTTTATATGCTTCACATGATTAGATCATTCATCATAAAAAGAATATATATCATTTCATTTAGATTACATGAATGACCTTCAGTGTGTCAACTTGATCATGTGATGCCTCAGTATGCAAACTCTTAAAACAAACTGAGGCATTTATGTAAAAAAATTGAAAATTATGGAATCGGATATGATGGTTTTTTGTTAAGGTTTCACGTGATTCAAGTGAATATTCATTGATCATGAAACATCCTTTGGAATGGCTAGTTAGATCATGTGACTACCTTTGTACCTTCCATCCTTGATCATACAAAGACACTATAACATATCATAGATTCCAAAAGATATCCTTTGTATATGTTATCCTGATCACATGAAAACTCTCATACATTTCATCCTCATCATGCAAAGATCACGGGACAAGTCACCCTTGATAATGCGAATACACTCATATATATTTGTGAGAACATGAGAGAGGATCCAAATATGTCATCCATATCATGTCAAAACCCTCAGATATGTCATCGTGATCACATGAAATTGTCTATACATGTCATCCCAGATCAGGTAAATCTATTTGTACATTTCATCCTGGTTCATGAAAAGGCTCCCAGACATATCATCCAAATCCTATGAAGGACTTAAAAAATGTCTTCCTTGATCTTGTGATGATGTCTGGACATGTCAGGCATACATCCTGAAACATTTCTTCAATGTTAGACAAACATACTTGGATTCATACTTCTAATCCATATGTACCCTCAACTATGATGTTTTAGATAACAATTACCCCTTTATATGGAATGTGTTTATTATGGACCAAGTGATATGAAATATTTCAACCATTTTTAAACCATGGGGTCCTTATGACATCCAATCATAATCAAAAAACCTCTCATAATACCAAATATTTGATCATTAGAGGATAAGGGTTGGATATGTCACATGGGCCTCCACCTTGATGTAGGTCCCATGAAATTACTTTTACTTTAGATTATATAACCCACATATTGTGGGTCTACAATATTTTCCAATCCATAAGTGGATTATGAACCTAAGAGAATTATGAGGTATTTCATTACTCTTATAAATAGGATACATAGGAAACCTTCCTAAGGCTATAGATCCATATCAACCATATATATCATATAGTTATTTATTGGGTTATTTTCCTTTATAGTGACTCTAATTATATTCCATCAAGGTAATTTCAATGTGTAATTACTGAACCTATATGTAGTGTGTCTGATCACTTGTCATGTCTTGTTTCTCAAACTAATTATGACTCACATGAGATTACTTATTTTCAATTATCTTTCTACTAGAATAATTAAAACATTACTATCAGATAAAAATGAGTGTGAAATCCTTGTATGAACTTGATCTTGTATCCATTGTGACATCTTTGATAATATTGTACATCTTGTTTCTCAAATTAATCATGAATTATATGGTCTTAGAGATTCTTTGTAATCATGCTAGAAAAATAATAAAAATTATTCATAAACATTGGAATCCATCTTGGTATAAGAAGTGAACTATGAGGATTCTAATTCCTGCAATAAACAGGATACAGAGGAATAATTCATATGTCCTAATCTCCATACCCAATACTTAAATTCCCTCATACATGTCCTCTATTCTTGAAGTTAAACATAATGACCTGGTACTATAATAACTATGTGGGTTTTTATTACCTTTATCATAGAAAACACATAACACCTCTTGGTGGTTCAACCCTGATACAAAATCAAAAATCACTATCAATATGATAGTGAACACAAGAGTTATTTTTCATCAAAGTCAAGATATATAATTTCCTTCATTTATAATAAATAATGGGAAATATATGGACAACCTTTTATTCATATATATAGTTTCATTAATAGAACATACTTTTGTATATATATGGATTCAACACTAGAACATTTTATTTGGGTAACTAGTCATGCATTTAGATTTGGGGAAAATCAAAAAAAATCATAAATCATTTAGATAATCCCAGAGTAGGAAATAATTTTCTAAAAATGGTTTCATGAGATGTACCTTCAATCATCTGTACTAATGTGAGTTGTTAATAATTGTATCATTTAATACACCAAATGACCATTTTAATTTGGAATACATGTCCGTAGATCATTATAGATATAGGAGCCAATGGTATTTCCCATAAGAAAAAATGGTGAACCCAAGAATATTATTATTATAACACCGATCAAATATATATTTTTTTCAGAAACACAACATTACAACCAATGTGAATATTTCAATAATAAAATTTAAAAAGTTTTCCCATGAAATGGGAAATTTTTTTGAATCCCAAACAAACAAATTTATAAAATCAACAACATGAAAGAACAATTGGGTTACCTGTGCATAATTAATTGATAATGATTCATATTTTTATGATGAACTGATTTTAAACCTTATTCCATTTTTTTATTATGATTTTAGATGTTGGTCTCAGAAACATCACCATAAACCAGGATCAAGGCATCATCAATAAAACGTGATAGAACCTCAGTTATGATAACAACCACCATGGATTAAAAAATAACATAAACCATATGACACATTCAACGTCAAGTGGTAAAATTGATATTTAGGGAAATCCACCAACACAATATGATCCAGAACCTTGAGGACATAGGAAGAGTTTTATAGGCACTAAATCCTACAACCCCACCTCACTCAGGGAAGACATTGAAGAAACCAATGATGTTTTTCACCATTACCAATCACTCTAGAAGATTATATGTAGTGAATGATAATCAAAAACTTCCTTAAATTAGGAATGGGGGGTCAAGGTGTCGACTATGGTGATATCTCAATTATAGATCTTATATGGAGAGCTCTAGTAAATAGCCACCATCAACGACATTCCACAAATGTCCCTCATTCTTCTACCCTGAGTCCTACCTGATAGGTCACCACCCTAGATTATCATACCCAAGAACCAAGAAGATCACATTGGGTGTGGAAAGAAACAGATCAAAGAGAGATTGATCATGTCCCATCCTCCACTTAGAAATCCACTCAATATATTCTCGTGGAATCTAGCAAGAAGGTTTGTATTCCCACTCACTCGAACCAGGTATTCTTGTATATTATAGAAATATGCATGGGGGAGGCACATATTCCCACCCACACACATAAATCCCATCTGTATATTTCTGGGACACAAGTATGATAGGAGGGGGAATATACCCATTATTTAATCGAAGACATGTTCTATTATATCATGGAGATTGATAATGTAAATTACTATATCCCTAAACATACACTGCTAAACTACCATTATTATCTAGAAATGATAGAAGAGTTTCACCAACATATTTAGAAAAATATAAATATAATGTTATATGAATGTATCCTTATACTGAAATCCAAATTAGTATATCACCATGGTCAATATGACCACAAGTCTACTTTGGAGTAAGAACATGGTATTACTATTTTCCATGAGGATTATCAGTATATCCTAATAAAGGGTGATTCATGTGACCTAGATCATATCCCTGTTTCTACAATGGTTCATCATCCTAGTATAAAAATCGACCCATGATAGGTGACAATTTCTATCAATTAAATCCAACAACATATTCCAAAGTCCAATGAAAAATATGACAATACCCTCAATCTAGTTGTGGTATATCAGTATCATTTTGAAGATAACTCTATCCAAACCCATATCCCTATCAATAAATTTAATTGAATTTATCTAATATCATATATGATCTAGGCTTAAATTCCTATTCCTATAAATGAATGACATCACCATCATCTATTAGAGTCTACATAGGAGGAGGCTTGTATCACTTATCCCATTAGTAAGGTCATTGGAATGTTCTAACAAATAATTCCTATTATACCAGGATTCTATCCCAACCCATATCCCTTATCTCATTTGATAGTTCTATCATCATATTCTGATAGGGGATTAATATTTGTACCGGGATCATATCCCCACTTCAACTCGGGTTGACCGACATATTCCAACAATAACCCAAGGGAAGGATTGTATCCCTACAGATATTATATAAGCTCACCAACATAAAATATAATGTTCCTTATAGTAGTCTCATATTACTATAGAAAAATACATTCAATAACAAATTCTTGTGACCATAATGCAATAAGCCTATATTTCAGCTCAACCCCAAAAGGCAGGTTGGAATATTATGAACATGATAACGAATGAGGATCATAATCCTAATATAATCAATGATAGTGTCCTCAAGGCTATATGATTCATATATATAACACTTTGAGGATCCTATAAATCATCATTGGGAGTATAATGTTATAATTAGAATGATATTACTCCTCACAGTATCATAGAAACTGATTACAGGGAAACTACCCCAAACATTCACCCCCGACAACCTCACTGTAATGAAATATCTCCCAAAAATGTAAATACTAAATATATCAATGATAAAATTTATATAGAGGTTTTAAAAACACAATTTTTATCTTTATTTAGTTCCCTTTCAATGACTCGAAACACCTCAACTCGGACAACAGGTGTCCTAGATAAGTAATCTCTATGGTCTAACAAGGTCGAGGAATATAGCATTGATGATGAAGACAATAAAATGGATAAATGGAGGGATTTTATAGGATATTACCAAGAAACTATATTTCATCCCATCACTACATCCGATTATGAAGTATTTGATGAGATAAAATAGGAGTACGTGACTTACTTTCACCAGAACATGGGGTTAACCTCTCAGTGGTTTAAAGCAATAAAACTCCCTTATTAGGGATATGATGGAACCCTCTAGGACATAAACAAAATCAATTATAAGATACACCTAGAATCACTCACTATGGCCTGAGACCCGAGGCCTAAAATACACAACCAAATCCTAAACATGCTTTCCTCCGCAGCATAGGGGATCTCCAATGGTTAATCATTAAAGAATCGTCAGAAATCTATATTTGAGGAGATGATGAATATGGAGCATTTCACATCACCCCATCTATGGGACAATAAAGATATATAGACTCAAAATACTATAATGTCATAACTATAGGAGAGATCATGAGATCGAATAATTAAATGGATATCGGTCAATCCTATAAAATGACTCTAATTTTAGACTTTTAGGATTCTGTGAACAAAGATAGCGGGAAGCTAACATTCCCCTAAGTTAGGACATTATGAAAATGAAAAAAAATCATATGTATGTAAGATGAAGTCCCAAACTACCTAACAAATCATTTTAGTAAGTGACACCCATCACATGTAGCCACTACACCTTTCCCATGTGATAATGTAATTTCACCAAATTAGGATAATCACAATGGTAGTCTCTATGGAATCCATGCAAGAGAAAACACATCCCATAGAGATTGGGGTATTTTACTAAATCCTATTTTCCTATGGTTATGAAACATTAAGAATGTCCTGAAGAAACTAGCGTAAGATCCATATCAACCCCAACCCATATGGGTGAGGGAATTTTTATCACTATCATTATAAAAAGTGTCATTCGATGATCAAAAACATGATCATAGAGTGATGATGATGGCCTAAAATCAAGCCCATACCATAGGTATGGGGTAATTTTTATCATCACCTCAAAGGAAAATGGTCTTTTCCAAGCTGGGAGGTAAATACCCATGGTCAACAACCCAACTGATCCTCCCACCACGAGACACAACACATTAAATTGGGACCTATATGGAAAGTATGATTGAAAACTACCTCAATGTTAATATTCACTGTCCAAAATAGTGTGTGATGTCATGAAAAGACAATAAAATATTGTAATTGAAATGACGTGAAGACCCAAAAACACCATGGGTTAGGGGAAATACCCTAACATATCCTGGATAGGAGAAGAAAACAACACAGAACTTCCTCATAACATATTTAGTAATGGACTGAATATAGTCACACAGTATAGATTAGTGAATATAATCATCATCAATATATAAAATGATGTGAGCCAAAATCAATTTGTTGAGTAGAATAATTTGGAAATGATATCATAAGAGGAAGGTGATGTTGATTCCCAAACTAAGCCAACACATACACAGAATCAGATAAGGAACCAAAACCTGGAACCTCCAAATAATAAGATTCCACCTTCTCAATGACATTCCACCATGGATAAACAAAAAGGAAATGATATATCCCAATAACCACATATAAGGTCTAAAATCACCTTATTATAGGAATTACTAGCCCATTTTGAGAATGAGATATAAAACCTCAAAAATCTCATTGAGAAATTACTTAGGGGAAATAATCCCATAGGGTATCACCTTCAAACAAAAAGTGTATCCATCCATACACACATAAGAAGAGAGTTAATTAACCTTAATGTGTAGAATTTTGTCATTATGCTAGATATTGATCTAAGAAAATAGTTTACATAAACACAGAACTTTATGATTACATTATTTTTCATCTTAGGTGGTGACATCCTCCTCTTTATCGAGGGAATCATCCTGCTCTATCATGTTTTGAAAACAAGTAGGATATAAAATCAAGAAAACTATTTCAAGACATTTATACCCCCCACATATATATGAAATGGTCCCAAAAATGATAATTCTATAAATCCTCAACATCGTCAAGTCCCTAGCTACTCGGATATAAGCCATGGATGGGCGGTACACTCCCATGTGGCCAAAAAGAAGGCCATTCCCTGAGTGGGTGGAAAAAACATTTCCCCTTTCCAATTTATTCAAAAATATTTTTCAACCCTTAGTGAAATGGGGGATCCAAAATATCATCTCAAGAACATCATGTCCTGATGTTGTCCTATGATAGGTCCGCAAGACTAGAATGTGGTGATAGAAATAAGATGATTTGTGAAATATCCATAATGTACCACCTTATTTAAGTGAATAATCCTTCCAACATGATCCATAATGGGATGGGAAGACTATCATTGTCAATTACTTTATCAATTCATCTCTCTACTTAAGAAGATGATGATCCTGAACCTCATATATTTCAATCAATGTGAAAATGTTCAGGTTCAAAACATTATTACTAGTTAAAAGTGTCTGACCTATTCACTAAGTATCCAACAATCACATGATAAATTTGTTATGAATTATTCTTAGAACCTCTGAGATGAGATGAAAATACCTTTGATCTTGATGAAATACCCTAGTGGAATATTTTCGTTATTAGAAATGTCCCAACACCTAGAAGATGCCATTCAGTGAACTAGGGAAAATTCTCGGCCCACACCAATGACATAGGTAAAAATACCTACTATAGAATATAGTATTGTTATGACACTCAAACTAATAAATTTTCTAACTAGAGAACCCAAGAAGGCACCAAATCACCTAGCATCTCTTGTTGAGTGACACCATTAGAAGAATTTCATTTGAGTGAAGGTAAAGAGAGATCAAGGTTGCACAAGATTTTAAGAATGGAAAAAAATACTTTTTTTATTCTAGAATTAATATGTTTCTCATTATTTCCATGCAATAATGGAGAAAAAACCCCACATGATATAAAAAATTGTATCCCAATAGGGTTAGCCTCAATGAGAACCTAAACTATTAACCCGTTTATAGGATGTTGGGGAACACCATCTAGGACTTATTTGATTTCAAATACATACACCAAGGAAATGATGATTATAGATAGGTGATATTTGGAAAATCCCTAGTGTAGGTGACCTATCTCACCACCACCAAACTAGATTAAAAGGGTGATTGAGTGTATGTTCTTTCTTTGCATGAAAATAAGTTTTATAACTGGATATATCAGAAGTAATTTAACTAATCTCATTCCAACCTTAGAGGAAATCTTTATAAACCTATCAAATTTTTAGTATCTGATGAGATAATAATTAATATGCCTCTCATAGTCATACATAATTATCATATATATAAAAATGAACAAGATAAATATTCATATCCAACTCCCACAAACACTTTAAATCTTTTAATCTTCTTTTTTTAGTATCCAAAAAATGGTAATTTCCCCACATAACGGAATCCTCCTTGGATGAAGAGATCTTTTTTTCTTCTAATTTTATTCCCATAATAAACCCTCTATCTGATGATGAATATTATCTTTAATATGACTTCCCCATAACTTACCATGGTTCCAGAGGATGAGGTCATAGTATCCAAGGGTATTATTGTTGGTGCGGTCATAGTTGAATCAAACATTTGGGCCACAACCTCCATAATATGAATACATTATTGAGAACCATTAGTCGATACCTCATTATTCCCAATTTAAGAGTAGAGATTTATTAGATCCCTTCTGTGGTCATTTGTAACCCATCATTTTAAATGACTGGCTGGAGGGATAAAAATATCGTAATAGAAAAAACAATGGGGGTATCCAAGTATGACTTATTCCATTATAAATACATCCCCCTAAGTCTCTATTAAAGAATAAGGTCCATTTACCTCATACACATTATATAATAAGCTACAAGATAAGGAGACAACCCACCTTGAGAAGTAAAGACCTCTGGAAAAGTAATATGACATTCTAAAATAATTAGTGGTTCCCCACCAAACTCTCAAATACTACATTATCTCTTTCATTCAAAAGTTATCACCTAGACATTTATCGAGTCCCTCTAGAGGCCTCAAGAATTTAGATATTAGTTTCTATATCCAAGGTTTATCGAGTAGAAACTACTCCAGTAGAATGACATATCACAATCTCATTCATAGAGAAAGATCGGGAAGAAGCTATTCCAGGACATATCAAAATCTTGTATATTTTAAGAAGTCTTAATAATTTCAACAATTAAAGGGATCTGTTTAATAATTGTTTTGGGATAAACCTTATATCAGTATGGAAACTCTAATAGTTGTGATATAATGTAGAATATTTGTATCCAAAAAAGATGACTATTAATGGGTACAAAAAAAACGTGGTAAAGGCCCCTCAGAATGACTGGGCAAAAGGTTCAGTTTGGAGTCCTCGCATCTAATTTTGAGTTAATTGGAATCCAATAGAACGTAAAATACAATTTCTTTATTTTAAGACACTATATTTATAGCCACATGGAGTTTCCATCAACATTCCATAAATGTTTTAAATATTAGAATAATAGAATGTGTTTCATACTATATTATGATAATAACCCTTTTGGATTTTATGAATCCATGTATGTCATAGAATGTTTCTATAATAAATAAGGATGAAAAGAAATGGTATAGGGTCATATATAATTTCTCACTCCCAATGACTTTATAATTTCCCCTAAAAATATCAAGATATTTCTTAGTTGGGATTATGTGTGGAAAAAAATGTAATTAGTGTTATAGACTCAATCTGAATGAGTTTTTATGAACCGAAAACTTCTATGGAATATGAATACCAAATAATGATCATGCTAAATTAAGTTGTTTCATTAATGGATATATATACTAATTCCCCATTAGGGATCAAAAATTCCTTTATTTTATTAGCATAAATCAAAAATCCCCACATAATACTGCTTACACCTTGGGATTTCCATGTATATCATGTAAACAATAATAGGCTTAATGGAAAACATGAATCACTATAATCAATCAAAAATGACTTTGGTTGTTCAAGATACGAATACCAATCCTTGTGGCCAATCATACCTCTTTTTGGATAGATATTCCCCTAAATTATCCCATATTACTGAATATAAACCCTTAGACATAGAGGTATAAGAGGAACAGGATGACCTCTGGAATGACCCTCATGTATTTTTGGAAAGAATCTCCACCCCCATCAATGATCTTAGGTAGGTGAATTTGGGTACAAAATATGACATGTGGCCTTTGATGATTAGTTATACCAATCCCCTTAAAGATAAAGGTTGGTATATTTCATTTCTAAAGAAGCATCAATATGTGTTTACCATGAATTATGAAATTATTTCTCAGCTAAAAACTATATCGAATACTCATCATCTTGGATATTTAGATGACCCCTAAGGTTTAATAAATGAATCTAGAAGAATATATACCTATTATGCAAGAAGGATATAATTAAAAGTTAAAAAATTGATCAGATCCATCCTTGTTCAAAAGGTGAAGTACCAAAAATGGATTTCCAATATCATTCATGTCAAGAAAAGTAATGTGTAGATTATGGTATGAATTGATTCTAAGGAACTTAATAGACACTTCCTAAAGGATGATTTCATAGTACCAAGAATATATTATTTCATTGATTCATCCACTAGTTTCCACATGATTTACTTTTTGTATTGGTATTTAGGGTATAACTAGATTGATATTTCCCCTGAAGATGAAGAATACATAACTTTTGGAGAAAATAAAGGTATACTTTTATTCTAGGTCATTCCAATTGACATAAATAATTCTAGTTCTTCATATCAGTGTTCCATGTATCACATATTTAAACCCATTTGGGATGAATCATGATGTGCTATGTCAATGACCAAGTGGTTAAATATCGATAGTGTTGTGATCACCTCATAGATATTCATAAAATCTTAAAAAAAGTACAAAAAATAATTTAAGTACAATCCCTATGAAGTTTACCTTTGTATTATCATTTGAGAAATTCCTTGAATTTTTCGTATGAAACCAAAGAAGAAAGTTTGATCCAAAAAGGGATATTGTAATCATAGTAGTTCCACAACAACAAAAAACTAAAATAATTGAGAGGGATTCATGTTAATCTCAGATATATCTAAAGTTTCATAGCCAATTTATCTATAAAATATATCCCCTTCACTAGGTTAATGAAAAATTGATCCACCTACTGGTGGGATGTGGACTGAAAAAAGTCTTTCTAGAACCAAAAGATATTTTTTTCATTATCCATTATCATTAATGCTTCAATTATGATGGAATCCACTTATGATATATGTTTTTTCATGGAAGAATCGTGTGGTTCACTCCTCACATATAAAAACGATGCATGGAATGAAAAATTTCCTCAAAAAATAATTTTAATACTTCTGGATACTAAGACCTGAAATTCTAATATCAAGAGAAATTTCATCTCACTAATCTTCATAGTGAAAAGATAAGGAATTTCCAATAGTATCACAATGTCTACCTAGTCTCACATTTCAACCCACTCAATTATATCATTGCCCACCCTATTTTCAACCCATGTTTGGCTTAGTGGGAAGGTATTATATAATATTATGGAATTCAATTCATGACACATATGGAAATCAATTATTAGGAACATGGTAATTTATTTATCGCATATCTGACCCCAAAAATAATGTTATTATACGCTGAACATATTGAAAAATATATTTTCTATGCCTATTATTCTCTTGAAAAATGGGAAATTTATTTTGATGGTTCCCCCCCCAGTCCAATTTATAGGAAAATATATATCTCAAAGCTCAATTATGTTGGTCTAGGGATTGTCTTTGTTTCCATAGACAAAAATAATTTTGACTAAACCTTTTCATTATATGAATTCTTCGTTAATAATGAGGTAGAATATCAAGCCCAAATTTTAGGCCTAGAACTATCCTAACAATTATAGATAGATTAAGTTAATGTCAAAAAAGATTCAGAGGTAGTGGTCAAATTGTTCAATGATGAATATTCTAAAATTTGATAGAATTTTCCTCTCTTATCAATTATATGAGATGATTAATGGTGAAATTACATTTTAATACAATTCTTCATCTTGTCCCCCAGTCATAGTATGTTTATAACTATGTTATGGCTAATGAAACCATAGTACTGGCCGATCTTGATTAGGACAAGTTAGTCTTCTCCATCACACACTAAAGGGTAGTTTTACCAAACATTTTCTATGAAATGGATGAAATTAATTATATCAATGATATCCCAGAGCATGATAAGATAGCATCAATACCTTGATGGATAGACCCCATAATATATTACCTAAAAAATGGTACCTTCCTATTAGATCGATCCAAAATGGAACAGATTCAACATCAGGCAAAACACTTCACCATTTGGGATATTATGAATGAGTAGAAACATCTATATAAACAAGGAATCATTTTAGTTCTCTTTATATGCATTACAGAAATATGTACTCATGCTATTATGAAATAAGTCCATGTAGGCTCCAGCTGTGATCACTAGTCAGGAACTACACCATCCCATTAATTTTAGAGGCTTAGTTACTACTAATACACAATGATGCAGGTCTATGTAAACATCATTAGGAAGTTTCATTCTTGTAAAATTCATGAAAATGTAAACAATAAGCCCCTAAAATTGATACATATAGCTAAGTATTACTATCTATTTTTCATATGGGGAATGGATGTTATGGGGAAATATCTCCCAACCACAGCTAAGTAGTTCCATGAATTCCATACTGCAACTGAATTCTTTTCCAAATGGTTTTATTCCATACATGTTAAAGTAATTTTGGTTTAAGAATATAATAAAATTCATGAATTATAATACTATCACTATATTTTTTGTACCTCACATGATATTGATAGAAAATTGCACTGACATTTTATCTTTGGAGATCAATAGATTTTATTAGGAATATAAAATCATGTACAACCATTCATATCACTATCACCCATTGGAAAAGTGAATGACAGATGAATTTAATAATAATAAATAGTATATAAATCAAAATGTAGTTGACAAAGACAATAGTTTATGGATGGAGAAGATCACTCAGGCCTTATGGGTCACCCATACCACCATATGTACTGCCACCCAAGAGACCCCATATTTTTGTGTGTATGGAATGAAAGCAGTGTTACCCATTGAAGCCCAATTTACCTCACACAAAATAACCATATGTGGAAATTTTTATATGGTGAACAATCACCAAAGTGGATAGATGATTTAGAGAGACTTCGTGAGAAAATTTTGTGTATACTAAACAACCTCAAATCCAAACTAACTCAGATTGTATGAGTCTTTAACAAAATGATTCACCTCCACTCCCTCTTCGATGAGGAATTTTTATTGGTCCATAGAATAATCATGATACTATGGAAGAAACCACCAATGTTGGAATCTAGGTGTTAAAGGAATTACATCATACATAAGGTATATTCCAATGGGGAATAATCAATGGATATGATTGAGGGGGAGCACATTACACCCCTCAAATTCCAGTAATCATAAGAATTTATTTGTATAACTTCTATAATAAAACCATTTCCCAGTTAAATGATGTTAAACATTATGAAAATATTCTTACCATATGATTTTTATGTGAATGAAAGATTCCCTAGTCACATGATGTTAAAATGTGTAACCCCTAAGGTCCTAACATAATGTCTTTAAAACTACACAACATCCATGGTCTAATTTACAAGACCTTAAACTATGTAACACATGCTCATATTGGGGGTTCTATATCCCATATTACACATGATCTAGATTTATGTAAAATATTCCCAGTGTAAGGTTTTTATTAGTTCAATATAAGTTTAATCCCATAACCCCAAATGAGAACAAAGCAGTATCCCAAGATATTAACTTGGAAACCTCACCCATAGGGGTTCCTTATTTTTAAATCTATGACATAATTTATCCCATACTTATGTGATATTCATATTTTCATAAATAATTATATATAAGAACAAAATGTGGGTTGATTCCTATCACCATGTGATACATAGTGACACCTGAGTATTTGATCAACGTCCTAGAGACAATATAAAATAAAATAGAAAATTCCCCATAGCTGCATATGGGATAGATAAATTCAAGTAATTTTCCATATAAGAACATTATGTTTCATGATTCCTATTACCACGGGATATGAATTAGAATATGAATTATAGATATTCAACCTAGTTATAAAATGAAATAAAATGGAAAAATCCCCTCCATGCATATGGGTTAGATATGTGAAGTGAATTTTTTATATATGAACTATGTGATGAATGATTCCTATTACAACATGATACATAGTGATTCCTAGATATTATATTTCATTTCCTATCCAGAATTAAAAAACTAAATTCCCCTTCACATACAAATAGGTTAGACTTTTGTAAGGGATTATTATATTAGAACTATGCATGCCTTGATTCCATTATTATGGAAAATGTAGAGACACTTGGCCCCCCTATTTTAAGCCTATCCACGAGTTTTCATCACTACCAATAATGTCACTCCATGAAATTCAAGTACATGTAGAGGATCTAAAACACCTTATAATGTGATAATACCTACATATTATGTTTCATTCACTATAGTAAATATCAATCTGGTGTATAGTTTTCCCTTGTTTCTCAAGTCATGCATGACTCATGAGAGCTTGGGGAACCGTGAATGTTTATCTAACCAGAAGTAATCAAAATGAATTCTGTTAAATGATAGAGAACCATTCCCTTATTTCATCATGTTAAGATACATAGATTACATCCTGGTCAAATTAAATTAAATTCCATGATCATGTCATAGTTACATGATGTTAAACTACATGACAAGTAGTTTTAATGAATAAAAAACACCCCAAGGATTGTTTACTCAATAATCATACATCTTATACCTTCTCTCTAAAATTGTATTCAGTACACTTTGGTGTAGTTTTTACTGTGGTCTAATCCTTCTTGAATATTAGACTATTCAGGAACTAACTACATATCATTTATATTTGGATTTATACTAACCAATTTCCTATGTTGATATCCTTTTCATGGAACCTGGGGACCTGGATCGCACATGATCTTGGATCCCCATAGAGTAAATAGGTAAAATGGGATTGTTTATTTGAATAGAACCCTCTAGGATTAAATGGTGAATAACATGATTCCCCCAAAACATTTACCTAGTAGATATTTTTTTCTTAGAGGAAAGGACCTACATAAATCTAGGATCCAATTTCCCAACCTTGTGGGATTTAGGTTTCCTAAATTACTAATTGTAGATGTATATCTAAAATACATCATATTATGAAGACTTAGATATTCTTGGTTTAAAATTTACACTTCCTATAACCCAACTATTCAAGTGGATTTACATACCCTTGATGTTACCAATCCATATATCATAACTACAATTAATGAATGATTATGGAATCACACTCTTGTACCCTTTCATTTCTGGATATGCATCTCCAATTAAGAGCCAAGATCTTTGAGCTTTAAAATAAAATTGGACAACCAGTTTTCCATTAGAAAAAATCTTGTCCCCTTTTAATTTTAAAATATCTAGATACCTTGATCAGATATCTCATGAATTTCGTGAACATTTAGTCCACGTCCTCATATTTCTCCTTTAAAACATATTGGTAATAAGTATTCAATAATCCTAAAGAGACCCCTATAATTTTATAGTGAAAAATAAAATACATCAGAGCTAGTTCTTAGTGGATGTTTTGGATCATAAAGGGACCCCACTAGGATTCTATATTGAATAACACAATTCATAAGAGCATGTGCCTAGGGGTTATTTTGGTCTTTTTGGAACGAATTCCATTAAACAATAATCTATTTCTCTCATGATGTGATGTTAATCCCATTGATCTTCAAATATACATCCATGATATATGATTTTAAAGAAATTACTTATTCATCCATAATCTCAAGATCAAGAGGGATTGAGAATATATCAATTCTTTATGCATTTATAACTGTGTCATGGCGGCAAGACATTAAAGAATAAAAAATTTCCCGATACTTACCAAATGATGTCCATCTACACGAAACAAGAACTTCTTTATTATTATAGGATACTTCTTCAATGGAATATTACTATTCATGGTGTAGAATTAAATAGAAAAAAAATATTCCTCTATCCTTATGTGATAGTCATATCCACATAAGGAATCATATATATGAACTACCTATGGCCTAATTTCAATTTCCATAGGATATTTAGTGGCGCATAAATCTCAAATCCTCTTTCCAGCCACATAATTTTAAAAAATACACCCTCCCTACATATAGATCAGACTTATGGAGGTATTTTTTTCACTAGAACTACATGTGGCATCATTCATGTTATCATAGGATAAATAATAATGGCAATATAATTTATTTCAGACCCATCCTTATTTCTTAATTACTATTAATTGGGTTTCTAAATAAAAACCATATTTTTATGAATATTCCTACTCATACCCAAATGATGAAACCCCCACATATTTTCAATCATAAACAGTCACACATCTCAATAGAATATCCAGTTTTTTTGTGTTTCTTGTAGCGAGCATAACTCAGGTGAGATTAGGGAACCTTTCATGCCACTCTAAATAGTGTGATTGAAGAGTGTTCTGTTGTAGGAAATAGAACCATGTGCTAGATTAATTATTTTATACTAAATTAAAACATCCTATTTGCATGATGTTAAACTGAATGATAAGAGGTCCCTACTCCAAATGAATCAACCCTTGATTATTGTCTACTAAATAATGGAATGTTTTTTCCTTCACCCTAAATATGTGTTTCATACATGTTTTCATAGACTTTAGGCTAATAAAACCCTTCATGAATATTGAAATATCCTTGAACCAATATTTTATATTCAATTTCAACATTAATACCAACCAACTACTTGAGTTTACACAGTTCACTTGAAACCCCATAGATGTTGTGCCCATTTTCTCTTCATTACCCTGCTAGAAAATTGGTAATAGGGACTGGAAAATCAAAAGGGTCCCTAATAGGATTAAATGGTGAATAAATCAATGCCTTAGAGATTACGCCTACTGGATATTTTCATCATAGAGGAAATGAACACATTGAATCAGGGAACTATTTTCCTAACTATGTGGAATATGGGCTTCATCCATTACTAATTATTGAGATATACCCACTAATCTTCAAATACCAATGGCTCAAATATTTTTGGGATATGATTTACACATTACATGAATCAAGTATTCAAGAAGATATGGATTCCCTTGATTTTATTCATATATGAATTATACCCATTATCAAAAATTATTGTGACATTCTATCCATGTGTCATTTAATTATAGGATATGCTTCTCTTATGAAGTCCCAAATTCACAATGTTAGTCATTCCTCTCAGTGATATATCCCGGTCGCTTGATGTTTAACTGCATAACATATAGTCCATCTTATAATGACCTAAAACTATTTATAGAGGGTTGAATTATCCATCCTATCAATAAATATATACTATAGATGAATGCTTTGTCTCCTTACTAGAATAATATATGGAAACACCCTTTCCCTATTTATTTGCTCGATCTACATAGAGAAACCCTTAGTTGAAAATAATGTCAAGGATCACTAAGAGAATATAATAAAACTTACCTCCCTACATATGAGCTACATAAATGAGAGGAGTCTTTTTTTTGTGATCTATGTGTATCGTGATTCATGAAATATTAGGATAAATATTGATTCCCATGTATATTTTTGTTGTGCAACATATAAAATTGAGACTATCAGAACCTTCATTAAAGTTTTATACATCTTTAAATATGTTAGTCTCATTTTTTCATAAGAATGTAAATATCCCCTCCTAGTCAATGTCATTCTATTAATGACATGAACATTACCCCTTTTGAATCTACCAATATTTTATTAAGAAATAAATTTTTAAAAAACACATACACTACATTGGTTATTTTCGTCTATTATATGGTTTCCAAATTTTCAAGAATGGTTAGCATCATAACAATTGATAATATATTCGTTTTTATAGTAACCATAATGATTAGAATATTAAGGGTTATGATAAATTACATTTGACTCAGGGAAAGGTAGTGATAGCCTAAACCAGTAAGATCATTCCCTACAATGCTCATTTACTATAGATATTGTGGGAGAAGCATCACAAGGATTTACCCATATCAAATCCCATGATGATATTCAATAACTATATTAAAAATTACACACTTTATGGGAGAATATAAAGCTCATCAATATCAGGACCCAAAACATGTATATCGAACCTCCCCAAGACAATACCACTAACGCACACCGTATCCTTGCGGAATATAATGGTGTAATAAAGATTTATATATCTAGAACTTAATAGAATGAATTTTTATATTTTAATTTTAAATAATGATGGAATTTAATCATTTACTTTATAAGTGACTAAATAATTAATTGGATTAAAATTATATTTTAAAATGACAAAACTCAGTTGGTATATTTGGAAAATATATTGTTTTAATCAAGAAACACTTTGTGACGAATTTATGATTTTTGGAAATAAATGATATTTAAATAAAATATTTTTTAAAAAAATATTTATTATGTGTAAATGATAATATAATTTTATAAAGTCAGATGTAATATCTATAAGGGTGAGATGAATTTTACTGTTAGAAAATCAGTGTTTTTCCATTAAAATGAATTTTTATTAAAAAAAATTGATACCATTATTTAGAGAATTATTATGATAATTTGAATATTTTCTTAAATAATTAATCACATTTAAATTAACCAATGGTGAATTTTTCATAATTTTTGGATATAATTGAAAATTTTGGTAAAAATCAAATATTGTATAAATGTAAAATATCTATTATGATGGAATTATAACCTATAAGTGATGTAAAAAGTGACATAAAAGTTATACATTACTAAACTAATTATTCATAATTAAAAAAATATTTTTTAATGTAATTTTAATAATTTTATAAAACCTTAACTATTCCTCCAATACCTATATTATTTTTCAATGTTTTAATACAAATTCATTCTAATCAAAACTCACTTACACATCCCGAAGTAAATTATTTTAATGTTTTTAGTTCATATCCATATGAAACAATGAAAAAAAATATTCATTGGAGTAAACCCAGTAAAAACCATGGTATGGTAGGTTGTATTGATTCCATTATCATATAGAGTTTGAAACCTATGTTTGGAATTAATAAATAATTATTGTCTCTTTTTATATATAAAACATCCCACCCTCTGATTCCTCTTCACTCAAAACTATTGGGAAATGAAGTTACTCATTACATTGCTCTTTAGATGACTCACAATGTTCTATGAGGATCTTAAGAATCTCCTTCTAAGATTTTAGAAGATCCCTCTCAAGGTTAGGGATCCTCTCCTTTCCCACTTTATCCAAGCACCAAATTTAAATTACGCCTTTTTCAACTATTTAGGTGGGAATATGTTTATAGACATCAATATTAATTTCCTTATTTTTTTCAAGTGATGATAGTTCTATTCCACTCTCAATTACCCTTTCTGTGAAAATTTATTCCCCTTGCTATTTTTCCAAAATCATCCTATGATTTCTAGGCTAAATATTTTTATAGTGAATAACCCCGCACAGTTTTCACCCAAATTCATTCACCTTGTTGCAATTTTCCATAATGTATTATATATTTACATAAATGAATTCTGCATGTTAATTTTGGGGTTGAATTGATCAAATATATCCAAATTTTGTATGACATATGTGGCACACTTATGAATGTACATAATATGATACCAATAGGTGGGTGTCAAATTATATATCCCTCTAATGAATTGGGTAATGTTTTTATCTCATTAGATACTTTGTATGGTGTATGAGAGAATATCCCAAGCACACTATGTTATGTTTTCTTCATAGTTACCAAAGACTTATATGTATGATTTCATTCATTATGTTGTCATAAAATTCATATGCTTTCATTTAGTTATTATGTCATATCATACCTCATTGTTTGTGATTATGATTCTCACCCATATTATGTTATCCTAATATACCTCTTGGAAACCTTGTATTACTTTTTCTTATGTTAGGATTTTTTTTATTTTCTTACTTATATTTAGATCCTACTACATTATTATGTTTTTTCCTAGGTTTTCCCATGAATTTTGAGAATAGTCGAGGGAATCTATGGGAATGTTATAGAGTTTAATTTCATGTCATCATAATTAATTTCAAGTTTCTTTGTTATATAAGTAATTAAAAAATTATAACTCATGATCTTATGTGATTGTATTAAGTTTCTCTTTATGTAATAAATCTTGAATTGATTTTTTTTAAATATGGGTTGTCAAATTTTTAGCGGTGAAATGTAAAGTTATTTATCAGTATTAGTAATTAGAAAACTCTAGTAAAATATTTAGGTATAAAAATATATATAAAACACATCCCTAAAATTTGGTAATGTACATATGTAAAGACCCGGAATTCCCGTGGAATTTTTTTTTACATGGGAATTTTATGAGTCCATGAATTTTTACGGCGCTTGATTCTGAGGCCCGGTGTGTCCAGGATCAATTTATTAAGTTTTGTTCAGGTACGTTTAGTAAACGGATGAGTGGGTTTTTATAAATTTTGAATGGGTGCTCGGAATTCAAATTTGAGGGCACCGTTGAACTCACAGTGCCGGTTTTCGCTTAAGAATACTTTCACCTTGACGGCAGATGATCAGTTATGAGAGTTGGTTTTTGGGTTTCACATGGATTAATAAAATAAAACAAGTGACAACTTATTTTATTTTTTTTGAACCAATTCTATGTGTTAAAGTTGGTTAAAAGCTCCACATGGGAGTTGGTGGTGGGACCGCCACACCCTAACCTCCCATGGGAGCATAATTGGGGTGGGGACAACTCGAGCAGCATAACCTCCTGCGAGAGGTTAAGACATGGGGTCCACATGGGGCTTAACCCCCCAATTAATGGGAGGTGAAGAAACCTCTCAACTCTCCCTAATTAATTAGGGAGAGCCTCTTGGTCTCTAACTCCCCTCTTAATGGAGGAGGATAAAACCTCCCCAAAACCCCCAATTAATTGAAGGAAACCCCCTTGACCCTCTTCATGTTTAATTAGGTGGGAACCACCCGGGCCTATAACCCCCTCGAAACTCCCCAAATTTAATATGCCAACCTCTCGTGCAATTAATTTGGAGGAGCCTCTCCTCTCTTTTTGAATTTCGAATAATTTTTCCAACGTCATGAACTTAATTAAGTGGGTCCCACATAATTAATTCACGCCAACGGGCATAATAGATTAAAAATCTATTATTTTGGCATGTTTATTCTCTCTTTAGTAGAGATCTTGGGAGAATAGAATCCTCCAATGAAGAACGCGAAGACACCGGTGACGACACTTCTTCCTTGCCTTCTTCCTCGGAACCCCCCTTCCGATGTGGGATCTCTTCGACGATCCTTCTTCCTTCCTCTTCGTGGTCAACGGACCGACGCGTGAGCTTGGAAGTGGAAGCGTACATCGAACGAAGACAACATCGTCTTCCCCCACGACGAATGAACGCATGACAATTAAAAAGGTAGGGGTGTTTTTTAAGTTATTTAACACTTTATCCTCTCACGTTGAATCAACTTCATGAGCCACTTGCTATCGTTCTAACATGGAGGGTTTGGGCCGAACGAACACGGCCCGACCCCTCCTCAACCTTTATGTTTTTGAAACCTTTTGTTGACGGCAATGTAACGACGGCATGGTAATGATGCAATGGATATGAATATGGAGAATAAAGTTTGCGCTACTCACGGCCTCCGCGAATCGCACCGCCAACTGAGCGGCGCCCGACCAGTGTACTCGCGCGCTGCCCGTCGCTGGCCCCGGCCGAAATTGCGGTATTCCTAGACCACCGTCACCCTACCCGCGCGCCTCGTGCGCTGTCGGCATGTCGCGCGCCCTACACGGCACCCAGGCCACCTACCCGGTGCCCAGGCCACCTGCCCGGCGCCCCCCCGGCCGCCTGCCCGGTGCCCCACGGCGCTACGTCAGCCTGCCCGGCACCCCCGGCACCCTTCCCGGCACCCCAGCTGCCTGCCTAGAACCACCCCCCCCCCCCCCTGTGCCCTTCCCAATGCCCTCGTGCCCAGGTCACCCTGCCCAGCACATCTCGGTGCCCTACCCGAGCGCCCCAACACCCTGACCGGCGCCCCCGCACCATACCGCACCCTTTTCGGTGCACCCACGGTCTGCTCGTGCCCTGCACGGCCTGCCGTTGTCCTCTCGGGTCGAGCCTCCCGAGCCACACCCCTCGCGGCGTCGGCCAAACCTGCCATTGGCCTTCGGGCCGAGTCACCCATGTGGCGACTTCGGCCCGAATTGTCCACACAGTCCGCTGGGTCGGGCCCAGCGGACTGGGCCGAACTGAGCAGACTAAACTGGCCAATGGGCCGGGTCAAAACCAGCAAGTAGTTCGGGTCGACCCAGACTAGGTTGACCAATACTGGGTTGGGCCGAGTCGGTCCGACTAGACCCAGGTCCATACAGTTTCCTTTACTTTCTTGGGCCATATCTTTGGCACCGGACATCCGTTTGACGAACCGTTAGCGGCGTCGGTATTCTTGGAGCATAGTCATCCATTTGAGTATACCCCACTGGAGTTTGGGGTATAGTTGAGTCACGGTCAGGTTGGTTCGTGCATGAATCCAACCGGGGCCCCAGGACTAAAATGCTAATAACTAACAAATCAGGCGTCTGATTGATGCGTCGTCTGTTGGTCTGAGACCCTTATGATGTGGCAGACCTTTGAGATACTTATTAATGGGACTTCATGACACTTGGAGTATCGGCTTGTAGCTTGTGGATCGGACCCTCCCAGAGACGAGCGAGAAAAGTACGGAGACCTAGTAGCTGGTTGAGACTTGATGACTACTTGACCGATTCGTTTTGGAGTGACTCAACTAGCCCAGTGGGGAGCACTACTGTGTGAGGCGTTAGACCCATGGCAGAGGAGCGCCATTGTGTGAGGCGGAAGACCCGAGGTACTCGACAAGGGGATTACCTCTGTAGGCTATTAGGGGGTGCGCTACTCTGTGAGGTGGAAGACCCCAAGTGGGAAGCATCTCTGTGTGACGTAGTTTTCCCACAGTACTCAACAGGAGGAGTACCTCAGCAATCTAAGGTTAGTGAGTAGCTCCTCAGAGTCACTTCAGGGCCACTATACTTGACAGATGAGGAGTTCTCCTGCAGTCGTGGTTTCGTTAATGAAAATCTTGGTTTGAGAAGAGTTAATGACCTTTGTATTTTCCTCATGATGGAGATGGTTTTCTTGATAACTTAGGTATATGTATGGGCATATCCCTAAGTAATGGTTATCTATTGAAATCATACCTTGTGTTTTATCCTTGTTGGATTTTGTGAGACCTTGAGGGTCTCGGGGTGCCTACTGAGTATCATTATACTCACCCCTGCACGGGATTTTCCCGCACCTCGTTGTGTTGGATGCAGACGACGGATAGCACTGATAGAGGCCGAGAGCACCAGGACTGGACGGTACCCAGAGGAGGACCTTTCGACGTATCAGTACACGGTGGAGTCTGATAGATGTGGAGTGATGTGGAGGCCATCTATACCTACCCTTCAGGTAGGAACCCCGTAGGATGACCCAGTAGCTGCTTTACTAGTTTTCAGTTGTACCTGTACTTTACTATTGGGATTGTATTACCGCCCCCTTTTACTTTCCAGCACTTCTTCTGTATACGGTTTTGCTTAGTTTTTGGTTCCAATTCTACTCTGGTTGTGTGTTCACATTTTAAAAAGGCAATGCCTTCCCAGTTTTAGGGAAATACACTTGGCCTATGGAAGGAGGGCTTGGGGTAGTCACGATACGGGCCTCGAGGGATGGGTCATGACAAATTGGTATCAGAGGATGTTGGTTATACCGTAGAACTTATGAATATGATATTTTCTTTTCTTTGAAGCAATATTGTTAAGGGTACTAAGTGTGGTTTTCAGTTCAAGGAGTCCAGTGTTGGTGTGGGCGGCCGACGTATCCATACACCAGGACTCTGAATTCTGATTTCTGACTTAGTGCACGAAAACACTTATTTCGTGTGTGTTTTCAAAAGTTTTCTTTAAAGTCAGCTCAACCAGGTCAGCTCACCAGGTATATTCTTTTGACCATGTCGCATTTGTTTCTTCTAGGATGCCTCCCTATGGATGACCAGCTATAGCCCCGAGAGCTATACATACTGACAGCCCACTGAGCAACGAGGCCTCAGTACAGGGCCCTCTTCTAGTTGAGGCACTAGCGGTACTACTTCATGGTGGGCCACCATTGTCACCAGCCCCAGCAGTAGATGATGCACGTCGCTTCAGCGCGTTTCATGAGTTCCTATGCCATAGGCCACCCAGATTCCAGGGAGAGATGAACCCACAGGCAGCTGAGGATTGGATGGAGGATGTGGTGAGAGTATTTAGGCTAGCAGGGACACTAGTAGACTTCATGGTGATCCTTGCTGCCAGCCTCCTTAGGGAAGCAGTAGGTAGATGGTGGAGCCTGATGCTTCAGGTCCACGATGAGGCGATGCTGCTCTGGGCAGACTTCGAGAGCCTGTTTCGGGAGGAGTTTGTCCCAGCCACCCTTCGAGTAGTGCGGATACAGGAGCTATTGCATCTACAGTAGGGTATCATGATAGTGGCACAGTATTCAGCGTGGTTCACTTACCTCTCGTGCTACTCCACAGATATGGTATGGTACCCTTTCTTTAGGGCCCGGACCTTTGAGCAGGGACTCAGGAGAGAGATCAGAGCTTCATTTATCTCTCATAGCATCCCGATGCAGACGGGGTATTGGAGCGATCCCTTCTAGTGGAGGGTTTCCTTGCTGAGCAGTCACCAGTAGCGAGACCCACCACTAGTCGATATGCAGCGGAGTCTTATGCAGCTGGTAGTAGACATATAACGCAGAGGTCCAAGAGGACCATACCAATAGGTGATCGACCGTGTGACTCAGGATCGGTAGTGCGGGGCACCCTGAGTGGAGACAGAACCAGACCTGTCAGGCAGTGTTACTCATGCGGCGGCCAGGTTCACATGGCTCGTGACTGTTCGACCCACCGCACAGATGATCAGCAGTCAGTTGAGGGACCTCCTAGGCAGAGTCAGAGGTTCGATCGAGGCGGTCTGTAGGGCGGAGGCGGACTTGTAAGAGGAGCTGGTCATGCAGCTGGCGGTGGACGATGTTATGAGGTGTTTCCACCACTACCACCAGGAGGTCCACCCCGACCACAGGGAGCGGGTGGACAGGGCAGAGCACAGCTTCAAACAGCTGAGGCCTACAATCACGGATCTCCGGAGATGATTTGAGGTACGATCTTTTGTCTAATCCACCTTACTTGCAGTTCTTATAGACACAGGTTCTAGTCACTCTTTCATAGTCACTACCCTCTTTTGGAGCTTAGAGATTCTAAAGGAGCCGTTAGTTTGATCCTTACGGCTAGAGACTCTTACGGGAGCTGATTCGATGATCACGCACTGATGCCGGTAGTACAAGATTACTCTAGGAGGTAAGAGCTTCGGTTGGGATCGCCTAGTAGTGGCGTCGAGGCCTTACTACATCATCTTGGGTGTAGACTGGTTATCTACAGTCCATGCTCAGATCGACTGTATTAGGTAAAAAGTGCGGTGTGTCTGCAGGGATGTGATCAGGTTTACCTTCACCGGTGAGAATGGGATCTTTGCAGCATAGGACGGACTTACTCGGAGGTGGGTACAGCCAATCACTCACTAGTTGGCTTGCCTTACCCTCAGGGTAGTAGATGTGGAGAGTCCGACTTATCCTGTAGTGGTGGACCAGTACACGGATGTTTTCCCTGATGATGTTCTAGGACTACATCCTCGTAGAGAGGTGGATTTCTACATTGACCTATACCCTGGGGCGACACCGATATCTACTCCAACATATCGGATCACTCCCGCTGAGCTTCGTGAGCTGCGGGTATAGCTGGAGGACTTGCAGGAGAAGTGATTCATCTGACCCAGTGTTTCTCCCTGGGTAGCCCCGATACTATTTACTAAGAAGGTGGATGGGAGCTTGAGGATCTATGTCAACTACCATCACCTGAATCAGGTGTCTGTGAAGAAAAATGACCCACTCTTGAGGATTGAAGACCTCTTTGATCAGCTCAAGGGGGCATGATGGTTCTCGAAGATAGACCTCAGATCTGGCTATCACTAGCTCAGAGTTCGAGATGAGGATGTGTAGAATACAACCTTCAGGTGTCGGTACGACCACTACGAGTTCTTGGTTATTCCCTTTGGTGTAACCAATGCTCTAGCAGTGTTCATGAGTCTCATGAACAGGATCTTCCAGCCATACCTCGATCGCTTTGTTGTAGTCTTCATCGACAACATACTGATCTCCTCGACTACTGAGGAGGAGCATTCCTACCATTTGCAGGTAGTAATGGACACACTCCGAGAGCACCATCTTTATGGTAAGCTCTCCAAGTTCCAGTTTTGGATTAGAGAGGTTCACTTCTTGGGACACGTCATCTCGGAGGCTAGAGTTGCAGTGGATCCAGTGAATATTGAGGTAGTACTTTCTTGGGAGCCACCCAGGAGTGTGATGGAGGTACGGAGTTTCATGGGCTTGGCTGGGTACTACTGGAGATTTGTTCTAGACTTATCCAGAGTTGCAGCGCCACTATCAACCTTGAAGAAGAAGGGGAAACCCTTCGTGTCGTCGAAGAGGTGAGAGAAGAGATTTCAGGAGCTGAGGCAGAGGCTGACTAGTGCCCCCATCTTTAGGCTTCCAGAGGAAGGTGTAGGGTACGTAATCTACTGTGATGAATCAGAGACCGGACTCGGGTGTTTCCTGATGCAGGAGCGAGCTGTGAACACGTATGGTTCTCGGCAATTGAGACATCATGAGTAGAACTACTCTACCCATGACCTAGAGTTAGTAGCAGTGGTCGTTTCCTAGAAAATGTGGTGGCACTATCTTACGGGAGAACGTTTTACCGTGTACTCTGATCATAAGAGTCTCAGGTATATCTTCTCTCAGAAGGACCTGAACCTGAGACAGCGGTGGTGGCTTGAGTTCCTCCAGGACTATGACTTTGAGATATTCTATACTCCTGGGAAGGGGAATATAGTAGCAGATGCGCTCAGTAGGAGATCAAGCATTCAGATGCTAAGTGAGGAGACGGAGCAGATGGAAGCCTTACAGTTATACTTTGTAGATAGGGATGGAGCAGCCTATCTACAGTCTCTTACAGTCACTCCCCCACTTCTTCAGTGAGTCAGGGAGGCGCAGCTTGGGGACACTGATTGTGACATGCGACGTGCTTAGATATCCATAGGGCAGGCACCTGATGGATTTTTTGAAGGTGGGGGTCACATCATCCTCTTCATAGGACATACCATGGTACCAGTTTCACTTCAGGAGGAGGTGTTGAGGGAGTTCCACACTTCCCCTCTAGCGGTACATCCAAGAGTATCGAAGATGTATCAGGACCTTTGATGACATCACTGGTGGCTAGGTATGAAGAAGGTTGTAGCAGATTTTGTCTCTTGGTGCCTCACTTGTTAGTAAGTGAAGGCGGAGCACCAGGTACCAGCAGGCTTGGTTCAACATTTAGAGGTCCCAGAGTGGAAGTGGGAGGGGATATCCATGGATTTCGTGACCGGTCTTCCATGTACATCTAGGAGTCACGACTCGATATGAGTGATCGTTGACCGAATCACCAATTTGGCCCAATTCCTACCAATCAGAGAGTATGGCTCAGTTGAGAGCTTGGGATACCTCTACGTGCATGAGATTGTGAGTTTTCATGGAGTACCATCTTCTATTATCTATGACCGTGACACACGGTTTACTTCCCAGATATGGAAGGGGTTTCAGGAAGCTTTCGGGAAAGAGCTTCTCTTGAGCACCGCCTTCCATCCTCAAACAGATGGGAAGACCGAGAAGACCATCCAGACACTCGAGGACATGCTCCGAGCATGCGTCCTCGACTTCGGTCGTAGCTGGGAGGATCACCTGCCCTTGGTGGAGTTTTCCTATAATAATAGTTATCACTCCACCATAGGGATGGAACCTTTTGAGGGCATGTATGGATGACCTTGAAGATTTCCACTGTGCTGGACAGACCCAGGGGAGTCAGCACTAGTGGAACCAGAGATGGTTTGGGCTACCATAGAGAAGGTGAAAATAATCCAGGAGTGGATGAAGACTACACAGAGCAGGCATAAGTCGTATGCTGACAGGAGACGGAGACCTCTGGAGTTTGATGATGGCGATCACATCTTCTTACGGGTATCACTTCGATGAGGTCTACAGAGATTTGGCTGAGGCGGCAAGTTGTCTCCAAGATTCATAGGACCTTTCTGGGTTCTCGGCAGAGTAGGTGAGGTGGCTTACCACCTAGCTCTTCCACCTCAGTTGCACCAGGTGCACAACGTCTTCCACGTATCCCAGCTGAGGAGATACGTGCATGACCCTTCCCAAATCATCGACCATGGGGAGCTGGACATCGATGATGGGGTGACATTCACGGAGGTTCCAGTAGAGATTGAGGATCGATAGGAGCGGGTCCTGTGTGGATGGTCGATTCCTCTTGTGCGCATTCTCTGGAAGCATGCGAATCTCCAGGAGAGCACATGGGAGTGGGAGGCTCATATGCGTGCTTAGTACCCCCTTTTGTTCCCTTAGTGTGAGTTATAGCTTACGGGGATGTAAATTCCTGAGGTGGGGAGAATGTAAAGACTCAGAATTCCCGTGGAAATTTTTTTTTTACATGGGAATTTTACGAGTCCGTGAATTTTTACGGCACTTGATTCCGAGGCCCAGTGTGCCCGGGATCAATTTCTGAAGTTTTGTTCTGGTACGTTCAGTAAACATAAGAGCGGGTTTTTATAACTTTTGAATGGGTGCTCGGAATTTAAATCTGAGGGCACCGTTGAACTCGCAGCACCGGTTTTTTCTTAAGAAAACTATCACCTCGATGTCAGATGATCGGGTATGAGAGTTGGTTTTTGGGTTTCACGTGGATTAATAAAATAAAATAAGTGACAACTTATTTTATTTTTGTTGAACCCACGCCATGTGGTAAAATTGGTTAAAATCTCCACTTGGGAGTTGGTGGTGGGACCACCACAACCTAACCTCCCATGGGAGGATAATTGGGGCAGGGACCACCCGAGCAGCATAACCTCCCACGAGAGGTTAAGACGTGGGGCCCACATGGGGCTTAACCCCCCATTTAATGCGAGGGGAGGAAACCACTCAACTCTCCCTCATTAATGAGGGAGAGCCTCTTGGTATCTAACTCCCCTCTTAATGGAGGAGGATAAAACCTCCCCAAAACCCCCAATTAATTGAAGGAAACCCCCTTGACCCTCTTCATGTTTAATTGGGTGGGAACCACCCGAGCCTCTAACCCCTTCGAAACTCCCCAAATTTAATATGCCAACCTCTCGTGCAATTAATTTCGTGGAGCCTCTCCTCGCTTTTTGAATTTCGAATAATTGTGCCAATGTTATGAACTTAATTAAGTGGGGCCCACATAATTAATTCACACCAACAGGTATAATAGAATAAAAATCTATTATTTTGCCACGTTTATTCTCTCTTTATTGGAGAGCATGTGAAATAGAATCCTCCAACGAAGAATGCGAAGATGCCGGTGACGACGGTTCTTCCTCGGCTTCTACCTCAGAACCCCCCTTCCGACGTGGGATCTCTTCGACGACCCTTCTTCATTCCTCTTCGTCGTCAACGGACAGACGCACGAGCTTGGAAGTGGAACCATACGACGAACAATGACAACATTGTCTACCCCCATGACGAATGAATGCCCGACAATTAAAAATATAGGGGTGTGTTTTAAGTTATTTAACGCTTTATCCTCTCACGTTGAATCAACTTCATGAGCCGCTTGCTATCATTCTAATGTGGAGGGTTCGGGCCGAATGAACATGGCCTGACCCCTATGCAACCTTTATGGTTTCGGAAACTTGAGTCAACGGAGAAGTAACGATTGCATGGCAATGAGGCGATGGCGATGAAGATGGTGAATAAAGGTTGTTCTACCCGAGGCCTTCGCGAACCGCGCCGTCGGCCGAGCGGCGCCCGACCAGCCTACCCGTGCACTTCCCGGTGTGTTCCCCAGTTGAAACTACGGCCTTCCCAGCCCACCGGCAACCTTCCTACATGCCACGTGCACTGCCGGTGCGCCCCGCGCCCTACTCGGCGCACAAGCCGCCTGCCCGGCGCCCAGGTCGCCTGCACGGCGCCCCCCGGCTCCCAGGTCGCCTGCCCGGCGCCCCCCGGTTCCCAGTACACCTACCCAGCGCCCCCCGGTACCCTTCTTGGTGCCCCCACACCCAGGCCGCCCTGCCCAGCGCGTCCTGGTGCCCTGCCCGCATGCCCACGCGCCCTACCGTGCCTTTCCCGGTGCACCCACGGCCTGCCCACACCCCGCACGGCCTGTCGTTTTCCTCTCGGAATGAGCCGCCCAAGCCGTGCCCCTCGTGGCACCAGCCGAACCTGCCACTAGCCTTTGGGCCGAGTCGTCCACATGGCGACTTTGGCCTAAATTGTCCATGCAGTCCGCTGGGTCGGGCCTAGCGGACTGGGCTAAACTGAGCAGACTGAACCGCCCAACGGGCCGGGTCAGACCCAACAAGTCATTCTGGGTTGACCCAGACCAGGTTGACCCAGACTGGGTTGGGCCGAGTCAGTCCGACTGGGTCGGACTAGACCCGGGCCCATACCGTTTCCTTTACTTTCGTGGGACATATCTTTGGCACTGGATGTCTGTGTGACGAACCGTCAGCGGCGCTGGTATTCTTGGAGAATAACCGTTCCTTTGAGTATACCCCACAAAAGTTCAGGGTATAGTTGAGTCATTGTCAGGTTGGTTCTTACACGAATCCAACCGGGCCCTTGATACTAAAATGATAATAATTAATAGATTGGGCGTCCAATTGACGCGTCGTTTGTTGATTTGAGACCCTTATGAGGTGGCGGACCTTTGAGATACTTCTTCGTTCGACTTCATGACACTTGGAGTATCAGCTTGTAGATCATGGAGCAGACCCTCCTGGAGATGAACAAGCAGAGTATAGAGACCTAGTAGCTGGCTGACACCTGACGACTACTTGACCAATTCATTTCGGAGTGACTTGACTAGCCCAGTGGGGAGCTCTAATATGTGAGGCGGCAGACCCATGGAGGAAGAGTGCCACTGTGTGAGGCGGAAGACCCATGGTAATCGATAGAAGGAGTACCTATGTAGGCTATTAGGGGGAGTTCTATTGTGTGAGGGGGCAGACCCTGGGTGGGAAGCATCTTTGTGTGACTTAGATGTCCCACGGTACTCGACAGGAGGAGTACATAAGTAGTCTAAGGTTAGTGAGTAGTGCCTCTGAGTCGCGTCAGGGCCACTGTACTCGATAGAGTAGGAGTTCTCTAGCAGTCGTGGTTTCGTTAATGATTATCCTAGTTTGAGCTGAGTCAATGACCTTTGTTTTTTCCTCATGATTAATATGGGCTTCTCGATAACTTAGATATATGTATGGGAATATACCTAAGTAATGGTTATCCGTTGAAATAATACCTTGTGGTTTATCCTTGGTGGATTTTGTGAGACCTTAAGGGTCTCAGGGTGCCTACTGAGTATCGTTATACTCACCCATGCACGGGCTTCTCTCACACCTTGTTGTGTTGGATGCAGACAACGGACAGTGCTGACGGAGGCCGAGAGTGCCAGGACTGGACGGTACCTGGAGGAGGACCTTTCGACGTATCATTACACGATGGAGTCTGACGGACATGGAGTGCTGTGGAAGCCATCTGTACTTACCCTTAATGTAGGAACCCTGGAGGACGACCCAGTAGCTTCTTTACTAGTTTTCAATTATACATGTACTTTACTGTTGGGATTGTATTTTTGGACCCTTTTAATTTCCAGCACTTCTTCTGTATACAGTTTTGCTTAGTGTTTGTTTCCACTTGTACTCTGGTTGTGTGTTCACGTTTTATAAAGGCAATGACTTCCTAGTTTTAGGGAAATACGCCTTTGGTGATAGTCTCCATCCCATGGCCTATGGAAGGTGGGCTTGGGGTAGTCACGATACGGGCCCCGGGTGACGGGTCGTGACAATAGAGGTGGTGACATCCAAGAAAATACATCCCTGTTTTTCTACTATATGTGGATGTGGCTCAAGTATATTCTTATGTATGGGTTAAAACCTTAAAAATGGTTCGTTGATCATGACATGAATGTCACCATGTTCTTGAAAAATGGTCTTTCATCACACCTAGTTTGACACTATTGTATTATTTAATTGTAAAACTCCCAAACTTCTTATGAACTCTTATTATGGGTAAAAAATTCCCATAATGTTTTATTCTAGTAAATATATCTTGGATAACTTATATATAAACCTTGAAATTCATGAGTAAATGAATATAGGTAATTAAAGACTTTTCCTTTTAAAGTTCATGCTTTCCCATTTATGTTTTAGATAATTAATAATTAATCATGCCTAATTTTCCATTTATTTTTAATCTCTGGATGTAAATTATAGAAACTGAGTAAAAAACCATTGTGAAGAAGAATGTGATGGATTCCCAATAAGAAACCCAACCTAATAGGATTAGGAATTAGGAACATAAATTAAATAATTTCTGAATTAAATAATTTTTGGAAATTAAACATGAATCAGGAGTAACACATAAATCATCACAATAAAGAGAAAGTTGAAATTGAGTACTTAATATAACAAAGGTTTCCAACATTCAATGGAACTACCAATACATTAATCAAGGAAAAATGGACCAACTCCACTAAAAAGATCATGCCCATCCTTCAATGCTCTCAGAATGAGAAGGTTGTGATGGTTGTTTATCATTTGGATGGAGAATAAGATGAGTGATTGATGTTGGTAAAAATATAAATCTTGAGGAGTAGATCAACATGATGGATTCTAAGGTATTCTATAATATTTTTCCATAAATAGTTTCCCTTCACAATATGACTTAAAATGAAGAGGTATTTCTATAGCCTCATCCCAAAGCATGAATAATACACTATGGTATTTGAGGAAGAATGAACTAGTCTTTTATGTTATACCATCATATTTTTATTACACCTGAATGTAATGTCTACTTCTTCTTTTAGGACATAAATATGAGTCTATGAAAAGTCATTTCAATTCAAGAATTCTACAACTATGGGGAAATTTTCTGATGTTCCATCAAATTATAAAAGGATATTAGAGAATCTCAAGGTTCTCATGGGGATAAGAAGTATAAAATAGAGTTTAATTTTGGTGGTACAATGGAGAAATCTAATGGTTGAAATACATTTTAACATACAACTTTTCAAATGTGTGTAAAGAAACATACTAGGAATTTATTGAATGGGACAAGTAAATACTTTAGGTGCAGTAAGAGTTATAACCTAGCTAGATATTTCTGATGGGAGAAGCCCACAAATGTGATAGAAGAAAGGAATGCTCCATTACAACCTTATACAATCATCCAATGTGTACACTATAATAAATAGGGACACTATAATAATAAATTACATAAGCTGTGATTTTTTATGATAATTCATGATAGCAACTTCCATGTCCTAGAGAGAAAGGGTGAGTGTACACCATCATAACTGATGTGGTGGACCCTAAAAATGAAGTGGTGATAGGTACACTAATTATTCATTCATGAAAATAAAACAAACTATTTGGTTATAGTTCTATGCATTGTTTCATATTAAACAAGTTTAAAAAACAATTTAAAACCCACTTCAAAACATGGAAGTCATGTTATTAGTAATGATGAAAAATGGGTAAATTCTGGCCTCCTGAGAATATAACTCAACCATATCCAAATTTGTGGGTTTAACATACCTGAAAACCATATGATACTCCCCTTAGTTTAATTATATGTTATTATAGGAATGGAGTTACTTTCCTTGTGTAGATCTATATAAATTAATTATAGAAAGAAATCAACGCTCATATAAAAATATCTATAAAATTATATAAAAGTGAATGGAGTATGTTGAAAATTCATCAATACCAATTTATCATGAATGGATATTATTAAATTGATAGCAATATTATCTAGATCGAATGATTGATACAAAATAAAAGATCAACCTCGATGAAATTCCCATTGTAAGGGAATTCACTGATGTTTTTCTTAATGAATTAAAAGGTCCCCCTCCAAGCCAAGATGTTTAGTTCTGAATCACATTCTTGAAATGCGATTTTACAATATCCAAGACTATATATAGACTGCATATATTATAATATAATGATTTAAAGAAAAAATATATGGGAGACTGGGAAAAGGGTTTATATGACCATGTGCTTCATCATGGGTTTCCCCAGTTCTTTTTTTCAAGAAGGATGGGTCAGCGGACCCCTGTATTGATTTTAATGAGATTAATATGAGAAAAATAAATAATAAGTATCCTCTACAATGGATTTATGCCTTGTTTGACCATATATGTCAAGCATAGTACTTCTCTAAGGTGGATATTTTGTTGGGATATTACAAACTAATGGAAAATAAGGAGGATATACCCAGTACTACATTTCATAGAAATTATAAGAACTATGAGTTCATATAGATTACATTTTTACACACTAATACTCCAAAAATATTCATCAATTTTATGAATAGAGACTTTAGGGATTACCTCGAAAAATTATTTGGTATTCTTTATAGTTAATATTCATATAAAATCCAAAAGAAAAGAGAAACATGATGACATTTAAATACACTATTAAAGACCTTGCATAAGGAAAATTTATACGGAATTTAATGTAAATGTTAGTTTTTGTTAAATTTTGTAACCCACATGGGGAATGTTATCATCAATAAAGGGTTATCAATGAATCCATAAAAAATAGAGGTATTCAAAGGATATCCTAGACCAACATCCCCAATAGAAATACTTGGTTTCTATGGATTATATAGCTACTATCATCGATCAGTGAGAAACATCTAATGATTTCCATTTCAACTAACCTAGCTTACACTGAAGGGAATCATGTTTTCTTGTAATGATGATTTTGAAGAAAGAATTAAAGTGTTGTAAATGAAGAAAATCACAAAACATGTTCTCACATTACCCATAAGTGGGGAAATATTTATAATCTAATGTAAAACATAAAAATGGATTTGGTTGTGTACTCATTGAAGTTGAAAAATTGATAGCATGTGTCTATCTATAATTAAACATCCATGAGTAGAACTATCCAATACATTGTCTAAATATTGACAGCAATGGTCTCCATATTGAATATTTTGTTATATTGTCTCAATGGGAATATGTGTGAGATATATACATAATATAAAATCAACTAGTATATATTCAAAAAAAATGAGATTAATATGAACCAATGAAGTTGTTTTTAGAAGATCCTAAATTTTGATGGTTTAATCCATTACTATCCTAGGAAGGAAGAAAAAGTGGCATATACTTTGAATAAAAACAATCTTGCAACCCTATCTATGATAAGAACTGAAAAAGTCCCAATGTTCATGTACATGAAAATTATAAATATAGTAATTCTAAAAGTACCTTAATCCTACCATTCTCATATAAATTCGCAACCATCTATTATTTAGAGGATTAAGGAGGTATAGAAGGCTGGTGATTTTCTATATAATATGTTAGGGAATGTCCCGGATATTAACTTACCTAAAGATGTATTTATATTATTTATAACCAGAATATGTTTCCCATAAAAACCATAATAGAATTGGGAAAGTTGGATAATCCACATAGATAATCCATCCCTATTCCTCTTAAAATCACTAAGATATATATTAATTTGGAGAAAAAAATATTGCAAGATAACATGAAAAGGGGGATTGTAGAGTTTGTATCTTGATGTCTAGTATTCTAGGATGTCATGGTGTAATGAAATAAGTCTAAGGGTATAATGAAACCATTTCCCATACCAGTATAGATATAGGTTAACATAACCCTGGAATTCCTAGTAGGAATCCCCAAGACACCTAATGGCTATAACTAAATCTGGATGGGATCCAACCACCTAAAAAATATTACAAATTTCATTTATACCAAGGAAGACTTATTTCATGTCCAAATAAAAAATCTATACATAAGGGATGTAGTAATATTTCATGTATTTCAACTCTCTAATGTATCTAATAATGATCTGAGGTTTACGTCGAGGTTTTTCAGTAGCCTTGAATAATCACTGGATGTTAAACCACACCTAATAACAAATTTTAACTCTTATATCAATGTCCAATCATAAGGGATAATTAAAACTCTATAGGATATACTGAGATCATGTTTAATTAATTTCCAAGGATGTTTGGAAAATCAATTTTTTCTAAGAGAGTTCTTATATAAAAACAATTTCTATTCTAGATTTCAAATGGAAACCTATGAGGCTAGGTATGGTAAGAGTTGTAAGACATTAACATGTTGGGATGAAGTTAAAGAGTGTAATATGATGGGAACTGATCTTCTCTATTTGATTATAGAGATGTTTCAAACCATTCAACATAATATGGAATCCAAACAAGGTAAATATAAAATATAGACAGATAATCATCAAAAAGACATGTATTTTGAGGTTAGAGATAAATAGTTCCTTAATATAACTCCATGGAAGAAAGAAATAATGCTTAGAAAGAAAGAATATATTATTTCTTGATAAATTGTCTCGTTTGAGATCCTCGATCACATCAGAGTGGTGACCTATTAACTGTCATTCCCACCCAACATATCTCAATTATGTGATGTGTTCTATGTATCCCTCTTAAGAATGTATATACAAGAACCCTTTCATGTACTAAATATAGAGGTTATACTATTGGATCATGAACATTCTTATGATGTGTAGTCGGTGAAGTGCTCAAATAATAGATACAATGTTCTATCAAACAAGACATCTCACCTATTCAAAGAGTGGTTGTAGGACCCCAATTTTGAGGAAGTGAAAATGGAACCATAAGAGGTAATTAAATAGAAGTTACATCATCTATTTTAGTGTATGAAATAAAAATTTCAAGAGATAAATTTATTATGGGGGGGGAATTAATTACCCAAACTTTCCCCCTTTTTAATTATTAAATTCTTTATTAAGAAATGATGGTTTAGGGAAAACATACACTAATTTGGTTTTTTGGACCATTTTATAGTCTCTCGCATTTCAAATACTATTAACCATCATAACCAATGATTATATGTTCATTGTATAGTTACCATTATGATTATCATTTTAATCATTATGATAAATTCCATTTTTCATAGAACAATGAATTGATGACATCGAAAAGTAAGTTCATACCCTATGTATCCCATTTATCAAAGCTTACATGGATGATAACAATACAAGGAATGTTAATTAACCAAGAAATTACAAGATTCAACAACTAAATCTGGAGTGAAATAGTTTATAGGAGATGACCATGCTCATCAATATCACATACCTAAACTTGTACATGAAACCACCCTCTGAAAATCTCACCATTACTCGCCATCCCTTAGGGAACATTTTTGTGTAATAAGTGGTTATGTATCTAGAAATTACCTGTATGAATTTATAAATTTTTATTTTATCTGGTGATTATTTTTATTACCTTACTTTATAAATGATTAAATTCCTAATTTGATAAAAAAATTATTTTAACACAATGGAAATCGAATAGTACTTTTGAAAAATTTTATAGTTTTAATTAAGAAAAAAAAATTGATGAATTCATAAATTTGTGAAATAAATAATATTTTAATAAAAAAATATTATTAAAAAATATTTATTAATTATATTTATAATATAATTTTACAATGTGAAATGTATTTTTTATAAGGGCTCAAAAATTGTTTTTATCAAAACCACATATATTCTTTAATAAATATGGATTTTTTATTTAAAAGTGTAAATTTTAATATTTAGAGAATTATTATGGTAAAAATTAATATTTTTGAAATTATTTTTCTAAAATTATCCACTGGTAAATTTTTCATCATTTTCTAAGACTAAAAAATTTTTGGGCCAAAATTAAATATAGAATAAATATATATATTATGTAGTATCACATCATAATAATAGTAAAGTGACATAATATAATCCATAAAATGTATAAATGAAAACAATTATATTTTCCCTTTAATATAATTTATTTTTTATGATATTTTATTGATTTTATAAACTCTTAATGAATCCTCGAAAACCAATATTTTATTTTATGGATTTAAAATCTATTCATTATATATATGATTCAATTCAACATCACTAAGGTAATTATATTAATGTGTTAAATCCACAAATTTATAAAATCATGAAACCAACACCACATTGGCAGAAACCATGCTAAAAACCTGTGGTAAGGTTTTGGTTTTGATTACATTAAAAAGTAGGTTAAAAAACTAAATTTTGGAAAATAATATATAATTATCCAGTATTTGTCAATATAAAAAACTCCCAACCTCACATTCATCTTACCTAAGAATATTTAGAGCATTAATATACACAATCCTTCAATCTTAATACCCCCATAGTGCCCCCATTCTCTTAACAGGCTCCTCCTATGATTTTAAAAGCGCCATCTCAAGGTATGAAATCCTCTCAATCTTTAATTTATTCAGATACCTTATCTAAATTATGATTTTTTTCTAATTGGTCATGTCAAGATATGTATTAACACATCCATCTTACTATAATTGTGATTTGAAAGTGATGATATACCACTACACTCTCACTTAACCCTTCCATGAATCTTTATGTACCCCCATTATACTACAGAAACCATCTTGTGATTTTATATGCCATACTTCTTTTTAGTGAACACTCCTTCCCATTTCTACACAAAGGTTTTATCCAAGTCCTAATTATCCTTAAATTATTGGGGATTTACATGTATGTAACCCAGAAATCCTAATCATGAGGTTAAAATAGATGAAATACATCCTTATTTGGTATGAACTATGTGGAAAACATATGAATATAAATGATCAAAAATTAATGGGTGGGACCAGAAGTATATATATGTCCAAGGAATTGGGTAATGTTTTATCTAATTAGATACCATGTTTGGTGTAGAAGAGGTTATCCCAACCACACTATGTTATGTTTTCAAGGAGGTTATCCTTGACTTATATTTATGATGTCATGTTTTTTGTTGCTTCTACATTCCTATGTTGCCTTTATGTTATCAAGTTATATCATTCCCCATTAATCTTGATTGTTATTATCACACCTATTATGATAACATGATATTACTTAGAGTTCACATGTTCTTATTTACATTATTCTATGCTTTTTCATTCTTTTACAAGGCTTTATAGATCATCTTTTTCTTATGTACATCCCCAGGTTATCTCATACAATTTTTGAAGAATCAAAAGAATCTAAGGGAATGTTATAAAGATTATATTTATATACTTGTATGTTATTAAAAGTTGTTATGTTATGTACCTAATTTCGAAAACTCACTAGGCCTCATGATTTTTTTATGTTTGTATTTTGTGTCGCTATATTTATAAATCATTAATTAATGTGTATTGAAATATGGGTTTTCAAACTCTCATGATATGAGATCTTCTTTCCTTGACAATATCACCAGTGAAAAGTGATCATGCACAAAATAAATAGTGGGTGAATTTTCATTTAGGGGTAACATACTCCTTTTCCATTCCAATGAGTTAATTTAATTTATATGGACCATTAAATTTCTTATAACTACATATAGATTTATTTCTATCCCTATATAATATATAGTGATGCTCAGACTACTTTGAACTATTCCTAGACATGAATTTCAATATATATATATATATATATATATTCCCCATACATAATTGGTTTAATTTTTTAAGTGATTCCTCACTTCTCCAATGGATCTAATATAAGGTTGAAATTAATTACCCATTATTTTATATGGTCTAGATATGTGTAGAGGAAGACTTGAAATATTGTGTACATCTGTAAAAATACCCACTCCCCACATATGAGTTTAATCAATGTGGGGAACGATATGAGAAATATGTTTGTAATGATCCCTATTGTCGAGGGATATGTAGTGACACCTAAGATTAGTAAAACCTAGGACCATATGAAGAATAAATCAAAACTATTATTCATTATTTTCTTATATATGTGAGAACAATGCAAAATATTCAATTTGTTAGTGCTAATGGGTGCATAATTCTAGAACTTACGAAGTGTATAGAGAAAACATGGGAATCCTAGCCATCGAAATTAAAATTTCACCCATGATATCCCAAAATATTTTTGGGTGTCTATAGGTATTCATTAAATAATTTGATATTGGTCCCCACATCCTTACTGAATACTATCACTCATAAAGTAAAACACCCAAACCACATGATATTTTACTACATGGAAGATTCCATAGTCACATGAATTTAAATTGTGTGGGGATTCTGTGCTCATCACATGACTTTAAACTACATGGATGGAATGTCCCCATTGAATGATGTTAAAACTACATAGACTATCATCCATCACCAATACTTATGAAATAACCACAAGAGCCTTATCTGGTCAAAAAAGGATCTAGGTTCTTCCATCTTCTTTTATGTACATAAATCCATAAAACATAAATTGTGTCTTGTTCATATCATGTTTTTATAAACATTATATTTCTCTCAAAAAGGAGTTAATATCCTTTTTATTGACCATGTATGATTCAGATCTCCATAATTTCCTCAAACATATCATCCATAGGTATTTAGAACTTGTAACAAGGGCCTTATAATTCTTGTGAGCTCGTACATCATCGTAGTGGAATTCTTCACCGCATTATGATTTGTGATCATCCTCACCATCACTGCCTCATACTATCACTCATGATCTGAGAACCATGAGCCACGATTTACCTCACATTCACCCTATTCACAAAAATAATATTTTAGTTTTTTTATCCTTTGATGTCTCGATGAGTCAATTGTGTAACACTCTATTAATTTGAGGTCCATATACACCATGACATTAAATTGTATGCCCCTTGGAAAAAGATGCATATCCTTAAACATTATACACAGATGTACCAAATTAAAAGACCATAAAATACTATTGAAATATAAATAAAACATGTTTGGTGGAAAAATGTTAAAGGTATGTGTGATCAAAATTCAGGTCTACATTCACTATGCTCTACATCTCCATTATTTATAAAAAAATTAAATTGTAAAAAAAATGAACAATGTTTGAAGGGGCCATATTGTGGCCCTTGTAAAATTCCATACATTATAGATGGATACCATTGGTCCCTGAATAATATAGAGTAATTATTTTTTACATCCCCTCGCCATGATAATGTGTTAACTAGGAGGCGAAAAAACTTTAATGGTCCCAAAAACATTCATGAATTTTTTGTTCTATATAAATGATCTTGATGACCGTGATGTCTATGTTAAAACCACAAATTCCACGAGTTTTTATACTTCTACTAGAACCCCATATCCTTGGGAAATTCATCTTGGTTATTTTATGTAGTGTATTTGTAATAAGGAATGAATGCTATAAAGGGATCCTAGTAGGTTTCTATAGCATACAACACAATTCCTCAGATATTATTCGTAGTTTATGTTTTGGTTCATTAGGAAATATCCCCTTTAAATCCATTATTTATTTTCAAGAATATGTGAGATACTATTTTCCACCATTACCAATGTATAAGATATTCGCACAATCCTCTGTTTTCAGTTAACTCTAATATTCCTAGATCATTATTTACATTTCCCATGACCCCACAATGCATTTGGATTCTACATCCCCAACATTATATCACTATGTATTTTACGAATTATAAAAGTAGGAATGTGGTACGTCATTATTGTGCCTTTTATTATCCTTCATCACATGAACTGAAAGTATATAATGTAGGGAATGAACTTCACAACCACTGACATTACTACCCAATAATAGCTATAACCCTACTTGGATAGCCTTTTTCTCTATACATTACTTCTATACTAATGTGTTTGAATATTATAAAACCCTTCATAGACATTGTAAATGAGAGGGGATCCCTTTGTTTAACCATGCATATTAGAATATCTAAGAAAATTCATAAGGGGCCACGACCCATCAAATAGAAGTGTAACCAACTTATAAGAAAATAATCTCCAATACTCATGAGCCCCATTAATGTCACAGTGTATATCATCACCTTAGAGTGCTTAACGATAATGCCTAATGTGTCTGTCCAATTTCATCATCCTTGATTTAAAATCATAGAATATTGATTTATATAAACCATACTCCAACTATCCATGTGGATCTAGAATCCAAAAATTACTCCTTCATACACCAAGATTGTTCTCAGTAAGGATACAATGTTTCACAACCATTCATGATTACCCATACTCCTTCAATTAATAAAGGATATCGGGTATCTTATACTTTAATTAATAACCCTCATTTATCATCTAGGCATGGATGCATTTTTTTACTCCTTTATAAAGGTTCATACTTCACCTATTCAATGTCTTATTCATATAAATAAACTGAAGGTTTGAGTTAAAAGGCCCTAAACTTCAATAATAAATGGTTCAAAAAAAATACCCTAAACAACAACAGTAGAATGTATGAGCATGAAGACCTAAAATACAATAATGGATTGTTAAAGTTAGAAGATTATAAGCTATGGAATCAGATATAAAATTATGAAAGACTATAAAATAAAAAAAATAAAGATCCAATATATTTGGACTAAAATTATAGAACCTTATAAATCCATCTCATATGACCTTAAACATCCAATTCATAGATATCCAATGATTTCCATGTTTAAACCCCACAAATGGAACCCTAGAAAAATGTCATGTATTTACTTTCCATATAATCACTCTGAGTGGTGTCCATAAAATAGTGAATTATTAAAATGGAAAAGGTACAAAAACTTGTAAGGATAAAATATCATAAATGGTATCCTGAAACAAATCCCACTAAAAGCCCACTAAGTATTTCCTTTAAATTATTATTTAATAATTAGGGATAATGAGAAGAGATATAAACCTTATAAAGACCATTATCATGCCCTTAAAAATGATCTACCCTCAATAGGCTCAATGACATAGGAAAACATTATACCACTATCCCTCTAGGACATATTTACCCACATCAAAACATTTAAAATGTAAAATTTTGGATGAACTAGCATAGATACATCAATTAGGATACTTCTGTAATTAATAATTCATTGGAAATTCTCATGAGTAGTATTTTATTATTTGAGTTATTGAGTTAATCATTTGGTTAACTTTTTAACATAAAAATATTATTTTCTTTGATGATCTATATAATACCTAAGATGATGAAGTTATGTTTACATGATAAATGGAATAAAGATTGAAAAAACACATGAAGATAAATATATTTGTTCATTAATAGTTTACAAAGGAAAATGAAATCTCCAAAATCATTATTATCTCTCACATACCCCCAAACAAAAAGAGTCTCATAAAAATATTGTCCCATTAGAATATTTACTAAGTGGATTCCTTGTGTTCATTTGACTTTTATCCCAAGGCAGTTATGGATTAAAAAATTAGTTGGAAAACATAGTCTCTTCTTATGTGCCCCATTATAAATCTACTCCCTTTAAAAACACCAATTGTATCTTTTTCTTCTATTTCAACGAGCCTTTTATTCCCTAACATAGTTCTCCCCAAGGCTTTTAGCATATATTGCAACTGGAACAGCTCCCACAAAAGGTTTTAAATTTAGATTGGAGCTTGAAAATCCAGTCATTCCAAACACTAAGATACTTTATATAGACCAATGCATCTGTCACAAGATAGGAATCATCATTTAGGGACTCATCTAGAATTTGTTTTCAGGAACAAGATCCCTTAGATACTAATACTATCAATTCAAGGGTTCTTAATTGCTCTCTCAGGGAAACCGCTCTTTTAACTATGGAGAGAAGATCTATATATTTGTGTCTATTGTATCCAATGGTGGTGAAAACATATCCAAGATAGACTAGCCATGCCTTTAGCTTCTCCAAGGGTCCATATGAGATTACACTCTATATATCTCACCACACATGTTTTCACATCAGTTGATGAAGTGTTTCATACTCCAAGCCCCAACTTTATAAAATCCCAATAACATGAATATATTATGTGACTAGGATACTTATCAAGGGGATCCTACTCACTTCATTTAATGATGTTGGTATAGAGACCAATTCTAAATTAGTTAACTCAGTTGCGGGGAATTCCAAATATAGAGGTCTTGGGGCCTCCATGCTCCAAATCAAAGGTACTATAATGAGAGTTAAATGGTATTTTAAATGAATGGATGAATATTTTAAGCTTTTTTCATCTAGTAATTATTAACTATCAATGCTTAGAAAATAAATTGCCTAGTCTCATCACTAGAGAAATTTGATTTCCCAATTCCGCCTTCTAAGAAAGAAGCAACATCCCCTTGTTTTGGGAATCCCAATGGAGTCACTGAAATTCTCTCTTTTAAAGAAATTTTCATTCAACCATTAAGTGATTTAAGTGAAAGGAAATTTTAAGAGTTATAATTCATATTATATGATTCATTGATTCTCAAAGGAAGTGTTTCCCTATCATTGTAATGCCTCTATCAATGCCATGTAATTGATAAAATAGTTTCCTACATTAGCCTTCTTCATAAATGCATTAACCCATGTAAGTTAAAATGACATGATTTCTAATATGATAGTAGTACTTGATAGATTTGACCTTTTTGTAACCTCATCCATCTCCACCTCTCAATAGATTGAGCCCAGTTTTGAGATTTATACTAGAGGGGTAGAAGGCTCACCATTATCCCCTCGAATAGATTCCCATTACTCAACACAATGTTAGTGAGGAATGTATATATAGCAATTTAGAAATAATATACCAATATTTAATATAATGAGTGAATTTTTTTAATAATTCCATAATTATTCTAGACGATAACGATTAAATGAAATATAACACTTCGTTTTCCACATCATCCCTAAGGAAGGACCTTAGACGTGGTGGCACTAAAGGTGATGAATATCGAATCGATAGAGTTAAGGATCTTGATGCTTCAGGGGATATAGTTTTAACCCACACTATATACATTTGAACATGGGATCCATCATCATTGGTCTCTAAGTCATTATCTGGATCAACTCCAATAGGCGTACCCCAAGGGGAATACACTGAAAACGTTATGTGTGTTTGGGTCCCATCGGCTTCCTACTGTATATAGAGAAATAAAAAATATATCAATACGATTATGATTATAATGTAGTTTTTATAGGATTTTTGTAGAGTGAGTTTTATCTCTTATTTAGAGATATTTTGATCCCCCCAATATGAATAAACCACTATCATAATGAGGACCACCATCTACCACACCCAATGTGAATAATGGATTTTGACCTTCAAACTTTGAGTTGCTGCCTAAAGGTATTAAATGAAATTTACAACCTCATTCAGATGATAACTAAAGAAGATTCACCTAATGGAATTTATGTGTGAAAATACAACAAATTATATTTCAAAATGACATAATTAACTGTGGATTTTAGTAGTTGAGTTCCCTTTAATCCAAACATTCTATTGGTGACATGAATCAAGAAATCCTAGCACGATCAGGGATTTTATTACATGTTCCATGCTTTTCATAGTTATTCCATTTGTCACTTTTCCTAGGGAAAATTTTGATTATAGAAACCTTAATTTTTTATGATTAATCTCTGATTTAATTTTGTTACTAGAAAATTGATTCTATCATGTCCTTGGGTGGCTTTGACCATTGATGGTAGTTCTTTGGACTTATCCACCAATGTAGATGTTTTCATATTTAGGTATAAGAATATCCAAGAATAAATATAAAAATTTGATAGACCAATATTACTATTTGATGGAGAAAATTTCACCTCATTTAGAGTATCCTCTCTATTAAATATTAAAAAAAATTGATCAACCATGAGGTGACTTTAAAATTGGAAATAGAGAGAGGGTGGGTACATCATTTGAATACATTGAAATTGATGCCCAAACTAATATTGAATATTAAACTCACATAGAATTTTACCATAAAACCATGTGGAGATGCAACCCTAAAAAATGGAAATCATGTAAGATCAATCCATAGATTCACCATCACCAATGATTGTTATTCCACTAGTGGGTGACAAATAATTCATGAAAGAGGGGCGTGCATAATGTATCAGGTAGGCCTAGATTTCCCAGCTCTAAAGCATGATGGTCCTCACTCCACTAATAAATTATAAAATGAGTTTTAACTAGAAAATAGGTATATTATAGTCACTCAAACACTCATATCTACCATGGTGGTCCCCCATCCAACCCACATAACTTGGAAGGGCCTAGAGACTCTATTTGAGGACTTTACCCTATAATTATGGTGTAAAAGATAATAGAGTATGGCTAGAATAGGAATGGAAACGGCCAATAATCCTTCCTCTATAAATGGAGTCCACCATTATGAATGTTAAACCCCTAAATCCACCCTTCTCATGGGTTAGGATAAAGTGACCACCCATGTACATAGCCAAAAATCAATCTAATTAAACTGATCGGTCAAATTCAATCATAAAATCCCATCCTAATCTATTGAATGAACCTTCCTATAATGTTATAAAAGAGTAATCCTTTGTTATATAGGATTCCAATGTTGGTAAGGCCTATATATTAGTAATAAAGGGCTTAGAATTGGTAATATTCATAAATAATGCATTACATTTCTTGAATGGGATGTCCACCCCAGAGATGGGGACTTGTATAAGGACCTTTTAAACATTCTGATTAAATCCCTAGAAATGGGAGGGGTATAATTTTCATCATCCCTATTAAACGATGTGAGAATAAACTCATCATAAGTTTTGTAACACCCCATTATTTCATAGTATGTTATCTCTTTAAAGTAATTCAATAGCTTGCGCTACACGGAACACCGACTTCAAGCGCATCATGACCTATCAAACTAGCCGTTTAAAAACTGATTATATGAAAATTATTATCCAAATTTTAAATTTTTTATATAACATATATAATTTTAACCTTCATCTTTTGTGTTCATTAGATATAATATAAGGACAAATTCAATTTTTTAGGTAAAAGAAGTATTTTTCAAAAAAAACTGTTATTTTTCCTTTTAATAGAGAACCCTTTTTAAATTACATATTTGAAACTTTTATATATTAAATTTTATGAAATTAAATTATAATTTATAATTGGGACATAAAAATTTATTTTTCATAATTTTTTGGAACTTTTCTTATAACTTTCACATTTTGATGAATAGTGAAAATATTAAATTTTAATTAAAAACAAATTTTTAATTGAAATAATTTATAGTGTTAAATTATATATTTGAGTGGTTTTAAAGTATCATTAGATTATATATTTACTATTTAATATAATTTAGGTCATTGGGTTTAATTTTACATTTAAATTGTATATAAACACATGTCAATATTTTGATAGTTTTTACTTCTTAAAAACCAACTTTCTGGTTTTAAAAACGGGAATTAATTTTAAATTAATTAATGAAACTTCTATGTTTTGAATTTGGTAAAATTGAAAAAAAAATTAATTTTTAATATCAGAATTATCTTTGGGTGAATTTTTGTATTTTTCTGAAAACATTCAATTTTTGTATTTTTCTGAAAACATTCAATTTTTGATGAATAAGGAAAAATACTGCATTGTAGATAAAAACCAAATTTTTTCATTTAAAAAATTATTTTTAATTAAAAATTTATCTTAAAGTCCAAATAGATACATAATACAAATATTAGTCTAATTTAATTTATTTAGTCATTTTAGAATAAGATAAGACATATAAAAGTTTATTGAACTTTTTAACGTCTTTTACCCAACTTCTAGGAACATTTTCAAATTTGCATAAAATGTAATTTTACCACTTCGATGAATTAAATTTAAAAATGTTGATAGAAACAGCTTTCATCAGTAAGTAAAATGTTATTCAATGGGATAAAAATAATTTTTAGGGAATTTTATCTTTTTATTTTAATTTACCACGGTTAAAAGTAAATAAGGTAATTAAAGGTAAAAATGATATTATAATTACCATAACACATGTCCTAATTCTATTAGATAAGTTTATTTCGACCAAAATAAATCATAGGACAAAAATATGATCTTTTTTTGATTCACGTGTATTAGATTATGACATTTATTATATTTTATTTAAAGAAGAGTTAAAAGTGTTAAATTCAAATTTTAATAACTAAAAAATTTTAATATAGAGTTATACATAAGATAAATTCAACTACAAATATTCATTAGAAATAAAAATATAATTAGTACAACATGTTATTTTATTTATAATTTTTAGGCATTAAATAATTAAATTTATTTATGATACAATGATGATGTAGTAAATACCTTATTAATGAAAGATTAAAATAATTGATATTATAAATATTAAAATAAATGTAAATTGAAACTTTTGATACCATCCACGAATTTTCTAGATTAATATGAAATGTTTCTATTAATTAAATGTATTTTTTTCTATGAAATTAGATTGTTATGACTTTCATAAAAACCAAATATTAAATAGTGTCAAAATTGACATAAATGTGTTTTTAAAACAAATACTATTTTATTAAATTATATAATAGTACTAAAAATATAAGTATCATCCAAAGGACTTATATAATGATATATATTTCATTAATTAACCACATTAAGTTATCTTGGAATTTATTTTATGTTTATTAACCATGTATTATAATAATACAAGAAGACATGGTAAAAGTTAAACTATTTAACTAAGAGTTAAATCTAAAAGATAAGTTTAATATGGTGACCTAAACATGTCTAAAACCTATTTATTGAGTTTTTTTTGACCCTTCCCCACCTTATACTCTAAATAAATCCATTTGTACCTATTATAAACCGAAAATTATTTAATAAAAAATATTTCATGCTCTTCCTAAAGTGCCCCTCACCTCCCTTAAAAAGGATACTTCCTCGTATCTTAAAATCAAACTTCCAAATCCATTTGGTTCGGCCAACCCCACCCTAAATATCCTCCCAAATACCCTAAATTATTCTTATAGTCCTTAAATTGATCATAAATCCAACCTATGGAGACATTTTGTTCAAATCAAAAGGAAGCACCTAAAGAAGAGTTATTTATTTTATCACCTCTTTCCAAGTTCTTTTCCCCTTCCACTTCCTCTTTCTTTGTTGTTTCCATAAAATAATAATAACTCCAATATATTCTACATAATGTGATGTTTTTTATAATATGGTACAACCATATTCATTATTCTACCCATCCTATTAATGAAAAAGTCACCGTACGTGCGTATGTATGGATTACTGTCACCACGTCGTGGTTTTGTTTGTTATTAAAAACGTAATTATTTGTATGGGTATAATAATGAGTATAATTGATTTAAATAATAAATATAACATGTTAATTATTCTTTATATATAATATATACCATCCAACTATGTATCATTTCACCATCAATATAATGATATTTTCGCTCGTGTGTATGTACAACTTACCGTCTCCACGATGGGATAAGATTTCATTCCCCGTCATAAACATTAAAGAATAATTTTCAATTGATGATTAAAAATAATGTTTAAGAACTTAATATCATTCTTGATATGAGTCAAATACATTCTATCCATAACAAACATGACTTACGAAACAAAACATATAAAGGAAAATGAATCAGTTAACACTTGAAACAATGATACTACTAAAATATTTTTAACAAAACAATATTAAAGAATAATATATGATATCATAATTATGTATTTGGTTCTTGTATAATTTAATAAAAATGATTTAACCATTATACAAGATGTTAACGTATCCTTGACTAAGGAAAATTACAAGGTAAGGGTTAATTCCTCAATCTTTTTATTATCCGAGATTGTTTAATTGTAAGTATTTACCAAGACATATTTATTATCCATGTCCATATTTCATAAAAGAGTTTTAAAAAGGATTATTTTAATGGACAATTTCAAAAAACATCATTATAAATGTTTTAAATATTTATTCTTCTAAATCTTTCTCATTAATGTCTATGTTTTCAAAAGGTTTTTAAAGATTTATTTATATGGACATAAAAGTTTTAAAATGTTAATTAATTTCATAAGTTTCAAAGTGGTATGAGAAACATTTATTCAAAAATATATTTAAAATGTATTCCTTTAAAAATTGTGCGACTTTTAATTGATTTCATGAAAAAGGGGTATTTATCTCAAAGAGTTTTACTGATCATTTTCAACTATGTCAGCATTCTTTACTGGATATTATTCTTGATTGAGGTTGATATATTATAATACAATCTTCCATATTTTATTGAATGATTTATAATATGTTTTACCGTGGATAAGATATTTCTATACCATTTATGGTTAATGGTTAATGTATTGACATTTTTATGCTAGTTTTAATACGAATGTTTATGTTATGTTTCAATATTTTTATATGAGGAATGCATTGGACTTAGTAAGTGATGGGTAGGGCCTACTACAGCCCCTCGATGCATCGGTTGGTCTAATAAGACAAATTAGTGTCTTAGCACAAGGCCTTGAAAATATTTATATTTTTAGTCTTGTCATGAGGCCTTGACTATGTGGTTGTGATGTCCGACATTATGCATTCCCTCGTTGTGAAATTAGTTATTACATGGGATTATTATACTAGTATAATATCCATGTGCATGGTTATATGGTAATGTTTGATTTATCTTTTCCATATTATTCTGAGGTTTTAATTTTAAAGGCATTGTTTTTATTACACATATTGCCTTAAAAGTTAATAGCTTCCACTAAATTATTTACCCTTATTGAGCATCTGATCTTTCCCCTTCCTTATGTTTTGTTTTCTCTAGATTCCAGAAGTGTATTATTATTGATATGTAGGGTTAAGCTAGGAGAATAATTTCATTTTGAAAGGATTTTTAATGTTGTGTTTAATGTTTGAATGTGTAATGTAACGTTCATGTATGTAATCTATTTTCCAAGATCGATAAAATAATAGGTCCTTTGGGACATGATTCCTTGTAATCATTCCAATTTATTAAAATAATGCACTGCCTCTGAGCTTCTGGGGTCAGGGTGTTATAGTTGGTATCAGATAAAGTTTAGTACAAACCTTGGAAACTATATTTATAAAACCTCTTATTAGAGAACGTTATCCTAAGATATACTTTTAGGATTAGTATAGAATAACTTCCTAGAATTTTGGTAATGTAGATATTTTTTGAGTTTTCCAAGAAATAAATCTATGTCTTGATACTACAAGTAGACATGGTTCTGGAACAGATGTACCTAGGAGTGAAAACTCTGACAAGGATTTTTGGGCTTGACTCAGGGTATCCTATTACATGAAAACAGGCCTTACTATGCACTTGGTTTGACACTCCCAATAGATATTATTATGATAATTCACATTTTATTTACAAACCATTTTAAAGGATTTATTAGTAAATATGCCAGCAAAGGAACAATTTTTATGAGACTAGATGTTTGAAATATTCCATTAATGTTGATGGTTTTTATTTTTTTTTGTAATATACATTATGATAAGATCTAACATAGTGAATGTCATCATTTAGAAATGGTTCCTAGTATAATGAATGAGAACTCTAGAAATACGCATGATCCAAAGAGTAAGAAGGATCCTATCTTTCATGGTATTAATCCAACATTTTTATTGGAAATAGCCTCCCATGTATTCTCATCATTTGATAAAATATTATCATGTGTTAATAATATAATTAAAGAATTGTCTGAGTCAAATGGCTTTGAAGGGAAGCCATAAAAGATGAAGATGGTAGAGAGAAATATGGATAAAGAGAATAAGGGAAAGAAGGATTGTCCCATATGTGATAACTATGGAAAGAATCACCCTGGGATGTTCTTGAAAGGACTCAGTGTTTGTTATAAGTGTAGTGAAAAGGGTCATCAAGAAAAATAATGAAAATGGAACAAATAATAGACTAATATTCAGTGTTTCAATTTTAGTGAAATGAGTAAATATGAAAATAAATGTCTTAATCATCAAGGAAATATAGGTCTAAAAAATAAAAGGGATCAAGGTCAAGCATAATTTGTTTTTATGGTATACATGGAACAATTAATGCATTTGTGCTTTTGGATTGATGAATTATGTCATTTGAGTGTTTTATCAATGATATACCAGTTATGTGAATTATATAAATAAATAAGGATTGTACTGTAGTACTATTTCATTGAGGATTTGAGATTGTATAGAACTAAGAAAAGTGACTCAATAGCAAGTTAAACTTTTTATAAAATACATGGTTGAGGGAAATATTATCCTTAATATGGTCTTAATACCGAGATAAGTGATTTGGATAAAGTAAATTGGTTATTATTGACATCCTTGGAACTGATTAATGGTTTGTTTAAAAAGTGGTCCATAGCATCATTATTGGGAGTTTTCAAAAATTTTGAATTTAAGGTGTGTATCCAATATTCTATGTTTTACATAAGGAATGAGGAAGAATGAACATATTCAATACGGTTTTCTGGTAATTCATTTTATTACCAAGCATTAAAATAATACACGATGAAGGTATTCACATGTATATTATGTGACCTTCCTTATAAATTTTGGAGTGTGAGTTTGGACAGAATTATTGTGAATATGTCTAAAGGATGGAATGGATTATTTTTTACATTGGATACTATTGTTTAAGGATAAATCATTTCTTAAGATTATTTTTGGATTTTTATAAAAAGGACAACTCGGAGGTTGGGCGACAACCCGTCGCGTCTGGCAAGGGCGCGAGACTTGAACCCACAACCGAAGGGCGACAAGGGTACATCACCTAACACTAGCCTACGTGATATCCTGATTTTTATAATGAAGTTTTTTTAAAATTATATGGCAAATGAATTATAAATCCAATTTTTTTTATAAACCCTATACGATTAGGTTTAATAGAATGTTTTTGAGTTATATTATCTTTTGGAGAGAAATATGAGTTTGTGGCAGAAATTAGTTAATGGATGTAACTCTACATGTCAAGTATTTTTTTATTCTATGAAGAAATTAATTCTTAAACACTAGTTAAATGATCTCAAAACCAAAAATGTGTTATCCTAATACCTTATTTTTTATTGAACCGATGATATTTTAAATCATCACAGATTTATGGCTTTGAGGCCCTCAATATCCCATTTATTGTTCACTTGTTTTTGATTGATGACCTCAATAACTCCCTATAAATATTTCATTTTTCCTACAATTATGTGTTTATAATTTCCACCAATGTTCTCCTACTCGAACCCCAAATTTTGTGGTGACTTTTTCATTTCCCTTTCCCTCTTATTAAGACTAAATTTTATTAACCCCATTTTTGATGTGGGTTTTCCACAAAGGTATTTTATATTTTCAACCATTTATTTTTGAAGAACAATTTAAAATTGAAAATATGAATTTTATTGAAGGAGGGGACACTGTAACACCCCAAGATTTTATAGTACGTTATCTCTTTAAAGTAATTCAATGGCTTGTGTTACACGCAACACTGAGTTCAACCGCATCACGACCTATTAAACTAGCCATTTAAAAAGAGTTATAAATATTAACAAGCCCATTTTGAATTTTATATATATCCTATATAATTTTAACATTCATCTTTTGTTTTTCTTATAAATAATATAAGGAAAAATTCAATTTTTCAGATGAAAGATGTATTTTTAAAAAAATGCAGTTTTTTTGCCTTTTAATGGAGAGCCCTTTTTAAATCCAATATTTGACACTTTTATATAGTAAATTTAATGAAACTAAATTCTTATTTATAATTGGGACATAAAAATTTATTTTGGATAATTTTTTGGTACTTTTCTGATAACTTTCACATTTCGATGAATACTGAAAAATACTAAATTTTAATTAAAAACAACCTTTTTAATAGAAATAATTTATAGTGTTAAATTATAAATTTGAGTGGTTTTAAAGTATCATTAGATTGTATTTTTATCATTTAATATAATTCAGCTCATTTTATGTAATTTCACAATTAAATTCTACATAAACACATGTCAATATTTTGATAGTTTTTACTTCTTAAAAACTCGTTTTCTGGTTTTAAAAACAGGGATTAATTTTAAATTAATTAATGAAACTTTTATGTTTTGAATTTGGTAAAATTGAAATCATTTTTTAATTTGTAATATCAAAATTATATTTGGGTGAATTTTTGGTATTTTGTTGAAAACATTCAATTTTTTATAAATAGTGAAAAACACTACGTCGAAGATAAAAACTGACTTTTTTCATTTAAATAATTATTTGTAATTAAAAAATTATCTTAAATTAAAAATAGATACATAATACATATATTATTCTAATTTAATTCATTAGAGTCATTCTATAATAATATAAGACATATAATGTTTTATTAAACTTTTTTAACGCCTTTTACCCACCTTCTAGGCACATTTGCAAATTTGCATAAAACGTAATTTTACCACTTCAGTGAATTGAATTTCAAAAATCCAATAGACATAGTTCTAATCATTAAGTAAAATTTTATTCAATGGGATGAAAATAATTTTTTATGAATAGTAACGTTTGATTTTTATTTACCACGGTTAAAAGTAAATAGGGTAATTACATGTAATAATGATATTGTAATTACCCTAACACATGTCATAATTCTATTAGATAAGTGTATTTAGACCAAAATAAACCTTAGGAAAAAAATATTATCCTTTTTTATCCTCATGGATTTTTTTAGGACATCTATTGTATTTTATTTAAAGAAGAGTTAAAAGTGTTAAATTCCATTTTTCATAACTAAAACATTTTTAATATAAGGTTATACATTAGATATATTCAACTATAAATATTCATTATAATGCTAAAAATATTTCCTAAATCATGGTAATTTACTTATAAATTTTATGAATTAAATAAAATAATTTATTTATGACACATTGATGATGCAGTAATTACCTTATTATTGAATGATTAAAATAATTGATATTATAAATATTAAAATAAATGTAAATTGAATATTTTGATAACATAAAAGAATTTTCTAGGTTAATATGAAATGTTTATATTAATTCAATGTATTTTTTTCTATTAAATTAGATTGTTATGACTTGCATATAAACCAAATATTAAATAGTGTCAAAATTGACAAAAATGATTTTTTAAAACAAATACTATTTTATTAAATTATATAACAGTCCAAAAATTCTATGGTTGATCCAAACTACATATATAATGATATATATGATATAAATGAACCACTATAGGTTATATTTTCATTTTATAGTATTTTTATTAACCATGTATTATAATAACACAAGAATACATAGTAAGAGTTAAACTATTTAACTAAGAGTTAAATCTAAAAGATAAGGTTAATATGGCGACTTAAACATTTCTAAAACCTATTGGTTGAGAGGTTTTCGACCCATCCCCACCATATCCTCAAAATAAAACAATTTTGAGATATTAGAAACTGAAAATGATTTTATAATAAAATAATATTTCAATCTCTTCCTAAAGTGCGCTTTACCTCTCTTATAACCAGGTACTTACCCTTCTCCCAAATTCACACCTCAAAAGTCATTTGTCTTGGCCAAAACCTGCTCATGTATCCTCCCAACTACCCTAAATTTATCCTAGAGTCCTTACATTAATCAGAAATCCATCCAAAGGATCCATTTTGTTCAAATCAAAAGGAAGCACCTGAAGAAGAGGTAATTATTTCATCACCTCTTTCAAAGTTCTTTTCTTCTTCCACTTCCTGTTTCTTTGTTGTTTCCATAACAAAATAACAACTCAAATACCTTCTACATACTGTGATATTATTATAAATACATTACAACCATATTCATTATTCTATCCATCCTATGAATGACAATGTCACAATATGTGTGTACGTACGGATTACCGTATCCACATCGTGGTGTAGTTTGTTATTAAACACTTCATTATTTGGATGGGTATAATAATAAGTATAATTGATATAAATAATAAATATAACATGTTAATAATTCTTTATATATAATATACCATCCAACTATATACCATTTCACCACCAATAGAATGATATTGTTTCTCGTGCGTATGTACGGCCTACCGTCTCCATGATGCAATAAAATTTCATTCCCCATCAAAACCATTAAGGAATAATTTAAATTTTATGATTAAAATTAATGTTTAATAACTTAATATCATTCAGGATATGAATAAAATACATCCTATCCATAACAAACTTGACTTATGTAACATAACATATAAAGGAAAATGAATCAGTTAACGCCCAAAACAATGATACTACTAAAATATTTTTAACAAAGAAATATTAAAGAATCATATATGATATAATACTTATGTATTTGGTTCTTTTATAATTTAATAACTATAATTTATCCATTATATTGGATTTTAATGTACCCTCAACTAAGGAAAAGTACAAGGTAAGGGTTAATTCCTCAATCTCATTATTATCCGAGATCGTTTATTTGTATGTATTTACTGGGACATATTTATTATCCATGTCCATGTTTCATAAAAGAGTTTTCAAAAGTATTAAATTAAGGGACTCTTTAACTAAAACATCATTTTAAATGTTTTAAATATTTGTTATTCTAAATCTTTCTCATTAACGTCCATGTTTTCGAAATGGTTTTAAGGATTTATTTATATAGACATAAAAGTTTTAAAATGTTAATTCCTTTCAAAATTTTCAAATTGGTATGGGAAAATTTGATTCAAAAATATATTTTAAATGTATTCCATTATAAATTGTGCGACTCTTAAATGATTTCCTAAAAAAGGTGTATTTCTCTCAAAGAGTTTTACTGGTCATTTTCAACTATGTTAACATCCTTTACTGGATATTATTCTTAACTGAGGTTGATGTATTATAATACAATCTTCCATATTGTATTGAAAGATTTATGATGTGTTTTACTATGGATGTGATATTTTTATACCATTTATAGTTTGTGGTTAAAGTATTGACATTTTGTATTCTAGTTTTAATACAAAATTTTATATTATGTTTCAACATTTTCATATGAGGAATGCATTAGACATTATAAGTGATGGGTGGGGCCCGCTATAGCCCCTCGATGTGTCGGTAGGTCTCATGAGACAAATTAATGTCTTGGCACAAGGCCATGACAAAATTTTCATTTTTAGTATTGGCACGAGATCTTGAATTTGTGGTTATGATTTCTGGCATTACGCATTCCCTCATTATGAAATTAGTTATTACATGTGATTATTTGAAAAGTATAATATCAATGTGCATGTTTATATTGTAATATTTGATTTATATTTTCCATATTATGCTGAATTTTTATGTTTAAAAGGCTATTGTTTCTTTTTACAGATCTTGCCTTAAAAGTTTATTTCTTTTTCTAAATTATTTACCCTTATTGAGAATCTGATCTCACCCTTTTATTATGCTTTTTTCAGGATTCCAACAAGTGTATTATGATTGATATGTAGGGTTAAGATGGGGGATAATGGAATTCTAAAAAGATGTTTTTTATGTTGTGTTTTATGTTTGAATATATAATGTAATGTTTATGTATGTAATCTATTTTCCAAGATAGCTAAGATAATTGGTCCTTCTGAACTTGATACCTTGTAATCATGCCAATGTATTAAAACAATGCATCAGCTCTGGGCTTATGGGGTTAGGGAATTATTGTTGGTATTAGAGAAAGTTTAGTATAATCTTTGGAAACTAGATTTAGAAAATATCTGATTATAGAACATTACCTTAAGATATACTTTGAGGATTAGTATAGAATAACTTCCTAGAATTTTGGTAATGTATAGATTTTGTGATTTTTCCAAAAAAAATACATCCATGTCTTGATATTACAAGTGGATGTGGTTCTGGAACAGATGTACCTCGGAGTGAATACTTAGACAAGGAGTTTCTAGCTTAACCCGAGGTATACTGGTACACGAAAATGGGCCTTACTGTGCACCTGGTTTGACACTCCCAGGGGATATGATTAGGATAATTATCATTTTATTTACAAATCATTATGAAGGATTTATGAGTAAATATATCAGCAAAGAAACAATTTTTATGAGACTATATGTGTAAAATATTCAAATAATTTTGATAATTTTTCTAGTTTTTGGATTATACATTATGATACAATCTAACCTAGTGAATGTCGTCATTTAGAAATGGAGCCTAGAAGAAATAATGAGAACTCCATCAATACACATGATCCAAAGAGTAAGAAGGGTCCCATATTTCATGGTATTAAGCCAACATTTCCAATGGAAATAGCCTCCCATGTATTCTCATCATTTGAGGAAATATTATCATGTGTTAATAAGACAAGTAAATAATTATCTGAGTCATATGGTTTTGAAGAGAAACCATAAAAGAAAAGGATGGAAGAGAGAAAGATGGATAAAGGGAAGAAGAGAAAGAATGATTTTCCCATATGTGATAACTATAGAAAGAATCGCCCTGGGAAGTTCTTGAAAGGATTGGGTGTTTGTTATATGTGTAGAGAAAAGGTTCATCAAGAAAAATAATTCAAAGGGAACAAATAATAGACTAATATTCAGTGTTTCAACTATAGTGAAATGGGGAAATATGCAAATAAATGTCCTAAGCATCGAGGAAATATAGGTCTGAAGAATCAAAGGGATCAAGGTCAAGCATAAGTTGTTTTTACGGTCGACGTGGAATAATTAATGTATTTGTGCTTCTGAATTGTAGAATTGTGTCATTTGAGTGTTGTATCAATGATGTAAAAGTTATGTGAACTGTAGAAATAAATAAGGATTTTATTATAGTACTATTTCATTGAGGATTTGAGATTTAATGGTACTAAGAAAAGTGACTCAATAGAAAGTTAAACATTTTAGAAAATACATGGTTGAGGGAAAGATAAAACTTAATATGGTCTTCATACCGAGATAAGTGATTTGGATAATGTAAATTGTGTATTATTGACATCCTTGGAACTGATTAATGGTTTGTACATAAACACATGTTAATCTTTTAATAGTTTTTACTTCTTAAAAACCCGCTTTCTGGTTTTGACAATGGGAATTGAATTTAAATTAATTAATAAAAATTATATGTTTTTAATTTAGTAAAATTGGCATCATTTTTGAATTTGGAATATCAAAATTATCTTTGGGTGAATTTTTGATATTTTTCTAAAAACATTCAATTTTTGATGAATAGTGAAAAACACTGCGTTGTAGATAAAAACTGACTTTTTTTCATTTAAATAATTATTTTTAATTAAAAATTTATCTTAAAGTAAAAAATAGATACATAATACATATATTAGTCTAATGTAATTCATTGGAGTCATTTTATAATAAGATTAGACATATAATGTTTTATTGAACATTTTTAACGTCTTTTACCCAACTTCTAGGCACATTTACAAATTTGAATTAAACATAATTTCACCACTTCTGTGAATTGAATTTAAAAAATATGATAGGCATGGTTTTCATCAGTAATTAAAATGTGATTCAATGGGATGAAAATAATTTTTTGTGAATAGTAACTTTTTATTTTTATTTACCACGGTTAAAAGTAAATATTATAATTATAGGTAAAAATGATATTATAATTATCCTAACACATGTATTAATCCAATTAAATAAGTTTATTTCGTCCAAATTCAACCTTAGGACAAAAATATGATCTTTTTTATCCACTTGGATTAGATTTGGACAATTATTATATTTTATTTAAAGAAGAGTTAAAAGTGTTAAATTTAAATTTCATAACTAAAACATTTTTAATATAGGGTTATATATAAGATAAATTCAACTATAAAATTTCATTAGAATGATAAAAATATTTACTACATCATGGTAATTTATTTATAATTTTTAGGCATTAAATAATTAAATTTATTTATGACACAATGACGATTCATTAATTACCTTATTAATGAAAGATTAAAATAATTGATATTATAAATATTAAAATAAATTTAAATTGAAATTTTGATGTCATACACGAATTTTCTAGGTGAATATGACATTTTAGGATTAATTCAATGTATTTTATTTTAATAAATTACATTGTTATGACTTTCACAAAAATGAAATATTAAACAGTGTCAAAATTGACATAAATGAGTTTTTAAAATAAATACTATTTTATTAAATTATACAATAGTCCTAAAAATATAAGGTTTGGGAAAAGGACTTAAATAATTATAGATATGACATTAATGAACCATTTCAGGTTCTTTTGACATTTTATAGTATGTTTATTTACCATGTATTATAATAATACAAGAAGACATGGTAAAAGTTAAACTATTTAACGAAGAGTTAAATCTAAAAGATAAGGTTAATATGGTGACCTAAACATGTCTAAAAAAATTGGTTAAGAGTTTTTCAACCCATCCCCACATTATCCTTGAAATAAATAAATTTGTAGATATTAGAAACTGAAAATTATTTTATAATAAAATAATATTTCAAGCTCTTCCTAAAGTGCCCCTCACCTCCCTTATAAAAGGTTACTTACCCTTCTCTCAAATTCACACCTCAAAAGCCATTTGGCTCAGACAACCCCTACACAAATATCCTCCCAACTACCCACAATTCATCCTATAGGCCTTACTTCTATCAGAAATCCAACCAAAGAATCCCTTTTATTCAAATCAAAAGGAATCACCCGAAGAAGAGGTGATTATTTCATCACCTCTTTCAAAGTTCTTTTATTCTTCCACTTCCTATTTCTTTGTTGTTTCTATACCAAAATAATAACTCCAATAACTTCTACATACTGTGATATTATTATAAATATGGTACAACCATATTCATTATTCTATCCATCTTATGAATGACAAAGTCACAATATGTGCGAATGTACGGATTACCATATCCACATCATGGTGTAGTTTGTTATTAAACACTTAATTATTTGGATGGGTATAATAATGAGTATAATTGATGTAAATAATAAATATAACATGTCAATGATTCTGTCTATATAATATACCATCTAACTACATATCATTTCACTATCAATAGAATGATATTGTCACTCGTGCATACGTACGACTTACCGTCTACATGATGCGATAAGTTTTCATTCCCCATCATAACCATTAAAGAATAATTTTCATTTTATGATTAAAAATAATGTTTAATAAATTAATATTATTCTGTATATGAATCAAATACATCCTATCCATAACAAACATGACTTACATAACATAACATATATAGTAAAATGAATGAGTTAACACCCAAAACAACGATACTACTAAAATATTTTTAACAAAGCAATATTAAAGAATCATATATGATATAATATTTATGTATGTGATTGTTTTATAATTTAAGAAAAATAATTTAACCATTATATTGGATGTTAATGTACCCTCAACTATTGAAATGTACAAGGTAAGTGTTAATTCCTCAACCTCATTATTATCCGAGATTGTGTATTTGTATGTATTTACTGGGACATAATTATTATCCAAGTCCATGTTTCATAAAAGATTTTTCAAAATGATTATTTTAAGGGAATATTTATCTAAAACATCATTTTAAATGTTTTAAATATTTATTATTCTAAATCATTCTCATTAATGTCCATGTTTTTGAAATGGTTTTAAGAATTTATTTATATGGACATAAAAGTTTTAAAATGTTAATTCCTTTCAAAAGTTTCAATGTGATATGGGAGAATTTTATTCAAAAATATCTTTTAAATGTATTCCATTATAAATTGTGAGACGCTTAAATGATTTCCTAAGAAGGGGTATTTATCTCAAAAATTTTACTGGTCATTTTAAACTATGTCAACATCCTTTACTGTATATTATTCTTGACTGAGGTTGATGTATTTTAATACAATATTCCATATTGTATTGAATGAGTTATGATGTATTTTACTATGTAGGTGCCATTTTTATTCTATTCATGGTTTATGGTTAAAGTATTGACATTTCTTATTCTAGTTTTAATATGAATGTTTATGTTATGTTTCAAAATTTTCATATGAGGAATGAATTGGACTTAGTAAGTGATAGGTGGGGACCTCTACCACCCATAGATGCATTGGTAGGTCTCTTGAGACAAATTAGTGTCTTGGTATAAGGCCTTGACAAAAATTTTATTTTTAGTCTTGGCACGAAATCTTGACTATATTGTTATGATGTCTGTTATTATGCATTCCCTCATTATGAAATTAGTTATTACATGCGATTATTAGACTAGTAGAATATCAATACTCATGTTTATATGGTAATGTTTGATTTATATTTTCCATATTATGCTCAAGTTTTAAGTTTTAAAGGATATTGTTTGTATTACTCATCTTGCCTTAAAAGTTTATAGCTTCTGCTAAATTATTTACCCTTACTAAGCATCTAATCTCACCTATTTCTTATGTTTTTTCTAGGATTCCAAGAAGTGTATTATTATTTATATGAATGGTTAATCTATGGGAATTATGGAATTATGAAAAAAAATATTCTGTGTTTTATGTTTGAATGTGTAATGTAATGTTCATATATGTAATCTATTTTCCCTGACTACTAAACTAATCGGTCCTTTGGGACTTGATTCCTTTTAATCATACCAGTGTATTAAAATAAAGCACTAGCTCTAGGATTCTGGGGTTGGGGCATTACAAATTTATCCAAATATAGGAATTCCATAGTTTTTATTTACATTCCATAGCCTAATCCGTAATTCAAAATGTGTCAAGTGAATCCTATTAGTGTCCAGACTCCATCGGCAGTCTGATTCTGTAAGTGGGGTATTTTTAAAATAAAAAATGTGTTAATAGATCTAATGGGCCTCATATATTTCAATCCATGCTATCTAAGTATAAGATTCAGTGGCAGTATGTTTCACCTAGAGGGTCCCACCATTGGAAATTCAGAAACATCCCCCTGATCGTAGATTGTAGCTTTATATCCATCCAAAATTCTAAATCTATATTAAATTCTGCATTATAAACAAATATATGTGAATATTGATATTGAATTAATAATTAAACTCTTCCAAATATATGGTTATGAACATTAACATATACCCAATAATTCTCTTTTCTTCATAGCTAAAGTTACTATCGTTATAAATGTTCACTCTAAAGTTTTAATAGGTCATTATAATCAATGAAGGAGGAATAGTATCTGACTATTGTTCTAGGATAGTAGGGTTTTATTTTAGGAAAAATCCATATATAGGTAATGAGTCATATAAATCATATTTGAGAATATTTTTCCCCATTAGGCTTGACAACCACTTTTGATATGAATGGTTGAAAAGGCATCGATCGACATCCACATTTGAAACCATAGCACCTAAAAGAGCCATCATTATTACTGCATCATTTTATAAATCCATATATATAGATACCTATGAATGGTTTGTTGGATGGGTAAAAACACATTTCAAATGTGATAGACTTGATAATAAATCATTAGGTTTATATGACATCATGCATATCTGTTGGCCTATTCTATGTATCACTGTTACATGATCCCTTAGGAGGCTCCTAATCACATTTGCAATCTCTAACCATAGAAATAATGTGACCGTTGGAAAATCATATGATTCACATAAATAATTATCTATCATGAAATAGCCCTTAGGACACGAATATTATGTGTCTTTATGTCCACAAAAGTGTAAGACATTTCAAGAAAATTAACATTTATTAGTTAGTAGGCTGGTTGCATGAATTATTAGTATTATTTTTTCACATGAAGCAATCATTTGGATAGATCACATGAAAAGATCATGTGATTCTATCACACAAATAGTTCTTATAGAAAGGATACACAAATCCATTCAGAAATGGTGCCACATAGAAGATATAAAAATTCAATGGCTTTAGAGGTTTTTGTTGAAAGTGAAATGGTTAGTCCACATCCATTCTATTTATAATCTGTATCATGGGATGCCAAATGTCTCTTTAAATAAAAAAATATACACCCTTAATAGAAAAAAATGGAAAGAAATGAGACTCATACAAGAATTTACTTCCTCATAACCAAGTCCTCATTCATTCCTCCCCCAAACATTTATTCTGGGGGGATTTATTGATTCCCACAAAATTAGAATCACTAAATATGGGATTTAAACATCTAAAGAATAATTATTATTTTTCCACAAAGGAATGAATGATGAATCATGGCTACATATCAAGTGTTTGGGTCATAGTTGTTGTGTCTCCTTCAGTATGGCTTAGGACTGTGAGACCCAAGTAACATCATGTGAAGTGGTTAAGCATTTTGTGAGATCTATTCACTAATCAACTAAATTCACATCATAAAAAACATCATGATAATGTTAATCCCCTCAAATGAGTCTCCCTGATCACATGAAATATCAATCAAAAAACACTTCACAACCATTAAGGTGTTCATGTGATTGAGGATAAAAATATTGGCATCCTTAAACCAATTGATTGATGATTGTATCATCTATGCTTCATGGGATCAGTTATTAGATTATATTATGGACCTCAAACATTCTATACCGATCTTCTAATGACACTTTGTTAGGTAATCTTGATCTTATGAAGTCCCTCTGATATTTCAATCTCATCATGTGAAGATCCTTTGAATGTTCCCTATTGATCATCTGATTCTCTAGTGAAAAAATGCATAAAAACCATAAATGGAGTTCATGTGATTAAATATGAAAATGAAAAAATCATTACCTAATGTAATTTTATACAATTTTCATGTTAAGGTTTTACATGGTTTTCATGATCAATTCATTGATCATGTGAAAGACCTTTGGTATGATATCTTTATCTAGTGAAGGGCCTTCAATTTATCAGTTGTATCACAGAAGAGTCTTTATGCTTGTCGAACTGGGTCATGTAAAATCACTTTGTAATTCCATTCTACATATTATGATGTCCCTCTATGATGTGGATTGATCTTTCAAAGTCACTCATACTTATTATAAAAATCTTTCCATGGATATTAGACATTCTATTTTGATAACATGGAATCCATTGACAAGACATGGGTTAAATAAATATGGTAATGATAGAGTGATCACATGGTTATTTTTTATGTGTGATAAAATGATGATTCCATTAATGACATGCAGATTTATCATGAAAATAATATGATACATTATTAGCTTATATAAACGATCCCTCTACCGGCTCAAGCTAAGATATAAGACTTCATCATTTTTAAATGTTTCATAGATATAGGGTGGATATGCCTTTAAAATTCCTTCTAGAAACATATAAAAAACACCAAGAAATGAATAATCTTTTTGGAGTGGAGGATTTTGCAATCTTAAGAGTCTTCCACCATAAAAGTCGGGTGAGTAACATAATAGATTATAGAGTTGGTTTGTGATTTGTATGTGATCATCTCATTGATCACATGAAGGATCTATTTTATGTTATCAAGATCATGTGGAGTTCCTATGATGTGTCATCTTGATTATGTAAAGTCTCAGTAAAAAAATCCCTACAAAATATTTAGGATTTTATATGATGAAATATGAAAAGGTTCTAATATTCATGAAAAGGTAGATATTCTGATTTTCATGTGAAGGTGTCATGTGTTTTGCATCATCTATTTATTGATAACGCAAACATACTTCATATATGTCTAGTAGATCATGGTATTTCCTCTATAAATGTCACCCATTATCATGAAAAGACCCCTAGACAAGTTAGTGAGACCATGTGAGAGCCTCTAGCCATGTCAGACTCATCACATGAGAGTCATCATCCATTTTAGTTTGATCACATGAAGAACTATGGATAACTCATATGTGATTATATCAACACACTTAAAAATCTAGTGAGATCACATGAGGGCCTTTAGACATGAAAACCCAATTACACAACATCCCTCTTACAAGTTGTCTTAAACATGAAACAACCTCTATACACATCACCAAGATCATGTGAATATCTTCATATATGTCAGCCCAATTCTTTCGATGGCATGTAGACATTCCATAAAGATCAAGATAAGGACATTAGACATGTCATCCCTAATCATGTGATGACCTCTAAATATGTGAGGAATACATCCTCAAACATTTTATCCTTGTCATACAAACATAGGTGGATTTTTACCCTCGATCCATGTGGACCATAAACCATGAAACATTGGATAAGAATTCAACCATATTTGGAGAGTGATCATACTGAATGAAGTTATATACGGTCATATGAAATTATTCATTCCATGAGGTCCTTATTCCATCCAAGAATACTCAATATACCTCTCATGGTACACCCACTTTTTCATCATAGGAAAAGGGTTTGATTTGTGACATGATCATAGATCTTGGTGTATTTCCCAAAGCATTCAATTTACATTATCTTATAGGACCCACCTCTTATAGGCCTTCCATATTTCCTCATCCATTACTATATTATGAACCTAATATAATTATAATTATTTTTATTCCTATTATAAAAAATATATACATAATTCCTTCCTATTTCCCAAGTTTTATATCAAACATCAATATCTTACCATTAGTTGTGGGATTAAATCCTTCAAAAAATTTCTAATTACATTCCATTAAGGATGCTTCAATTTGTAAGTCCCACACCAATAAGAAGTGTTTAAAATCACTTTATATCTCTTATTTATTAAACTAAGTATGGCTCATGTGAGTTTAGTGACTTTTCATCAATCATTCCATTGGAAAAATAAAAACCTCCCAATCAGGGCAACCGTATTGTGTAATCCCCATAAAACTCAATCTTGTATCCATTGTGAGATGTTTTATATTAATTTACCTCTTTTTTCTTAATTATTCCATGACATACATGGTTATAGATATATATGGTAACAATTTCAAAAAAATGATACAAATGCTTCAAAAACATGGTCATCAATCTAGGTATATGTTAACTATGATGACTCTAGTCACTTTTATTAATAGGATATGTCATATTTCTTAATACAGCTTGAGCTCCATACCCAATGAATATATGAACTCATATGCATCCTATCAATATAAACTTAAACTGAACATCATGGTACTATATAATTTTTGTGGGGTTTTATTCCCATTATCAGTGGATACGTAGGATTCTATATGGATGTCAAATCATAATACAAAAATAATACTCACCTTCTTTGTAACACCCAAACCCCTCTAGGCTGGAGCCGGTGCATTACTTGTGATATTGGAATGGTTATAAGGAATGAAAAATACTAAAGGAATGATCAGTTTAGTAGTATTAAAGAAACTAGATACATAGTTGTAACTCAAATTACAATGGAAAAGTTTACAAAATACAATACATAATGAAAACTAAAAACTGCATCCACAAGAACCCAATAAATGGTCTCCTCTTTGTAACCTATTGAAAGTAAAAATGAAAGGGGTGAGCTCAAATGCTCAGTAAGGGTTAAAAATAGTATAAGAATGAATACAATAATAAGTTAATCATAATCAATATAACATAATCAATATGGCATGGTGAATAAATGAGAAACTCACGCCATTAATAAACAGAGAATGAAACTGCATCCATAGATTTTTTCATAGTGAAAACCTCATGGATAGTAAAAACAGATAATGAATAAAGAGAATTCTTATTAATTGGACATCATTTATCTAGAACATGAAACCATAATACCATTAAAACGTTTTAGTTCTATGGGTAGAAAACTGTTTGATTTCTGAAAACAAACTCGAAGGGTTTGTCGTCAACTGATTTGTCTCATGAGACCTACTGATGCATCTAGGGGCTATAACGGGCCTCACCTTCCACTGCATGTCTAAATAATTCTTTATACATTGATTCAATACAAGATCAAAATACCTTTCCAAAATCCGTATATAGTAGTGTATACGGATTCATCAATATTTCCACAATTAAAACAACTTTCCAAATAAACACTGTATGTAAAATGGTATACGGTTTAGACAAAAAAAATATCCATGATATGAAATTATGGATATTTAATATAAATATAATTTCAAATGAAAATTTTTCTCAAATGGAGAGTAGATACACCACATAATTATTATTAGTTGCACAATACAAAGTTAGTCACAACAAAATAGTAGTTGAGACAAAGTCTCTTACCACAATGTAATCGGTCGAATCATATGACCAGAACATAATAACCCTCAAATAAATCATTTAATAACATGACTATAAAGATAATCATGTTATTATATATCAAATTTCAGTACACATATACCAGATACAATAAATAAGTGGTGAATAATGAAAATCTCACAGAAATTAAAGTGTGATAAGAAACCCCTTACAAACATTTCAGCATGGTAACGAGTTTTATTGCGAGGGATTAATGGGAGGTAAAGGGGTGTTACATTATTTATATGTCACAAGGTCATTATGGTGGAGGTTCTAAAACATACCCCATCATTAGGAATTAAAAATAAAAGGGCACAACATAGGGGAGATTCTTGAACAAAAGTGAGAGAGAGGATCCCTTACCTTATACTCGAAGGTGTTATTGATTATTCTTAACGACCTGAATAATAAAATTTATCTTGATTAATTAACAAGTACAGAAATTCATAAACATATAATTTATATTTTAGGAACTTATTAGGTTCATTAATGTCCTTTTTATGGTTTAAGAGATTAAATTTTATTGTTTCGGTAGCATTTTCTTCTTTGATTTTCATGATCTGTTTACTTGTATTCTTGAATGGATGTTTGTTTGAAATATGTTTAAACATACAAAATTGTTAATATAAATTATTATTGATATTAAATAGATGTAAATGATCTTATAATGATTCTGTTTATATACCATGAGGATGACTCATTCAATGAGTTAAAATAAACGCTTGGATTTGGCTGGGCGGTTTTGTGCACAATAAATTTGTCTTGTATTATTATTCCATATTATGGACATGTAAAGATTCCAGAACATTAATCAAGATAAAATACATATATTATGACCATCTCAACCATTGAAAAGGTTTCATGACCAGTATTAAAGATATTAATGCAAATTTAAAACCTGACTTCCTTGAGTGTGATAAATTTACACATCTCAGACGGGGTTTGCATTTATTGTATAAAAGGAGGGGAAAAGAGAGATTATGATGAAATATTCCATTATAAAAATGTAAATACAGTACATTTAAGGTACTAGAATTATAATGGAATTTGTATTAGGGGAGTTGAGAAGGGATAACAAAAGAATGAAACTTTGTAGAAGAAATTGAAAGAAAAGAGAAGGAAGGTTCACCTCTTGAGTACTCCTCCTTGAGAATCTCTTTAAGGCCTTTGTTTTTGGCCTTTTGGTGAGACCAGTAGGTCTTGGACGTGGGTAGGGGGATTGGGAAGAGTATTTGGCAGAATTTAGGCAAGGATTGAAGCTTAAGTGGTGTGGGAGGAAGAGGGGGTGAGGGGTGGTTTATATAGAGGAGGGGAGAGGAGTTTTCTTAATTTTATAATCATTAATTTATTATTTCCTCTTAAGACAACCAATAGTGAGTATTCTATGACCAAGAACAGTAATATATGCATGTAAATGCGAACCAATTGGGCTTACATCAGTATATCATCATCAATGACTCAATAAATTCCTTATTTGGCATTTATCATAAATTATCCAATTTTATTATTCATCAAAAATTTAAGTATTTCAGAAAAATCCCAAAAATTCACCCTAACCATTTTTTGATGTGTAGAATCCAAAAATGAAGTCCATTTTTCAAAAATAATTTTTTAAATATTATTAATTAAATATTTTATTAAAATAATTATTTAATCAAAAAATATAAACACTTAAAATATTCATCTTCATTTTTAATGTGCCTAAATTCATTTATACCTTCAAGGGCATAGATACCATTCATAAGAGTCATATTACTATTCAAAGGGGTAATTTACTATTCATAAGGGTAGGTTACTATTCATAAGGGTAGGTTACTATTCATAAAGGTAGGTTTCTATTCACTGAAAATTAAGTTACTTTTATTAGACTCTAAATATCATCTTGAACACAATCGTGTATGTCAGATTTTTTAAATTCAAATCGCAGAGTTGGAAAATTTAAGTTTAATGGCTGGGCTATGGATATCTCCTATAATTAACCATGTTTTTTTCCATATAGGCTCAGTGATTCATGAGATATAGGCTATAACTAGAATGTATTTAATAGAAACATACCATGAAGTGTTTGGGGTGCCACATTATTCCCTCTTTCAGAAATTTCGTCCTCGAAATTTTATCAATGAAGCTCACCAAAAAGATATGGGTGATTCTTTTTCATAACATCCTCATGTTCCCATGTCGCTTCCTCCATATTCTGGTTTTTCCAAAGAACCTTTAATAGACGAGTTGCTCGATTTCTCAATACCTTCTCCCTTGTGTCAATAATACCGATTGGATTTTCACAGTATGAAAAATCAGGTTCCAGTTCTATTTGTTCATATGTGAGTACATGCATTGGGTTTGGCATGTATTTCTTTAACAATGATATGTGGAACACATCATGAACTCTGGAGAGATTTGGTGGCATCGCTAAATGGAAAGCTATAGCTCCGATTATTTTTAGAATTTCAAATGGTCTGATGTACCTGGGGCTCTATTTCCCTTTCTTACCGAACATTAAGACACCCTTCTATGGAGATACTTTCAGAAATACATGATCTCCCACTTGGAATTCCAATTCCTTTCTCTGGTTGTCAGCATAACTCTTTTGCCTAATTTGGGATGCTTTAATATGGGCTTGTATTTTCTTCACCTTTTTCATGGTCTCTTCAATAAGTTTTGGGCCTATAAGTTTCCTCTCACCAAATTTGTCCCAACAAATTGGATTTCGACATCTCTTTACATATAATGCTTCATATGGAGCCATTTGAATATTAGAATGGAAACTATTGTTGTAGGAAAATTCCACCAAATTAAAGTATTGATCCCACATACCTTGGATGTCAAGAGAGCATGACCTCATCGTATCTTCTAAAGTTTTAATATTCCTTTCAGACTATCCATCGGTTTGGGGGTGACAAGCAGTACTCATACGAAGCTTAGTATTCAAAGACTTATGGATAATTTTCCATAATTTTGATTTAAATCTGGGATCTAGATTGGAGACAATCGATAGAGGTGCACCATGAAGTCTTACAAATTCATTAATATAAAGTCTTTTCAGGTTCTCAAGTGGTAAATCCTCTCTTATTGGAAGGAAATGTGCTGATTTTGTGAGACGATCAATAATTACCCATATTGCATCATTCCTTCTAGGTGTCCTCGGTAGTCCAGTGACAAAATCTATCATAATGTTATCCCACTTCCACATAAGAATAGGTAGAGGTTGCATCACTCCTTTGGGATGTTGTCTCTCTGCCTTCACTTGTTAAAAAACTAGACACCTTGACACGTAGTCAGAAATTTCTCACTTTATATTATCCCACCAAAAATATTCCTTCAAATCTCTATACATCTTGGTGCTACCTGGGTGTATAAAGAAATTTGAGCTATGATAATCATCTAATAGTTTCCTTTTTAGCTCAGGTACTGATGGAACCCATAACCTCTTTCCAAATTTCATAACTCTTTCATACACAAAGTCATCCAGTCTCCCATCCTTAACTTCATTAATTTTCTTGTGCAGATTCTCATCATCAGATTGAGAGATTTTTATCTTTTCTAGTAAATATGGTTTAGCAATCATTGGAAAGGGGAGAGATGTTTCCCCTTTGTTAACAATTCCCATATTCATATTCATTAGATCCATAAATATAAAATCTCTTTCAATCCTCATTTGAGTTATAAGTCCATGATATTTTGTGCTTAATTCATCTTCCACTTTATTTGCCTTTCCTAAGTGGTAGTGTATTGAACAATAGTAATATTTGAGTAACTCAAGCCATCTTCTTTGCCTCATGTTGAGTTCTTTTTGAGTGAAAATGTATTTCAAACTCTTGTAGTCTGTATAAATGTCACATCTCTCTCCGTAGAGATAATGCCTCTATATTTTCAGAGAAAAGATTACAGCGGCTAACTCAAGATCATGAGTTGGATAATTTTTCTCATGAGTCTTCAACTATATTTATGCATAAGCAATAACTTTATCATTTTTCATATGGATGAAACCCAGTCCATTCTTTGATGCATCACTGTATATTACAAATCCATCACTTTCAGATGGAAGAGTCAAAATTGGATCATTGACCAATCTTCTTTTCAATTCTTCGAAGCTTTATGTACATTTTTTTGTCCACACAAACTTAATTCCTTTACGTGTGAGCTTGGTTAGCGGGTTATCCAGTCTTGCAAAATTCTGAACGAAACACCGATAGTAACCTGCTAAGCTAATAAAACTGCATACCTCAGTTATGTTTGTTGGAATGGTCCAATCTTGGATTGCCTTTGTCTTCACAGGATCAACTAGGATTCCATTCTTAGAGACAATATGGCCTTGAAAAGAAACTAATTTAAGCCAGAATTCGCACTTGCTAAACTTTCCATATAATTTATTTCTTCTAAGAGTTCTCAGAATAACCCGCAAGTGATTCCCATGCTCTTCATAGATTTTTGAGTGTATGAGGATATCATTGATGAATACCACAACAAAGTTATCAAGATATTCCTTGAAAACTCTATTCATTAAATCCATGAAAATAGAGGGTGTATTTGTCAGTCCAAAAGGCATCACTGTAAACTCGTAATGCCCATACCTAGTCCAAAATGTTGTCTTAGGAATATATTTATTCCTCACACGCAACTGATGATATCTGGATCGAAGATAAATCTTCTAGAAGTATTGATCTCTATGAAGTTGGTCAAATAAATTATCAATATGAGGCAGAGGATACTTATTCTTTGTTTTAATAGCATTTATTTCCCTATAATCAATGAAAATCTTAATGGATCCATCTTTCTTTTTGACAAAGAGGACAAGGGCTCCCCATGGAGAAACACTAGGTTGAATAAATCCTTTTTCACTCAAATCCTCTAGTTGTTTCTTTAGATCTACTAATTCCACAGTTTCCATTCTATAGGTATTCTTTGATATACGTATTGCATCAAGAATTAAATCAATAGAGAACTCAACTTCCCGCTCTAGAGGATGTCTTGGTAAATCCTCTGGAAATACATCAATGTACTCTTGCACTATGTGCACATCTTCAATTTGAATATTTCTTTCCTCACCCATGGATATTTCTTTATCTTCCTCTCCAAGTATTGCATTCAGTAGAGATACTTGGGTGGTTCTAGATAAGAATCAGGTGGCGAAGTTTCTTCCCTAAAGGCAAGGGATTCTACACCATTTTCAAAAATTGTAACTTCCTTCTTCTTACAATAAATCTTCGCGTCATAATTTTACAGCCAATCCATGCTGAGAATTATATAAAATTTTATCATTGGTATGATGATAAGGTTAGAAACTAAATCACGTTTTGGCATCTGTAGGGGGACTAGTTGACATGCCTTTGTTTCAATGATACATACCCTGGGAGTTTTGACTAACAAATCCTTTATTAAATCAAATTGGACATATATAATTTTCTTGGAAAACTAGGAAGATATAAAATAATGTGATTATCCAGAATCAAATAAAGTGTTAGCACAGTTTCAGAAAACAATTAAAGTACCTACCACCACGTCATTAGGAACTTCAACCTCCGCAGTTATAATCTCATAGGATCTCCCCTTCTCTCTTGGCCTTTTCTGTGTCATGTTTTCTTGGCACTTAGGACACTAATTTTCATAGTGTCCCATCTCTCTGCAATTGTAGCATTGAATATCATTGAATTTTTTCTTCCCCTTGCATTCATCAGATCGATGACCCTTTTCTCCACAGTTATAGTAGACTCCCATGCCTTTCAAGCATTTCACGAGATGATTCTTTCCATAGTTCTCACATAATGGGAATAGCGTTGTTCCCTTTCTCTTATTTGGTGCTTATCCTTTTCCTTTGTTATCAGAGTACCACTTCTTATCTTGGTTTCCTTTTAAAATATTTGATCTAGAAAATTCCCTCTATGTTTTGATGGAACTTGATACAATTTCATCATGTGATGAAAATGATTGAGAAGCCAGTGCCCTTCGAAGACTTGGCTTAAGACCTTCAAAGAAATGATCAATCTTGTCTGCTGAGTCACATACACAATCTACAGTATACCTGGCCAGCCTTGTGAAAGTTTCCTCATACTCTACAACACTGTTTTCTTCCCTTTTTTTTAATCAAAGGAATTTCCTCTTCATTTCAGTTCATTGCTCATGAGGGAAATATTTTTTGAAGAATATTTCCTTAAAAGTCCTCTATTCTATATCTTCTATTTCTTCTTCCTCTATGGTATTCTGAATCAAGGACCACCATTGATCAGCATCACCCTTGAGACAATATCCCGCCAGTACTGCCTTTTCATTTCCATTGCATCTTAATTCCATGAATATCTTTTCAGGGGACTTGATCTATTTCTTAGCGACCAATGGATTAGTAGTCCCACTAAAAGATGGTGGCTTCTACTGCATGAAAATATCCAACACAGGTGTGGAATGGTTATTCGTTACAACCTGAGTAAGTTGTCCTAATATGGTCATGATCTGATATACTCCAACATTGACTGTGTTGACTTTCTCAGTAGGGAGATCCCTACCTTGCCCACGAGTATTTATTCTCCTTCTTCCATTAGACTCCATTTCTAAATAATGGGATACACTATATTAGTTTATGAATCTTAAACAGAAAATCACTCAACATAGATTGAAATTCTATGCATAGCTAATCATATAAACATGGTTTCTCTAAGGAAAAATTTACATTAAACTTCTTCATAATGGATTGTAAAGAAAATGTGAATTATCCTAATCATATCTCCCAGGATTTTCATAACCAAGAGTGCAGAAAGGCCCGTTGTCATGTACTAGGATACCACGGGTCAAGCCCAAAACTCCTTGTCGGATTTTTCACTCCTAGGTGCATCTGTGACAGAGCCACCTCTACCTGCTCATCTCTAGACAGAGATGTATTTGCTAGAAAGATTCACATAATCTATTCCTTACCAAAATACCATGAAGTTATTGTACATTTATCCTCAAATAATACATTAGGGATTTCTTCCCTACTATATATTTCCTACTCTAGTTTCCAAGTTTCATACTAAAATTCCTCTGATAGCAACTGTAACAACCCAACCCCTCTAGGCTGGAGCCAGTGCATTACTTATGATATTGGCATAGTTAGAAGGAATGAAAAATTATAAAGGAAAAATCAGTTTAGTAGTATTGAAGAAACTAGATACATATTTGTTACTCAAATTACATTGTAAAAGTTTACAAAATACAATACATAACGAAAACTAAAAACTACATCCACAAGAACTCAATAAATGATCTCCTCTTTATCACCTATTGAAAGTAAAAAATGAAAGGGGTGAGATCAAACACTCAGTAAGGGTTAAAAATAGTGGAAGCATGAATAAAATAATAAGTGAATCATAATCAATCTGACATAATCAATACGGCATGGTGAATAAATGAGAAACTCACACCATTGATAAACTATGAATGAAACTGCATCTATAGATTTTGTCATAGTGAAAACCTCATGGATAGTAAAAACTGATAATGAATAAAGAGAATGATTATTAATTGGATGTCATGTATCTGGCACATGAAACCATAATACCTTTAAAACGGTTTAGTTCTATGTGTAGAAACCTGTTTGATTTTTGGAAACAAAATCAAAGGGTTTGTCGCCAACTGATTTGTCTCATGAGAACTACCGATGCATCGAGGGGCTATATCAGGCCCCACCCACCACTGCATGTCTAAATAATTCTTTATAAATTGATTCAATACAAGAGAAAAATACCTTTTCAATATCTGTATAGAGTAGAGTATAAGGATTCATCAATATTTCCACAATTAAAACAACTTTCCAAATAAACACTGTATGTAAAATGGTATATGATTTAGAAAAAAAACATATCCATGATATGAGATTATGGATATTTAATATAAATATAATTTCAAATGAAAATCGATCTCAAATGGTCAGTAGGTACACCACATAAGGATTATTAGGTTCTCAATACAAAGTTAGTCACAACAAAATAGTAGTTGAGACAAAGTCTCTTACCACAATGTAATCCGGTCGAATCATATGACCAGAACTTAATAACTCTAAAATGAATCATTGAATAACATGATTATAAAGATAAACATGTTATTATATATAAAATGTTAGTACACATATACCACATACAAGAAATACGTGGTGAATAATGAAAATCTCACAGAAATGAATGTGAGATGAGAAATCCCTTAAAAACATTTCGGCATGGTAACGAGTGTTATTGCGAGGGATTAATGATAGGTAAAGGGGTGTTACATTATTTATATGTCACAATGAAATTATGGGGGAAGTTTTAAAACATACCCCATCATTAGGAATTAAAAATAAAAGGTCACAACATAGGGGAGATTCTTGAACAAAAGTGAGAGAAAGGATCCCTTGCCTTATACTCGAAGGTGTTCTTGATTGTTCTTAATGACCTGAATAATCAAATTTAGCTTCATTAATTAATAATTATAGAACCTCATAAACATATAATTTACATGTTATTACCTTATTTTGTTCATTAATGGCCTTTTTGATGGTTTAAGAGATTAAATTTTATTGTTTTGGTAGCATTTTCTTCTTTGGTTTTCATGATATGTTTACTTGTATTCTTGAATGGATGTTTGTTTGAAATATGGTTAAATATACAGAATTTTTAATATAAATTTTTAGTTATATTAAATAGATATAAATTATCTTATAATGATTATGGTTATATACAATGAGGATGACTCATTTTATGAGTTAAAATAAACGCTTGGATTTGGCTTGGCAGTTTTTTGCACAATAAACTTGTTTTGTATTATTATTCCATATTATGAATGTGTAAAGATTCCAGAACATTAATAAAGATAAAATACATATATTATGACCTTTTTCAACCATTGAAAATGTTTCAGGACTATTATTAAAGATAGTAATGAAAATTTAAAACCTATCTTCCTTGAGTGTGATAAATTTACACATCTCGGACGGTGTTTTCATTTATTGTATAAAATGAGGGGAAAAGGAGAGATTATGATGAAATATTCCATTATCAAAATGAAAATACAGTAAATTTAAGTTAATGGAATTATCATGGAATTTGGATGAGTGGAGGTGATAAGGGAGAACAAAAGAATGAAACTTTGTAGAAGAAATTGAAAGAAAAGAGAAGAAAGGTTCACCTCTTGAGTACTCCTCCTTGAGAATCTCCTTAAGGCCTTTGTTTTTGGCCTTTTGGTGAGACCAGTTTGTCTTGGACGTGGGGAGAGGACTTGGGAAGAGTATTTGGAAGAATTTAGGAAATTATTGAACCTTAAATGGTGTGGGAGGAAGAGGGGTCGAGGGTTGTTTATATAGTGGAGGGGAGAGAAGTTTTCTTAACTTTATAATCATTATTTTATTATTTCCTCTTAAGACAACCAATAGTGAGTATTCCATGACCAAGAACAATAATATATTCATGTGACTTCGAACCAATTGGTCTTACATCAACAGATCATCATCAATGACTCAATAAATTTCTTTATTTAGCATTTATCGTAAATTGTCGCATTTTACTATTCATCAAAAATTTAAGTATTTTAGAAAAATCCCAAAAATTCACCCTAACCATTTTTCAATGTGTAGAATCCAAAAATAAAGTTAATTTTTCAAAAATAATTTTCTAAATATTATGAATTAAATATTTAATTATAATTATTTTTTAATCAAAAAATATAAACACTTAAAATATCCATCTACATTTTTAAGGTGCCTAAATTCATTTATACCTTCAAGGGCATGGATACCATTCATAAGATTCATATTACTTTTCATAAGGGTAAGTTACTATTCATAAGGGTTTGTTACTATTCATAAGGGTAGGTTACTATTCACTGAAAATTATGTTAATTTTATCAGACTCTAAATATCATCTTGAACACAACCGTGTATGTCAGATTTTTTAAATTCAAATTGCAGAGTTGGGAAATTTAAGTTTAATGGATAGGTTATGGATATCCCCTATAATTAACCATGTTTTTTTCCATATAGGATCAATGATTTGTGAAATATAGGCTATAACTAGAATGAATTTAAGAGAAACATACCATGAAGTGTTTGGGGTGCCACATTCCTTGATGGTAGTAAGCTCTAGAGTGTCTGGTAAGATGGCTTAAAAACATAATCATTCCTTAATTTATATGATATAATTACAATCATCTTGGTAACTTTTTATACATATATATGGTTTTATTAATGGAACAACCTCTTCCATGTACAACAATTCAACACCCAGTCATTTTATTAGGGTCACCAGTAGCACATTGGGATTTTGGAAAGTTCATAAAGTATCTTAAATCTATAAGAGAGTCTGGGATTAGGAAATAATTCCCCCCCCCCCAAAAGGGGTTAAAAATCCTAAAATCTCATCCTCTCAACCAATTTATGTTCCCATGAATTGTTGGGTTTGAAATTATGAATAGAAATATTCCTTTGAAAGGTTGTCTCATAGCGCATTATAGATATGGGAGCCTTTTGGAATTTCAGTTAGAGACAAAAACATTGAACTTGAGATGAATACTTTTGGAACACTAGTCACAGACCACATTTTTCAATAAAAAATATTATCAGTAATTTACTTCTTATATCCATCCGTGATATTTTTTTACATCGTTGTTCACATAGGTGGTTAGACCAACTCAAACATGAACATAACATAATTAATAGATGATTATGAATTCATTTAATCATAATATCATAATTATAGAGGGATTTTTATATTTTTAAGTCTTATTAATGCGAGGAATTGTAATTTAAGATATTTATAAGAACTTTCAATGGATACTAAACTACTACATAGTATAAATATTATGTTTTCCTCTGAGTACACTCGTTTAAGATGGTTGGGGTTTATAATGATTGTTTGTTGCTCATATTATTAAAATTTAAAAAAAAAATCTTACCAAAATCCTTTTAATTATAGAAATATAGTATTTATCAATTAAACACATTTTCATGACTATCCAATAATCTTACTGATGAAGAATAGAATACATCATACAATGGAGGTGATAATTTGTATGTATACGTGGATTATTATTTCATTATCTAATTAATGGGAGATAATTATAATATACTTTATTATTTATAAATAAGTAAAATGTAATAAATTTCATATTTATTTATAGAATTACAAATTAGGACCATCCATTTAATGTGGTGATGGTAAATTAAACATGACGCTTCATTGGGGAGGTATTCCACTCATACACATGAAAGTCATTTTTGTTTTAATTTAGGTAAAAGAGGAAAGGTGGTTAATGATTATATCCATATATTTATAAAATTATGTATAAAAATAATACAGATGTCATTATATAAGTATGTGTTTGTTTGTTGAAAATTAGGAAAGAAATGAAAACATAAATGAAAATATTTTTCTTCACATTTATAACTTAAGGTTTCCCTTAGAGGACTCCTTAGAAATGGATGATCACGACTAAATTCATATTACTGAAAACAAATAATGTTGAAAAAGATTATAGGGGAAGGGAAACGGGATCATTTCATAAGGAAATAGTAATTTGGGATTGGTATTGAAGGGTTGGTGAGACGAACCATTTTTAAGTGGTAAGAATGTCATTTTTTAAATATTACTACTTAAAATGAAGACATCGGATGATTTGCTGGTTAAAAAGACTCTAAAAGGGAAAATAATGGAGTGAAGCTATATTTTGGTCATCCTAGACCTCTTCAACATAGTGAAAATATATTATTTTTATGTTTTTATTACTTTTACCCATTTTTTTTATCCTTTTAACCTATTAGATTTTACTATAGTAACATGTTTTACCAAAATAATTCTTTTTATTCCTAAAAATTAATACAGATGGTCTTATAGGAAAGGTATAATCATTAATTGGACTGATTGAGAGGATAAGTAGTTGGAAAACATGGATGGAACATTCCTTTATTATGGTATTAGTGGGGTGGGAGTTAGGAACTCGAAAACCATCAAGCATTCGACACTCAAATAAAGTAATTGATGAGATCTCATCCTATACTCACAAAAGCAAGGTGGAACCATAAAGCACTACATTTGATGCACCAATAGAGGAAATAAAAAGTAGAAAATTGTACATTGATACATTTAAAACACAATTGTGAGACCATCCAGGATGTAACCTTATTGTATCCTTGAACTTTCTAATATATTGTAGTAAATTGACACCCACTTCACAAGATTATTTCAATCATAATTCCTAGTTGTTTTGGATTTAATACATTCCCAAAATAGGGTAATAATATAAATCAATAATTTTTTATGGATTTTTTTTTATGGTTACAATAATATATAGAATCAATATGTTAAATTAATCATGCCAATAATCTATTAAATTTTATGTTTTCACATACACAATGTTATCTTAAAAAATATTTTAAGATTGAAAGCACTCAATCACTTGACACCTAAACTTATGGCTCACCCCATTCGATTATTTATTCAGATATTGATATAGTTAATAATTTGGTTCATGATGTATATATTGATGAGTTAAAAGTAAAAGAAAAATAGTGGGACTAAAAAATAGTTATACACCAAACACACACACATGAATAGTGAAGAGAGTTAAACTCACACTTTGAATTGATTGAGAAAATAAAAAAGGGAATTGTGTTATACATAATATAAATTTTTTAATTAATATTAAAAAATAGATAGTGGATGAGGGTAGGAGATAATTAAAATTAAATAAGAATGAAAATTAAAATTAAATAATAGTTAAAGATACATGATTAAAATAGAAAACAAGCAAAAAAAATGTGAAATTTAATGTGGATGAGATGTATGTCTTATTGAAACTAGTGTATGGAAATCCCTAATTGTACTTTGGAAAATCCATGTTAATTATAATTATCTTCCTTCAGTGCTGAATTTCCAACACTTAAATAGAGAAGAGGGGAAAGAATTTATAGCCCATGGTGGTGGAATATTTTCCCTCCAAAACTACCCTTCATGTTGGATCAACCTTTTTACCAAGAATAAATGAAAACACCGAGATCTAATATTTTTACAATATGTTGATATGGACATTTAGAATTCTCCCTCAAAATTGTGAGTCCATTGAATATTTATAGCCAAAGGTATGGAATTTTTTCTAAACCATATTATGTTCTTCAGTTTTATTCATAATTTTTTAATTCCCACAATATGAATGGAATTCGGGCTCAGAATATCCCTCAAATCCAAAAAAAATCTTCTAAAAAAATAGAGCCTATATTTTTTAATTTCTTCAAAAAAAATTCATCCCAATTGGAAATATATATGTGGATAAAAGTATATAATCTTAAGATGTTTTCAAATCCAGGATATAATTGTAGTTTGAAATTTCATACATAATTTAGGCTGCTTATTAATTGATTCAGGCCATAAAATTATTAACCTTATTTTAATGGAGTGTTTATAAAATTATGGTTGAGTATAAACGAATTTAGACATCTAGATTGAGCCTAGAAAATAGAACATCATAGATGTTCCATCAACTATGGACGATTCATTGGTCCTTATTGTGTGATCCATATGGACCTCTAAAGGGCCAAATTAGGCAAATATACAGCTAAATGATTTGTTGGAATTTGAATCGGGGTCACTAAAAAACACGAATGACATCATTTTTTTGATTTAATTTAATATATAATTAAAATAGTAAATTTTTGGGTGATTGAAAAAATACAGATAGTGGTCTGTATATATGTTTATGATCAATAAATTAACATTTACTATAAAATATTCATTCTTCAATGAAAATTCAATGATGAGAGTAAAATAAAATTATTAATAAATATTTAATATCAATTTAAAAACACTTAATATAGTTATTTACATAATGATAATATATATATATATATATATATACTATGTACTTAATAGTAGAGTTACAATGAAACACACACACACACTGCACACAAATAGGGCTTGAAAGGTAGGTAATATCCCCCTGAAGGGACAACCCACCAATCAAGACCCTTTTTATTTATTATATAGATGTATATATATATATATGACCACATTCCATTATATGTATTTAGTGTATGAATACTCAGTTATCATGGAGTATTTTTCCCATTATTAAAGCATCTTCTCGCCATTGTCCTTGCAACACAAACACTACTACACCTGTCTATGAAACCCTAACACTGAAACACTTGTGATACCATTAGTGTCACCACTTACATGACCAACAATAGTTTAGTGTATAATCACTAGAATTTTATCCTCATATATGACCTATTGTAAAAGTCCCTATGATCAGCCTCTATTGCACGATCCACACAACTATATTGCCAGACCCAGCACCCACCATCTCGCTAGACATCATGCCACATGGAATTTTACACTGTGAAATCTATGATAAATCCCACATAAGACCATATACCACCATGATTATTTATGCCACACATTTTATCCATACCACCTCCCCTTCTTTCGAGTGAGGGTTCTCCACTCCCATCGCCTAGTGACAACAGTTGTGGACCATTGTCTCAACTATGACCTTTTTTCTTATCTGCACTATTATCATTGTCATTAACTTATGTTTATCAAAACCCTCTAGATTTTTTTTCATATATAGTATTCTGGTGTATCCATAGTAAATTGTTCCATCATCCCTTGCAAATCTGATTAGTAAGTAAAACCTCCATGTCTGTGTTATGTGTCTCTACAATGAGACCTAACTGTAAACACAACACCAAATTCAAAACTCTTCCATCAATAAAAGAAAACTATATAAAGATAAATAATTCTCTAGGGACCTACCTAAACTATCAATTAGTGGCCAAAATCAAGTTTCATGCATAGATACGTGTGGGACCATAAAGTACTATAATCATAGAAAGCCCCACAAAGTGCCTTCCTAATTGAATTAGTTGTCCTGAAATGAAAGACCAGTGGGATTTGAAACCTAGACAACTAGATGAATCCGGGGTGTGTTTACCACTCAACTAAAACCTCATCTATAACAAAATAATATAAAAACAAAAATAATTAGTTTTCACTCACCATTGAATATTAAAATTTTATTTTCACCAATTAGGTGACTTCCTATTTAGTTCACTCATTCATAAATAATTCCACCATAATTTTTTAAGATAATAATGTTTCAAAAAAATAATTTTCAAGTTCAAATTTTGAATATGAAAATGTAGGAAATAATATCTAACACCTTTCACAATGATGTCAAGTATAATCATGGAGATTCACTAAATTACTGAAAAAATGTGAAAATCATATATTTTTTAAGAGGCCTCATATTTTATTCCATGTTATTAATTTCACAAGAATTAAGAGGTAATTTTTTAGGATTTTAAATTTTATATGGGAAGCTAGGGATATAATGAAAAAGGGAGAAGAAATGATGTGGAAACACTGACATGGAGAAATCAATATGAAGTTTTAGAAATGTTCCATCGAAGGATATGGAAAAAAATATTTACATGTGAATTAAAATATGAATGTATACACAAATTAGATATAAAATTGGAAGAGGTAAAAATTAAATTTTTTATTAAATAAGAAAAATCTCTCAATTAAAGAAGAAAACATAATTCTAGTGTTATTTCATCATTTTTTTCTTTTTTCACTTTTTTCTTCTTTTTTAAAAATATGATCAATGAAAAAATATCACACCCATATCGCAACCTATGTTTTCTCACTTGGAGACACTAATTTCAATAGTTATAATGGGATAAATGTTTGAGGAAGATGTATTTTTTACCTGGCCAAGACACAAACCACTCTTCTTATATATTTTTTTTGATTTTATTCACTTTTTTAAAAAAAATAACACTTTTCAATACCCTATTTTAAAATGAAATAAATATATAAAAATTTTAAAAACTCATGAAATGAAAACCTCTCCCCACGCATAAAAGGATTATTTCCTTCAATCATATATTGACACATTAAAAATCAATGAAATTATACCCAAAATGAAATCCATTCCCCTAGACATAAATTTCAATAAATAAAGAAATGATAAATCCTTGTAGATGTTTGATGGGAGATGGGTTTTTTATGTAATTTTTCTATAAAAAAGTGTTTAATAGGATTGAAGGGGATTTCAAATGTAGAATCAATGTAAGTGTAATGGGAGGATATTTGTCTATTTTGTATCTCATGTAGGTAAAAGATTGCCTCTATCATTTTAATGCACACCATGTTGTGAAATTTATGTTGAAGGTAAAAAAACTAAATAATAAAAATGGGGGGGTAGAGACACAGAAAATATAAAGATGGTTGTAAGTGATCCTATAATGAAAGTAGAAAATTTTATATATAGTAGTGGAAGAATAATTTTCCAATAAAAAATTGGGTATCCAAAATAAATTAAAAGTGACACAAAACTTTATTATCCATTTTTATATTGAAAAAATAAGATGTTTTTAGGGGGAAAATATTTGGTGTCATCAAAAAGGTTAGAAAAAAAATCCAAATTTATGGTGATTAATTTCAAAAAAAAATTATTCAATTTTTTTAAATACTCACCTACATAAAAGAGAAAGAAAAAAATGGATTGATTAATTAAGTGGTAACAAAATGAGAGAGCAGGTGATGATGAAATTGGAATAATACAAAAGGGAGAGAAAGATATAGAATGGGATATAGAGATTTGAGAGGGAATAGGAGAGGGAATAGGAGAGGGAATAGGAGAGGGATAGGTAGTTAAAGGGAATGTGGTGCCCTTAGGTTTGGATTTGGAGGGTCTCCATCTCCACCAAATATTGGGTCAGTGGAATTAGATGTTGTTTCTTGGGTTTTTTTCTCTTATGGTGATGCATTAACTGATGTAAATTAACTATGAATGTCTTTTTGGGAAAAGGGTTCTTGGAATTTCAATTCCCCAAATGGGTTAACATTTGTAACAATAAAAGGATACTTCCAACATGATTTAACATTAATTAGGTGAATTTGAAATCATGAATTGAATATAAGTACCTTTTAACCTTCCTGAAATTCCTATTGATGGTTTTTTTATCATGGAGTACCTTAGATTTTTCATTGTAGAGATTATAATTATCACAATTATCAAGTCACAGTTCCTCCAGGTCAGCCAACAATAATAATCTATCATCACCAAATTATTCAAAATAAAAGTTAGAGAGTTTCAAAACATAAAATTAATTATGTTTGATTTCAATCGGTGAATAAAATTATTTATAAAAAAGAATAAAATGATACATTCTAATTTGTGTTTTATAGGGGTTCTGAAAATCCCAAAGTTCTTCATTGTTTCTATCTGGATAGTCTTTTATAATGGGTTAACAAATATCTCATACAACATTTTCATATCTCTATTAGATAGCTCATAAAGGATATTTTTTGTGGGTGATATTAAGTTAATGTTTTATATAAAACCCCTTTAGTTTTAAAATATATTTCAATGTTTTATTATATAATTGTGTTCCAATGTCACTTACCAAGGCATGCGGAGTTCCAAATCTATGGAAAATGTGGTTTCTTTGAACTCACTAATAGTATATAAAATATCCTCTACAGTGGGTTTGACCTCAACCACAATAGAATCATGTTCATCTATAAGAATAATGTAGGGTAATCTATTGGAATGGGGGAATGATCCCATGAAATAGATACCGCAAACATCGATGATCCCATAGTTGATTAAATGATTTTTGTACATTTAATTTATTTTTAAAATTTTTCAAAAAAATTGGCAAGTGGGAAAAGATTTAAAAACTCATTTTAGTCCCTAAAGAGTGGATCATAGAAGAATCAAGAGTTAAGGACTTTTCATGAGGTTATTTTTGGGCTAAAGGTGCTACCACTAGGCGTTGATTGGAATAATTCCTAGATGGAGGAATGTTAATCTTCCAAAAAAAATACCATTCACCATGCTAGAACAAGTTTTATAAAGTTTATTATCTTCCCAAAATAATTATTTTGAGTTACTATTCAATGTATCTTTTTTTCACTTTATTTATGGAAAAGCACCCACAACTAAATAATTTTCAATCTAGGTCTACCATAGTAACATTGGAGTGAGATATGAGAGGTGTTTATTTGGATATTCATGATAAATTATTTTAGAATGAGATGGATTATAAATTCTACATATGTTATCAAATACAAGGTTTTCCATTCCAAGTATATCTTTTACATAGAAGTCAAAATCTTGTAATATTAGGATCCATATTTTTAACCATGGTTTGGAATCAATTTTCATGTGTGATAACATTAAATTTGAATGTTATGTAAATATAATTATTTCATAACCTAATAGATATATCTATGATTAATTAAATTAAATAACCAAAACAAAATGTTCCTTTTTAATGAAAGTTTAATGAGATTCTGTTCAATCCAATGTTTTTAGGCTTAATTGATCATATGGTGATTATTATCTCTATATTAACCATGTTTGTCCCCAAAATCCATACAATAAGAATCACTCATCAATTAAAAGGGAATAGACCAATATATGGGTTGGTTTATAAAGTAATATTTAAGAAAATATATTTTTTTAATGGAGATCTATTGTAAGACTCATCAAAATGGAATGTAAAATCATTCTAGAGTATTCAAGTGAGTGGCAGGGTAATCATATAATTTTTTTGGATTAATCTCAAATAGAAACCATCATTACAGAGGAATGTATGGATGTATTTATCTTTTGTAGGTTTTATAAGTGATTGTATAACCTCTGTCTTCGATGGATAAAATTAAATAACATACTGAGAAACTATGTATCCTAGAATCACTACTAAAAAAATAGCCCTTAACAGCACTAGAATATGCCATTATGAGTGGTAAAAAAGCACTGATAATTTGAGAATAGTTAAAGGATAAAATATTTAATCAATTCTAAAAATTTACTTTTAAAGGCCCCCATTAACAACGCAAAAAATATCTATTAAAAGGTTCCTTTAATAGTGATTTTTTTAACACTATTAAAGGCCCATTTTATCAGATTTTTTTAGCGCTTATAAATTATTCACTGATAAAGGGTATAGAAAAAAAATTTCCATGCCCCACCCACCCCTGTTCATTAGTTATTCCCACCCCCACCCCTTAATCTATGATTCCCCACAACTTTATCAGTTCTTTGGATAATCCCAACCTCATGTACGCACCCTTTCCTCCAGCATGTTTTGAACCCTAGACCTCCATCATATACATAAAATCCTTTTATACTCCAATATATTGTTTTGTTTAACATTTTATAATATATCTATATATTTATATATATTTCCTTACATTTTTTATCAATATATTTATATATATATATATATTAATAAATATATTTTATATATAAATATTTTTGATTATTTATTTATATAATTTAATTTTTTATGTGTGAATATATAAAAAATTATTATATATTGTTATCTATTTGATTATAAATAATAGTTTATTATGAATAATGAAAAATATTTAATACCATAATATCAATTGGAATGTAAGACCTTGGAATTAATTTATTCCTCACCAAAAAGGAAAATAATAGCCCCATAAATGAGCCTAAAAATTCATTGAATATTAAAAAAATCATGGTACGCTGACTAAAACCTTAGTTTTAGAGGATTTAGGGGCCTTTTAGCATTTAAAAATGTGATATAAGTTTACCTATGTCACTATGGGCATTGATCTCATTGAAAGCTTTGATTTGATATGTGTTATGGCTCAAACGGACACCTGAATCAAAAGTTATGGTCATTTGAAGTTTGAGTTATGTTTTCTACATAATTTAGATATTTTTTTATTTTTTTGATCGTTTATGTCTTAAAATTTTTATTAAATGATTATTATGTGATAATAATTATAAATTTATTATTTAAAATTAATTTTTTTACTTATTTTATATTTTATTTTTACTAAATATCTTAAATGTTAAATGTAAATTTAAATTTACCATATCTAAAACATTTTTCTAAAACATATATTATATATTTATATCAATATAAATAAATTTATTTATAAATATATTTATTTTAATGAAACATATTTTTTATGTATAATTTTATTCACGCTTGTAAAAAACCATTATAAAGAGGAATCTTTTATCAGCACTTCTAAATAAGTGCTCATAAACCCCTCCCTTTATTAGTGATTTTTTACAAGTGATGATAAATCCATCCCCCCCCCCCCTTAATAGCATTATTATTATCGATATTAAAGAACCCCATTTACAACTCTTTTTTAGAACTAACAAAGGGGGCCTTTAATAGAATTTTAAGCTATCTCTGTTAAATCCCAAGCACTGGATTAACCTAGTTTTGTATTAGTGAACAATCCTATTTGTAAACATGAATTGAAGATTCAAAAAATGAAACAGAAGGATATATTTAAAATACTTTATTAAGAACATAGAGAGTGAATTCAAGAAGGATACAAATGAATCACCATAAATGATAAAGTCATCCATGTATACCTTTATGAAATGATTAATGAATTTGGAAATGGTACCTACAATAGACCTCCTGAATGTTGCAAGATCATTTCCCATTCCAAAATATAGTTTATTAAATAAATATGTTCCAATTGAGAAAGTGAATATAGTATTCTTTTTGGCCCTAAGGGGTGATTGGAATTTAAAAGTAGCCAGAGTATTAATCAATAATGCAACAATGTGAATTTTTAACTAATAATTTTATAATTTTATCTTACAAATGAGGTGGGTAGTAATCTTTTCATGTTTTAGCATTCAACTTTCAATAATCGATGCACACATTCCATTTTTTACATTCGAGTTGTGATAACTTCTTCCTGATCATTTGGGATAATAGTTATCCCACACTTATTATATACCTATTGAATAAGACTAAACCATTCACCATCAGAAATTAGGTGGAAATATCATCTTGAATAATCTTGGTTAACACTTCAATAAAAACCTCACATATGAGTGGATTGTGTCTTATTTTTGGTTTTCTGATTATTTTGGATGATTTTTTTCAATGGATATGAGGCATGTAAAGGTAAGTGTCGGTTCTTGGTATGTAACCTTGGGTTTAATATAAGGCCTTTATATTTTCTTGAAAGACATGAACAATTTTGTACTCCTTACTTTTAGTAAATAAAATAGATACTATGACATGACAAGAATAAACATAGAAAGGTGATTCATACTTTATGTTCATAGGAAGGGGTTAAAGATTAGTTTCATCCTTTATTTATGAGAGAAAATACATAATAGAGGTTGTGCTTTTAGTTCATATTGATTAATTTCCCTTAGTATTGTCCAAGGTGGAATAGTAGAGATCAGAGGTGAGATGGGATTCCAAATACATTTCTATATCATTTAGATTGGCAGAGTGTATTAATGAAATATAAAAATAAAAATCTCTAATTATGGATTGGTTAATCATGTCATAAATTTCATGAACTCCTTTATCATTAGAATAGGAAAAACATGACGGAAAGGGTTCAATACACTCATAGAAGTGTCCTAAAAAACATTGATACAAAAAGAAGATTTATCATATGATGGTTATCAAATGGACTAATAAATATTGAATTTTACCGATTGGTTATGAACATACATGTATAAGATGCCTTTATGGACATTAATTTTAGTTTTTTCTATTATGAGGAATGGTGTGCCTAGAATTAAGGGATATCAAGAATAAGAAAACTCACCTTTTATGTCAAGGAAATATAATATAGTTGAGAAGATAGTATCATTATCCTGGATAAGGACAACCTTGATTATTACATCCAGAATAGAAGTGTTTTGATAGGATAACTAAATGAGAACACTATTTGAGTGAATGATATAGAGACCGTGGTTATAGAAGAATAATTTTATCATGAAATTTATTGATGCCCTTTGGCCTATTAGTAAAAACTCAAAGTTGAAACCTTATATTTGTAATGGAATAGAAATGTTCTCTATACCATTTCACATAATGGGTATTAATTGGTGGGTAGAAACATATTCAATGGCCCTAATTTGTATCTTATGGGTGCAAATTTCTATAAGAAACATTGTATACATAGGAAATTATTTATTAGAATATAAGAGGGGAATTTTAACTTTGATGCTTCTGAACATCTCAGAAATTTTATAATCAAGCCCAATGGGAATCATATGCTTAAGTACTACTTTAGAAAAAGTAATAGGGTTCCCTATATTAATATACATAGGTGATAAGTAGATTTGTGTTTTTTTCTTGATTTTTATTATTTTCCCTTTCTATCACAATAATTGCATGGAATTTTTTTGATTTTTCATGAGGCATATGAATTTTATGTCTTCTTCAAAGTGAAATTAGACATAAATTACCCTTGGGGTTGGGTAATGGTTAAGATGATACTTAAGAAGAAATGGATTTTTGTTACTAACATAGGTGGGTTGAAAGTTGATGAATTTGGTTTTTAATGTTTTTAGGATATAATGGGTGAAGGATGAAATATCATCCATAACACTTCCCCCAAATTTTGTAAAAGTGGAGGAATGTACCATAATGGTATTGCTTTGATTTGGGTTATTGATAAATATATTGGATTGTTTTGGTAATTGTGAAGGCTCACTATGATTGTGGAAGCCAAGAGAAGAAGGTAGAGGATTTCTCTATTAAGTTTTAGGGGAAAATGGATCATTTGTTGGAAGTAACTATAACAATGACATTTTTTTAATTGGTTTATATTTTGAAGAGGTAACTGAGGGGGTATGAGAGATGGTATCACAATACCTCAAGCCTAGTAAATTTATAAAAGATAATAGATCATAGTGGGATTTGTTGGTGTTTGAAATGAATGTATATGATTATTTAGGGTTGGTGTTTCATAGAGTATATACAGCATTGAGGTCCCTTGGACTAGAATAATCTAATGGATCATCCTATAGTTCCAGACATGTTTTATCTTAGTGAGTGGGTGAGATATAAATTAAATATTTTTTGACCTGTCTAGAGAACATATATCATGGAGAAGATGAGGTTGGGGCATTGGTAGCCTCAACTAGTTGTCTAACAAGTCCAGTATTCTCAATCATCCGCTCCTAAATATCATTGTTATCTATGTATTGATTCTATTGGAATTTTTTTACTTGATTATTTCCTTGATTATGTAATTTTTATGACATTACATCCATGTTTCTTATGATCTCTTATGCATCTATAATAGTTTTGTCAATAAGATCACCTCCAATTGTGAAATCAATGAGAGATCCCTCCATATCCAATAACACCTTATAGAATTATTTGATCAAGAGTTTTTTGTGATTTTATGTTGTGGGAATGTTTCCATAATATTTCTTTACCTCAAATAGTATTTTTGTAGTGATTCAATACGAAATTAGTAGATACCACTAATTTCCTTTCATGTATAAGATGTTTGAGAATCATAGTATAATTTATCTAAAAGTCTCTTCATGTCATTCCATAATTTTATGGAAGTAATAGGGAGGTAGTAAATCCATGATTTAGAATATTAAAATATGGAGAAAGGTAAGGATCAAAAGTTTATATGTTCTTTAGAAACATTTTGAGGATTTATAGTATATAATAACATTTGGAAATATTTGAGGTGAAGATGGGGATCCTCACTGTCTAGACCATAGAGATGAGGAAATAGTTGAATAAAATTTTATTTTATTTTAAAATAATCTATGATGTTTTTATATTGAATACCAAGGGGTTGGTAATTCATGTCAAGGTTTTTTAGTTCTTTAAGGGTTCACTCCTAGGATTTTCCACATCTAGACTAATTGGATGAGAAATGAGTTGGTCTATAGAGTTTTAATTATAATTTAATGATTCCCCTAATTTGGTGAAGAGTTTTGTTTATTTCAAAGTCAAAAAAAATCCAATGGATTTTTTAGGAGGATACATGTAATTTGAATAAATTTTGAAAGGATGAGGAAGGAGGGGTTTTCTTTGTGTTTTTTATATTGATTTATTTTTATTTTTTTATTTTATTTTTTTATTTTTTTATTTTTTTACCAAAATTAAATATAACCAACTAATAATTCCACTATACCTAGTAATGTAACTATATAAAGTGTATCGTATAATATTATATTGATCTTTAAATGGTCTGGTGGTCTTCTATAATGTATATATTAGCACTATATTTGAATCCCTAGTGATGGTACAATATTTTAGAGTTAATGGTTTTTTTCATTTTCCTTTTTTGAAATTGGGGGGTGGTTGTTTGCAGAGCTTAGGAAAAATGATTGATTGTGAGTTTAATTTCTAAATTTAATAAATATTGGTCTTAATTCATTATTATCTATGTATTCTTATGATACCCTTAATCAATCTGATATATTACATTAAATTAACTCCCACTTCACCAAATGATTTCGATCAGAGTTCCCAATTTTTTTTGGATTTTATCAAAACCTAAAAAAGGGTTATAATCTCAATATATATTTTGTATGGAATTTTATTTATGGTTCCAATTATCCATTTAATCCACATGTTAAAATAATCGTGTCAATAATCCATGAAATTTTTTGTTTTAACATACACAATGATAACCTAATAAATATTTAATAACTAAAAGCTCTCAATTAGATAACATCACCAAATTTTGAATCACCCAAATATATGAATTACTCATTAATTAATATGTTTACTATTATGGTTTTTGATTTATATCGTTCTTAGTAAAAAATAAATGAAAAATAATTTGAATAGAATGGATTTGTTTACTGAAGAAACACTTGATTGGTGGAGAGAGCTAAAAACATGTTTTGGATTGAATGAGAATCTGAAAAAATGGCATGGTTTTCAACTTGATTAAATTTTCTTTCAGAAATATAACATTACACAATTGAGGTTTTATGAATACTAGAGATGATTAATATGAAATATTAATTACAATACAAATGAAATTAATGTGAAAGTTATAGAATTATAATTGAAAAATGAAAAAAAAATGAAATGGAAAGTGGAGGAGAGGTTTCACTTGTTTAAATAGGTATATGAAAAGTTCTCCCTAGCCTTTGGTAAAGATATGTTCATGACAATTCTCCTCGTTTTGTGTAGAAATTACCAACCCTTGAAAGGTGAAGAGGTGAACGAATTTATAACCCAATGTTGTAGACTATTTGCCTCCCAAAACTACCCTTCATGTTGGCATGATAATTTTACCTTGAATAAAGAAAAATATCAAGAACTACCCTTCTCCAAATATGATGTCATGACTCGTCCCCTAAGTCCCATGTCGTGACTACTCCAATCCCTCCTTCCATAGGCTAGGGGTTGGTGACTAGCACTGAAGGTGTATTCCCTAAAACTAGGAATGCATTGCCTTTATAACCTATAAGAACACGCAACAAAGAACATAGAAAGATAAAAACTCAAGTAAACTGAATAGAAAATAGAGTGAGTACAGTAAGAAAAAGGGTCTAGAATACAAGCCCAACTGGAAAGTACAAGAAACTAAAAGTACAAGTAAACCGGAACAGCTCCTGTGAACACCCGCCAAGGATCCTACTAGAAGGGTAGGTACAGCTCTCGATCATTCGTTACTGCGGTATTCCAAGTCTGAGGTCCACCTCCGAGATACCTCCAGTCCTGGTACTCACGTCCTCAGTTAGCATTGTCCATCGTCTGCACCAAACACAACGAGATGCGGGCATAGCCCGTTCAGGGGTGAGTATAACGATACTGATTAGGGACCCCGAAACCCTCAAGGTCTCAAAAAATCCACAAAGGATAATCCACGATGCATGAAATCAACTGACAACCCTACTTAGGTATATGCCCATACATATACCTAAGTTATCAAGTATACCCATCTTAATCATGAGTAATCACATAGTCCAACTCAAAATCCCAAATCTCAATTGTTCCACAAAGGAAGGAATAACACGAAGGTAAGTACCACACATGTACGCCACACAAAATAATACCACCAAGGTATTACCATGAAGAAAAAATACCACAAGGTATTGACTCAGATCACACCAAGTATAACTTAAGTACAGTAGTAGAGCTGATTAGATGTAACTACTGAATCATCTTACTCTGTTAAGAGGTAGACCCACACAGGATCTCTTGGTGCTGACCCACACAAGATCGCTCGATGCTGACCCGCACAGGATCGCTAGGTGCTGACCCACGCAGGATTGCTAGGTGCTGACCCACATAGGATCGCTCGGTGCTGACCCACACAGGATCGCTAGGTCTTGACCCACACAGGATCGCTAGGTGTTGACCCATAGAGGATCGCTCGGTGTGGACCCACACAGGATCGCTCGGTGTTGACCCACACAGGATCGCTCGGTTCTGACCCACATAGGATCACTCTTTATTCTTCATATCACAGCCAGCTACTGGGTTCCCGCACTAGGCTTGCTCGTCGCTAGAAGGATCCGCTCCTCAATCCACTAGTTGATACTCCAACTTCTCCTCAATCCACTGGTTGATGCTCCAACTACCACGAAGTATCACGAAGAGATATCTCAAAAGACTGCCATGTCATAGGGGTCTCAAAGCAACAGACGGTGTGTCAATCGGATGCCCGATCTGTAAGTTATTAGCCTTTTAGTCCCAAGGGCCCAGTTGGATTTGTGCTCGATCCAACCTGACCGTATTCCAACATTATCCAAATATTATGTGGGGTAGACTCAAAGGTACTATCTTTCTCCAAGATTTATGGCGCCACTAACGGTTTATCAAACAGACGTCTGGTGCCAAAGTTATGGCCAAAAGAGCGTAAATGGGTCATAATGGGTTAGGTTCTGGTTCGACCCGGTCATATCGAACCTGACAGACCTAGCCTAGGTCAACCCAGTTTGGGATGACCCAGTCTGTCCCAGCCTGCTGGGCGGCCAGGCCTGCGCTGGGCAGTCCAGCAGGCCACGAGGGTCACGAGGGGCAGTGGAGGGTAGCGCGATGTTGCAGCGGCCATGAGGGTCGTGTGAGGCCGCAGGGGCTATGGAGGGTGGCGCGATGCCGCGAGGGCCGTGAGGGCAGTGCGAGGCTGTGGGGGTCGTGAGTGCTGTACGAAGGCCGCGGGGGTCGCGTGGGCAGCGCGATGCCACGGGGCCGCAAGGCCGCGGGACGGCACAGACAGCCGTGGGGTGGTGCGGAAAGCTGAATGGTGGTGAGGCCACAAGGCAGTGTAGCGAGCCCACGGGGTAGTGCAGTGAGGCCACGGGGCAGCTCGGTGAGGCTGCCTACGGGCAGCGGTGGCCGCAGAGCAGCGCTGTTGCACTATCGCCTTCATCGCAGTCGGTGGTGGTGTCATCCACTGTTCTTGTGTCCCTTCGTTATTGGTCACAGACCTCCTCCATCGTGGAGAACACCACAAATCATCACAATAATTTTGGAGAGGATGGGAAATGTTTGTTTGCCCCGCACTCTCCACATTAGAGCGGTAGCTAGCAGTTATAATCTCTCTTTGAATTACGAAGAGTCGTCAAGAACGAAAAAGGGAAGAATTTCAAACAACCACCCTACCTCATTCTTTTGATTCATTGAAGATTGTCTGCAGGGAAAGAGATGATGTCGTTGGGAATAGATGGATGTCGGTGATGTTTTGACGTTGAAGATGTTCCTCATCAACGAATGTCCTGAAGAAGAATTTGGATTCGAAGTTGGTGTTCTTTGTTGTCGTTCTTCGTTGCAGAGCTTTCTCCCAAGGCTTCTTCATTTGCCAACGATTAATTTCCCCCAACCCACCAAAGAGAAAAGGTATCCACTATAATAAAAAAATTTATCATAATTTCAAATTGGAATAATTAATTAATTGAGTTGGTATATTAATTAAAAAGGGGGTGGCATAATTAATCAAGGGTAAGTTCAAGAGACTTCCCCTCATTTAAGTGAGAGGCTCAAAGGGGTTTTAATATCGGGTGGTCCCCACCACCAAAACCTCTCATGGGAGGTTTTAGGTTCGGTATTCCCCACCTCTATAACCTCAAGGGGAGGTTTAATTCTGGTGGTCCCCACCTCTCAACATCCACAAGAATTTTCAAATAAAAATAAAAAAAATGTTACACAATTTTATTTTTATTTTATTCTTCCACGAATATGTGAAAAGCTAAATTCTACCCTCGACCTACTGCGGTCGAGGTAAAGTTCTCCTTAAGCAAATATCGACACTACAAGTTCAACAGTTCCCTCGAATTTCAATTCTGACCACTGGTTAAAAATTTAGAAAATCTCGCTCGCACGTTTACTGAACGTACCCGAAATAATGTTCAAAAATTCATTCTGGGAACTCTGGGCCTTGGAATCACGTTCCGTCAATTTTTTCGGACTCGTAAAATTCCCATATATTAAAAAAACATGGAATTTTCAAGTCTTTACATTCTTCCCACCTCAGGGCTTTACGTTCCCATAAGAAACATCACAAACTAGGTAAACAAGTAGGGGTACAGAGCACGTATATGAGCCTCTCGTTCCCATGTGCTCTACTGGAGGTTCCCGTGCTACCAGCGAACACGTGAAAAGCGCATCCGATTTTCTCCTATCGATCGGTCAAATTTCTGATGCTCTACTAATGTGTATAGAAGCACTCGGGTCCAATCCTCAGTGATGATACTTTTTAATAGTCAATTGTTTTTAGTTGATTGTATTTTGATTGGGAGGTTTGTTTGTAGAGATTAAATGAAGTGATTAATTATTGGTGTTTGATTTAACAATTTGATAAATATTGGGGTGAGTTCATCATTAGGTAGTTAATCTTGTGATATCATTTACCTTTGCTTTATATTTCATTAAATTAACACCCATTTCACAAGTTGACGTTGATTGGAATTCCTAAGTTTTAATGCTTCAATCCAAGCCTTAACTTAACTAGGATTTTAACCTTAATAAGTACTTGATTTTGGTACTGTATTTATGGTTCAAATAATCCATGGAATCCATATGTTAAACAAAACAAGTCATTAATCCATGACAAGCTAAGTTCAATATACACGATGTTAATTTGAAAAATATTCACCGAGAAAAAGCTCTCAATCACTTAACATACCAAAATTATAACTCACCCCAATGAGAGATTTACTCAAACATTGAAATGATTATTAATATTTTTATAATGATTATGATTATAAATTAATAAGATAAGAAAAATAAAGGTATAAGAAAAGATTTTTGTGTCGAACACACACACAAGAACGATTATGATAATTAAAAACGAACTTTAGATTGAATGAGAAAGAAAAAGAAGAAAAGGGGATTAAAATGTATTTAAACTATTTTAAGAACATTAATATTAAACTACAGAAGTTGGATGAGAATAGGAGATATTAAAGAAGAAACTTTCATTAAAACAGAATTACAATAAAAGAGACTTACAAGATTACAAAAATGAAGAACACAAAAGTAAATGAAAAATAAGAGTGGAGGGAAGGTCTCTAAAGTGAAAACTTGAGTATGGAAGGTCCTATCAATACCTTTTCTAGGATTTGTTAATGCCAATATGTGCTCCTATATTCTGAAATGCCAACTCTTTTCAAGGAGAGGAGGGGGATGTATTTATAGCTCAATGTTGTGGGATGTTTGCATTCCAAAACTTCCCCTCCACTTGCATCGCCAATTTGATAAATTAGACAGCCGAATCTCGAGATATGATCTGCTTAAAAGATGTAGATAAATATCTCCTATGTCTAATCTGAAAATATGTCAGCCATTGGACTTAATGATCCAAATTTATGGCCAATTGATTAAACAAAGTTAATTTGTCCATTTCAATCCAAGCCTTTTGAAGTCCAAAATGTGAATGGGTTTTTGAATAGTAAGATGCCTTCAAATCCGAATTATTTCTTCAACAAAGTCGGCCTCATATATCGTATCTTTAATAATGAAAAACATAAGCTTGAATTGAAGATTACATCATGAGATATGTCATGAATAGTGTCTGGATTTTAATTCCTAGCCAAAGTGGTGGGCTGGACTTCAAAGCATTAGTTGGGCCCCTTTTTCTTGAATTTGGGCCCTAAAATTTATATCCATTACTCCTTAAATTTTTATACGAATTTTTGGGGAGAATTAATGAATTTTCACTTCTAGAGTGAGCCCAGTAATTCAATCTTCATGGATGGTCCAGTTTCTTCACAGATTCTATAGGCCTTCTTGTGTGGTACATATGAACCTTCAAATGGAAGAATTGGCTCATGATCCCTTCTAATGAAATGTTTTATATTGAATTAGGAATCCTAAAAAATAAGAACCAAAAAATTTGGATCAGTAGGGTGATATTTATAAATAAAATAGTAAACTGACTCAATTGGACTACTTCTAAAAATGTTCAAAAATTATACTTAGTATTAAAACATTAATATTTCACACAAAATATAAACATTCCATATAAAATAAGTAAAGGGAGTATATAATAAGTCATGAAAATATTAATAACATCAAATCCCACATACTTAGTCTTTTTCATGTCCTCATGTGCAACAAATATAAAAACATGACAAAATCATTTTCACTCACCAACAAATATTAAAATTTTGTTTTCTCCAATCATGGGAGGTTTAGACAATTTCACTCATCCATATTGAATTAATTCTCAAATTTTTACAGAAAAAATGTTCCAAAAACAACTCTTTTTTCATGCTCAAATTTAGAAATGGAAAATGTGGACACTCAAAACTCACACCTCTCAAGATGATAAAATTCATTTCTGGAGTTTCACTCTTTCACCAACCAAAAGTGAAAATCTTAGAGTTTGAAAGAGTTCTTATCTTCCAATACCTATCCAAAGTGAACAAGAATCAAGAGTTATTTTGAAGGGGTTTTTCTATGGCTATGAGATGGTAGGAATATAATGTCCAAGAGAGAGAAGAAGAGGGTTAAAACACCAACATGGAAAAATAAATTCACATTTTTTTTGAAATGAGACATGAAAGGAAATGGAAACAGATATTTATGAGGGAATGAAAATGTAAAATAAGACACAAAAGTGGAATTAAATATGAAGGGAATGAGAATATGGAATGTTTACAAAACACAAAACTTTTCCCAATGACATAAGAATATAATGCAAGTTTTCTTTTTTTTCTTTTTTTTCTCCTTTTTCAAAAGTTGAACTTGGAAAAGATCTCACACTCATATCTGAACCCATGATTGATCTCCTCACAACACTAATTAATTTTAATATTTATAACAAGATCAAAGGTTAAGGAAGAGTTATTTTTGACCTACCCAAGACACAACCCATTTTTTTGTTCTTTTTTTTATTTTTATTTTTTTTCTGAACACTTGTCAATAAATTTTACAAAATTACATTAATAAAAGTAAATTACATTCCCCAAAATACACTGAATTACAACCTCTCCCCCACACTGAAATGTATGCTTTCCCTCAAGCATATGATAACATGGTGAAATCAAAAAAGGGTACCCAAAATGAAATCTATTCCCCCCAAACTTAAATTTCAAAAAAAAATATGCAATGAAAATCCATGTTGATATTGGGTGGGATAAGGTATTGGGTTTGTAATGCGGCTAACAAAGAAAAGGTTTTCATAGGCTCAAAGGGGATTTAAAAAGGAGAATTATTTTAAGGGAAATGGGAGGCTATTTATCCATTGTGATTCTCATGTGGTTCTGAAAATGCCTCTATCATATTAATGCACACTAAAGTAGGAAATTCATATTGAAGGTCCACAAACTCAAGACTCACAAATGGGGGTGAAAAACACACATTTTGAAAAGATGTCCATAGGTGGCCTTGGTATAAAATCTAATGTTGTTCCTCATGGGTGGGGAAAATCATTTTCCAAATCAAAAAGTGAGCATTAAAATTTTATTGGTTTTGACACAATATTCTTTATCTAAAGTCATGATAAAAATAAAAAAAAATTGAGATGAAACCATGTCTTTTGACCCCACAAAATGCTTGGACAAAATTTGAAAATTTTAAGGTGAGTAATCATGATTTTGCTTTTCATATTTTTGTTAAATTATTATTTTTTATATTTATTAGGTTTTTTTAGTTTTTATATAAAGACACACCCACACAAAAGAGAAAGAGTAAATAAAAGGGTTTGATAAATAAAGTGACAAAAAAGAGAGGCGAAGAAGAAGAAAGAGAGAGAGAGAGAGAGAGAGAGAGAGAGAAATGGAAAGAGGTGCCCCCTGGTTTGGATTTGGCGGGTTGCTGTCTCCATCCGGTGGTGGGTCTATTGTGGATCTGATGGAAGTCTATGTGGTTCTAGGATTGTGGGATGTTACCTAAAAAATAAAAATCATTATCCATCTAAATAAAAACTAAAAAGAAATTAAAATTTCAAAAAAGTAAAATAAAACATGGGTTGCCTCCCAAGAAGCATTGCATTTATATGTCTACATCTAGATAGTTGCAGTGGACTACCCATAGTCTTATGGTGGCCACTGTATTTTCTCAACTCCAAAGTGCTTTTATAAAAACTTCTCCTTTGGGATGCCTGATTGTTCATTGGATAATTTATCCCCTTCCTTGATTTTGTGATTGCAATTAAACGGGGGTGGAAAAGGGCATATGACTATCATCCCTTTGGTCTTTAACGCGAGGAATGATTTTATCCACCAAGTGATGGTTTTCTATGCTTGGAAATTTAGGAAGATGTCTCAATTCTGATGGTTCATTTATGTAAGGATCAGATAACACTAAACCACAATATGAGATCCCAATTGTTTTTGACTCATTTATTTCATCATTTACTTATGTAGAGTGATGAAGATCAGTGGAGTCATAAAACTGAATAAAATTTTCAATATCCTTTTTTTAAATTTTTTTCGCCAAAGAATGGTAAATTTTAATATCACCAGTGATCACTTTATTAATTATGGAACAAATCTCACAACCTTCACTCCCATCGGGACAATATAAAGACATTGGTTTAGGATTCACCTCACATATAATAGAATTTTTAGAATCATGGATAGGAAATGATGAATGTTGGATAAACTAATATGAATCAACAAATAAGCATTATAATTCATTTTCCTCATTATCATCCAAGTTGGATAAGTGGAGGTCATAGGTAATATGAGATTCTAATGATTTTTCAAGATCCTTTAGATCAATGGAGTTTTCATTTGTAATGTCAACATCAACTTTTCCATTTATTACTTGGTTAATGAGGATGAAATATTCACAAAATCCTATATCAGTAGAAAAATAATAACATGATGAATTGGGATTCAGCACACTCTTAGAGAGAGTTTCAGAAGAATGGATAGAGAATGCAGATTCATTCTCTGATGGGTATCGCATGGATTGAAAAATATTTAACTTGACCAGTTGGTCACCAAATTCCATGGATAAGATGCCAGCATGGACATCAATTTTGGTTTTAGATGTCATGATGAAAGGCCTTCCTAAAATCAGAGGAGATTGGTAAGAAGTTGTCTCACCTTCCATGTCAAGGATATAGAAATCATTAGGGAAGGTAAGATCATTCACAGAAACAAGGACATCCTCAATTATTCCCTTAGAACTAGGTGTGCTTCTATTGGATAATTTAATGACAACACTTGTTGGATGAAAGGTACCTAGACCAAGGTTAGAGAAGATGGATTTTGGCATGACATTAATTGAGGCTCCTAGTTCTATGAGTGCATCATCAAAGTTGGAACTTCCAATTTTGGCATGGAACCGTAAAGGTCCCTAGATCTTTTCACTTTATGGTAATGTACTGTTGGGTGGAAACATTTTCAAAGGTCCTAAGTCGCCTCTTATGGCTACACAACTCCTTGAGAAACTTGGCAAACTTAGGAATTTTTTTAATGGCATCTAAGAGGGGAATGATGACTTCAAAAAGTCTAAACATGTTAAGCATTTCAAGATCGGGTTCAAAGGACTTATTTGGCTTAGAAATGGCTTGAGGAAAAGGAATTGGGTTCCTAAGTGGAATAGAATGAGGTGAGGGAATGGATTTAGGTTCCTTTTCATTTTTCTTTTTCTTTTCATTTTCTAGGTCAACATTCAAAGGGGGGTTGGAGTACTTATCTTGAGGCATATCAATTGGTTTTCCTGATCGAAGTGCAATTGCACTTATATTACCCTTGGGATTGGTAATGGTTGAGCTGGGAGTTGGGAATAATTGTATTGTTGTTGCTGGCTCAGGTGGGATGCAAACTGAACAATTTGGGTTTCAATGTTTTTGAGGCTGGAATGGGTGAATGAGGAATGATCTTCCACTGCACTTTCCCATAGTTTCTTAGAAGAAGAGGCTTGTCCATGATTGGGGTTACCTTGATTTTGGTTCTTTGGAAAGATATTTTATTGGTTTTGGAATTGGGAAGGATCACTAGGATAGTGGAATTCAGGAGGAGGATTGTTCCTTTTTTATTTAGGAAAAAAAGGATAAGGTTGTTGGAAGTTACCAACACCTTGAACATATTGAAATTGGTTTGGGTTTTTAGGAGGGAATTGAGGGGTATGAGAGATAGTATTACCATACCTCAGGCCTTGGTTATAGGAAGAAGAGAAGGGCTCAGAGTGAGGTTGGTTGACGTTTCTAATGAACTGACCTGATTGTTGAGGGTTGGGGTTCCACTGAACATATAATGCATTGATCTCCATTGGTCTAGATTAATCATATTTATCCTCTTGAAGTTGTGGTCATGTGTTAGTTGGATGATATGGGGAGCTATAGATTCCACAGTTCTTGATAGGTCCAGGGAACAGAGATTGTGGAGAAGATGAGGTTGGGGATTTGGTAGCCACATCTAGTTGTTGCACAAGACCTATAAGTTCACTCATCCACTCAGTCATCTTGTTCAAATCTATGGATTGATTGGCCTGGACTTGTTTTACTTGAGCATGTACTTGAGTATGGAATTGTTGTGTGTTTGCAGCCATGTTGCTTATAAGATCTCTTACAGCTATAGGAGTTTTATCAACAAGAGCACCACCACTTGTGGCATCAATGAGAGTTCTCTCCATAGCTAATAAACCCTCATAGAATTATTGGATCAATAGTTGGTTAGGGATTTGGTGGTGTGCACAGGTTGCAACAAGCTTTTTGAACCTCTCTCAGTACTCATGGAGCGATTCAGTTGGGAATTGACGAATACCACTTATTTCCTTTCAGATAGAAGCAGTACGAGAAGAAGGAAATAATTTCTCTAATAAGAGTCGCTTCATGTCATTACATGTGGTTATGGAACCAGGAGGATGTTAGTAGAGCCATGACTTGGCAGAGTCAGCTAGGGAGAAAGGGAATGCTTGAAGTTTTATTTGTTCATCAGAAACACCTTGAGGCTTCATGGTAGAGCACACCACTTGGAACTCTTTAAGATGAATATGTGGATCCTCACCGGCTAGCCCGTGGAAATGAGGAAGAAGATGAATCAAACCTGATTTGAGTTAGAAGTCAGCCTCTATGTTTGGATATTAAATACTAAGAGGTTGGTAATTCATATAAGGGGAAACGAGTTCTTTAAGTGTTTGTTCCCTAGGATTGTCCATATCTAATTCAATTGGTTGTACAAGGACTGGTTCTTGAATTATTTGATTATCTCTTATTTTCCTCTTAAGTTGGAAAAGTGTTCACTAAATTTCAGATTCAAACATATCTGAGGTATTGTTTGTGAGGCTATAGGGAATTCAGAGAGATGTTGGAAGAAAGAGGAAGACAGGTTTTTCTTTGTGTTTTTTTTCAGTTTATGATTTTTATGAGAAGGTGGGTTTTTATTTGTGTTTATTTATATTTTTTTATTTTTGTTTTTTTAAATAACCAAAAAATAATAACTACTTAAAGCACCATCCCCAACAACAGTACCATTTGAAAAGTGCAGCCAATTATCGCCTATTTATCGGTCAATGTTCTAATGCTCTGCTAATCTGTATAGCAGCACTCAGGTCGAATCCTCGGCGATGATACTTTTTAATAGTCGATTGTTTTTAGTTGATTGTATTTTTATTGGGGGGTTTCTTTGTAGAGCTTAAATGAAGTAATTAATGATTGGTGTTTGATTTAAAAATTTGATAAATATTTCAGTGAGTTCATCATTAGGTAGTTAATCTTGTGATATCCTTGAGCTTTGCTTTATATTTCATTAAATTAACACTCATGTCACAAGTTGACGTTGATTGGAATTCCTAAGTGTTAAAGCTTTAATGAAAGCCTTAACTTAACTAGGATTATAACCTCAATAAGTACTTGATTTTGGTAGTGTATTTATGGTTCCAATAATCCATGAAATCCATATGTTAAACAAAATAAGTCATCAATCCATGACATGCTAAGTTCAACATACACAATGTTAATTTGAAGAATATTCATCAAGAAAAAGCTCACAATCACTTAACATACCTAAATTATAACTCACCCCAATGAGAGATTTACTCATACATTTAAATGATTAGTAATCTAATTATGATGATTATGATGATAAATTAAGAAGATAAGAAAAATAAAGGGATAATAAAAGAGTTTTGTGTCGAACACACACACACGAACGATGATGAGAATTAAAAACAAACTTTAGATTGAATGAGAACGAAAAATAAGGGAAGGGAATTAAAATGTATTTAAAATATTTTAAGAACATTAATATTAAACTACATAATTTGGAATAGAATAAGAGATATTAAAGAATAAACTTTCATTAAAACAGAATTACAAAGAAAGAGACTTACAAGATTACAAAAATGAAGAACACAAAAAGTAAATGAAAACAAAGAAAGGAGGAAAGGTCTCTTAAGTGAGAACTTAAGTATGGAAGGTCCTATAAATACCTTGGAAAGGATTTGGTCGTACCAATATGTTCTCCTCTCTTATTAAATGCCAACTCTTGGCAAGGAGAGGAGGGGGATGTATTTATAGCCCAATGTTGTGGGCTGTTTGCATTCCAAAACTGCTCCTCCACTTGCATCACCAATTTGATAAATTATACAGCCGAATATCAAGATATGATCATCTTAGAAGTTGTAGATAAATATCTCTTATGTATACTCTAAAAATATGGCAGCCATTGGACTTAAGTATCCAATTTTATGGCTAGTTTATTAAACAACGTTAATTTGTCCATTTCAATCTAAACATTTTGAAGTCCAAAATGTGAATTGGTTTTTTAATGGGAAGATGCCTTCAAATCTGAATGATTTATTCAAAAAAGTCAGCCTCCTATATATCCTCTTTCACACTGCAATATCAAATATTTAATTGATGATTACATAAAGAGATATGTCATGAATAGTGTCTGAATTGTAATTCCCGTCCAGAATGGTGGGCTGGACTTCAAAGCATTAGTTGGGCCCCTTGTTCTTGGAGTTGGGCCCTGAAATTTTTATCCATTACTCCGTGAATTGTTATATGAATTTTTTAGTAGAATTAACTAATTTTTACTTATAGATTTATCCCATTAATTCAATCTTCCGGGATGGTCCAGTTTATTCACAAATTATGTAGGCCTTCTTATGTGGTACATATGAACCTTCAAATGGAAGAATTTTCCCATGATCCCTTCTAATTAAATGTTTTATATTGAATTTAGAATCCTAAAAAATAAGAACCAAACAATTTGAATCAGTAGAGTGATATTTATAAATAAAATAATAAACTGACTCAATTGGACTACTTCTAAAATTGCTCAAAAATTATACTTAGTATTAAAAAATTAATATTTCACACAAATTATGCACATTTCATATAAAATAAGTAAAGGGAGTATATAATAAGTCATGAAAATATTAATAACATTAATACGCACCAGAGTTATCGACCTCCCATAAAGTAACCCCTCCTGTCGATCCTCAATCACTATTGGAACCTCTGTAAAAGTCACCACATCGTCGACGTCCAACTCACCGTGGTCGATGATGTGAGAAGGGTCGTGCACGTATATCCTCAGCTGGGATATGTGGAAGACATCGTGCACCCATTTCAACTGAGGTGTAAGGGATAAGCAGTATTCCACCACGCCAACTCTACTGAGGACCAGAAAAGGTCTGATGAATATCGAAGATAACTTGCCTCCTTGGCCAAATCTCTGCAAACCTCGTCGAGGTGAGACCTTTAAAAAGGCGTGGTCACCATCCTCAAACTCAAGAGGTCTCTATCTCCCATAATAATACGACTTATACCTACTATGTGTAGTCTTTATCCACTCCTGGATGATCTGCACCTTCTCTGTGGTAGCCTGTACCATCTCTAGTCCCACTAGTGCTGACTCCCCAGGGTAAGTCTAGTACAAAGGTGATCTGCAAGGTCGCTCGTACAACAGCTAAAAAGTTTTCATCCCAATGGTGGAGTGATAGTTGTTGTTTTACTCCACCAAAGTCAAGTGATCCTCCCAACTCCGACCGAAGTCGAGGATGCAAGCACGCAACATGTCCTCGAGGGTCTGAATGGTCCGCTCAGTCTGACCATCTGTCTGAGTATGGAAGGTAGTTCTCAAACGAAGTTGCATCCTGAAAGCCCCCTAAAACCCATTCCATAGCTAGGAATTAAAACATGCATCATGATCGGAGATAATCATCAAGGGCACTCCATGTAGCCGTACAATCTCCTTCACATAAAGGTGTCACAAGCTCTCTATTGAACCCTGCTCTCTAATCAGTGGAAGTGGGCCGACTTGGTGAGTTAGTCAACGATCACCCAAATCGAGTCATGTCCCCTAGATGTACGTGGAAGTCCTATCACGAAGTACATGGATACCCCATACCACTTCCACTCTAAGACCTCTAAAGGCTGAACCAATCCTGCTGGTACCTAATGATCCACCTTCACTTGCTGACAAGTGGGGTACCGAGAGACAAACTCTGCAACTACTTTCTTCATTCCCAGCCACTAGTGTTGTCATCAGAGATCCCGGTACAACTTCACCACTACTATATGTACCTCTATAGAGGATGTGTGGAACTCCCTCAACACTTCCTCCTGAAGTGACACCAGTACCATGGTACGTCCTCTGAAGAGGATGACATGCTCCCCACCTTCAGAAAATCCATCAGGTGCATGTCCTATGGATATATGAGAACGTCGCGTCTCACGGTCAGCATCCCCACGTTGCTCCTCCCTAACTCTCTAAAGAAGTGGGGGAGTGACTGTAAGAAACTGAAGAAAAGCTGCTCCATCTCTATCCACAAAGGATATATGCAAAGTGGCCAGCTACTTCGTCGCCTCGCCTAGAAGCTGTATACCAAATCTCCTATTGAGTGCATCTTCTATGACATTCCCCTTCCCAGGAGTATAGACTATCTCAAAGTCATTGTCCTAGAGGAACTCAATCCAATGTCATTGTCTCAGGTTCAGGTCCTTCTGAGAGAAGATATACCTGAGACTCTTGTGATCTGAGTAGACTATAAAGCGCTCTCCCATAAAGTAATGTTGCCACATCTTCAAGGCGAAGACCACTACTACTAAATCCAGGTCATGGGTAGCATATTTCTCCTTATTTTTTATCAACTGTCAAGAACCATATGCGATCACTACTCACTCTTGCATCATGACACATCCGGGCCCGGTCCCGGATGCATCGCAGTAGACTACATACCCTACCACCTCCTTTGGAAGCCTTAAGATGGGGGCATTAGTCAGCCTCTACCTCAGCTCCTGAAAACTCTTCTAGAATCTCTCCAACCACATGAATGGTTTCCCCTTCTTCATCAACGCTGATAAAGGTGCTGCAACTCTGGAGAAATCTGGCACAAACCTCTAGTATTATCCAGCCAAACCCAGGAAACTTTGTACCTCTGTCACACTCCCAGGTGGCTCCCAATCAAGTACCGCCTCAATCTTCACTAGATCCACTGAAACTCTAGCCTCCAATATGACATGTCCCAGAAAGTGAACATCTTGGATCTAGAACTGGCACTTAGAGAGCATACCATAAATCTAGTGCTCTCAGAGTGTGTCCAGTACTACCTGCAAATGATAGGCATGATCCTTCTTAGTAGTCGAGTAGATCAGAATGTCATCAATGAAGACTACTACAAAGCGATCAAGGTATGGGTAAAAGATCATGTTCATGAGTCCCATGAACACTGTTGGACCGTTGGTTACACCGAATAGCATAACCAAGAACTCATAGTGGCCATACCGACATATGAAAGTTGTCTTCTGCACATCCTCACCTCGTACTCTGAGCTGGTGATAGCCTGATCTGAGGTCTATCTTTGAGAACCACTGTGATCCTTTTAGCTGATCAAAGAGGTCATCAATCCTTGGGAGTGGGTACTTGTTCTTCATGGTCACTTGGTTTAGGCATCGATAGTCGACACAAATTCTCAAGCTCCCATCTGCCTTCTTGGCGAATAAAATCGGGGATGCCCAAGGAGATACACTGGGCCGAATGAATCCATTCCCCTGTAAGTCCCCCAGCTGTACCCACAGCTCACGAACCTCCACAGAATCCATTCGTTACACTGGTGTAGATATCGGTGTCATACCAGGATAAAAGTCAATGTAAAAGTCTACCTCTCTGTGAGGAGGTAGACCCGGAACATCATCAGGGAAGACATCTGTGTACTGGTCCATCACTACAGGATAACTCAGACTCTCCACATCAACTGCTCTGAGGGTAAGGCTATCCAACTGATGTGTAATCAGCTGCACCCTCCTCCGAGGAAGTCCATCCTATGCTAAAAAGTCTCCCTTCTCTTCAGTGAAGGTAAACCTGGTCCCATCCGTGTGGAAACACCGCACTTTGTGCCTAATAAAGTCAATCTAAGCATGGACTATAGATAACTAGTTCATACCCAAGATGACATCATAAGGCATCGACGCTGCTACTTGGAGATCCCAACCAAATCTCTCACCTCCTAGAGTAATCTCTCATTGTCTGCACCAGTGTGTAATCGTCGAATCCACTCCCGTAGTAGTCTCTAGCCATAAGGATCGATCCAACGGCTCCATCGGAATCTCTGAGCACAGAATTAGGACAGTGGAAATAAAATAATGACAATCACCTATGTATATAATTACTGCAGCTAAGGTGGAGTAGACACAGATCATACCTCATATCATCTCTAGATCACTATGATCGTAGGCCTCAACTGCATGGAGCTGGGATCTCCCATGTCCACCTGCTCCCTACGGTCGGGGTGGACCTCCTGGTGGTGGTGGCGGTAACATCTCGAATCGTCACCCACCGCCAGCTGCACGGCTAGCTCCTCTGCCACGTCTGCCTGCTCCCTATAGACCTCCTCGGTCTAATATCTGTCTCTGCCTGGGTGGTCCTTTGACCATCTACTGATCATCCGTACGGCGGTTCGGACAGTCACAAGCTATGTGACCCTACCTGCCACATGCATAACACTTCCTGCTCCTGGCATGACTATCTCTGCCTCGTGTTCCCCACACAACTGGCCCTGAATCCTATGGTCGTCCACATGAAGGTCTGGTCCTTTTGGACCTCTGTGTCATCTATCTGCTGCCAGCTATAGAAGAATCCACTATGTGATGACTGGTAGTGGGTCTCGCTACTGGTGACTATTCATCAAGGAAACTCTCCACTAAAAGGGCTCGCTCTAACACCCCCACCTGTGTCGGGATGCTGAGAGAGATCATCGAAGCCCTGATCTCCCACTTGAGTCTCTGCTTGAAGGTCTGGGCCCTAAAAAATGGGTCCCGCACAATATCTATGGAGTAGTGTGAGAGTTCATTGAACCTCGTTGAGTACAGATCCACTGTCATGCTGCCCTGCTGTAGATGAAGTATCTCCTGTATGCGCATTACGTGAAGAGTCGTTGGAACAAACTTTGGCCGAAACAGGCTCTTGAAGTCTACCTAGAGAAGCATCACCTTGTCGTGAGTCTAAAGCATCAAGCTCCACCATCTGTCTGCTGCTTCCTATAGAAGGCTAGCAGCAAGGATCACCATGAGATCAGCCGGTGTCCCTACTAGTCAAAAGACTCTCACCACAGCCTCTAGCCAATTTTCAGCCACTTGTGGGTCCATATCTCCCCTGAACCTGGGTGGCCTCTGGTGCTGGAACTCATGCAACGCGCTCAAGAGGTGTGCACCCTATACTACTGGATCTGGTGGCATTGGTGTCCCAATGGGTAATGGTCCTGCTGGTGCCTTTGTTGGTGCCTCTACTAGAAGAGGGTCCTATACTAAGGCCTTATCGCTCGGTGGGCTATCAGTTTGTACAACTCTCGGAACCCTAGCTGGTTGTCTGCATGTAGGAATCCTGAAAAGAAACAGGTGCGCCACGGTCAATAAGTTATACCTGGTGAGCTGACTCAAAGAGTTCACAAAGAAGACTCTTGAAAACACACACACAATCAGTGTTTTTGTGCACTGTGTCGGAAATCAGAAGTCAGGGTCCTGGGGTATGGATACGTCGGCCGCCACACCAACATTGGATTACCTAAACTAATAACCACACTAACTACACTTAACACTATTTCCATTAAAAAAAAGATCATATTCCGTTGTTCTACGGTAGAACCTACTCCTCTTATACCAATTTGTCACGACCCGTCCCCCAGGGCTTGTGCTGTGACTACCCCAAGCCCACCTTCCATAGGCTAGGGGCTGGCGACTAGCACCGATGGAATATTCCCTAAAACAGGTAAGGCATTTCCTTTATAAACTATAAGCATGTGCAACCAAGCACACAATAAGATACGAACTCAAGTAAACTGAATAGAGAACATAGTGAGTACAATAAGAAAAAGGGGCCAGAATACAAGCCCAACTATAAAGTACAAGAAACTGAAAGTAAAAGTATACTAGAACAGATCCTGTGAACACCCACCAAGGATCCTACCTGAAGGGTAGGTACAGCTCTCGATCGGTCGTCTCTACGGTATGCCTCGTCTAAGGTCCACCTCTGAGCTACCTCCAGTCCTGGTACTCACATCCTCAGTCAGCGTTGTTCGTCGTCTACACCAAACACAACGAGGTGCAGGCATAGCCCGTGTAGGTGTGAGTATAATAATACTTAGTAGGGACTTAGATACCCTCAAGGCCTCACAAAATCCACAAAGAATAATCCACAAAGCATGAAATCAACTAACAACCCTACTTAGGTATATACCCATACATATACCTAAGTTATCAAGTATACCCATCTCAATCATGAGGAATCACAGAGTCCAACTCAAAATCCCAAAGCTCAATTGTTCCCCAAAGGAAGGAATACCATGAAGGAAAGTACCACATAGGTACTCCACACAGAATAATACCACCAAGGTATTACCGTGAAGGAAAAATACCACAAGGTACAGACTCAGCTCACACCAGGTATAACTTAAGAACAGTAGTAGAGATGATTAAATGTAACTACTGAATCATCTTACCCTTTTAAGAGGAAAACCCACATAGGATCGCTCGGTGCTGACCCACATATGATCATTCTATGTTGACCCACACAGGATCTCTAGGTGATGACCCACACAGGATCGCTAAGTGCTGACCCACACAGGATCACTCGGTGCTGACCCACACAGGATCGCTAGTAGCAGACCCACACAGGATCTCTAGGTGCTGACCCACATAGGATCTCTTGGTGCTAACCCCCATTGGATCACTAGGTGCTGACCCACACAAGATCTCTTGGTGCTGACCCACACAGGATCGATCTTTATTCTTCATGTCATAGCCAGTTACTGGGTTCCCGCACTAGGCTTGCTCGTCTCCAGGAGGATCCTCTCATCAAGCCACTGGTTTATACTCCAACTACCACAAAGTCTCATGAAGAATTATCTCAAAATACCACCACGTCATTGGGGTCTCAATGCAACATACGGTGCGTCAATTGGACGCCCGATCTGTAAGTTATTAGCCTTTTAGTTTCGAGGGCCCGGTTGGATTCTTGCTCAATCCAACCCAACTGTATTCCAACATTATCCAAATCTCTAGTTGGGTATACTCAAAGGGATATTCTCGCTCCAAGATTTCTAGTGCCACTGACGGTTCATCAAATGGACGTCTGGTGCCAAAGTTATGGCCAAAAGAGTGTAAATGGTTTGTAGTGGGTCTGGGTCCAGTCCGACACGATTGGACCGACCTGGCCCGACCCGACCTGAGCCGACCCGGTTTGGGTTGACCCGTTCTGACCTACTGGGTCCGTTCCAGCTCATTGGGTGGCCCAGCTTGCTGGGTTCGGCTCGTCCTGCGCTGGGTGGCCCGGCCCGCTGGGCAGTCCGGTAGGCCGTGAGGGCCACGAGGTGCCACGGAGGGTGGCGCAATACCGCAGGGGCCGTGAGGGAAGTGTGAGGATGTGGGGGCCACGGAGGGTGGCACAATTCTGTGGGGTCCACAATGGAAGCATGAGGCCATGGGGGCCACGAGGGCTGTGTAAAGCCTGCGGGGGCAGCGCGATGCTGCGTGGTCGTGAGGCTGCGGGGAGGTACAAACTGCCCCGGGGCGGTGAGGCCACAGGGTGGCGAGGCTGTGGGGTGGAGAGGCCATGGAGCGGCGTGGCAAGGCCACGGGGCGGTGCGGCGAGGTAGCGGGCGGTGGTGGTCGTGGGTGGCGGAGGCCGCAGGCGGTGGTGGCCGCGGATGGCAGGGGCCGCAGACGGCGGTGGTCGTGGACGGTAGGGGCCACGGGAAGCGGTGGCCGCAGAGCGGCTCTGTCGCCTTCGTCGTGGTTGGTGGTACTGTCGGCTGCCATTCTCATGCCCCTTCTTGGTTGGTCACCTACCTCCTCCATCGCGAATAACACCACAAATCATCACAAGAATTGCGAAGAGGACGGTCCATGTTTGTTTGGCCCGCACTCTCCACATTAGAGTGGTAACAAGCGGCTATAATCTCTCTTTGAATTACGAAGAGTCTTCAAGAATGAAAAAGGGAAGAATTTCAAACAACCACCCTACCCTATTCGTTTGATTCACTGAAGATTGTCCGTGGGGAAAAAGATGATGTCGTTGGGAATAGACGAACGTCGGTGACGTCGACATTTCCTCGATTTTTGGTTCATTGACGTTGAAGATGTTCCACATTAATGAATGTCTCAAGAAAGAAGTCAGAGTCGAAGTCGGCATTCTTCATTGGCATTATTTTTTGGAGAGCTTTCTCCCAAGGCTCATTCCTTTACCAACGATTAATTTTCTCTAACCCACCAAAAATAAAAGGTAGCCAATATAATAAAATATTTTGGCATAATTTCAAATTGGAATAATTAATTAATTGAGTTGGTGTATTAATTAAAAAGGGGGTGGCATAATTAATCAAGGGGAAGTTTGAGAGACTTCCCCTAATTTAAGTGGGTGGTTCAAAGGGGTTTTAATCTCGGGTGGTCCCCACCACCATAACCTCTCATGGTAGGTTTTAGGTTTGGTGGTCCCCACCTCTATAACCTCAAGGGGAGGTTTAATTCTGGTGGTCCCCACCTCTCAACATCCACAAGGAGTTTCAAATAAAAATAAAAATAAATGTTACACAATTTTATTTTTATTTTATTCTTTCATGAATATGTGAAAATTTAACTTCCACCCTCGACCTACTACGGTCGAGGTGAAGGTCTCCTTAAGTGAATACTGGCACTAAAAGTTCAACGATGCCCTCAGATTTCAATTCTGAGCACCAGTTCAAAGTTAGAAAATCTCAATCGCACGTTTACTGAACATACCCGAAATAAAGTTCATAAATTCATTTCGGGCACTCTGGGCCTCGGAATCACATGCCGTCAATTTTCGTGGACTTGTAAAATTCCCATATATTAAAAAAATTACATGGAATTTCGTGGTCTTTACATATGAATATATGGATTCTGATATTTTACCCTCAAAATTTTGTGGCAATTTTAATTTTAATCAAATTTTATGGGATTTTTCCTAAACCATGTGATCATGTCCATCTATATGTTGAATTTTTCTATGGACACAATTTATATATATTTTATTTTTGGAATATTCCCTCAAATAAGAACAATTTCTTTTATAATGTATTCCACATATATATTGAATTTCTCCCAAAAAATTAAATCTCATATGTACTTCCACATTTGAGATTAATGTAAATTATTACGGTCTGTTTTCAAATCATGTAAAAAATATTTGGTTGGAGTATCAGGAATTGACTGGGATCCTTGTTGTTTAATTTGGGCATTTATTTTTTATACACATTTTAATGTAATATTCCTACAATTATGGTGGATTAAAAAATTATTTATAATCCTAGATTGTGCCAAAAAAATTGAATATCATAGATATTCAAATATCATTTATAAATTCACCAAGCCATATTGTGTGGTACATATGGCCCTATAGATGGACAATTAGCCAAAGCTCGAGTTGAATGATTTGTTATAATTTAAATCAGGATAACTATAGAAAAGGAATCACATAATTTGGTTTATAAAACTATATTATATTGTTATCATTTTAAAATTTAGTGTGATTGAATGTATATGAAAAATGGTCTCTATATATGTTTATCATCAAAACATGAACATTAACTAGAAATTAATCATTTTTCAATGAAAAATCAATGATTAGTATAACAAAAAATCATAAATTAATATTTAATATTAGGTCCTTATAAAATAATTTGGAAATAATAATTATATATTTAAAATTAATTTAAATTGATTAACGTTACATAAGTGATAAAAATTAATTTTAATATATTGAAATTACAATGTAATAAAAACACTGTTAGAGTATTGTGTAACTTATGTTCTAAAAAATCAACCATAAGTCATTAAACTAAAATGAATAATCTTAATGTTATATTTAATCTTATAAAATATATATTTTTCAGTAAAATGATTTTATAGATTTTAAATTCACACTATATTCTAATGATGTCTTAAAAGTCATGATATTTCAAAAAAAGGTAAATTACACTATTCACAAAATAATCCATCATTTATGAGAAATGACAACAATTTTTCCCAATATAATATTATCATGATGAATTTATCAATTATTTCAATTTTTAAATCCATGTTGGAAATTTTTTAAATTTATCCTTAAAAGAACATAATAAATAATTAAAAGTAATTTTTTAGGAAAAAACTTTTCAAAATAAATGTTTTCATACTATTAATTTCTATAAAATATAAATAAAACTATAAATAATCAATATGTATTATATATTTATAGCTTAATTATTTTAAAATTAGATAGTTATTTTTATTTAATTAAATTTCCATCATATAAAAAGATATCTTTTATTAAAAAATATATTAATGAAAAAACAAAGTAAATTTGTACAAAATGACCTTTATATTTATTTATATATAATTTTTATAATTTAGTTACTAACATTCACACTGATAAATTTGATAAAAAACATTTTATGTGTTATATATTATTTCACAATTTTTTTTTATTTTGTGTTGTATGCATCACAATATATCAAAAACATTAAGGTTTAGAGAAAATAAAATATATAATTCTTAATATTGGGGTGTTACATTCTACCCCCTATAAATTTTTTTACTTGTAATTATTAATTTAATACCTCTAGTGAAAATAGTGGAGTGTATCAACAAGGCATATATTATCTATGGTTTTATTTCTAATGAGATATAAACCATATAGTTATTGATAGTAATAAACTCATTGATTGGGTATCAACACCTGTATAAAAAAAATTCATATGGTGTTTATAGTCAATAAAGATAGATGATCCTGTATTATTTTAGGATTGTAGTGATGTTTCTAAAAATGAAAATATATTTGGTACCTTTTCAAATAGACCATTAATTTTAATAATACAACATCAAATTTATAGAAAAAGAACAATATATGTTTTAAGTAAATTCCCAAAACTATTTAAGAAGATTCTTATAACCGGTTTCAATTTTAATACCACATGGATTTTATTTATAATTTATCTTTTAGTTGAAGAGGTTTTCAAAACATACATCTTCAATGAATAATAGGTGTACCTTTAACTATATAACTATTAATACCCACCTCAATAGTAGTCATAACATAGGATCTTTATTGTTTACTTAGTTCTGGAGATCATTAATTCATATTTCCCCGATTAATTGTTGGATCATGGAATTGGTTTTTTTAAATGGACTAATGGCCTAAGGATTTTACTTATTTTGGATAATAAACTATTAAAATGAGTTCAGAGGGAACACTTACATGAATTGTAGGATGAGTGTTGCATGGGCCATTACATGACCAAAGGCCCAAAGGAACAAGGCCTAATATATGAAAAGATCTCCCAACAAAACAATATTATAGAACTGCCCCTCCCCAGTATCTACATAATTGATGGCTTTTAACACCACATTTCAGGGTAGATCAGCTAGCATTTTTTTTGCAAAGCTACATGATTCATAGTACCGATGGCGATTGAAATAATCTCTTCTTATTCAAACATAGTTAGGTATGCTTTTGGTGGCTACTACTTTCTCTAAATCACTTTATGGGTATTGATCTTGTATGGTATGACTAGTCTTCTTCTTGGTCTATGTGGCCCAAAAACCCATGGCCTGAAGGCATGTGGTGGCCTGAAGGACCTATGGCCCAAATTCTTAAGGTGGCCCTATGGCCCTTTGGACCGAAGGCCCAAATTAGTGGTATTGGGACCGAAATCGGGTGAACATTTATTCTACTACAGCAACTTCTATAGCTCCCACTATAATAACTACTATAGTAACTCAAAAAACCCACCCCTGCCCAAATTTGATCATGGGTTATTTGGATCCAAGAAATATCCCTTACCACATAGTTATAATATCATTGGTGGTGGAATTTATTTTCATAATGAACAAAATCCTTTCAATAGAAATAGAAATTTTTATCTCTTCCCTTTATCTTAAAACTATGATCTTAATAGCCATCCTAACCATGATTATATCAAATTTCTATTCCTTTAAATAAATTCATGATGTTTTTCTTCCCAAATTATATATATGTATGCAATTGAATATTTTTTCTTTCTTAATCATTGTAAAAAAAAATTCCTTTTCACTCTATCCTTATATTCTTTAGTTCATTTAGGGATTTAACTATGTTTACATTGTTAATAATAATTCATGATATCTACCTTGGAACAATGAAAATATTTCCCTCTCCAACTATCATATTTTTATGTTTTTCATTAGGACCACCACCAAATTGTTATAAATATCCATTGTTAACATGTTTCTTCATAGAAAAAGTATTCACTACAACCAATAGAGTTAACAAGAATTATGAACAATTAGAGTAATAAGATAATTTAAAAGAAATAAACCTCAAGTGGTCTTACTCATAGACAATATAATGTTGGGTTACATTTATTTTTATTTTAATATATATCTCCCTTTCTTCAACTAAAGGTGCTCTAGGTTAGGTCCATTATATATCTTACAAATAGTCATAAATTGCTATTAAATTTCTTAAAAAAATATAAACCCAAAATTCATTGAAATATATGATCCAAAAATTCAACTTACCCATTATGGATATAATCACAAATAAATTAATATATATATTAACTAATGAATAATTGTGTTTTAACATAAGGTATATTTGATCATTCAACTATTAGGTTCTCTAGAAAGTATATTTAAATCCCACATAATGGTTCGTAAGAATCATGTGAATCGTCTAAAGCATTTAACCTTGGAGTGTAATAAAATTTGTGTCATCTTACACCCCTTATCATACACCGAGTGAAGATCATATCAATTCATACCTAGTAATTTTTTCAGGTTCTTACCCTTACATGCATATCTACCACAAACACATCCACGTTCTAATATCCAGACTTAAATGCAATTTCTAGGACAACCTGTCAATCTCCACTTTTCCAGAATTTAGGATATTTTCCTATACTTATAATCATCATAAGGGTAATCTATAATGTTCTCTTATATTAATCCAAAAACAACATACATCACTTACTTACATTAATAAAAACTATAACAACAATGATATATCACCCCATAATTACATGATTTATAGAAAAAAACTCATTACATGCAGTCTATCTACCATTTATGTTTAATGATTTAGATAATTTTGAGAAAATATTAACTACCAATATATATCTCAATAAATGGAAAATATTCATTCTATTTAAGAAAATAATTAATAAATAATAAATCATTAATATCTTCCATGAATTATTTCTATATTTTATTCTTCTAGATATATAATTTGTTACAATTTTCTTCATAACATGTTAAAATAAATTCATAAGATGGGTGATATTAAAAAACAAAGAAAGGGTAAAACTAAACAAAAATAATAAAATAACATAAGTTAGTATAAAAATAGAATAAAAAATATATAAAAAATAGATAATAAAAATAATTACATAATTAAAAGAAACTATGATATTAGTATAAACATGGTTTATATGACAAAAATTAAATGCTTTTATTACAAGAACTAGTTTTTTTAAGGAAATTACAAGAACTAGTTACTTCATGATGAAATGCATAAATCCAGATAGCTAATTTTATTTCGTAATCCATGAAATCAAGATCTTTGATATCATGAATTTTTCATAATGGCATAATGGCTAGGAATTCTTTTTGTCCACTGATTAACTAAAATACCCGATCTAGTTTGTCTCATGAGACATATCGATTCATTATGGAGATATTACAATCCCCACCCATCAATAATTATTTCCAAGGAATTCATCATATGATAGAATTAATAATCTAAACCTTACATTAGAAAATATTATTAGTAATGAATAAACATCAATATTGAAATAAAAAAGTTTAGGTATTATTTATATTTCCACAATTAATAAATTTAATACCTTTATATGAAAAAATACCTCAAATTAAATCTATATAAAGTAATACTGATAAGTCTATTTCCATAATTATCCAAATCAATAAATGAAATAAAATTTTACCTATGAATCCCACAAAAAATACCATATTTTTAGTAATTAATTATTCAAATTCATCCCTAAAATTACTTCATAGCATTGTTCAAGTAGGTGTTTAGACTGAGGAAACATGAACAAACCCTAATTAACTGATGATGATAAGGTGATTTAGTTACTATAAAATTATTCCATAGGCATAACGATATATTTAATGACTGAATAATATTATAAAGTATAATTTAAGAGAATTAGAATAATATGTAATGGATATGAAATAATTACATAGTATGAATAAATTATTTTTACTCTTAGTATGCTCGTTTTAGATGTTTGAATTTACAATGATATTTTATTGATCATATTGTTAATAATTTTTCTGATTTCTCATTAGATATTCCTAAGAAATATATAAGCATGACATTTATCCATTAATATCATTCTCATTAATGACCATGAATATATTTGATCAAAAAAAGAATATAATATTCTATAGAGGTGGTAGTCCACACATACGCATGGATAATGATTTCATTTTCAAAAGAACGAGAAAAAAAGTATAATATGGAATGTTATTTAATAGTCTAAAACATATTATAAATATCATAATAATTTATTAAACACTAAATTAAGACTATCTATTAATTTCGGTGAATGAAAAGTAATTTTTCCACTTCTTATAGGTGATAGTCCGCATATACGCAAGAATTTCATTTTAATTTTCCCTGAGAAGAAATATGAAAGGATTTTAATGATTATTACCTTAGGATAATAACACTCATTATACAAGAAATACTGATTTTATTACATAGTAATGATTAATATTTTTTTGAAAAATTAGTATAGAAAGTAAATGAAAATAGGAATGATTAGTACCCCTGTTGAGAACAATATTTTTACCTTAAATAAGTCTATAGAAACATTAGTATAAGGATAATGTCATTTGACATACAGCTAATGGAAGTTAAAATGTATTATAGAGGATAGAAAAAGTGTATAGTTTCATGTGTAAACCAAGATTTGGGAGTGGTCTTCAAGGGGTGGTGATAGAAAAATTTTATAAATTGTAAGAATGAAAATTTTTTGAATGATACATCTTTATATAAAGATATAACATGATTCCCTTTTCATGAATAATAAAAAAAATGTTGCGGAGAAAGATTTTGGTATATAAAAACATCAACCAATTAATTAGAAACATCGTTTTACATGTTATTCCATTTATCCCTTTGGTTAACCCTTTACACACTTTTATTCCTTATAATTAAAAAAATCCATTTTATTTTATTCATTTTATAAAATAAATGATTATTTATTTTAAAATAATGAATTTATAACGCATCAAAGAAGTTCAATAGAATAATAGGACTTATTTTCTAAAATATCATTCATAGGTATCTGAACTAAAATAAATAACTCTAAATTTATAATAATTCTTAAACAAATATATTTTTTATGGAAAATGGTTTCATAAATTTTTGATTTATACTTATATACTAATAATGACATAAAAGTAATGGTATTGGTAAAAATATTATTTTCCCTTAAACAACTAAAAATCAATAATTTTAGAAAAATACAAATAAATTATCCAATGCTTATATTGTAATGGCATAGCTAGAAATGATGTCCATTTTTTAAAATTCATGTGTTAAATTTAGTAATATAAACTTTAAATAAAATATAAATTTAAAATGAAAACTACTTTTATAGAAGAAAATTACTTTTTAAATTCTAGTTGTTCTTATTATTAATTTCCATAAATACTAATAAAATGCACATTAATAAAAAACAATATTATATTATGAATTTAAAATTTCACAAAAATAGTCATAGTTTAATTTAATAAAAAATACATTATATAGAAAAAAAAACTTTTATTAAAATAGATTTTTATGCCCAAAATGATCAAAGTAAATTGATATAAAATTGTATTTATAGTTTTATACATTTTTCATAATTCATTTACTCTTATTCATACCCACCAATAAAATGAATAAAATTTAATAGTCATAAAATATTCACCAAAAAAATTCATGAATCAGAAGTTATTTAACACATTAGGTTTTTAGGGAAATATAATATATAATTTTTTATCAGGGGTATTATGGGACCACACATCATTTCATAAGGGTATGAAGCTATATTATGCTTGGTGAGTTTTTTTAGAAAAAACAGATGATTAATTTTTAAATATTTTAATTAATTATTTGGATTTTGGGGATTCAGATAGTGTCTTGGGTTTTACCATGATCATGGTAGAGTTTATGTAGAGATTTTTGAGTATGGTATCTCTTTATTTGAGTTAGGCCACCCCTATGACACAAAACTGTATGAAAGTTAATTTATGAAGGTTCATGATTCTATGTGAGTGTGTGTGTGTGTGTGTCTGTGTGTGTGTGTGTGTGTGTATTTATATATTTGTGTGTATGTATGTGTGTGTTCTCAGGTTAATGGATAGGATCTAAGAGAACCTTTAATAAATTTATATGATTTCATTAAGCCACCTATAGCATGAGTAGGTGCTTCTTTTCACATTTGGTATTTTGGATAGCATAGAGAACAAGTTACCAAGGGGGAGAGGATGATTTTTTAGTTTATGAGTTACCTGGGTGTGGTATTAAGATGCTATATGAGTCATAAATATCATGTAAGGGTTTCCAATGGATATTTGTGTATCCATGAGAGGATTAGGCATAATGGTGATAGGTGAGATGGTTGAACATATCATGCACGATGAAGAACTTCCTCTTGAGTGTGGAGTGGATACATGGTGTTTTATATGATCTAAATAATCCCTTAGGGAATTTATATATTTTTTACATAGTGGTTTTTCAATAGATTCTAGGATTTTGAGCTCTCTTGGGAGAGATGTGACATAAGACTTAGGTGCATGTCATGAGAGTTTCCAAGTTGACTTAGATTTGGGTCTGTATGGGGATTTGTTAAAAACATCAAAATAATGTCCTTAAATAGGAGAATATGGTTATGATTTGTAATTATAATAATATTTTCACCATCATCTTGAGGATAACTTTGGGTTGTTTTTCACATTTTGGTAACACAAAGAGGTATTAGGTCCAAATTAGTGCTATTGAGTGGGGATAAAAAGTGTATGTTGACCTTATTGGATGACCTTACATGAAAAATGAGACATATAATAGAATAATAGTTATGTTCTTGTGTGACCAAGACATTATTGAGGTAATTAAACAATGTTTTTATTTAGATTATGATAATTTCATCAATAAGTCAAGACAACTATTGAGTGACTAGAACCCTAGTGATGATCGAGAATGATTTTTGGATTGCATTTACTACAAAATATTTTTCTATGTATTTGTGTGCTTGTTATGTGTATGTAATAAGATTATACAATATGGTTATCCTTCCTTGAGTGAGAGGTTTCAAATAGGACCCCATCCTGAGAGAGAATATATTAAATATATTTATCTACTATGACCCACCCTAAGAGAGGGGAGTGATTAATTTGATGTGGTAATTGGTTAGATGTTAGGTTATCCTTGTGGTGTGAAATTTGGGTTTCAAGATGATGATTTGAGACCTCCCTTCTGTAATAGGTCCATTTTTGGTACATGATATTCCATATACCATAAAATAGAGGGGATTTTTTGTGTATTTTTTCTAATACCTACCCTATGAGGGGTTGGTTTGGGTACTTTATGTGGAAACAAACATGAGAGTGGTGAGTTTGTGTACTTGATGTGTAATCTCCCTTGATAGGGGTTAGTTTTGGAATTGAAATTTGAATTTCCTTAATAAATTGTGTGTAGTTTGAGATTTGATTTTTGAATTCCATAGAGTGCCAACGAGCCCGTACCCGAGTGGGTAAGGGCTCCTGCTTGGCATCCAAGAGACTCAAGTTCAAAACTAGGTGGAGGTGAATTTCTAGGTACTGTAGCAGTATTGTAGCAGGCACTATAGCAGGCACTGTAGCAGGCACTGTAGCAGGTACTGTAGTAGGTACTGTAGCAGGCACTGTTCGGTACTGTAGAAGTCGGACTATTCACCTGATTTGGGTTTTCGGGCCACCGGTTTGGGCCTACGGGTCTCAGGGCCTTCGGGCCATCAAATTCCTTCGAGCCTCAGGGCCTTCAGTCCATTGAAGACCATAAAGTAGCCCAGTTCACATAGAGCAGGCCTCGGATGAGGATCAGAGCACCAGTAGCAGTCACCAGAAGCAAAGTTAACCGGATTGGAAGAATGAGAGGGTATGGCAACTGTAACACCAGAGACTTTTATGATAAATATTTTGTTTTTATATAAATAATCAAAGTAATCTTTCACTACAAACAACACTAGCTTGGCTTTCTTTACACACAATCACGACCTTCCTCGATAGCTTGCGTCGTACGCAATATCGAGTTTCACTAAACAACGATATGCTATTAAAATATTATTAAAACTAGCCGTTATGAATAGTCATGCTCACTTTTTGAAATTTTGTAAATTTTGTTTTTCAAAATGGACTTCATTTTTGGATTCAGAATATCGAAATTAGCCTAGGGTGAAATTTTGGTATTTTTCTGAAAACTTTCAATTTTTGATGAATAGTGAAAACACTGGGTTACTATTTAAAAACCGACTTTTTATTTAAATAATTATTTATTTTATTTAAATTTATTTTAGGTAAAAATTGATACATAATACCTATATAAGTTCAATGCAATTCATTGGAGTCATTTTATAATAATTTTAGATATATAAAAATTGTATTGAACTTTTCACCGTCTTTTACCCACCTCCTAGGAGAATTTCCAAATTCACATAAAACTTAATTTTACCAATTTTGTGAGTGGAATTTAGAAAATCTGAGAGACATGGTTAATATCAAGGACTAAAATGTGGTTCAATGAGATGAAAATATTTTTTGGTGAATATTAACTTTTTACTTTTTTTTACCACAGTTAAAAGTAAATAGGGTAATTAAGGGTAAAAATGATATTATTATTACCCTAACACATGTCCTAATTCTATTTGATAAGTGTAATTAGACCAAAAACAATCTTAGGAATAAAATATGACCATTTAGGCCCACTTGTATTAGATTAGGACATTTATTATTAATTTATTTAAAGAAGGGTTAAAATAGTTAAAATCAACATTTAATAACTAAATCATTTTTAATATAGGGTTATACATAAGATAAATTCTACTATAAATATTAATTAGAAAGATAAAAATATTTCCTACATAGTTTTATTTTATTTGTAATTTTTAGACTTTAAATAATTTAATTTATTTATGACACAATAATGATGCAGTAATTATACTATTAATGAAATATTGACATAATTGATGTTATAAATACCCAAATAAATGTAATTTGAGACTTTTTATGAATTACAATAATTTTATATGTTAATATGACATGTTAGTATTGATTTAGTTAACTTTTTTCTAACTAATATTTCTGTTATGATTTTCACAAAAATCAATTACCAAATAGTGTCAAAATTGACATAAAATATTTTTTAAAACTAATATTATATTATTAATTGTTATTTTATTCCTAAAAATCTAAGGTTCAGCCAAATGACTTAGATAAGGTTATATATATTAATAATAAACAACTTGTGGTTCTTGTTTCTTGTTATAGTAAGTTTATTAACCTTATAGTGTAAGAAAACAAGAAGACACGGTAAAAGTTAAATTATCTAACTTAAAGTTAAATCTAAATGATAAGGTTAAAATAGAAATCTAAACTTTTCTAAATTCTATTGGATGAGATTATTTCGACCCATACCCACCTTAGATTCTAAATAAATCAATTTTGAGCTATTAAAAACCGAATATGACTTTATAATAAAATAATATTTTTAGTTTTTCCAAAGGTGCCCCTCTCCTCTCTTATAAAAGGGCACCTCCTCCCTCTCTTCCTCACGCCACTTTGAGCCTTAAAGTTCGGCCAAACCCTGCCAAATTCTCTTTTACATTTCCCTAGAAACATCCTAGAGGTCCTTTTCTTCATCAAAGACCAATTTTAGTGCCCTAAAAGGAGGTCTCAAAGAGGCGCTTCAAAGAAGAGGTAATGTCCCTTACCGATTCTTTCAACTTTATTTCTTATTCCACTTATTCTTATTTAGTTGTTTCATTATGAAGTAATAACATAAGTATCACTCATATAATGATATGTTATTATAAGTATGAAACAACCCTATTTCACCATCTATCCATCCTACGGAAAATGAAATCACCGCGCGTGCGTACGTACGGAATACTGTCTCCACGCCGTGGTGTAATCTATTTTCCACCACCACATTAATTGGATGGGTATAATGGTGTAAAGAATAAATATATATGATTATTGTAAAGTTATATTGATTCTGAAATAGTATACATACACTCCAATACAATTCCACTATCATGGGAACGATATCATCACTCGTGCGTACATACGGAATACCGTCTCCACAACGTGATGCGACTCGTTCTACATGATCTTCATTGAATAACGATTATATAAATGAATTTAATGGATTAATATGATATATATTAAACTAATACCATTATGTAAATGAGGTATCTATAACCTAAAAATAAGAATAAGAATTTATTCGAAAAAACACGCATAAGAACAAAAAGTAATAAACACCCGAATAACAAGTAACAATGAAATATTACTAATAAGAAGCTAAAAATATGACCATATATGATATAATAAAAATAATTATGATTATGGAGTAAGTCAATGACATTATTTAAATAATTATACAGGAGGTTCAGACACTTACGAAGCAAATTGGACCTAAGGTAAGGGAAAATCTCGCAATCTCAATTTTTATCCAAAATTGTTTATATTTCAGAATTTACTAGGGAATATTTATCATCCACATCCATGTTTCTTCAATATGTAATATTATTTCTATCATCCTAAAATTTTTTAAATACAATTTTACCCTTAGGTCAGTTTTTAGTAAAAGATATTAAAGGAATCTTTTGTCGTTTTTCGTACGAGGTACTTTTTGACTTTTCCGGCCAAAGTACAAGAAGAATGTTTTTTTAACTTATACAGCATGAATGGTTTTTTAGAAAATTATTTCCATAAAGCTTCATTTACAATTTTTCAAGTTTATTTTTAATCAACTTCTTTTAGTTCAAAATTATGACATGTTAAGAAAGGAAAATGTTTTTGAAGTATAAAGGATATTTTTCTCAAGAATGGAGTTCAAGTGTTTTATCAAAATTATTTTCCATCTAAGATAATATAGGGTTTTGTTTCTATCCCTATTTTTACATTGTTTGGATTATGTTATGATGGAATTATTTTTATGATGTCCTTTTATCTTATATGGATTATGTTATGATGGCATGATGATTAAGAATCCAATTTTTATTACATGGGTTATGCTATGATGTATGATTTATGATTTGTGGAACACATAATAATGGTATAATTATGATATGGGTGGGACCTATATCTCCCTCCAATGCATTGGGTAATGATTTATATCTCATGAGATAGACATGGCTGGAACGGAAGGTTAATCTGGTTCAGTGAAACAGGACTGAAACGAGGAGTGAACTCGGTTCGGAAATGGACTTTGTCCGCTAAGATAGTCTTGGAAATGAGTCTTGACTACTAAGAAATGATTCTATATGATTATGTGTGTATTCCAAAAAGTTTCATGTTTTAAGTTATGATTATTGGGATTACATTTCACTACTATGATTTATCCCATGTTATGAAATTATGATCTCTTTTGCAGGTTAAGATTCCGAAAATGATATGTTCTTATGAATATGATGTGATTGATATTTCTTTTGTTTACCCTTACTGAGCATTTTAGCTCACCCTTTTGTATGTTTTCTTTCCCCAGGTCAGGAAGAAGGTTATTAAGTAGGATATTCCAAAAAGGGACTCTATATATGATGAAATAAATGGGAGACAACGTAGATGATTTATGAACCAGTTGTTTATGTTTCCCAGTTTCTAAAGACACTATACCTATACAGTCCTTTCATGGTTTCTTTATATGTTGTAATAAGTGTACTTTAATTTTGAAGTATTAACAATGTATGTAAAGTATGGGTCATTATAGAACCTTCCATCGGGACCAGGCACCGTGAAGCTTTTTACGGGGCAATGCTAGTCGATCAGCAATGCAGGTGAGGAGCTAAAGGCAATTAATGATGCAGAAGCTGGGGAGGGGCAGCTCCAGTGGGATGGGTCTATGGGTCATGTATTGGGCATGGTATTCCTCTAGGCCTTCGGGTCATGTATTACGGGTCATGTAGGGCCTTTTTCCTTGGGCCTACGGGTCATGTACGGGTTCCCCTTCAACCCTTAAAGGGGGGATTATCTATAATAAAATAAAAAATAAGGTCTTCAGGCCATTCGGTCCATAAATTCATTAGTTATGGTTTGGATTCCAATTGAGGTTACTTAACCTTAGGAAGAGGCTAGTTGTAAATAATAAAAAAGAAAAACCACCTTACATCATTAGTTATGGGTTGGATTTTGTGGTATGATGAAAATTAATTTCTAGTATGGTTGATACATGTATGTCCTGGTGTCGTGGTGTTCTGGTTAGTTTATGGTGACCTAATAAGTATACTTATATGTTATATTTTCTATCATTTTACTAATATATGCATTCATTTTTATTTTATGACCTATATTAGGGTCATTTCATGTTATCCCAATGATATGAATTTTTCACACACTTCTTGGGAGATGGGTGCACATATAAATCTTAAATATATTCTATAGGTCAGATTGCATGATGTGAAATAGATCATGTTGGTGACACATGATAATGATCAAATATAGATTGAGGTGAGGCACAAAGATTATAGTAAAGCCTATGTACTATATTTTTGTTATTTTATATGTGATCGAACGTGTGGGAAATAAGTGATCTATATTATTGAATGTTTATCTATTATAGCATGGATATGTATTATTATGTATACATAGTCAAATGTTTTATTATATAAGATATTTAGATATTAATTTTATTATTGATGGTTATGATATCATGGTCATCATATCCCTAATATATGATTTATTCCCACATTACCAGTCAATTACCTCTGGTATATAGGGAGGCATGAATAAGATGTTGGGTCAGTATTTTTGGGACACTGATGAATAGATTTGGTTAGGTAATTAGAATGTGGTATCAGGGAATCTTTTTAATTTTTGTTATTATTTAGGGTATTATGGAAATGGAAAAGGAACTCTTCATAAGTAGAGAAATTTCATGTAGTGTTTATTCATGAACACTATTTTTGTGGGATTTCAATGTTTATAGGGTTATGGTATTATTATTTTTGGATTCATTAGATGTAGTTAATTTTTGAATTTTGAAACAATATTATGATAGATGCCTCATTGATTTAAGATATATTTCTCTTGGATCTTAATGAAAACAGGGGACATTACATGCATTATTTTTGGTATGAAGGATTCAACTGATATTTGTATGCATGTGTTGGATTGATTTTTGGGATGGATGAGGGTTATACTATTTAAAGTGTCAACAATATATTATATGATGTCATCCCATATATTGTTTTTTGGTATTATTCTTTACTAATCCATGGTAATTTTATTTAATGGTTGGTCATGTGGATCTAATGGAGGGATGTTATTTATATATGGATATATAAAAACACTATGTAATGGATGTATAGTGTCCCTTGGTAGGTTATTTTGGGAATTGGATTCCTTGGATATTGTTGGGTACATGCTAGCTATTCTAATGAGATGGTTCTAAATCAGATCTGGATGAGTTGGGAAGATTCTTCCCATGTAAGGTTAGAAGAAAGGCATTTCGAATGCCTTTTAATTTTTTATGTAAGTTAATATGAGATATTTTCATTTTGATGTTGGGTTTAGAGAGTAATAATCACGTATGTATAAACTTGTTGATTTGATATGTGTTTCTCAAGTAACTTAGTGAAAGAACGATGGTGATCTTAGATGGTAAAATCATAGATGTTTAGAGAGTCCATATATTAATTTTTGGTTGAAACAATGAATGATTTGTGGTTGATCATGTGTTTTTTCATGTAATTAGTGACATGAAAAAGGCTTGTTGGAAGCAATGACCAAAGGGTGATTTTATATAGATTATATTTATATATAAAGGATCATGGTTAGAGGTTTTTATGCATTATGCTAGGGTTTATGGGGAATTACTCATTAGAGTATGAGTTGTGTTGTGCAATTGGGTCATAAGAGAGAATGAACTTATTGGTTTTGGATGATAACATGATAAATATTGTGTAAAAAATTTTAGGATCACATAGGGATGTGTCCAATGCTAAGAGGGATGGGGGAGGGATTATTAGTGTTTTTTAATTTTTTTCTACTTTAATTTTTATACCTTTTTTTACCTCTTCACTTATTTAGGGAATAGTCTGAATGGCCCGAAGGTATTCTTTTTATTTTTATTATAAATAATCCCCCTTTTAAGGGTTGAAGGGGAACCCGTACATGACCCATAGGCCCAAGGCACAAGGCCCGACATGACCTACAATACATGACCCGAAGGCCCAGAGGCATACCATGCCCAATACATGACCTGTAGGCCCAACCCACTAGAATTTCCCCTCCCCAGCATCTTGCATCATTGATCTCCTTATCTCCCCACCTTGCATTGCTGATCAGCTAGCATTTCCCCATACAAAGTTGCACGGTGCCTGGTCCCGATGGTGGCTACCATACCCTCTCATTCTTTCAATCCGGTTAGCTCTACATCTGGTGGCTACTACTCCTGTTGCTCTGATCCTCTTCTGGGGCTGACATACAAAAATTGCATAAATTTCAATGAGGTTTTCATCCTTTAAGGTTGAAAATCTCTTAAATCTATTATGGTTATTATCCAAAACTCATATCTCCACTCATAATAAAAGAGAACGTGAGAAATAAAATATTCATAGAATTTTTTATGTGGTTAGATCTAACCAGTCACAGTCTCACACCAAAAGATTCTCAAAACTACTAATTTTGAAGAATTATTATCAATTAATGAACTACCCTCCACACAAAATCCATATATGAATATTCTATTTCTATTATTTATAAAACAATCTCATTCATTTTTTATTAGTTATCTATCATTGACATCATAGTGTTTCAATTCATTTCACCACTTATATTTTTTTACTTGTAGAATATATATTCAAATAATATTTCATTAATATTATTTCAGTATATGATATATGGAAAATCAATTAATTGGGACACATTATCCTAAAAAATTTCATTCAAATATTGTTTCATGATATTTATTTAATTCTTATTATGACCCATGATTCTTTCCTCGCATGATATTTTATTTTCATAATCCATTGTTTTTACTCATATTATAAATATTAAAAAATCATGAAATTCACTCCACATAAGAATAAAAAAATATAATTTTGATATTGAACATTATTTTACAATGTATATTTCATTGCACTACTAGTTTCCACCTTGGTTGTATTCTCCTACTTTATCATCTTGAATCATCATCCATTTGAGTGATCAGGTTGTTTAATTTAGAAAAAAATCATTCAAAAAATCATCATAATTATTTCTCCCCTTGCTCAAATTATTTAATCTTAATATTCCTCTTATTTACAATAAAATTAATTCTTAAAATGTTTTCTAAATTTTTTTATTTTTCTTAAATAATCAACTTTGTGAATTATTTTTACACAAAACTCATTTCATTATTATGTAGATGATACATATGAACTTGATGTATACACATAAAAATTTTACATAGTTTTAAAATAATGTTTATGTAGAAAATATGATCCTTATGTTAGAATAGAATGATGATTCTATAGAGTTATAATGGATCTTAACTAGAGATATAATTATTATTATGAAAACATAGAGATTATTCTTAAACATATTAAATTATTCTTACAAAGAGTTTAGTACTTTTCCATGTTACAAACATCCTGATAGATTTTTCATTATACAATACTCAATGCTTTTCCAGATCTCATCTTCAATACTATAATTCCTAAATTTCACTCCAATAACCTCAGTTCCTCTTAAACTCAAATATAGGACTTCTCAAACACCTACATCTCCAATGAATGATGTTTTATAGAAAATTCCAAAGCAACAATGCTTGTATTAAATAATTAAGAGTGTCGTAAACAATCATCAAACAGAAAAATCCCATTATCTCATCTAACATGTGATTCAAACTTGATGGTAGTAGTATAGTTCTTCACATTAAACTAATGACCATCATAACTATATGATCTTTAGAATCAACTAATAGATATTATAAATAATTTATCAATAATAAATTCAAAAATATCCTCTATAAAGATCAATGATAAACTTTGAGAGCATGATTTAGGATATTCACTCTTTCTTAATGGGGTGAGTTTCAGCATCAATTTCCTAAAAATCCTTTATTTATATTTGAAATTGAACAATTGTTATGTGTAATACCCATTATTTTGTTTGGATTAGTGAGGGGTTGTGTGCAAGTTGCAGATTGATAGATTTGATGAGACACCAATGGGAATGGAAGCTGATTATTTTGATGATATTTGTAGGTGTCCCTCTATATATGATAGGAGATATCATAAATTAATTAATGTGATACTATCCAATAATCATTATTATGTTTCTCAACATGTGTTATCAGGGATGGGATGTGTGGGGCTAGGAAAGAGTGACACGTATGTGATGATGGAACTTATCTGCATTTTCTCTCAAGGAGTTATATAGTGGAATCCATAAAATGGAGAGTATAACATTGGCTGTTGGAACATGTGTAATTATATATATATAAATTCTATTGAGTATTTATGATGTTTTTATTTTTAATCTAGGAGTGGGTATCATTGGGAGTTTCATGTTGTCACTTAGATATGCACAAGATGAATATGTCTTGTTTTTTTGTTCAATAATGGATTAGATGTGAGATAAAAATATAAGTAATTTAAGTTTAGTAGAGTAATGATGATGATATTTCTTTTGGGTTTAGTGGAGAGAGCATCAAATCGACCAAGGGTGCACAAAACATGTGTCAAAAGTGTTATATGTGAATTTAAACTAGTTGTATGATGGACAAGATTACATTGAGATGTAACAGTGTAGGTATATGTAATTATTTATAATTCAATGTAAAATACCAAATTTTATATTCAGATATGATGTTGGACGAAATCTATGTGTTAGAACTAACTTTAGAATGGTTTTGGTATAATAAAAGTGGGAGTTGAATCAGATGTGCACTGGTGTAAATTGAAAGAGTAGGTTGGCTAGTGTGGTGGTTAAGGACCTAACCAAGGAATTACAACTTTTGTTTTTCTTATACTTCAATGACACAATTCAGATGATTCTATAATGCCTTTAGAGATTAAGGAATCATAATTGGGTGATTTGAAATTGTTTTAGTAGATGATGTTGATTGTTTGTTGGATAGATTAACCAATGGATTATCAAACCTTGTTTTTTCATTGAATTATTTTTAGTGAGGTGAAAAACACTTTTAGTGATTCATTGGTATACTATAAGTGCATTTCTTATAGATGATTCTAATGGAGAGGAGAATAATGACCCAAAATCATACTTCATGTGAAAAGTTTAATGTTTAGGATAACTATAAAAATTGGGATGAATCCATTTATAACCCCTCATTTTAATAGAATATATGGGTATGGATGAGTGTTATCTAAGTGTTCAATAAAGGTGATGAGTGGGAAGCTCAGCTTATGGTGTATAGTGCGCATGTGGTTAGAGTTACAAAGTGAGGGCACATTCAACATTTATGGATGGACGATTGTGATTTCATTATGAATTTATTACTTTAGTGAGTTGGTAATTAATTTTCAATGACTATTAGGAATTTTAAAGAAAAAAAAAGTGTTATGGGGGGAGTTCGTAATGATTTATGTATTTACAAGCCATTGGGTTTTGAGGAAATTTATATATCTTAACATGGAGTATTATTTGGGTGAACCTTGTTGAAATGATTACTTGTTCATGGATCACCACACCATGATAAGAGAGTTTCATGATATGATATATGCAGGTTAAGGTATCATGTTGTGGCTAAGGGGGGAATCACATCCTACAGGTATCGGGTCATATCATGATAATTGAGTTTCATGAAAAAGGTGATTTTTTTCATTTTTTTTGAGGAAAAATATATTTTGATGGTTATTTTATGGATATTGGTGTCACTCAATGATGTTATTACTTATGTTTGATATTTTTTATAATTATATGAATTTCATATTCAAATTTCTATTAGAATGGTTTGTTATGTGAAAACACTTAGGTTCATGTTGTGATTATGGTTACATTGTACCATGAGGTAAGGGAACACTTTGTGAAGGGTTAAGGTCTTGTGATTAAGGATAAGGTCACACAATGAATTCATAGCCTATGGATATTTGGTTTTTCATGAATATAGGGTTCAATTTTATGACCATAGGGGTTTCTCCATCATGGAAGAGTTGGGTATTTTGATTATTGTTGGGGAATGTGTGTCATGTAATTACCAAGGGGTCCATGATGCAATAGGATTCTAGTAATGGTCATCATGAGGTTAGACATATTGGTTAAACTATGATGGGGACCTTCCCTAGAATCTTTTTAAACAGGGATAATCCTATATGTTATGGTAAATATACCATTGGTTTCAGTTTTATGGGTGACATGGTGAGGGATATTTTATAAATCTCTTTCTCATCCCTTTCAACTTGAAATTCTCTTTAGATGAAGATAATTCATGGTTTTCCATTGGTATTTGTTTTTATAAATTATTCTAATTTTTTTTGACAATTCTTCTACAACTATATTACCTATTTATTTTGGTGTATCCTTGATATGGTTTGAAAATAATTCCTATATAGCATGGTGGAATGAAGTTGGGTAAATGATGATTTTACTTGCAATGTATATATGATTTTCTAATATAAATAACACATTCTTCATTTCATTATTTATACTAAGGTAAACTAGACTGTGAATTTTTGTAAGGTTTTGGTGAAATAGAGTTTAATTGTAATTTATTTCAGGTGAATAAATTCGATCTTAGGCGTGTGTGTGTGTTGGGATCAAGCTACACCTCATTTCATTAAGTTGCAGAAAGTAGATGTTTCTCAGTGATTTTTAGAAGATTTTTTCTCACTGAATTATATTGAATAATTTAATATTTATTTTTATAATTAATTGTTTTAAATTGGTGTCCTAATAAAGAGATTTAGTGCTTGAATTATCATTATTGAGGAAATGTGGTTCTTGGTGAGGATATGAAATCTACGGTTGAGGTTTGTGTCAATTATGATATCAAACCAGATGCATGTTTTTATATGATTTAAAAATAATAAATCTATATATATATCATTATGAGGGATAGGGATTTAAAGTGTCCTATATAATGAAAAAGGATGTCCTTGGTCATCTTATAGATGGAGAATGTTCCCCTTTGCACCATGGGTATTTTGGATCACCCGATAACTATGTTGAATAATGGGGAAATAATGTTATTTATCTTTAAGAGTTTCCCAAGGAAGGTCAATGGGATTATATATGATTTTAGATGTTCTTAGAAAGGGTTTCCAAGGGATAGTTTGGAAGGGTTTTGAGGCTCAGATCTAGTTGGTATTGGTGAGTTTATTTTATATCTCATGCATGACGAGGAACACCCTCTTGAGTGTAGACTGGAGACTCAATGTTTATTATGAGTGGGATTATCCCTTAGGGTCAGAATATTGTGTCACGTGGAGGGATTGATTTTGATATTATGATTGAGAGTTATCTTAAGATATCTGTGAGATAAGTCCTAAGAACGGGTTGTGAGAATTTTATAGATGACTTTTCAATAAAACAGTAAGGTTCTTGGTGTGAGATGGGTCAGGACAGTTCTTATATAGTTGGAATATGATGTGATATATAATCAGAAGAGGGTTTAGATGAAAATATTGATTCCACAGTTAGATAAGTACAGTGGGATAAAATAATACTTTGAGATGTTATAAATAATATAGTTTTAGTGAGTGTAGATAAAGAAGGATATAAGGACTCGATGGATTCCCTTACGAGTTAGAATAAATTACTAATAGGAACAACATGTTCTGACTGTGTGACCGATATGGTCTTCATAGGATTGTCTTACGATCCTATATGTATAATGTTTTTTTAGATAACAGGATAGGTCTTGAATAACTAGAACCATGGTGATTAGATGGTGATCATGTGGGATGGGCTGCGAAGCATCATTTCTTATTGTATGTGTTTTCCAATTGTGTGTATTTCTAATAAGAACATAGGATGGTTGTACCAATATAATGGATAAGATTCTAGAAGGACCCTATATTTAGTGGGATTTTAATGGTCAAGATGTTCTTATAAGACTCAAAAAAAGAGAGGGTATTGGTTATTGTGATGTGATACGAGATTATATATTGTTCTAACCTTGAGTAAGAATGATGGGACTTGAAATAATGATATAAATACTTCTATAAGTGAGGTAGTGTAGTTTTAGTACTTTATTTTTAAGATCCATTGATCGAGAGGGGTTGGATTGTGAACATAATTTCAGACCTCCCATAATAGTAATTGGTTTAAGTATGTTATGTGTATCCTCCCTTAAGTGGGGTTGGTTTGGGTACTTAACATTAAACATCACCAAATAGGATTTAGTTTGGGAATTGATATATAACCTACCATAATCCTTTGGGTAAGATTTATGATTTTATATTTATCCTACCAAGACACTCCATTTATGATTCAAGATATTTTTTGTGGGACTATTCCTTGAGAGAGATGGTAGAATTTTGGACATGGTAAGAAAACTAACCATATATCTTTAGGTATGAGTTGGGACATGTCATGGAACCCTACCCATATTTTATAGATATGGGTTAGGATTTATGGAATGATTTGACAACATTGTTGGAATGGGTTAAATAAGTTATAGTATTGTGTCATGGATTCCATGTTCTCACATGATGAACTCAGATATATTCTAATGTGTAATATATTTTTCATTTACATTAATTATGAAAAATCTAGTATTTGATGGTCCGTATTAGGGGAACCTTGTTAGTCCCTGCTAGGATTTATTTCTCACACTCTCTATGGTAACATTGGTGTATTTTTAATCTATTTTTCTATTGAAAAAGTCAAGGGATATGATGTATAGTAGATCATTTTAGACCATCATAATGGGGAATAATGAAGGGTTTAGGTGAGGCTTGGGAATAGTAGTATAGACACCATAATTGTTTTTGATATTTTATTATTAATTAAGATAGTTGAAGATTAGTGGGATTCATGACTATATTAATAAATATATATCTATTATATCATTGATGTATTTTAATTATCATGCATACTCTAATATTTTTAATTGATTACGAGTGGTTAATTTTATTATTATTGATTTTTTTGATATTGATGTAATAATCTCCCCAATGTATGATTTAGGCCTACTCCACTAGTTTTTAGCCTATAGTGTATAGGGAGGTTCACATGGGGTTTTTTCAAACTATAGCTAGGACACTGAAGAGAAGTTTATATTGGGTAATTATATGTATGTTTTCCAAGGATAAAAGTTTTATATGGTATATTGTTTTCCATGGTGTTAAAGTTTTCCATTTTGGAACTATTTTCCATAGACAACCAATTTCTTCGATGGATAGGAAGTATTTACAAATATTTGATAACTAAGTAGAGATAAATGTAGGTATATAAGGTTCACATCATGATTCAGTGGGCACATTGGGAACCAATTCATAGAGTGTTTGGTTCATTATTATTTTTATTGAAAGGAGTAGCGCAAATGTATATTATTCATATTCTATGATTATTTGATTATCTATATATTTTTCAGGGTTACTATTTTTTTAATTTTTATGATCAATATTATATATTATGGTTTTTTTTTACTCTACTCCCAAGGTGTTAATAGGGTGCACATATAGAAATAATGCTATATATATAGATTTATATGTCATATTATTTATTGTATTAGATTTTTAGAAAACTATTTTTTAATAGTTTCAATAAAATATTTGGAAATTATTTCTTATGAAGACCCACTAAATTATGATCTTAGATATTTTAATTATTATTAACTAATTAATCATTTTTTTATAAAATAATTTATTAGTAAAACCATAGAAACTATACCCAAATATAATGTAAACAAATTAATGAGGGTTTTGAAAATATTTTTTGAATGAAAACCATGTATTTTCCCTTCCATTTTTAAAAATTTCATAACAAACATATTTTAAGAAAAAATATAGAAACTGAAATATAGTTAAAGGGTTAATGAAACCCAAGGTATCACTAATTTACAAGCATGATGATTTGTATCATGTAATTCCTACCATAGGACCCCACATTAGCATGATTGGTTAATTTAGAAAGCCCCAAAATGAACCATCAGACCTTATGTTGTGGATGACCACTACAGACCCCATGACACTATTTAATGAACTAAAAAACATTATCCATTGCAAGAGTGACCAATTCCATAAAACACTATAGAGTCATGGAAAACCTTCTTGGAAAACCATAACCTAAATATAAAACAAGGGACAATCCATCTAAATAAAGAATAGATTAATATAGAAGGAATGCATATTGATAAAATGCACCATGATTTCAAAATTTAATATGAAATTTCTTAATCAAGATCTATGGTCATCATGATGAATTGGAAACATCAAACACCCATGCTGGATAACAACTTTTGAGAATAGAATCCTTCTACTAGAGCGTACAAGCATTAAAACCTATAAACACATAAAAATATCTTCAATACCCACAAAGGTCGTTGTTATGAAGTTATTTTATACCACTAAATGAGAAAACCCACAAAAAAGGACAACTATTTAGCAGGAATATATTATATTAAATACAATCTAGGAAAACCAAACCAATGATCTAGGTGGTGTGGAGAAATAAAATGAGAATAGAAAACTATGTGAGAAAAACATGAATCCGCTAATTAAAGAGAATCATAATAACATGTCGAAAATCCCTAAAATCCTAGAAAAATAAACATATTCCCATATATGAAAATGAGAAACATTCCCCAAGGTAGAAGACACCCCCAAATCATCGATAACTATAAAATTATTACTAAAGGGGCCATAATAAAATATATTGTTTGATCATGGTGGAGAGAAAATGGAAGAAATATACTCAATGAGATGGAATATAACAATTTATTTCATCATAACACCACACCATGCCAAAAAATTTGAGAATCAATAAATCCATATAAAGGAAACTGTTCCATCTAAGGAGAATAAGAAACATGGGATGGTCCATAAAAAAATATTTCATGGTTAAATTTTATTAAGGATAATAGAATAAAGTGGAAACCATTACCATAGTGAATCCATTTTAAAATCTTAGGGAAGAAGGTTTAACACCTATCGAGAATGAAAAAATCCATTGGAAACCATCATTGAATCCTGGAAGAATTAGTTCCCTAGAAAAAAATTCCAAGAGAAAGAATCAATTATAGTAGTAATCTGAGATACATTGACCCATATACATTTAAGATGGTGTTATATATTTAAATGAATTATCAATATTCTATGGGATATGTTGTTAGGACCAGACTAAAAAGGATGATTATATTTATGTGTTTTATTTTGTTGTCAAATAATATTTAGATGAAATGGAATTTGAAGAAGAAAAGAAACCACCTCACTTTTTAATTGGTGAAATTTAGATTGATTATCATATTTGGAGAATCATATTCACAATTCTTGAAAGGTCCATCATATTCAGGAGAATCAGATTCAAAATTATTGAAAAGGTCTATTGTATTTTAGAGAATATGGCATGAAGAAAAGGCTCATCATATTCACATTGAATCCTGAAAGAAAGTATTTATCTAAATGTGATGATGCTTTTTGGATCATATAGTTATCCTAAATTACAAGTATTTAGAATATTTGTGACGCAAGATTGATTAATGAAAGGGGGAGTGAAAGAGATGTTTGTTAATTGTATTCAGAATGATCATATCTATATGGAAAGAAAAAGATATTTGAGATCATATTCAAACTAATCATAATCAAGACATAAATATTCATGAAAATTAAAATCTAGAAAATCATATTCAGGAAGAGTTAGAAAGAAATCTGGTTTCTAGAGTTTTGGGAAGATATAATACTTTCCATTGTATGTCAAACAATGATAAATCTAGTCCTTGATTTATTAAAAGTCCAAAAGAAAGTAATTATACTAGAAAAGTTTTTTGATTGAAGAATGTTAGTGTAGTAGAATATGCTAAAACTAGTCCACTGTATTCATTATTTCATCATATTCACTAGATGAAAAATTGTTACTTCATGATAAGTTAGTTTAATAGTATTCAAGATAGAAATATGAACTCTTATTTGCTATCAAATTATTATTATTTTAACTGAGTCATGATCAATCGTATTGGAGTTGATACAAATAAGTATTTATAAATATATTAAGAGGTAGATGTGATTGAATCACTTCATTCATGTAGATCAATAGAAGTGCTGAAGGAAATATATCGATCTGTTGTCGAGGGGGACCTTGAAATTCGAAGTAGTTTGTTTTCAATAGTTGGAACATAGCTTCATAATGAAGAAAATACATTAGAATGGAGTTTTCAAAAAAGATAAAATATTTATATTTCTTCATGAAATATATAATTTATATAGGTAATCCTAATGAAAAAATTGGATTGGCCAAAACAAAATGAGAAATAGGATTCAGATAGGTGTTTTGAATGAAATTCTGAATAAGAATTGATGTTTTGGAGAATATTTGAGTAGAATTGAGAAGTGTTGAAGAATTCATAAATGTACACAAAATTCAAGGAAATTGAGATTTTGGGTAATATGGTTGAGTATGAAACCATTTCACATTCCTTCCAAAACCACTATTCAAGACACCTATAAATGTCGAGAAGTACATCATACTTTTATGATTCTGAAAATGATGTATTGTTCAGATAGGAATAGAGAGAAGCTCCAAATATTAAGGGAGATAAATAATTTTCTATATTAAGATGAGTTGAATAAGTTTAGATGGAGATAATTAAAAGGATAAGATACAAGATTGCAATGTATTCAGCTGATCATCATTTTCAGTGATCATCATTTTCAGCTGTTTATTGTATTATTCATGTCATCTTATTCGAATGGTCATTATATCAGGCGGGATAATCTAATTGATATTTCTATATTTGGATTTTGAGACTGTGGAGGAGGGAGCTCTGAATTGTCTTGATCATATTATGAAAGTGTTATATCTATCATGTTGGGAAATCATATTGGAAGAATTTTACTGGTCCAATCAGATTAGGCAATCAAACTGAGTTTCATTACGAAGTCCTTGAAGTTATTTCTAGCTTATGGGTAAGATATTTAGGAATTATTTTCAAAATAATACATTTATGGAAGTTGATAAAGAATCAAAGGTAACATGTGGTGGTACACAGACATTGTATTACCTCCATTGTACTAGAGGGAGAAAAATCACTATTGGATTTTTTTCATAGTGTTACCCAAGTGAATAGGTATATCATACTCATTATATTATACACAAAAGGACTTTTTTTATACTGGATTGTGTAGTTTTGGATAATTTACAAACTATACTAAGGATATAGCTATTATTATTAAATACTGAACCATAAAAATTCTTATGTTACAGTGGATGTCTGTTTGATTTTTTTCAGCGGGTAATTAAATCTTTAATAGGAGGTGAAGGTTGTTTCATTTGTAAGGAAACATAAAAAAAATTATCACTGAGTCACCCCTCCCCCTCTAATGGATAAAGTTATCCTGACTGGGCACTTTCATATGTCACAATGTAGATTTATTTGATTATTAAATTTTGATTTAAATTTATTTTGTAAATATTTTGGTGGGTATGAGTTTGGGGTAACCCTTATAGTTTTTCACAATAATGGGATTAACATGTTTATTTGTGTTTAAATATAATATAGTTCTTGTAATATTAGTTTAGTGTGTGGGAAGTAAAAACATGTGAGATATCTAACTAAGTTATTTAGGTTTCTGAGTCCACGAGGCATGTGATAGGACTTATAGAAACATGAGATGAAAATATATTCCTAAAAGGAGATGTGAGGACCTTTTGGTTACTATGATAATTTTTTCACTAACCCATGGGTAGTGTAGAAATATGGAACTATTTGCTTTACCTTTTTTTCTAATATTAACCATGATTTCATGAAACTATCCTATTCAGGTTATAATGGTGGATAATGATAATTAAATTTAATACATGAGATTTTGTAATATTATATAATCGTTTCATCACAAGAATTTTTCATAATGTACACATTATTATTTCATCATAATTGAACAAAACATATTGATAAAAATCTATGTAGTTAAATTTATAACATAATCTATAATTAATAGTCTAGTGCATGTACCATAGTTTAGAAAAATGGTAATCTTGGTCTTTGGAGGACCATTCTTAAAAGTGAATAACATGCTACTAGTCTAAACATTATCATTGGTTCGATACATTTGTTGTGAAGATTGAAAATTTATAAATTCCATACTAAACAAGCTACAAAGGGGAAACATAGTGGCCATATAGAGTCAAATACATGTGGAAAATTTATAAGAGTTAGTGATCAAGTGGTTGAAAATTGGAAGTTGGAATACTCACATGAATTTCATTGCTTTTTAATTATATGGTTCATACATTTGGTTTTACATTAAATGTAATAGAAGGGATCAGAATCAATTTTAGGGAATAAGAAAAAGTTATTCCTAAATCTAGCTTGGGTTGGTCCAATGATTTTGGATGAAAAGTAGTGAAGAGGTCATTGTGAGGTTTTGGTCAAACAAATTGGATATACCTAGGATAGAAACTAATATTTTTTCTATAGGTAGTTAATAACCCATGTGAAATAAGCTTATAATCATGTTAAGAAAGCATCACAGGATATTGGACTTAGTCTATTCAACTAAAAAGAGATCATAATCAGCAAATACAATTTCTCAGACCATGGTTATGAAAAATAATGAGATTAACATGAGTTATTAACATAATACCGAGATAATGGGTTGCCCATGTTTTGATCTATGGATCCATTAGGTTTATGATACACTAAATCCCATCCACTAACCCTAAAAGATTAGTGTCACATGATGAAAATTACATTAGATGAAGGAATAAGAATCCACACTCTTATATTATTCATAAATCAGTTTTTGATTGAATAAATTCACAATTTAAACAATTTAAACAATCAATTCACTTACTAAAAAATAAAGTATTGAAGAACTCATAGTAGATGACATTGAAAGAGGTATTTGGAATTAAAACAATAGTTGTAACAAGGTTCAAGAGTCAAAAACTCCTTAAAAAATTTATATTATCATAAGATGAATAAAAAGGAAAATAAACTAAGGAAAAAAAATTCTAGAATGTACAGAGAAGAGAAAATAAATATAAATAATAAAGGGTCAACCATAACACCCAGTGTTGGGTGATGAAATCCTATAAGTCTAATTTTATCATGACGTATTAAGGTTTCATATCCCATTATTTAGTTAAATGAATTATTTGATGAAACATTCATGATGTGTAATGGTAATTAACCTTGTGTATTTAGATCTTTAAACATCCTCTAAAATATCGTATCTCTAAGATTTCAGGGCTTGTATCTTTTGATAGGAACAAAAATCAAATTTTTCAGATTGTATAATGGACTCACCACGTGTATTTAATTATGCTGGAGGATTCATGACTTGTACTAGTTTCATGATTTGGCCTTGGGTATTTATGAGTCCTGAGTTATATGAATACTTTTCATGAAAAGGTTTGTTGATTTTTACTTTTTGAAATTTCTTGAAATTAAAACATCATCTTATTTGAAAATTAAATTCTTATTTCCTAAAAAAATAAACCAAAACCAAATCCATTCTCCAATGAATAATAAATAAGTCTCATAGAATTGTATCCAATATATATATACATATATCTGAATTCATCTTATCAAATTCACCCACACATTAACAATTTCTTATTACCAATAAAAAATTATGTCAACGAGGCTTCAAAATGAAAAAAAAAATTAAAATAGGAAATGTCCAGTACAACCAAGAAAATAACAATATGTGTTAGTGAAAAAATACAATCCTCTAAAACAATCTTATAGATAATATTGTTATCTAATAAGATGGATCCTAATTCTCCAAGAGTTTGACCTTGAAATCAAAGATAGACCTGGAAAAGAAAACCCTGTGGCTGATCACTTGAGTAGAATTTCTAATTCTTCTCATTTTGAAATCATCGATCCTGAATTACCCACTGAGCACCTTTCATCTCTCACTCCAAAGTTACCATGGTATGTCCTAATTGTAAATTACTTGGTTTCTGGTGTTTTTCCTGAAAATTTTCAAAAGAACAAAAAATGAAGTTGAAAAGTGATTCAAAACACTGTTTTTGGGAAGAAAATAAACTTTAGAAAACAGGGGAAGACATGGTAATTAGGAGATGTGTTGATAAAGATAAACATTCCTCTATCTTAGAATTATGTCACTCTATACCTGGTGGTGGACACTTTGGACCACAAAGGACCTCCTGAAAGGTCCTAGACTCTGGATTCTTCTGTCCTTCACTCTTCAAGGACTCACATGAGTTCTGTCAATCATGTCCCACTTGCCAAAAGTTTGCCACAATTTCAAAGAGAAATGAAATGCCCCAAAAGCCTTTAATTTTCTATGAGATCTTCGATGTTTGGGGTATCGACTTCATGGGACCATTTCCCCCTTCTAATGGATTCTCATACATCCTTATTGTAGTTGATTATGTTTCTAGGTGGGTCGAGGAAAAACCCACTAGAAAGGATGATTCACATACTGTTAGTGAGTTCTTAAAGACATGCATCTTCCATAGATTTGGAAAACCTCGTGCCTTGATCAGTGACTTAGGAACCCATTTCTGTAATAAAACCATGGAATCTATTTTGAAAAATAATGGAGTTATACATAAAAATTCAACTGCATATCACCCCCAAACAAATGGCATGGCTTAACTTTCTAATAGAGAAGTGAAAAGAGTGCTTGAGAGAATTGTAAAACCCACCAGAAAAGACTGGCCTGAAAGACTTGGTGAATCACTTTGGTCTTATCGAACTACCTATAAAACACCCATTGGGATGTCTCCTTTTAGGCTAGTTTTTGGTAAAGCATGTCATCTACCAGTTAAAATCCAACATAAGTCTTTTTGGGCTGTGAAAACCTATAATTTTGATTGTGAAAAATATGGTGAAGAAAGATTGTTGCAATTGGCTGAACTGGAGGATATTCGACTTGAATCCTATGAGAACTCCAATCTATACAAAGAGAAGGCTAAGGTACTCTATGACAAACACATCCTGAGAAAGGTATTTTATGAAGGTGAAAAGGTTATGCTCTTCAATTCTCGATTTCAGCTTCACCCATGTAAGCTTAATTCTCGTTGGGAAGGTCTTTTTATTATCACCAATGTTTACCCATTTGGTTCATTGCAAGTCCAAGACCCCTCCTCCAAAAGGAAATTCACGGTTAATGGGCATCGGTTAAAGCATCACCATGAGAGGACACACAATCCTGGATCATCATCGACTTCCACTGGATCCCCAACTTCTCCAGTCGACCTACCACTAGATGGAGATGGAGACCCGCCAAATCTAAACCAGGGGGCACCTCTTTCCCTTTAACTCTCTCTCTATCTATCTTCCTCCCTCTACCTCTTTCCTCCTCCTCCTCTGTCATTCATTTTTTACCACTTTCTTTTTCAAAACCTTTCTTTTTCACTTTCTCTTTTGTTTGGGTGTATCTTTATTAAAAACAAAAATAAAAACCTAAAAAACAAAAAAACAAAAAAAACAATCACTTAAAAAAATAAAAATAAAATTATGAGTCATGCTTACTCACCATCGAGTTTTGAAATTTTGTCCAACCATTTTGGGGAGTTAACGGACATGTTTTCTGCTCAAAAATTTTGTATTTTCATCATATATTTGGATAAATAATTTTGTGTCAAGAATAATAAATTTTGAATGCTCAATTTTTTATTTGGAAAATGCTTTTCCCAAACTGTGAGGAACAACATTTTCTTTCATTCCAAGGCCACCTATGGCCATCTTTTCAAAAATTTTGTTTTCACCACCATTTGTGAGTCTTGAGTTTGTGGACCTTCGAGGTGAATTTCCTACTTTAGTGTGCATTAATATGATAGAGGCATTTTTATGAACCACATGATAATTATAATAGCCAAATAGACTCCCATTAACCATACATTAATCCTCATTTTGAAAGCCCCTTCGAGCCTATAAAAACCCTTTCTTTTATAGCCACATTACAAGCCCAATACCTTTTCCCACCCAATAACAACATGGATTTTCATTTCATAAGTTTTTTTTTTAAATTTAAGTGTGGGGGAATGGATTTCATTGTTTGGGTACCCTATTATTGATTTTCAACGAGTTATCATCTGCTTGAGGGAAATAATCCATTTCAGTGTGGGAGAGAGGTTGTCATTAAGTGATTTTTGGGTAATGTGATGTACTTCCATTTATGTAATTTTTTAAATCTTATTGACAAGTGTTCAAAAAAAATTCAAAAATGATGAAAAAAGATAAAAAAAAAATTGAAAAAATGGGTTGTGTCTTGGGTAGGTCAAAAATCACTCTTCCTCGACCTTTTATCTTGTTATAAATATTACAATTAGTGTTGTGAGGAGATAAAACATGGGTTGGGATATGAGTGTGAGATCTGTTTCAAGGTCAACTTTTGAAAAAACAAAGAAAAAGAAAAGTAAAAGAAAAAAAGAACACTTGATTATATTCTTATTGGGAGAAGTTTTGTGTTTTGTCAATATTCTATATTCTCATTACCTTTATATTTTCTTCCTCTATTGTGTCTTTATTCACACATTCATTCCCTTGTAAGTATTTGTTTTTATTTCCTTTCATGTTTTATTTCAAAAAAAATGTGCATTACTTTTTCTATGTTGGTATTTTAACCCTCTTATTCTCTCTCTTGGACATTATATTCCTACCATCCCATAGCTACAGAAAACCCCCTAAAAAGACCTCTTGATTTTTGAGCACTTTAGGATGGGGAATGGAAGCTGAGATCTCTTTTCAAACTCTAAGATTTTCACTTTTGGTTGGTGAAAGAGTGAACCTCCATAAATTAATTATATCATCTTAAGAGGTGTGAGTTTTGAGTATCCACATTTTCCATTTCTAAATTTGAGCATGAAAAAATGAATTGTTTTTGGAACATTATTTCTTTAACAATTTGTGGTGTAATTCAATATGTATGAGTGAAATAGTCTAAACCTCCCCTGATTGGAGAAAACAAAATTTTAATATTTGTTGGTGAGTGAAAATGATTTTGTCATGTTTTTATATTTATTTCTCATGAGGACATTCACAAGACTAAGTGTGGGGGATTTGATTTTATTAATATTTTTATGACTTATTATATACTTCCTTTACTGATTTTATATGAAATGTGCATAATTTGTATGAAATATTAATGTTTTAATATTAAGTATAATTTTTGAGCATTTTTAGAAGTAGTCCAATTGAGTCAGTTTAATGTTTTAATAATAACTATCACTATACTGATCCACATTGTGTGGTTCTTGTTTTTTAGGATTCTTCTTTCAATATATAACATTTCATTAGAAGGTACCATGATCCAATTCTGCCATTTGAAGGGTCATATGGACCACACAAGAAGGCCCAATGAATCTGTGAACAAACTGGACAAGCCTTGAAGATTGATTTACTGGGATCAGTCCAGAAGTCAAAAAACATTAATTCTCCACCATAATTTGGGGGACACTACATTTCATCTTGGATAAAAATTTAAAGGTTCAAATCCAAGTACAAGGGGCCCAACTGATTCATTTATATCCAGCCCACCATTCTGTCCGAGAAATAAAATAAGCACACAAATATTGACATTTCTCCTGCTGTGGACATCCATTCGAGCTTATATTTTTCAGTTTGAAATAGGATATATATCCGGAAAACTCTTTTGAATAAATGATTTTTATTTTAGGGCATATTCCTATTCCAAAACCCATTCACATTATGGGCTTAGAAAAATTCTGGATTGAAATGGACAATTTACATTTGTTTAATAAAACTGCCATAACTTTGGAGAAAAAAGTATATAGGCGGACAAATTTTTAGGGTGGATAGAAGAAATCCATATATACATCTTTTAAGAAGACACCAGCTCGTGATTCATCTTTATAGATTGGTAAATCTGTGGTTCAAGTGGAGGGACAGTTTTGGAATGCAAACAGTCCACTCCTTGGGCTATAAATACATCCCATCTCCTTTCAAAAGGGTTGGAACTTAATAACTTAAGGAGGAGGTTTGGCATTACTAGATCCTTGAAAAGGTTCTGGGAGGATATGATTTGATCTTTTTTCAACAAGAGAGACCTCTCTGCCACTTCTCTTTCATGTTTGTTTATGTTTTCTTTCAATTGTAATTGTGTAACTTTGTTTTCATTTCAATCAAATTTTAGTGCTTGTTTCTTCTTCAATTTCTCTTATTCTTCTCCACCTTCTGTAGTATAATATTCATGGTCTTAAAATAGTTTGAATAATTTTAAATTACAGCCCCTTATTTTTCTTCCTCATTCAATCGAAATTCCATTTTTGATTCTCAAAATATTTCATGTGTGTGTTCGGCACACTACTCTTATCTTGTCCCTTTATTTTTATTCTCTTTATAATTCATCACCATAAACATATATTACTAGATTAATAACCATCTTAATGGCTGAGTAAATCTCTCATTGGGGTGAGTTTTAATTTTGGTATGTTAAGCGATTGAGATCTTTCGCTCGATGAGTATTCGTTGAATTAATATTGTGTATGTTGGACTTAGTATGTCATGGATTAATGACTTGTTTTGTTTAACGTGTGGTTTCCATGGATTATTGGAACCATAAATACACTACCATAAACAATATATGATCAATATTAGAACCCTAAGTTAAGTTAAAGCTTGGATTAAAGCCTTAACACTTGGGAATTCAAATCAACGTCAACTTGTGACATGGGTGTTAATTTAAATGCAATATAAAGCAAAGCTCAAGGATATAACAAGATTAACTAACCTAATGATGAACTCACCCCAATCATTATAAATTTGTTAAATCAATAATAATAAATTAGTAATTTCAATTAATCTCTGCAAACAAACCCCCAATCAGAATACAATCAACTAAAAACAAATGACTATTTCAAAGTATCATCGTCGAGGATTCAACCCGAGTGCTGCTATACACATTAGCAGAGCACCGAAAACTTGACCGGTCGATAGGAGACAATCGGCTACGTGTTTCAAATGGTGTATTTTCCGAGGATAGTTCTTTAAGTAGTCATTATTTTCTGGTTATTGTCAAAAAAACATAAAAAAAACAAAATTTTAAAAAAAATTGAAAAAAAAATCACAAAGAAAAACCCATCTTCCTATTAAAAATCATACACTGAAAAAATACAAAGAAAAATCTGTCTTCCTCTTTCTTCCAAATCACTCTGAATTCCCCGTATCCTTCTAAACAATCCCTCGGATTTGTTTTATCCTGAAATTGAGTGAACACTTCGCCAACTTAGGAGGAACATAAGAGATAATCAAATAATTCAAGAACCAGTCCATGTCCAACCAATTGAATTAGATATGGCCAATCCTAGGGATCAAACACTAAAAGAACTTACTGCCCCTGATATGAATTACCAACCTCTTGGTATTCAATATCCAAACATAGAGGCTAACTTCGAACTCAAATCGGGTTTGATTTATCTTCTTCCTCATTTCCACGGGCTAGCCGGTGAGGATCCACATCTCTACCTTAAAGAGTTTCAAGTAGTGTGCTCTACCATGAAGCCTCAAGGGGTTTCTGAAGAAAAAATCAAGCTCCAAGCATTCCCTTTCTCCCTAGATGAAACTGATAAGTCATGGATTTACTACCTACCTCCTGGTTCCATAACCACATGGAATGACATGAAGCGACTATTCTTAGAGAAATTCTTTCGTGCTTCTCGTACTGCTTCTATCTGAAAGGAAATAAGTGGTATCCGTCAGTTCCCAAGTGAATCACTCCATGAATACTTGGAGAGGTTCAAAAAGCTTGTTTCAACATGCCCACACCACCAAATTTCTGACCAACTCTTGATCTAATACTTCTATGAGGGAATATTAGCTATGGAGAGAACTCTCATAGATTCCGCAAGTGGCGGTGCTCTTGTTGATAAAACTCATGTAGCAGCAATAGATCTCATAAGTAACATGCCTGAAAACACACAACAATTCCACACTCGAGCACATGCTCAAGTCAAACAAGCCCAAGATAATCAATCAATTGAGATGAACAAGATGATCGAGTGGATGAGTGAACTTACATGTCTTGTGCAAAAACTAGTTGTGGCTACCAAATCCCCAACCTCGTCTTCTCCACAATCAATGTTTCCTGGACCTGTCAAAAACTGTGGAATCTACAACTCTCCATCTCATCCAACTGACACATGTCTACAAATTCAAGAGGATCAATCTGATTCATCTGGACCAATGGAGCTCAATGCAGCATATGCTCAACAGAACACCAACCCTCAACTATCAGGTCAGTTTGTTAGAAACTTTAACCAACCTCACTCTGATCCCTTCTCTTCTTTCTATAACCAAGGCCTTAGGTATGGGAATACCATATCTCATCCCCCTCAATTCCCTCCTCAAAACCCAAACCAGTTTCAATATGTTCAAGGTGTTGGTAACTTCCAAAAACCTTATTCTTTTCTTCCTCCGCCTCAAAGGAAAAAATCCTCCTCCTGGATTCCATTATCCTAGTGAGCCTTCCTAATTCCAAAACCAATACAATCGATTTCCCAAGAACCAAAATCAAGGCAATCCCAATCCGGGATAAGCCTCTTCTTCCAAGAAACTATGGGAAAGTGCAGTGGAAGATCTTGCCTCCTTCACCCGTTCTAGCCTTAAAAACATTGAAACTCAAATAGGTCAACTTGCATCCCACCTTAGTTAGAAACAACCATCCAATTCTTCCCAACTTCCAGCTCAACCATTACCCAACCCCAAGGGTAATTTAAGTGCAATTTCACTTAGATCAGGAAAGAAAATTACTATTCCTCAAGATAAGTCCCCCAACTGTCCTTTGAATGTTGACCTAGAAAATGAAAAGAAAAATAAACATGAAAAGGAACCTGAATCCATTCCCTCACATCCTTCCATTCCACTTAGGAATCCAATTCCTTTTCCTCAAGCTGTTTCTAAACCAAGGAAGTCCTTTAAACCTGATCCTGAAATGCTCGACATGTTTAGATGTGTTGAAGTCAACATTCCTCTCTTAGATTCCATCAAACAAATTCCTAAGTATGCCAAGTTTCTCAAGGAGTTGTGTACCCACAAGAGGAAACTTAGGACCTTCGAAAATGTTTCCACCCAGCAGTCTATTCCCATAAAGTTCAAAGATCCAGGGACCTTTACGGTTCCATGCCAAATTGGATATTCGAACTTTGATGATGCACTCATAGACCTAGGAGCCTCAATTAATGTCATGGACAAATCTATCTTCTCCAACCTTGGTCTAGGTCCCTTACATCCAACGGTTGTTGTCATGCAATTAGCCAATCGAAGCACAGCTAGTCCTGAGGGAATAATTGAGGATGTCCTTGTCCGAGTCAATAATCTTATCTTCCCTTTTGATTTCTATTTCCTTGACATGGAAGGTGAGATGAACTCTTCTCAATCTCCCCTAATTCTAGGAAGACCATTCCTCATGACTGCGAGAACCAAGATTGATGTCCATTCAGGCATCCTATCCATGGAATTCGGTGACCAACTGGTTAAGTTCAACTTTTTCCAAGCCATGCGATACCCATATGAGGATCACTCTGCATTCTCAATCTATGCTTCTGAGGACACTTCTAAGAGTCAATTGAACCCCATTCCATCATGTTCATCATGTTCTGAAGAGATAGGATCTTGTGAAATCTGCACTAGGATTAACCAAGTCATAAATGGTGAAGTTGATGTGGACCTTTCATTCATAGACTCCATTAATTTAGAGGATCTTTAAAACTCTCTTGAATACCATATCAACTCTGATCAAAACTGCTCCACCTTGGACAGTATTGGGAAAAATGAATCTAAAGCAACTGAAGTCTCATCCTCCATTTCTGAGTTTCCTAACCCAAAAATGAATTATGAGACTAATCTGAAACCCCTTCCTACACACCTAAAATATGAATTCCTCTTCCATGATCACTCATATCCTGTCATTATCTTTTCCACACTTACTGAAAACAAGGAGTCCAAACTTGTTCAAGTGTTAGAGGAAAACAAAAAAGCCTTAGGTTGGACCCTAGATGATATACCAGGAATCAACCCTATCCTTTGCATGCATCACATCCAACTGGAGGAGTCATCCAAACCAATTAGACAACCACAAAGAAGACTCAATCCACTCATACTTGAGGTAGTTAGGGAAGAGATCACCAAGCTTCTTCAAGCTGGTATTATCTACCCAATTTCTGATAGTTAATGGGTTAGTCCAATTCAAGTTGTACCAAAGAAGGGTGGGATAACTGTTTTCACAAATGAACATGGGGAGGTAGTCACAACTCGAGTGAAGAACAAATGGCGTGTATGAATCGATTATCGAAAACTGAATGCTGAAACACGAAAAGATCACTACCCTCTTCCATTCCTTGATCAAATGCTAGAGAGATTAGCCGGAAAGTCACACTATTGCTTTCTTGATGGATACACAGGCTATTTTCAAATCCCAATCTCACCTCAAGACCAATAAAAGACTACTTTCACATGCCCCTTTGGAACATATGCATATAGAAGAATACCTTTTGGACTTTGCAATGCTCCTGCAACATTCCAGAGGTGTATGATGAGTATCTTTTCTGAATTCATTGAACACTGCATGGAAGTATTCATGGATGACTTCACCATTTATGATGAGTCATTTTAATCTTGTTTGAATTCACTCTCTCTTGTCCTCCAAAAGTGTGTCAAGTGCAACCTTGTGTTAAATTTTGAAAAATTTCACTTAATGGTTGCAAATGGGATTGTTCTAGGGCACATAGTTTCAAAAGATGGTATTGAAGTCGATCCTGCCAAAATTGAAGTGAACCAATCACTTCCTCCACTCACTTCTGTTTGAGACATCCGTTCATTTCTCGGTCATGCCGGTTTTTATCGGAGATTAATTCATAACTTTAGTAGGATTTCCCTCCCACTCACTTGCCTACTCTAAAATGATGTCACATTCTATTTTGATGAGGCTTGCAAGAGAGCCTTCATTGAACTCAAAACTTCTCTTACATCTACCCCAATAATCCAACCCCCAGATTGGTCCTTACCCTTTGAGTTAATGTGTGATTCTTATAAGAGAGTCGTTGGGGCTGTTCTTGGTCAAAGAAGAGAAAAAACCCCTCATGTCATCTATTATTCCTCAAAAACATTGGTTGAAACTCAATCTCACTATATTGTGACTGAAAAGAAACTTATAGCAGTGGTTTTTGTCTTAGATAAATTCTGGTCCTATCTCTTAGGTGCCAAAATCATCATCTTCACAGACCATTCTGCTATTAAGTTCTTACTCAAGAAAAGTGATTCCAAACTAAGGATAATAAGATGGATCCTAATGCTCTAATAGTTTGACCTTGAAATCAAAGATAGACCTGGAAAATAAAACCCTGTGGCTGATCACTTGAGTAGAATTTCTAATTCTTCTCATTCTGAAATCATCGATCCTGAATTCCCCACTGATAACCTTTCATCTCTCACTAAAAAGTTACCATGGTATGCCCTAATTGTAAATTACTTGGTTTCTGGTGTTTTTCCTGAAAAATTTTCAAAAGAACAAAAAATGAAGTTGAAAAGTGATTCAAAACACTATTTTTGGAAAGAAAATAAACTTTGGAAAACTGGGGCAGACATGGTAATTAGGAGATGTGTTGATAAAGATGAACATTCTTCTATCTTAGAATTCTGTCACTCTATGCCTAGTGGTGGACACTTTGGACCACAAAGTACCTCCCGAAAGATCCTAGACTCTGGATTATTCTATCCTTCACTCTTCAAGGACTCACATGAGTTCTGTTAATCATGTCCCACTTGCCAAAAGTTTGGCACAATTTCAAAGAGAAATGAAATTCCCCAAAAGACTTTAATTTTATGTGAGATCTTCGATGTTTGGGGTATCAATTTCATGGGACCATTCCCCCCTTCCAATGGATTCTCATACATCCTTCTTGTAGTTGATTATGTTTCTAGGTGGGTTGAAGAAAAACCCACTAGAAAGGATGATTCACATACTGTTAGTGAGTTCTTAAAGACACACATCTTCCATAGATATGGCATGCCTCGTGCCTTGATCAGTGACTTAGGAACCCATTTTTGTAATAGAACCATGGAATATATTTTGAAAGAGAATTGGGTTATACATAAAACTTCAACTACATATCACCCCCAAAAAAATGACATGGCTGAAATTTCTAATAGAGAAGTGAAAAGAGTGCTTGAGAGAATTGTAAAACCCACCAGAAAAGACTAGCCTGAAAGACTTGGTGAAGCAATTTGGGCTTATCGAACTGCCTATAAAACACCCATTGGGATGTCTTCTTTTAGGCTAGTTTTTGGTAAAGTATGTCATCTACCAGTTGAAATCCAACATAAGTCTTTTTGGGATGTGAAAACCTGTAATTTTGATTGTGAAAAATCTGGTGAAGAAAGATTGTTGCAATTGGCTGAACTGGAGGAGATTCGACTTGAATCCTATGAGAATTCCAATCTGTACAAAGAGAAGGCTAAGGTACTCCATGACAAACACATCCTGAGAAAGGTATTTCATGAAGGTGAAAAGGTAATGCTCTTCAATTCTCGATTTTGGCTTCACCCAGGTAAGCTTAATTCTCGTTGGGAAGGTCCTTTTATTATCACTAATGTTTACCCATTTGGTGCAATGAAAGTCCAAGACCCCTCCTCCAAAAGGACATTCACGGTTAATGGTCATCGGTTAAAGCATCACCATGAGAGGACACACAATCCTAGATCATCATCGACTTCCACTAGATCCCCAACTTCTCCAATCGACCTACCACTAGATGGAGATGGAGACTCACCAAATCCAAACCAGGGGGCACCTCTTTCCCTTTAACTCTTTATCTATCTATATTCCTTCCTCTACCACTTTCCTCGTCCTCTCTGTCATTCATTTTTTTACCACTTTCTTTTTCAAAACCTTTCTTTTTCACTTTCTATTTTTTGTGGGTGTATATTTATTAAAATCAAAAATAAAAACCTAAAAAACAAAAAAACAAAAAAAAACAATCACTTAAAAAAATACAAAAAAAATTATAGAGTCATGCTTACTCACCATCGAGTTTTGAAATTTTGTCCAACCATTTTGGGGAGTTAACAGACATGTTTTCAGCTCAAAAATTTTGTATTTTCATCATATATTTGGATAAAGAATTTTGTGTCAAGAATAATAAATTTTGAATGCTCAATTTTTTATTTGGAAAATGCTTTTCCCAAACTGTGAGGAACAACATTTTCTTTCATTCCAAGGACACCTATGGCCATCTTTTCAAATTTTGTGTTTTCACCACCATTTTTGAGTCTTGATTTTGTGGACCTTTGAGCTGAATTTCCTACTTTAGTGTTCATTAATATGATAGAGGCATTTTTCTGAACCACATGAGAATTATAATAGCCAAATAGCCTCCCATTAACCATACATTAATCCTCCCTTTGAAAGACCCTTAAAGCCTATTAAAACCCTTTCTTTGATAGCCACATTACATGCCCAATACCTTTCCCCACCCAATAACAACATGGATTTTCATTTCATAAGTTTTTTTTTAAATTTAAGTGTGGGGGAATGGATTTCATTGTTTGGGTACCCTATTATTGATTTTCAACGAGTTATCATCTGCTTGAGGGAAAGCATCCATTTCAGTGTGGGAGAGAAGTTGTCATTAAGTTATTTTTGGGTGATGTGATGTACTTCCATTTATGTAATTTTGTAAATCTTATTGACAAGTGTTCAAAAAAAATTCAAAAATGATGAAAAAAAATCAAAAAAAAATTGAAATAATGGGTTGTGTCTTGGGTAGGTCAAAAATCACTCTTCCTCAACCTTTGATCTTGTTATAAATATTACAATTAGTGTCCTGAGGAGATCAAACATGGGTTGGGATATGAGTGTGAGATCTATTTCAAGGTAAACTTTCGAAAAAACAAAGAAAAAGAAAAGGAAAAGAAAAAAAAGAACACTTAAATTATATTTTTATTGGGAGAAGTTTTGTGTTTTTTCAATATTCCATCTTCTCATTACCTTCATATTTTCTTCCTCTATTGTGTCTTTATTCACACAGTCATTCCCTTGTAAGTATGTGTTTTCATTTCCTTCCATGTTTTATTTCAAAAAAAATGTGCATTGCTTTTTCTATGTTGGTATTTTAACCCTCTTCTTCTCTCTCTTGGACATTATATTCCTACCGTCCCATAGCTACAAAAAAACCCTAAAAATACCTCTTGATTTTTGAGCACTTTAGAATGGGGAATGGAAGCTGAGATCTCTTTTCAAACTCTAAGATTTTCACTTTTGGTTGGTAAAAGAGTGAACCTCTACAAATTAATTATATCATCTTGAGAGGTGTGAGTTTTGAGTATCCACATTTTCCATTTCTAAATTTGAGCATGAAAAAATGAATTGTTTTTAGAAAATTATTTCTATAAAAATTTGTGGTGGAATTCAATATGGATGAGTGAAATATTCTAAACCTCCCCTGATTGGAGAAAAAAAAATTTAATATTTGTTGGTGATTGAAAATGATTTTGTCATGTTTTTATATTTATTTCTCATGAGGACATGCACAAGACTAAGTGTGGGGGAGTTGATGTTATTAATATTTTTATGACTTATATACTCCCTTTACTGATTTTATATGAAATGTGCATAATTTGTGTGAAATATTAATGTTTTAATATTAAGTATAATTTTTGAGCATTTTTAAAAGTAGTCCAATTTAGTCAGTTTACTGTTTTAATAATAACTATCACTATACTGATCCAAATTGTGTGTTTATTGTTTTTTAGGATTCTTCTTTCAATATAACACATTTCATTAGAAGGTACCATGATCCAATTCTGCCATTTGAAGGGTCATATGGACCACACAAGAAGGCCCAATGAATCTGTGAACAAACTGGACCAGCCTTGAAGATTGATTTACTGGGATCAGTCCAGAAGTCCAAAAACATTAATTATCCACCATAATTCGGGGGACACTACATTTCATCTTGGATAAAAATTTCAAGGTACAAATCAAAGTAAAATGGGCCCAACTGATTCATTTAAATCCAGCCCACCATTCTATACGAGAAATAAAATAAGCACACAAATATTGACATTTATCCTGCTGTAGACATCCATTCGAGCTTATATTTTTCAGTGTGAAATAGGAGATATATACGGACAACTCTTTTGAAGAAATGATTTTTATTTGAGGGCATATTCCTATTCCAAAACCCATTCACATTATGGGCTTAGAAAAAGTCTGGATTGAAATGGAGAGTTTACATTTGTTTAATCAAACCGCCATAACTTTGGATAAAAAGTCTATAGGCGGCCAAATTTTCAGGGTGGAAATAAGACATCCATATCTACATATTTTAAGAAGACAACAGCTCGTGATTCATCTGTATAGATTGGTAAATCTTCGGTTCAAGTGGAGGGACAGCTTTGGAATGCAAACAGTCCACTCCTTGGGCTATAAATACATCCCCTCCTCTCCTTTAAAAAGGGTTGGCACATCAGCACTTAAGGAGGAGGTTTGGAATTACTAGATCCTTTAAAAGGTTCTGTGAGGATATTCTTTGATCTTTTTTCAACAATAGAGACCTCTCCTCCACTTCTCTTTCATGTTTGTCTATGTTTGCTTTCAATTGTAATTGTGTAACTTTGTTTTTATTTCAATCAAATTTTAGTGCTTGTTTCTTCTTCAATTTCTCTTATTATTATCCACCTTCTATAGTATAATATTAATGGTCTTAAAATAGTTTGAATCATTTTAAATTACAATCCCTTATTTTGCTTCCTCATTCAATCAAAATTCCATTTTTGATTCTCAAAATATTTTGTGTGTGTGTTCGGCACACTACTCTTATCTTGTCCCTTTATTTTTCTTCTCTTTATAATTCATCACCATAAACATATATTACCATATTAATAACCATCTTAATGGCTGATTAAATCTCTCATTGGGGTGAGTTTTAATTTTGGTGTGTTAAGCGATTGAGAGCTTTCGCTCGATGAGTATTCGTTGAATTAACATTGTGTATGTTGGACTTAGCATGTCATGGATTAATGACTTGTTTTGTTTAATGTGTGGTTTACATGGATTATTGGAACCATAAATACACTACCATAAACAAGATATGATCAATATTAGAACCCTAAGTTAATTTAAGTCTTGGATTAAAGCCTTAACACTTGGGAATTCAAATCAATGTCAACTTGTGACATGGGTGTTAATTTTAATGCAATATATAGCAAAGCTCAAGGATATCACAAGATTAACTAACCTAATGATGAACTCACCCCAATCATTATAAATTTGTTAAATCAATCATAATAAATTAGTCATTTCAATTAAGCTCTACAAACAAACCCCCAATCAGAATACAATCAACTAAAAACAAACGACTATTTCAAAGTATCATCGCTGAGGATTCGACCCGAGTGCTGCTATACACATTAGAAGAGCACTGGAACCTTGACCGGTCGATAGGCGACAATCGGCCGTGCGTTTCAGATTTTCATTATTAATAAAATCTCCACTTCATAAATAAAAAACACTACTACTCTTAAGGGCTTTAATGATAAGGTTTAAATGAATCATAGGATATGGTTAGGTGGGTAGATGATAAAAATTAAGCTAAAATGGTGGTAAACTCTCAACTATAGTCATGATAATCAGTAATAGTGTAATAAAAAAACCTCATCTAGAATGTAGTATCTAAACACAATCTAAATATAATAGTAGGTCAAAAAATATGTCATAAAATTGAGATAATGTATCCTTTTTTTGAAATTCATGTCCAGGCTAGATCTAACATCCATCACCTAACCACATATGATCCATCATAGGATTCATCAGTATGGTAATTGTGATTTTTGACCATCCCAATTCAGAACCCATTTTTTAATAATAGGATAATAATGAATTTTATACCATAATAACCCTATAAACATCCCTTAGATAATAGGAAAATGTCACCTTACATGTCCTCGGTAAAAAACATCCCATATCAATTATTAATGATCATATCCCCCACACTTATTCAAGTGAAAATCAAGTAGGTATACTAAGTGAAGTGTAGGAAGAGAAAATATTGGTTTATAAGATGGTTCAATCCTTACATGGTCATTCTTAGATTCCATGGACTTAATATGTATATATGGTCAAGAAGGTCTTAGGATAAATGGATAAACAAAAATTTCCTCAATCATTTTAATAGTGTATTTGTTCGCTTACAGCCTCTATAAGAGAACAAAGTATGTTCTGATAGGTTTACATGACCCATGTATCTCACATGAAATATTCATAGAAAGGAATATGAAAATATATGTCCAAAATCCCCTCTATAATGGGAATAAATAACACAAGTAAATCACTCAAGGCATAAAAATCAGTTATATTTCAATCAAACGTGTTCTAGAAAACATAACAAAAAGTAAATTACTCAACTAGACAATGATTATAAAATTATAAGCAAGGATAAAAATATATTTCAATATTATCCATCAAAAAAATTCTTTTAATTAAATGGGTGAAATAATATTTCATGTTAAAGAATGCTTAAAATAAAAATTTTCTTCTACACTAATTTGAAAAAGAAATATTATAGCTGTAGAACAATAAATCTCTCGAATGAACACCCCTGTTAAAATAAATCATTTTCCACTTTTTTTTGGAATGTTACATGGGTGATGAAGCAATAATTTCAAATAAAAAATGGAAATTGATATTTAGAATTTAATTCAGGGAATGGAGAGTCACCAGAAATGAAGGTCATGCCATGGGGGAATATTCCATATGGGGATGTTAAATTGGGTATATACAATAATGCTGGACAAAAAATATACTTAAACTAGATTATCTATCAGTACAAATTATATAACCCTTACATAAGTAAAAAATGAAAATGTGAAAATAGTATACAACTGTAAAAAGAATCTCAGATATATTAATGAGGCCAGAGGTCATCACGACCCTCAAAATATTATTAATAATTCTATACTAGTATAGTAGTGAAGGGTTGAACCCAAGGGAAGGAAGGTGAGAAATCTAAGGTTTTAATCAAAATAAAATCCATTGTTGTCAGTAGTGGGGAGAGTTAATAATGATTATATTTATTAATTTTTAATATTTTTTTATATTTTTTATATTAAGAAGTAATGAAACGTGGCTGGAAATTTTCTATTTTCTAAAAAGGAGAATGAAATAGTAAAAAGTAATAGTGATGACTAAAGATAACAGAAAAAGTAAACAGAAGTGCTGAGAGTTTAGAAAATGGTAAGCTTAGTTGAATTAAAATCTACTAGTTATAAAAATGAATCTTCATTAGATTGAATTCAAACCTTTAAATTTTGTTTTTAATTCTTCCTCTCTATAAGAAATAACACTCTGTATTATAGATCTTGAGGTTCTCCACTTCAAAAACCACATACTTAAAATTGATTTAACGATGTTAAAAGAAAACTATCTCATCGAAAGTTTCTATAATTTGACTTAAAAGATTTGATAAAAATAATCCATGATCAATCTCATCAAAAGATCAAGGATTGAATTCTTTAATTTCATGAAGGTGTAGATTCAATTTTAGATTTGAGAATCAGATTCAATCTCACCGAAAGAATCAGATTCTCATTGGAAGAAATTTATTGAAGAAGAATAAAATAAGAACCAATATAAATTACAATTTCCCAAACAAGAAATTAAGTGAAGATCATTTTCAATTCAAAAGCATCAAATACATTGTAAATAAAACCGAGAAGAGGAAGAAGAACTATCCCTCTATGAATGATGTTCATGATTTGTTGCCCTACTCCTACAACTCCAGTGTCCATCTACTCCCTTTGTGTCTCCCAAGAGATCCTCTCTCGAATTATATAATCGTGGAAGGAGAATGAGAGTCCCCCCCCCAAATTGTTTTGTTACTCTGCCTTAAAACCCACTGTCATTTGATGCACGTCAACCTCTGTTTTCCACCGAAATCAAGTTTCCTTCACTTATGCACCACACACATGCGTTTTCTCATGACTGACATATCGTGCTAGTTTTACCCTAATAAATAACTCCCATTGAGTTAGTTGAATGTATTTAGACGTGTTTACGGCTCCTATGTGAACCTGTACAGTTAGAATAGAAAAATTAACAAATGAATCAACATTTAAAAGTTAACTTTTTATAAATAAATAAAATTTTCATTAAATAATGATTAAATGTTATTAAATTTAAATTAATAATTATTATTTATTGTTTTATTTATTAACTAACTTATTTTATTTAACATTGTTACATGTTATTATTTATATTTATTTAATTATGAAGGTTATTAATTAATAATTAGATTAAATTAAAATTTTATTATTTATTAAATTATTAAATTGATAATATTAGTGTTTAGTTTTTTGAATATTTAATTTTTTATATTATTATTTTTGTTTATCATAATGAAATGTTTTATTTTAATTATTAAAATTTATAAAATTATATATAGTTATTATAATTTATTATTAATTTATTCAAAAAGAAGTTAAATTATATTTATTATATTCATTAAATAATTTAATTAAATTTGTTTATTTTAATTTAATTATTAAGTTTAACATTAGAGTTTATTTAATTAATTAGTTGTGTATTTTTTCTATTATTATTAATTTATTTATATTATTATTATTATTATATTTTATCTATTATTATTTTTTAATTATTTGTTTATTCCCCCCTTTCTTCTTCTCTAACGCACCATGGGGGAAGGGTTACTGCTATAGGAAGCCGCTACAGTGGTGGCACACTCCTCTCCGTACGACGGTGGTTCAGTGGGAGATGGAGATGGTCCACTATGATTCGTAGTGGCAAGGAAGCTTCTCCTCATCATGGTGGAATTAGAATCTCAGCCTGGCCTCCTCCTCGGGGAAGCACAAGTCCCAGCTCAGTTCCTATTTCTTCAGAGACCAGCAGGTGGTAGCGGCTCAGATCTAGAAGATTGTAGGCGGCAAGGTTCCTTCTCTACTAGTGGAAGCACCCGGTTCTTTCCAAAGGCACAGTGGTGGTGATTAGGGCTGGCGGTGCCGAATCATCACTTGTAGTGGTAAGGCAAGAGCAGATGGTGAGGTTCGGTCCAGATCAGCCTTGGTTGGGTGTGAAGCAATTCAACTCTGGGTTTTCATACTGTGTAGATCTGTAAATAAAGATTTTTTAGTTTGTGTTTGCTGATTACGGGTTGGGGTAGGTTCCAAATGGAACTAATTTGATTATGTTTAAATGTTGAATTGATTTTCAAATGATTCAATTGAAAAAAAATGGTGGTGTGTGATTGACGATTGGGTACGGTGTGCTACAGGGGTGAAAGAGGATGTGGCGCAAGGGAGAAAGAGGCTACTTTAGGTAGAAAGGTATTGTGATGGGGTATGAGGATAAATGAAGGAAGGTAATAGGAAGATGGTGAGACAGTGAGGAGAAGATAGTGCCACAGATTTGGAAACGATGGCAGTGTAGGAATGGTGTCGAGGAAGTAGTGGATACGAGTTGTGGGATTTTTTGGTGCCACTATGATGATACGGTGTAAGGAGATAGAGAAACGGTGAGACAGTGTGGAAATGTTTCAGGAGGTTACGGTGCCACCATGAATGAAGGAACTGGTGGGACAGCAGAAAGGTCTTGACGGTGGCACCGTGAACGAGATGGTGTGATGAGTTAATTGTGCCACCAGTACATTGCAAAACAAAGAAAAATTAAAAATAGATTAAAAATAATATTAAGACTAAAAAAATAATTATTTTAATGTAAGAATTAATAAAAACAAATGAAAAATTAAGTAACTCATAAACATAAATAAAATTTATGAAACATATAAAATTTAAATTAATTAATAAAAAAATCACATTATAAAAATTAAATTAAAACTAAACAAACACTTAAATTAAGAATCATTAAGGTTAATATAATAAGAATGTGAATTCAAATTTAACAATTATATATTGAAATTAATTAATCATTAATAAATTTAATTAGAATTATTAAAATTAAGAAAAGTGATTGAATTTAATTAATAGAGTTATTAAATGTTAAAAGGAAAAATTTGAAAGATTAAAAGTTTTAGTAATGGATTAATTAATTAAACACATAAATTTATGTTAATTTATTAAATAATAAGAATGTCAAATTTTGATAAAGCAATTATACTTCTAAACAAAATAATAATTAATAAAACTTATTAAATTAAAGCAAGTCATTAATTAATAACTTTAAATACTAAAATCACACATTTAATTATAAAAATTGATTAGTTAACAAATTTAGTTATAAAAATTCAAAATTATGATTATTTAATAAAAAGTGTAAAAATAGTTAATTAAATCATTAAAAATTAAATAAAATGATGTTGAAAAACTATGTAAAATAAGGCCACATCAAATTCCCCCACACTTATCCTTTTTTTTCTTTAATCAATCTCGTGCTTTATTATACTTGAAAGAAGAAGTATGTTTATGATTCAGGTCAAAATGTAACATGTTGATCAGTTTGAAACAAAGGAAAAAAACTTGTTAATATGATTTAGAAAATGAATTGTTCAAATTAATCTTTCCAATAATCAATTTCTCATTGGTAGTCAAGAGAGAAACGAATCATCAAGAAATTAAAGTTTTTTGCCTCATTTGTGAACTTGCCTAGTGACTCTTTTCAATCCAAAGTCAAGTCCAATTCCAAGAGTGACAAAAGGTAAAATATCAGTGGAATTAAAAACATAACCAAGGAACCTTTTATTTTGACTCATCACCTAGGTTACAAAAATAATTTTTTTTGGGATTCACTCTAATTTTACAACCTAAATGATTCCCATATAAACAATCTTCCCCTTCTTCATTCTTCATTCATCATTCCCCTCACCTTAATGAACCCATTCTTGACCCTAGACACTTTATTTAATTTTTCCCCAGCCATGTATCATGTGCTAAGCACTGTGAAATTCCCTTATTCAAGGTGTACAAAGGGATTATAGTAAATAGAAACGAACCTAGCATCTTGGGTTTCAGAGATTCACTGTGTGATCCATGATTACCAAATTACTCTAGTTTCAAAAGATTTTTATGAAAACCATTTACATTGGATCATTAAGGCGATTACTTTAATAATTAAAATAACAATGAGTCCCCTAGGAAAAAAGATAAAACTTTCAGTTCCAAGGGATATAATCATAACTCCACTAATAGGTTACCCATATCACTCTAAAAAACAGTCCCTAAACCAAATTTCCATTAAATCACTATGTATACTCACTCAGTAATCATTCATGAACATTAATTTCAGATTCAAAACAAATCTTAACTACCTGCAAGGTACTTGTCCTATGGCCAAACCCATTTGAGAAACAGTGTACAAACTAAAATTGTATAAGAATTTTGAAAAAAATTAACCATTTTTACAAAATGATTAAAGTGAAAGTGGGAATTGATGGGCTCACATTAAATCATAGTTCATCACAGTCAATAATTGACCCCCTCCCCTACACTCAACATCCTTCTTTGTCACCAAAGTTGAATTCTAAAGTGGAGAAGAACAATTAAACAATTAAAGTTCAAAACAGATTTTCAATTTATTAGATTTATAGAATGTTAAGGGTCTCATTGATGTTAAGAAGAATATTTTTTCCACAAAGAATAACTTAACAGCAGGTTCATTAGCTTGTATACGCATTAACATTTAAGTCTAGTGACAAAGATTTCCCATTAAAGTTCAAATATGCCATGTAACAGTGGGTGTAGAGTGAATTGGGTGTAAGGAAATTCATAGAATATGATTCAATTGGATGTTCAATTAAGCATAAAACAAGAATTTCTAACACCCCTTAGAAAAACATATTTAACAAAAACACATGAACTAGCCTACATGTATTCCCACCACACTTCAGTTCATACAGTGAATGGTTTTAATATATAAATGAAATTCAAATTTCCGCAAGAGGCACATGCAGAAATTTTTAAAACAAAATGTGATGCAGTAGAAACCATTTAGTATGCAAGACATACAGAAAATTTTTAAAGCAAGCATGTAGTAGATTTTCTAATACAAGTATAATTTGTTAAAAGTAGAAACATATAAAGAAGATTTTTTTTAAGTAAATAGTATTAGAAAATGAATGTAGAAATAAAAGGGGAAAACTTCCATGAATCATTGATGCATTTACACCTCCAACATGGGAAGTCCACTCATGTATTGACCCAGTAGAAACATCCTAAAAACACAAATCATGTAAACCAAGAACAAATATCCAGCAGAAATAGAACTTACAAAAGAGAGCAAAGAAACACATTGTTCAACACAAAACAGTACAAAAGTGAAAACAAATAAGGAGCATGGGTTGACTCCCATGAAGCACTAAGTTTAAATTATTTAGTTAAACTTTATTTAATTATAATTTTTTTATTTATTAACACTAAAAAAACCATGGGTTGCCTCCCATGCAGCGTTAGATTAAAATTACCTGGATGGACTCACCTAGAACTAACCATAGTCACTAGGTGAATGTGGTTTCTTTAATAAGAACCACCACATGTGTTTGGACCACGCATTTTTAATCGAACAATCAGATTTATGGGCACTAAAACATAATAAAATAGACACTAAACCCTCATAGCCTGAAATAACCCCTATGTAGCACCAGTTAATTGTTGTGAGCATGGTGCTATCAATTTCCAGAATTGTTTCATATTTTATACATTTAAATTTTTTAGGAAGGGACAAAAACATAGGTGCTTCAAAGGGTGTGAACTTTTTCTATTGGTTATCTCTATCAATTTCAACACTAACATATTCACATTCAAGGGTTCTCATGGTATGTCTCACTGTCCTTTGGATTGTAATTGCTTTTAAGTCGATGATGTCTTTAGGGTTTTCCCCATTCTTCCCTTAAAAGGGGGGTTCTTGCATTCAATAAAAAAATTGAAGGCCTTTGGGCCATTGGATGGAAGGGTGCTAATGGGTGAGTTCTGATTAATAGGTTCAAGAATGGATTCAATAGAGTTCTGAACTAAATCATGTATAGTGGAACTCAAGTGTGATTCCCACTCTAGACTACTATCAGTATCATGATAATATTTTTCTCCCGACTCAGTTGAGGATGGAAGTGATAGACAGGGAAGAAAATTTATTTTATCACTATTCAAAGATTCAAGTTTGACAATGATATAAATATCTTCCAAAGTACCCTCATTTGTTAACTCACACAGAACATCTACTGCTTCTAACAAACCAATCCTGCCTAATTCAAGTGTGTGCTCAACCTCTTTTTCAAGTTCAAGTTCAAAAGGCTCATTTCCCAAAACAAGGTCTGTAGTGTGTTCCAAAAAGTTCAAATCAAGGGAAGAAATGTTCAACTCAACATCAATAAATTTAAATTCTAGATTGTTTAAATCCAAACAGTTTTCCCTAGGAATAAAAACACTACCTTCTATTTCAGTACACAAAGTTTCAGAAAAGTGATTACTTTGAAAATAGGGAAATAAAAACTCATCAGTTAGTCTTTCTTCAAATATCATTCCTTCATCCTCATCATCTAGTAACATTTCAGAAATTATTGGGTTTACAGGTTCAAAACATGGAAGAGAAGTTTTCAATTTAGGTTCAAAGATTTGTGATTTTATGATTTTCAGCTTAAGGTTCTCTTCCAAAGTGTTCCCAATATTATGTTCAGACGTATTGTTCACAAATTCAGAATAGTTGGGTGAATATTTTTTAAAATTATAATTTTCATTCTCAAATATCTCTTATACCTGAGTGACTTCCTTTTCAAAACTCCTAAAATAGTGATTTTTCTCCAATGTATGAATTATGAAAAGAACTGGGCATTCCTTTTCAATCTGTTTCACTTCATCTTTAGATTTTTCCAACTCAACAACATTAAAATTATTTTTGGGATATTCAATGTTATTCTCTTGCTTCAGTGAGTTGGTTATTTCCATATTTAGTTCAACAGAATCTTAATTTATAGAAATTATGTGTTGTTTCCCAGTTTCACAATTACTTTCCTCTTCAAATTGATTTTCAAATCTTTTATAAACATTTTCTTTTTCATTTATTTTAGCTTCTTCTTGTTCTTCAACCCTATGTTGTAATTCCAAGAGCATGTTTTCCAAACTATTCATTCTTTGATCTTGCTCTTGAGAATCTCTAATTTGAATCTCATAGGTTTTATTAAACTAGGAATTCTATACATCCTCCCAAGCATCCAATTTAGTTTCAATCAACTCAAGTTTAGCTAGGAATTAAGGATTAGATTCAAATTTTTCATTTTCTTCAATGTAAGCATCCTGTTGTGGCTGGTTATAGACACAATGTAAATCAATGTGCCCATAATCTCCACAACAAACATAGTAAGGTCCAGTGAAATAATTAGAGCCTTCAAAATATTCCATTTTTTTAAGATTTTCAGATTAAACACACTCAAAATCCTAGCAGAATTTCCAATGCTCAGCTCGAGTAGCAGTGAAGTTCAAATTTACATAATTTTTTTAAAATAGATTTTTTTATATGATTTTTTAATGTGTTTCTTTTTATTATTTTATTTTTCAAAACCCCTAGACTCTCAGCGCATTCCTTCCCCGGAAATAGCGCCAAATTTTGACAAGGCTGGAGGTCGTCAAGGCCCTCAAAATACTATTTATAAACCTACACTAGTATAGTAGTGAAGGCCCGAACCCAAGGGAAAGAAGGTGAGAAATATAAGGTTCTATTCAAAATAAACTCCACTGTTTTCAGCAGTGGAGAGAGTGAACAATGATTATATTGATTAATTTTTAATATTTTTTATATTTTTTTATTAAGTAGTAATGAAACATGACTTAGAATTTTCTATTTACTAAAATGGAGAATGAAATAGAAAAAACTAATATTGCTAACTAAAGATAATAGAATAAGTAAACAGAAGTGTTGAATGTTGATAAAATGGTAAGCTCGGGTGAATTGTAATCTAATAGTTATAAAAATGAAACTTCATTAGATGGAATTCACACCTTGAAAATTAGTTATTAATTCTTCCTCTCCAGAAGAAATAACACTCTGTATTATAGTTCCTGAGGTTTACCCCTTCAAAAACCACATACATCAAATTGATTTAACAATGTTAACAGAAAACTATCTCACCGAAAGATTCTGTAATTTGACTTAAAAGCATTGATAAAAAGAATATGTGATCAATCTCACCAGAAGATCAAGGATTGAATTCTTTAATTTCATGAAGGTGTAGATTCAATTTTAGATTTGAGAATTGGATTCAATCTCACCGAAAGAATCATATTCTCACAGGAAGAAATTTAATGAAGAAGAAGAAAACAATAACCAATAGAAATTACAATTTCCCAAACAAGAAATTAAGAAAATATTATTTTTAATTCAAAAGAATAAAATACATTGTAAATAAAACAGAGCAGAGGAATAAGAATCCTCCCTCTATGAATGATGTTCATGATTTGCTACCCTCCTCCTGCAACTCCAGTCCCCAGCTAATCCCTTTGTGTCTCCCAAGATATCTACTCTCGAATGGTATGATCATGGAAGGAGAGTGAGAGTCCCCCCCAAATTTTTCTACTACTCTACCTTAAAACCCACTGTCATTTACGAAACGTCACCCTCTGTTTTCCACCGACTTCAACCGTCCTTCACTTATTCAATGCACACATGCGTTTTTTCATGACTGACACATCGCGCTAGTTTTTCCCTTTTAACTAACTCCCACTGAGTTAGTTGAATGTATTTAAACGTGTTTCCAGCTCCTATGTGAACCTCCATAGTTAGAATAGAAAACTAAATAAATGAATCAACGTTTAAATGATAACTTTTTATAAATAAATAAAATTTTCATTAAAGAATGCATAAATGTTATTAAATTTAAAATAATAATTATTATTTATTATTTTATTTGTTAACTAACTTGTTTTATTTAACATTGTTACATGTTATAATTTATATTTATTTAATTATGATGGTGATTAATTAATAATTAGATTATATTAAAAGTTTAATATTTATTAAATTATTAAATTAATAATATTAGTGATTAGTTTTTTGAATATTTAAGTGTTTTAGATTATTATTTATGTTTATCATAATAAAAATATTTATTTTAATTATTAAAAATTATAAAATGGTATATAGTTATTATAATTTATAATTATTTTATTCAAAAAGAAGTTAAATTATATTTATTATATTCATTAATGTATTTAATTAAATTTATTTATTTTAATTTAATTATTAATTTTAACATTAGATTTTATTTAATTAAGTAGTTGTGTATTTTATTATATTATTATTAATGTATTTATATTATTATTATTATTATATTTTATCTTTTATTTTTTTATTCCCCCTGCTCTCTTCTTCTCCAACGTGCTATGGGGGGAGGGTTTCTTCTGTAGGAAGTCGTTGTAGTGGCAGCACACTCCTCTTCCTACGGTTGCGGTTCAGTGGGCAATGGCGATGGACCGCTTCAGTTCACAGTGGCAAGGCAGCTTCTCCTCCTCATGGTGGAATCATCGGCTTATCTCGACCTCCTCCCCAGTGTAGTGCAAGTCCCATCTCGATTCCATATTCTTCAGAGACTGGCAGGTGGTGGTGGCTCAGATCCAGCGGACTGTAGGCGGCATGGTTCCTTCTCTACCAGTGGCAGCACTCGGTTCTGTCCAGGCGGTGCAGGGGTGGTTATTAGGGCTGGTGGTGCAGAATCATCACATGTAGTGGCAAGGCACGAGAAGATGGTGAGGTTTGGTCGAGATCAGCCTTGGTTGGGTGTGAAGCAATTCGACTCCGGGTTTCCATATAGTGTAGATCTGTGAATAAAGATTTCCTGGTTTTTTTTTGTTGATTATGGGTTGGGGTAGGTACCAAATGGAACTAATTTGATTCTGTTTAAATGTTGAATTTATTTTCAAATGATTCAATTTAAAAAAATGGAGGTGTGCAATTGAAGATTGGGTACAGTGTGTTGTAGGGGTGAAAGAGGATGCTCGGTAAGGGAGAAAGAGGCTACTTTGGGTAGAAGGGAATTGTGATGGGGTATGAGGCTGAATAAAGGAAGGTAATAGGAAAATGGTGAGATTGTGAGGAGAAGACAGTGCCATAGATTGGGAAATGATGGTAGTATAGGAACGGCGTCGAGGAAGCGGTGGATGCGGGCTGTGGGATGTTGTAGTGCCACTGTGATGATACGATGCAAGGAGATAGAGAAACTGTGAGACCGTTTGGAAATGTTTCAAGAGGTTACAATGCCACCGTGAATGAAGGAACCGGTGGGATAGCAGAAAGGGTTTGACAGTGGAACCGTGAACGAGACTGTGAAGAGTTAGTTGTGGCATCGGTACACTGCAAAACAAAGAAAAATTAAAAATAGATTAAAACTAAAATTAAGACTAAACAAAATAATTAATTTAAAGTCAGAATTAATAAAAACAAATGAAAAATTAAGTAACTCATAAACTTAAATAGAATTTATGAAATAGATAAAACTTAAATTAATTAATAAAAACATCACATTATAAAACATAATTTAAAACTAAAAAAACACTTAAATTAAGAATCATTAAGGTTAATATAATAAGAAAGTGAATTCATATTTAACATTTATATGTCGAAATTAATTAATCATTAAGAAATTGAATTAGAAGTATTAAAATTAAGAAAAGTGATTGAATTTAATTAATAGTTATTAAATGTTAAAAAGAAAAGGTTAAAAGATTAAAAGTTGTAGTAATGCATTAATTAATTAAATACTTAAATTAAGGTTAATTGATTAAATAATAAGAATGTCAATTTTTAATAAAGAAATTATACTACTAAACTAAATAATAATCAATAAAACATATTAAATTAAATAAAGTCGTTAATTAATTAATTTAAACACTAAAATCACACATTTAAGAATAAAAATTGATTAGTAAACAAATTTAGTTATAAAAATGAAAAAGTATGATTATTTAATAAAAAGTTTAAAAAAATTAATTAAATCATTAAAAATTAAATAAAATGATGTGACAAAACTATGTAAAATAAGGCCACATCATATATGCATGGATCATGTGAATAGTATCTGATTGTCGCTTATCAACCATTAAAAGGTCTCATTCTGTTATATATTTTGTATAGTGAAACTCATGTCCAATCCCTAATGATGGTACTATTATTTAGAGTCGATTGATTTTTTTGTCTTTTGAGCAGGGGTTGTTTACAAAGCTAAAGGGAAATTTGGGGAGATGTGGTTTTTTAATTTTTATTTTATTTTAATGGGTGTAGGGTGGAAATAATTAGAGATATGGGTTAATTGAGCGCAACATGAAGTGGGTGCTCAAAGGGTGAGGAGGCCGAGCGCCACTTGAAGTGGCGCTGAAGGCATATCCAACCAACAAGCAGCGCCACTTCAAGTGGCGCTGCTCCATTAATCCCTCTCCATTCGGCGCCACTTGATGTGGCGCCGAAACCTTCCCCCTACCTATAAATAAGGTCGTCTTGCCCTCCCCATTTCTTATCTCCTCACTTCACTCACTCCCCCCCCCTCTCTCAAAGTTCTCCAGTTTTTTCTGCACTTTGCCTCTCCGGTTGCTCTGCCTGCGTAGCTACGTCTCCACAAATTTGAGGTAAATCTTTCTTTAAATTTATTTAATATTTTGATTTAATAATTTAGTTGTTTAATTTATAGAATTAGTTTATAATATTTGTATTATATAAATAGTATAGTTTTTTTTTAATGCAATTAGGTAATGAAATGATTATAGTTAGTTAATTAATTAAGTAATTATAATTAGGTAATTAATTCATTATAATTAGGTAACTATTTAATTCTAATTAGGTAATTAAATAATTCAAATTCGGTTAATAGTTAATTCTAATTAGGTCAATAATTAATTCTAATTAGGTTAATAATTAATTCTAATTAGGTAATTAATTAATTCTAATTAGGTAATTAATTAATTCTAATTAGGTAATTAGCTAATTAATTAATTCTAATTAGGTTATTAATTAATTATAATTAGGTAATTAATTAATTATAATTAGGTTATTAATTAATTCTAATTAGGTTAATAATTAATTCTAATTAGGTTAATAATTAATTATAATTAGGTAATTAATTAATTGTAATTAGATAATTAATTAATTATAATTAGATTAATAATTAATTATAATTAGCTTAATAATAAATTATAATTAGGTTAATAAATAATTATAATTAGGCTAATAAATAATTATAATTAGGTAATTAATTATTTTAATTAGGTAACTAATTAATTCTAATTAGGCAATTGATTAATTATAATTAGGTAATTAATTAATTATAATTAGGTTAATAATTAATTATAATTAGGTTAATAAATAATTATAATTAGGTTAATAAATAATTTTAATTAGGTTATTAAATAATTTTAATTAGGTAATTAATTAATTCTAATTAGGTAATTAATTAATTCTAATTAGGTAATTAATTAATTCTAATTAGGTAATTAATTAGTTCTAATTAGGTAATTAATTATATCTAATTGGGTAATTAATTAGTTCTAATTGGGTAATTAATTAATTCTAATTAGGTAATTAATTAATTCTAATTAGGTAATTAATTAATTCTAATTAGGTAATTAATTAATTCTAATTAGGTAATTAATTAATTCTAATTAGGTAATTAATTAATTCTAATTAGGTAATAGATTAATTATAATTAGGTAATTAATTAATTATAATTATGTAATTAATTAATTATAATTAGGTTAATAATTAATTCTAATTAGGTAATTAATTAATTGTAATTAGGTAATTAATTAATTCTGATTAGGTAATTAATTAATTCTGATTAGGTAATTAATTAATTATAATCAGGTCATTAATTAATTATAATCAGGTCATTAATTAATTATAATCAGGTCATGAGGTAATTAATTAATTATAATCAAGTCATTAATTAATTATAATCATCTCATTAATTAATTATAATTAAGTCATTAATTAATTCTAATTAGGTTAATGATTAATTCTAATTAGGTAATTAATTAATTCTAATTAGGTAATTAATTAATTCTAATTAGGTAATTAATTAATTCTAATTAGGTAATTAATTAATTCTAATTAGGTAATTAATTAATTCTGATTAGGTAATTAATTAATTATAAATAGGTTAATAATTATTTCTAATTAGGTTAATAATTATTTCTAATTAGGTTAATAATTAATTCTAATTAGGTAATTAATTAATTCTAATTAGGTAATTAATTAATTCTAATTAGGTAATTAATTAATTCTAATTAGGTAATTAATTAATTATAATTAGGTAATTAATTAATTATAATTAGGTAAGTAATTAATTATAATTAGTTAATTAATTAATTATAATTAGGTTATTGATTAATTATAATTAGGTTATTAATTAATTCTAATTAGGTAATTAATTAATTATAATTATGTTATTAATTAATTATTATTAGCTTATTAATTAATTCTAATTAGGTTATTAATTAATTCTAATTAGGTTATTAATTAATTCCATTTAGCAAATTAATTAATTCCAATTAGCTAATTAGTTAATTCTAATTAGGTTAATAATTAATTCTAATTAGGTTAATAATTAATTCTAATTAGGTTAATAATTAATTCTAATTAGGTTAATAATTAATTCTAATTAGGTAATTGATTAATTCTAATTAGGTAATTAATTAATTCTAATTAGGTAATTAATTAATTCTAATTAGGTAATTAATTAATTATAATTAGTTATATTAATCAGCGAAGTAGTTATATTAATTAGCGAAGTAGTTATATTAATCAGTGAAGTAGTTATATTAATCAGCGAAGTAGTTATATTAATCAACGAAGTAGTTATATTAATTAGTGAAGTAGTGATATTAATTAGCGAAGTAGTTATTTTAATTAGCGAAGTAGTTGTAAATTGCTTCTGGAATATACCTTTGCATTACATTCTAGGTATGATAATGAATTTAGTTTTCAATCTACTTTGACCTCGGTTTGTAATTGATGTTATGAACTTGAATTTAGTATTTGAATATATTTTTTGCATATTAAGTGTTAGAGTTTTCATGAAATGATTGCTCTCTTGAGTAAAGTATCCCTGGGTAGAGGGGCTTTGGGTCGGACCACCTACTTTCCTGGAGGCTTGCCTTGTCTAGGAAAGTGAATGGGGTTGGCTATCTGTCGCTCTGGGCTTACTCATGTGGAGATTTTCAATTTCATATAACTCTATGCTTTTACATGACGTGTTCGTGTACCTCATGCATATAATTCATGTGGATATGTATAATTATGTTTGACTTCTATTTTTGGGTAAGTAACACAAACTTGTGGGTTGTGTAAATAGTTACACATCAATATGGTTTGAACATATTGATTTGGTGGAGGGATTAGGATTCCAACCTAAATTACTAGAAGCATGCATACATAAATTGATTCTTTAATCAGATTTAATTAATAACAATGGTTTCTTTTAGATAAAAAAGATGTTCACCACCTATATTTATTTCAACGGTCAAATAATTGAGACAAAACAAGGATATAGTTATAGTATACATCCAGACGGTGTTGTGATGCTTGGAGGATGTACTACTTTGGAAGCTGTGCAAAGGAAAATTCATCGGAAGTTAAAACTGGCGAGGAATCAAGTGATAGAGTCCATCATATTCAGACATCTCCAATTTATAGATAGGTTTTGGCATGTTCTCTATCCGGTAAATGATGATGATGATTGGGAATATATACTTTCATTTGTTAAGTATATACCTGAGAATCAAATGATGGAGTTGTATGTCACTATAGCTACAATGGAGGTTCCATCGACATTGGAAGTTGACCCATCTCAAATTCATGAGACTATGTCATATGCTCTTCACATCAAGAAGTTCCATTAGCATCGGTAGTTGTTTTATCATTTCCATCGGCCACAGTTTCAATGGATAGTCCTCCACATACTTTAGATGCATTGGTCGATGAATTTGAGAATGATGACAATTTCGAAGAAGAAGATGAAGAGGAAGTTGAAGAAGAAGAAGAGCATACAGAAGATCAGTCTGTGCCAACTCATGTGAGGTTCAACTGACCATTGAACCATCCTCCACTATTGGTTTCATAATCGACTGAAGGCATGAATTTCTTGCCAGAATTTTATTATTTAGTTATTACTCCCAGTTCAGAATTTCCAGGAATCATTGGTGGCACAAATCGAGTGTCAGATAATGGTGTTCTGTATATTGGCAGAGAGTTTGAGAGCAAAGAAGAAATGGAAAATGTGATAAAACAATATCACATAGAAAGACATTACTCATATGTTGTAGAAGAGTCAAAGATGTATTACTATTTGATCTGTTGTGACAAATATGAATCGAACTGTCAAAAGCGTCTGTGAGCTATTATTGATAACACTTTTCACAGCTGGCGCATCACTAGATTTACTCCACACACCTGTGTGAACCCAAGCTTGTCACAGGAAAACTCTTCATTAGATTTTGAGTTTGTTTCAACTATTATTTTTTAAATGATTAGAGCATGTCAAGACGTTCATGTGGTTCTGGTCATTGAGTGAATCAAACAACTTTGTGGGTATCAAATCTCTTACTGGAAGGCATGGGAAGCACAAAAAAGGCTATTGTGAAAGTGTACAGTGATTGGGATGACTCTTATCACGTTTTACCACAACTGTTGTAGCTTCTACACCATAATAATCAAATAGTATATCGGTTACATACTGTTGAATATGTTAACCAACAGAACCAACTTGACCGCTCAATGGTTGTGTTTGATTGATTATTTTGGACATTTTTACCTTGTGTGGTGGCTTTTAGACATTGCAAGTAGTTCATACAGATTGATGGCACATTTCTGTATGGAAATTATATAGGAACTTTATTGATTGCCGCCACACAAGATGGAAATCGAGCCCCTCTACCTATAGCATTTACAATTGTGGAGAAAGAGAACTTCTTATCATGGAGCTGGTTTCTGGCATGTCTCTGAGAGTTTGTTATGGATGCAGAAGGGATTTGTCTTATTTCTGATTTCCACTGTGCAATCAAGGAGGCAATACAGTCTGAGGGTCTTTCGTGGAGACCACCCTATGCCCATCATCGATACTGTATTCGACACATTTCCAGCAATTTGTGAAAGAAGTTCAAGAATGAGTCGATGAAGAAGGAAATCTTAAAAATTGGTATGAACATCCTTTTCTATTTTAAATTTTTTTTTCATAGTTATTTTCATAACTGTTCAGATGACTTCTTGTATGATAGCATATGAGTCTCAACAACAAAGGATGGAGGAGCGTCTTCAAGATATTCACAGAGTGAATCCGGAATTGTATGATTACATGATGTAAATTCCAAAGTATAAATGGTCGTTGGCATATGATGATGGGAGGAGATATGGTCATATAACGACCAACATCGTAGAATGTATAAATGGAGTTTTCAAGGGAGTTCAAAAACTAACTATCACAGGTAAATACAAAAATTTTAATAAATGTTACTTAGAAGAGCTACTATTATAATATAATATTTGTATAATGTCGTAAATCTAAATTTCAGGGTTGGTACAAGAGACCTTCTATCGTAGTGTAAAGTACTTTCTGGAACAAGGAAAGCAAGCTAAAGAGGGCTTGAACAGAGGGATGTGCTATGGAAACCATTTCCAACGCGAGCTAGATACAGTTCTTCAGGAGGCTGCAACTTACCGTGTAAGTGCATTCAATCGTCCAGAGCAAAGATTTGAGATCGCTGAGCCCGGTGATGTTGTGGCATGTAGAAATGGTCATGTGCGAGTTGTTTTACTAGAGAAGTATTATTGTGAATGTGGCAACTTTCAGGCACTGAGATATCCATGCGGCCATGTGATTGCAGCATGTGCTTACATACACGTATCTTGGGAGCAGTTCGTTGATCCGGCTTCTCGACTCGAGAGCATCAACTCTTGTTATAGTACTCTGTGGATGCCAATCAAGGAATGTCAGAATTTTCGACTACCTGATGGTGCATCCACGCTTCTACCGAACAACAGTAGACTTCGACCTAAAGGGAGGCCAAAGTCGACTCGTATTCAGAATGAGATGGATTGGCCTAGTGAACATCCAGCTGGACGGTGGTGCAGCATATGCCACCAGGAAGGTCATACGAAGACACGTTGCCCTAAACACATAGGGAAATCATCTAATGATTAAAATGAATCATGTACTCTATCAGTTACTGTAAAACTTTGTACATGTAATCATTTTTATCATTATCACCATTTTTAATCATATTTGTCTTACTTGTATATAGGGTAATTTTTGGAAAATGTATCATGATTTCACTTAACATTCTTTGTCGAACAGTCAACATTACATGAGTAGAAACAACAACAGAAATAACCATAATACATCATTTAAATGCACCTACACACGATGCATAAATGTTTTCTTATACAGGTACATTCTTTTTTTTTTTGAGTTGGTGTTGTCTGTTTAAAGCTACTCATGCAGTGCTAACAATTTAAAGGTTCACATTCAAAAAAATAAAACCATTTGAACTATTAAATGAAAATGTCATTAGTCTTTTATAATGAAAGATGAAGTTATAATGGACACAAAACAAAAACGAGGAAACTCTGAACATCTTCACCCCAACACCCCAACACAGGAGACAACAACTAACCCAATGTGTTTATGCTTATTTCAATCATTATATGATAAATTTCATATCTTACATGATAAATGTTACATCTTACATGAAATTAATGTTTTACTGTTTGCCCATTCAGATGGAGCAGCCACTTTTATCTTTCCAGGAGACGCACATGTCGCGTGATGTGTTGGCGCGACGACCTGTTAGACATCTTCATGTTCAGAGAGCGCATTGTTTCCATCATGAGGCATTGTCGGCAGCTATTTGTCCATACCTTAGACGTGCAGGCTTTTATGGAGTCGATATGTGTGACTTCAGGACCATTGACCATCATTTGATATCTGCATTGGTTGAGAGATGGCGGCCAAAGACAGACACATTTCATCTCCCAGAGGGGGAGATGACTATTACATTAGAGGACGCCGCCTACATGGTGGGGTTACCTATCCATGGACATGCAGTTACAGGTGCCAGTACTGGCGATTGGGCTGCATCATACAGAGGATGCTAGGCATTGACGTCATCGGCGCACGGGGTGTCCTCCAGGGTTTGTGCTTCCGCATGAGGTGGCTTGATCAGTATTTCGACGTCATTCCTGATGATGAAAACGAGGAGACGCTTCTTCAGCACACACGTGCATACATTTTGCGGCTGCTCGAAGGCATGTTGTGTGTCGACTACTCCACCGCTTTGGTACACATGATGTACCTACCATCACTTGAGGATCTGGATCAGACGACTACATACAGTTGGGGGTTCGCTGTATTAGCACATCTATACATATCTCTCTGCACCAGTTGTAACGACCTGAAATTTTGAATAAATCTTGTTTCCTAATTTTGTGTGTTATTTTATTTTTCATACTCAACAAAACTGTTTCATTTGATAACATGAGTATAATTAAAATGAGACTGTTGGGTTTTGACTATTATATGACCGTTAGTTAGTATGACCGTTGAAAACTGAATGTTGTAACTTTTGTCTCTAAATACAAGTGACCTTGGTTAATTAATATAGATTCAATGGCCTCATCCAGTAGTCTCAGGCCAATCGAAGCTCATCTAATGAAACTTGGGAAGGAGGTAGCACCACTGGGCTTTGCTCTGGACCAAACACAAGCCAGACTTCATCGTGTGAAGCTAGAACAGAATCACCTTCCTGAGAAGTTCAAACTGATAGAAATTACTACTCGTGCAATGTTGGCCGAGCCACCCCAAGATTCTCTCACCCTAGCACACCTTACTCTTAGGTCCTATGCTGGTGTTATAAGGGGCTATGTAACGAGACCATAACTGCCTTGTGTAATCCTTTGTTTTAAATAAAAATTTTGATTTCTTCTTATGATGAAGTTTATGAATTTTCAAATGTCCGGATAAATATAGTATGCAAATTTTTGATGAATTCTAGAAAAAAGATATTTGAAAATAATTATGTAAACCTTAGATAAATAATTATGTGTAATGATTTTCAAAAAATGGTCTTCTACAATTATGTTCAGTATGAAATTTAGAATCTAATAAGATCAACTTAATTTTTGATAAATAGTAAATTATGAATAGTGATTTTATGCTTGGGATTAGTAATGTGAGAAAATGGATTAGTAATATCACTTAAAGAAATTATTAATATAATCTAGGCACCTTGATTAAGTAATTTGATTCAATAAAATGGTTAAATAATGGTTTCATAAATTATTAGTCAAGTATTAGTTTTTTCGGGTGAATAGTGTTTTTTAATTAAAAATTAAATTAAAAATATTTAGAAAACTATTTTTATAAAATGGATTTCATTTTTGAACTCAGAGCATCGATATTATGTTAAGGTAATTTTTGGGGATTTTTCTGAGAAAAATGAATTTTCGGTGAATAGTGTATTTATTTAAAAATTAAATTAAAAATATTTAGAAAATTATTTTTATAAAATGAAGTTCATTTTTGAAATCAGAGCATCGATATTTGGTTAAGGTGAAATTTTGGGATTTTTCTGAGAAAGTTGAATTTTCAATGAATAGTGAAAATACAGTTTTAGGGTTTCGGTATGTTTAATGACATCATAACTGTTTCATGATGATGTCATGAGATATTTTAAGGGTTGGCTGACCAAAGGTGATGAATTATTGTATGGGGGGACCCATGTGGCCAATACCATGGGCAAATACCATGGGCAAGCCCATGGTTTTTCCAAAACCACCAGTGAGGTGTCCCTTGGCCATTAATGCCTTGTCCACTCACTTTCCCTATAAATACCAACTCATCCTCTCATCTATTCGACTCCCAACTCTCCCCCAACGAAGCTCTGGTCTCATTACCTCCCAAGGAGTCCTCCCAAGGTGCCCCTAAGCCCTCAAGGTCCCAACCTTTGAGTTTTAAGAGTTATGTTTTAAGGTAAGGGATCTGACCTCTCTCTTTCTTTTCAAGTAATCTCTTTTATGTCATTTCTTTTATGCTCCATGCTCTTATGTTGAAGGATGATCTTTTATATTCATCTTACTGCCCTTTTCATGTTCATATGATGAGAGACCCCCTCTTGCTCTCATCATTTCATTTTAAGAATGTTAAAGTGGCGTCGTTAGGCTACCGAATTTTTAAGGGATTCTTTCACCCTTCTCGTTTTCAAGATCTATTTTCATGTCAAGTCTTTCATGTTCCTTTTTATTATGTTGGGGTATGATCTCTAAATCTATCATACTGATCTTTTATGTTCATATTATGAGAGACCCTATTTGATCCCGTCAATTCATTTTTGTTGAAGTTTAAGTGGCGTCGTTAGGCTGTCGAATTTTTAAGGGATTCTTTCACCCTTCTCGTTTTCAAGATCTATTTTCATGTCAAGTCTTTCATGTTCCTTTTTATTATGTTGGGGTATGATCTCTAAATCTATCATGCTGGTCTTTTATGTTCATATGATGAGAGACCCTATTTGATCTCGTCAATTCATTTTTGTTGAAGTTTAAGTGGCGCCGTTAGGCTGCCGAATTTTTAAGGGATTCTTTCACCCTTCTCGTTTTCAAGATCTATTTTCATGTCAAGTATTTCATGTTCCTTTTTATTATGTTGGGGTATGATCTCTAAATCTATCATACTGATCTTTTATGTTCATATGATGAGAGACCCTATTTGATTTCGTCAATTCATTTTTGTTGAAGTTTAAGTGACGTCGTTAGGCTGCCGAATTTTCATAAGAGAAATCTTATTTTTGTCTTCCTTTAATGTTCTTCATTTCATATGGTATGTCTTTCAAATTTCATTACCATGTTCTTAAATCCTTTATATTTTGTTCCCCTATTGTTTTATGGATCATTTTGAGTGGGTGACTCATGTCCCGTCTCTTTTCAATGTTTTCTAAAACCTTGTAACATAGCCTTTATGCTGCAGAATTTTCGTCTCAAAATGTCTCTCTCTTTTTCTAAAGTTATTTTATTTTATTAAGTGAATACTCAAAGTTCTCTATTCTATAAGGGTATTCACATATATACCAAGTTGTTCTATTTTAAATTCTGGGATTTACATACATGAGACTCAGCTTCCTTTTCTGTGGGTTTTAAATTGACACAAAGATCATGTCTTTAAAGCAGTTTTTAAAACGTTATGATTATGAAATGAAACTCATTTCTTTTATGCTATATGGGTTGTTTATGAAATGATTGATGATTATATATGTGGCTCACATGATGATAAAGACAAATTTAAGTGTGCGCCCTGATAGCGCTCCAATGCATTGGGTAAAGACTTAATCTCTAGAGATGACCTTTTAGACTGATACCTTGGTGAATAACTTTGGTAATTTTTATTGACACCTTGGGGATGTACCTTGGTGAAACAGAAATGATTGTCTTTGTTAAATGTTGTAGCCACATCTTCAAGTTATGAAATACGTTATTTTTATTATGATATGCCTCATGATTTCTTTCTCATGCCTTAAAGTTCTTTTTCATGACATTGTTGATGTATCTCAAGTTCACATGTTAAATGTTTCCCCTTGTTTCCCTTACTGGGCCTTCTGCTCACCCTTTTTTTTTGATATATGTCCCCAGGTTATGAGATGCAGTAATGAACCTAGGATGAACATAAGGAAAAGTCTTTCAAGTGTTTAAGAAGAATGTTTTTTTTGTTTCATGTATTAAGTTCCTGGTTTCCAAGACACTAAACCTTAAAGATCCTCAGTTTTGTATAATGTAATGAAAGTTTATGTGACAAAAAGGCGGGATGCCATACCAGTTGTCAGGCCGATTCACATCAGATTGCCGGTTGCATGGTGTTAGTACAAATGTGGGCCTGGGAGCGTTTTCCACGCATCGCTCCTCAAGTTGTCGCACCGCTTGCACCGAAGCTACTTCAGGACTGTCCTCGGGGACGATGGTATGTCTACGTCATTATTTTCAGTTATTTAGTACTTTTGTTATTGTTTTTTATAAACTTACCGTAGATTGCTCTTTTTTCACCAGGTGGAGTCAATCTCAGAAGTTTGCACATACTCCGAGACATAGTATGCACAGCTTCCGACAGATATTTGACGTCATAGTGCCAGCTGATGTAAGTTAAACAGTACTTTTTTGTAAGCAAATTTGTTTTGTTATCACTATTTTAAGTTATTTCAATATAATCTCAGTAACATTATCATGCTACTATATGACTTATTTTTTGAGTTTATATTTCAGGTTTCATGGACTCCTTATACAGGTTATGTCTACACATCACTTCTACTATACTGCACAGCTATGGTTGGAGATTGTGCTGCAGTGGTGCCACTTATTCACTTCCACATCATTGAGTGACACCAGCTAGACCGGGTCATGTGCCAGTTCGGTTTTATACAGCATATCCCCATGGCACCACGACAGTCTACCGAGTTACATTCGATTGTTCTTATTAGTAGACAGGCGACAGACTGGCGGCAGCATCATGCATCTTATATCGAGCTTTGGGACAGGCGTGCCTGATTCAGTATCTTTCCACATGGATATACCACAACACACTCTCAGTTATCTGATCAGGGGGATTATGCACACTCGTATCGACGTCACACCATCATGCACCTTACACGTCAGGGGATAGACATTCAACAGTTGGTATGTTTACTAAGATTTATTATTTTTGTTTAACTCATTTTTGATATTAATTTGATTGTTATTTCATTTGCAGGCAGACGTCATTGATTAGCTTGCACATTCCACAGAGCCTCAGGAGCATGCATATATTCTGCGGGATGTAGTTCATCGGGATGTGGTAGCTCTATTCGATCATCTTCGGTTGATACGTGACAGTTTTTTTGATGAGGATCCACAGATATATCTTGATTCATATCTTCAGGCCGAAGCACCTAAGGATGACGATGTCCCTGCTATGCCTGCTGAGGAGGATGCACCGCCACCGTCGTCGCCAGCTGGATGACAGAGACGAGCACATCCGGAGGGGCAGAGGCGACGACATCGACATCCGAGAGCAGCTCCCGCAGATGTCGTCGCACCACAAAGAGACGATCTGGCCCAGCCGACTGATGATTTTGCACAGCAGGGAGACGCTTATATACCACATATGGCGTCTCCGCAGACTACTATGGATTTCGATCTGGGTGCAGTCACACAGCTTATGGCGGCCCCCTCTCCTCCCGACGAGGCATTCTTCAGTACCTCATTTCTACCATTTATAGGAGCTTCAGAGCCATATGGCACCCCATATGATTTTGGGGCGTCCTCCTCACAAGATTTTGGTCAGTCCTCTACACAGCACCATGGGGAGGTACCAGAAGCACTGGAAGAGGAGGAACCCGCAGAGAGGACACCGGAGCGACACGGACGTCAGACGCGTAGAGGATGTGAGATTCAGACGCCGCGTTGTGGTACCGGGGGGCATCGTCGTTGATGTTTTTGGATGTCATATTGTATATATTAAAAAACTTATTTACTATGATAAGTAATTGTTATTTAAGACAAATAACAAGAAAATCGAAAATATAGTAAATACAAACTGATTTAAATTAACTATTAAATTATAAAGTACAAGTACAATATAAACAACATTTGTCACACAAACTAAACATCTGATAATTTCTTGAAAAATGAAAAGAAAAACATACATATAGTAAAAAAAATATTTTACATGACTACTTAAATATTTAAAAACATTACATTTATAATTATATAATAATAAATATATTTATAAATGCAAATTACTAATTAGTAATTAATTAATTAATAATTAAACATTAATAATTAATAATTATAATGACGAATAATAATTAATAATTATATTACTAACTAATTAATTATTGTATATTAAATAATGATATTTTATAGGCTTTCAAAGTCACATACGTTAAACATTTTTAAGTTTCAAGTAGGTGGTTTTGAAAGACTATAAAATATTTTTTATCGACATTTTTTACGTAATTTTTTCATTTTCATCTATTTAGTATATGTAAAATCCATGTTTTAAGTTTCATTCATATTGGTCATATAGATTATATTTTATAGACTTTCAAAGTCACATACTTGAAACATTTTTAAGTTTCAACTAGGTGGTTTTGAAAGCCTATAAAATATTTTTTATTGACATTTTTTACGTAATTTTTGTATTTTCATCTATTTAGTATATGTTTAATTCATGTTTTAAGTTTCATTCATATTGGTCATATAGATTATATTTTATAGGCGTTCAAAGTCACATACTTGAAACATTTTTAAGTTTCAACTAAGTGGTTTTGAAAGACTAAAATATTTTTTATCGACATTTTTTACGTAATTTTTTTATTTTCATCTATTTAGTATATTTTTAATTCATGTTTTAAGTTTCATTCATATTGGTCATATAGATTATATTTTATAGGATTTTAAAGTCACATACTTGAAACATTTTTAAGTTTCAAGTAGGTGGTATTGAAAGACTATAAAATATTTTTTATCGACATTTTTTACGTAATTTTTTTTAATTCTATCTATTTAGTATATGTTTAATCCATGTTTTAAGTTTCATTTATATTGGTCATATAGTTTAAATTTTATAGTCATTAATAATACTGTTGTTATTACCAATTTATTATATGTTTAACAATATTTCAAATTTATATATAAATAATTATTTATAACTATGTAAACATAGATTAGTAATTATAGATTTAAAATTATATATATGTATAAATATATAATTATAAATATATAAGTATAATTATAATTACAATATAATTATAAATATAATTATACATATATATATTATTTATATATGAATATTAAATATATTTATAAATAAATTTTAAATATATATGTAACAATATTTTCATAATTATATATTTATAAATATATTCATATTTATATAATTATAAATATTTATTTATAAAGATTAGTTTATAATTATATAATTACAAATATATTTTTTATTTAAAATATATATATAAATAGATTTATATTTATAAATATTTATTTTTAATTATATATATACATAATTATATTTATACACACATGTATATATAAATATTTATAATTATAATATTTATATGTAAATATATAAATAAAACACAAATCAGAAGAAAAAAAACCTTATCTTTTATATAAAACTATATAAATATAAATAAACCATATATTTTTAATTTAATACATATTTTTTATTTACAAAATTATATATAAATTTATAAATTTATATAAATAATTATATATAAGGTTTATTTCATTATTTTATTATATAATTAAATAAGGTTTATAACTATATAAATATAAATTTATAATTATATAATTATAAATATATTTATAAATATAATTATAAGTAATTTAACATTTTTAAATACATATTTATAAGTTTATTTTTAAATTTTTAATTATTTATTTTGTAATTATTTATTAAAAAAGGGACGGGGTGCAAAAAAAAACAAAACAAAGAAAACAATAATAGGGAGGGGTGCAAAACAAAACAAAAAGAAAAAAACCAGAAAAAAAAGGGGGTGGCAAAGCGACACTTGAAGTGGCGCTAGCCACCCGAAATGTTGAGCACCACTTCAATTGGCGCTCAACTAACTCATATCCCTAATTATTTTCACCCTAAACTCATTAAACTCTCCACCCCCCTCACCCCAAATTTGCCCCCACTTCACAAGACGGTTTTGATCTTAATTCCCAATTGTCTTAGCATTAATACAATCCTTGAATAGGGTTCTAATATCAATAAATTATTTTCTATGGAAGTGTATTTATGGTTCCAATAACACATGTAATCCACTTTTAAAACCAATAATGCTATTAATCCATGACATTTTATGTATTAACTTACACAATGTTAACCTAAATAATATTTTATGACTAAAATCTCTCAATCTCATGACATCCCAATAATTCAACTCACCCAAATGGATGATTTACTCATCCATTGAGATGTTTAATAACACGGTTTATTAATTATATGATGATTAGTTAAAAAATAAAGGTGAAATAATGGGACAAGAAAGGGGTTTTACGCTGAATAGATGCATGAATGGTTAAGAGAGTTAAACATTCACTTTTTATTAAATGAGAATGTGTGAAAAGGGAACGGATTTCAACTTGATTTAATAAATTTTAAGAAAAAAATATTACCCAGTAGTTTTTTATGTTTATAATATCTATGAAGATGAAAGATGAAATAACATCAATAATCTTTTTATTTATTCGAAATGAAGTATAATGACAAAGCAGTCCAATAGAAAACATCTATGCAAAAAGGAAAATCAAGTATAATGACAAAGCAGTCCAATAGAAAACATCTATGCCAAAAGGAAAATCAAGGAGGTCTGAAAAAGTGAAGACAAAGAGAATCCCTAATAGAAATGAGAACACCTCCTGGAGTAAGGGATCCAACAGAATTTAAAACCAAAAGAGGAGGGTCAAGGGTCTCCCTAGAGACCAATATGTCAGCAAGACGGTTACCCTCGCACAACGTGTGAAGAATCTCGGTGTCATGGGAGAGACGGGCCCAACATTTTCAGATGAGGTAGGTGATCTGCCAAGGAGTGATGTCGCCAATAAGGGAGCTATAAAGGATTTTCGAATCTGTCTCAACCGTAGACAAGGGGAGAGCCCTAGGAGAAAAGCTCTAAGCCGCTGTGCATGGCCTTGGCCTCCACCACCAGAGGGTCACCAGCGCCATAATAGGCATTGAAAGAAAGGACAACTGAGAAAGATGTGTCCCGAACAGCCCCGTCTCCCATCATGCCCCCCCTGGCCGCAAGCCCCATCAATGTTGAATTTGACCCATGAAATGGATGGTGCCATCTTACCCAAGATTCAGGAATCATAGGGGGTGGAGGGCCTGGTGATCGTAAATTGCTGATATAACGAAAAAGGAAAGGATCCACATCATGATGCTTGTGGATAAAATCCAGTCAGCGATAAGGATCCTAGTCCTGAGAAGCAAACCGTGGGGCGAGGGGCGAGACCCATGGTTTCTTGCATGGTTGCGAGCATTCCATATGCACTAAAAATCGGCAGTGAGAAGAATCGAATGGCTGTTCTCCTCATGTTTGGTGGAGGCTCCTTTGCACCATTGCCGAAAGAACTCTACAAGAGAGGAAATATTTCACAAAATAGCCATAAACTCTCCCAGAGCATTCCAAAACTGGACAGCCCAGTCACATTGAAGGAAGAGGTGGATCGATGTCTCCTCTTTGGGAGCTGAACAACAGTGGCATCTTGAGGAAAGAGGAATGCCTTGGGCTTTGATATACATCTCCATTGGGATATCATTGGATCAGACTCTCTAGATAAGAAAATTGAACTTGGCTGGGAGGTACTTGCACCAGAGAACACTACCCCATGGGTTGCTAGCGACTGCCTAATCATGGCCTTCTTGTAGTCCCTTGCCATGAACCTTCTTGAAGGAGACCCCTTGAAGATTAACTTGTCCATGGAATCGTCCAGGCATATTTCATGGAACCGAGCCTCCTCAGAGGGCCTGGGGACATCCTTGAGAAAGGATAGATAAAGGGAGGCCTCTTTAATTGAGTGGTCGGGATTCGGAAAACCCAAAAAGATGAGGAATCCGCTACACCAGTTGCACTTCCAGAAGTTGGAGACTCCCTGCCCGATGATCCACTGGGAGTGTCCCCGGATAGAGGACACATGGATACAGAGGGAGCTGCAGAAGGGGGAGGGCTTCCTACCATTCTCTTTGAACCCAAAGCCATACCTTCCCCCTGATGAAATGGCTCCACAATGTATAGCCCTGAATATCTTCCTGGGGAAACTTACCTTGCAATAAGTACATGGGATCACTCAGGCTTCTCACGTCAATGCTGCCATGATCCAGAGATTTCACCAATCTGATCCAAGAGGCCCATCTGCATTTACCTTCACCGTGAGCGTCCCAAAGTAACAAATTTAAGATGGACTCCAGCTGGTTGATGATTGGCCTGGGAACCTTAAGAACAGATAGGCTGTTAATAGGCATTGAAGAAAACACACTATTAATGAGAATAATCCTCCCCACAAAAGAGAGGAATCAGTTCTTCCAGTTGTTGATGCGGTTTATGACCCTGTTAGAAAAATCCTCAAAGTGGGGAACTTGGATCCTCCCAGGAGCTTTAGAACCTCCCAAATAGGTCGTGGTAAAATGATTTTCATGGATTCCTAGGATGCTTTCAGTAATACCCATGTGCCTTCTCGGGCATTTCGATGGAAGAAAAACACCACACATTTCCCGGTTGGTGAGCTGTCCACTCCATTGATCATACTCATCCATAGTCACCACAAAGCTCCTGATAGAGGGGATCATCCAATTGATAAATACCATCAGGTCATCTGTAAATCAGATGTGGGAAACACCAGGAACCTGGGACTGCAATGGAAAGGGAAAATAGTGCCATGCTGCATGGTCGTTGAGAAGTATCTACTAAAAGTGTCTTGGGCCAGAATAATCAAATTCTAGGATAGGGGGTTGCCTTGACGTAGTCCTCTAATAGAATTGATAAACCCACATTGTTTCCCTGCAATGATGAAGTTAAAAAAGGGGATATTTAGAAACAAAAAAGGGTTTCAATGACAGCTTCAAAGAAACCCACGCATCTCATGGTGAGAATGATGAAATTCCACTCCATGTGATCATACACTTTATCCATGTTAGGATTAATAACCACATTCAATCCCAAGATATTCCTATTGATATCCCAAACCATCTCCTGGGTGAACCCAACAACCCCTTGGATCGATCTCCCTCGAATGAAGGCAAGCTGCTCATCTGAAATCCACTGGTGGGTGAAGGCAATGAGCATACTGTTAATGATGGTAGCCAGGACCTTGGAGAAGTTAGACATACTAATGGTCTGACATTGAGAAATATAGGAGGGGGAGTAGAACTTCGAGATCAAGATCATGTTGGTAACACTAGCCATGCGTGGGAGAAACTGCTTCTAAAGAAACCCTGGATGGCCTCAAAGACATCTTTTTTAGTTGATGTTCCAGGCAAGGTATAGAAGGAACTTGGGAAGCCGTCTAGGCCAGGCGCGCTGTCAGGGTTGAGATAGATCACTACCTCCCATATTTCCTTCTCAATAGAGACACTACAAAGGATATAATTTGAATGGCTAGAAATGCTGCAACGGATCGAGTCAAAAAGCTCCTCCAATCCAGAGGGGTAACCGTCCTAGAAATGGGGGTTAGGATCGTATAAGAGAGATCTGAAATAGGAACAAACCCATACCACCAATCAACCTAGAATTTCTGGAAAAAGACCCATCCTCAAGCCTAATATTGGGAGCATGCACCCGATGTTTCTCCATCAGACATGCCTGAAAGAAAGCTGTATTACGATCGCCCTCTCAAATCCAGGAATTCTAGCACGTTCCAAAAGGCACCACTCTTGTTCAAGAATAACATCATTCAACTGATTTTTTTAATACAATGTGAAGTAAAACATCACCATCCCACCGATCTTCCAATGACACATCAGTGATCTCAGTATCTTTAATAATATCATCCTTGACCAGATGATTAGGTTCTTGGGAAGTGGACCAAACCAGGAGTGCCTGTTTCAAGCACCGAAGGTTAACTTGTAGGCCGACCCAACTACTTTGTTTGCAAGGAGAGTTCCATGACTATTCCACAACCTCTACCCTGGGTTTTGTGACCATAACTTGGGGAAGAAGAAACAGTCAGAAGATGGGGAGCTCGATCTCAAATGAATAAGGAGGGGAGAGTGGTCAGACACAGACCAGACCAAATGAGAGACCTCATGATTTTGAAAGGACAAGACTGGATGGAGGTTACCCAGGAAGTGATCAAGTCTGCACCGGGTTCTCCTATTACGCCGCTGGTTATTACACCACATGAAGTTGTCGCCTATAAAGCCATGGTACATATTCCCCTCTTGTGCAGCAGAGGAGAAGAAAGCCAACCTGTCATTGTGAGGAATAGTCATACCACCTTTCTTTTCAAATGGGTGGATGATAGTGTTGAAGTCTTCACCCACGATCCAAGGATCCTCCCCCAGGTTAAATGACCTGAGGTCTATCCAGAGTTGATCCTCTAAGTTAGCTTCGCACTTAACAAAAAAAATGAACAGAAGAAAAATCAGTTCTCATCCATCACTTTGACCGAGAGGTGTTGGTCTGACGACAAGAGTAAGTAAATCATCAAATTAAAACTCCAGAAAATCCAAACATGATGGTTCACCGGCTCTCCATGCATGAAAAAATGCAAACCGATTCTCTTAGAAAACTCCCCAATTTTGGAAGAACATTGTTTGGGCTCCAAGACCACAATAATCAAAACCTTATGATGAGACACCTCAGACGAAAGAAAGTACGTCTTTACCTTGGCCCCAAGACCATGGTCGTTCCATATAATGAGCGAGATCAATGGAACAACGTGCGCCTGACACTGGCCCCAGGCGACGAAGCTAGTTGGAAATGCTTCATCAAAGTAGTGAGAGAAACTCTAGTCTGCGATCTGGTAACCATTCACTTTGATGAAGATCCATGGGAAGATAGTGATCTAGAAGAGCCTTCTGAGACAAGACGGGCAGGGCGCCCTCTCCTTTTGGTTGGTATGCATGGGGAGGAAAGGTCCTTCATAAGAGATAAGGCCTCAAAAGCGTTGGTAGTGGGAATTGGGGATTGCACCTGGATAGGGGCATTCATCATGGCCGAGGCTAGGGGGGTATCCAAGACAGCAGAGCCAAGAGAAAGAGAGACCAATGCCATGCAGGGGGAGGGACGGGGGAAGAGATGGACCAAGGGAGCCCAGGGGAAATGAGTGGGAAAGCAAGGGGAGGACAAGTAAACCGAAACTGGTACCGGGGCAATGCATGGGGGAGGCGGAGGAGAATAAAAGGGTAAGGTAGGAAAGAGGATAGAGGGAGAAGAAAGGGTAGGAGGGGGGGAGTGAAGGACCGGGGGCGGAGGACAGTGAGGAGTAGGGGCCACCACGCATTCCGACGGTTGACCAGAGGCCGCCGCAGATGAAGATTATCCACTCTCAAAATGATTTGGTTCCCTTAAAGGGGCACGGTGGGAGGAGCACCTACTAAAATCGGAGGACACGAGGACATGGATGTGATAGTTGACACATAAACGAGGCGCTGAAGGGTAGAAGAGACGTTGGTCGCATTCCAGGGAGAACTCAACACAGATGAGGATCTGTGCTGGGGGAGGAGACGAGAGATTCAAAGAAATGCAGATCCGGGCTGCAGCTGTGTCAATCAGGCGGAGGTTTTGGTCATCCCCACATAGGAACTCACCAAGTGAGTTCCCGATCTCCTCTAAAAAATCCAGGTTCTGGAAAGGTAAGGGGAGGATGGGAAGGTTAACCCCCACCGAAAATTCAAGGGACTCCTGGCCTTTGTGGACGTCCAGGGACCACCGGGATAGATGAGTACGCCACCAGTTGGGAAATCTGGGACTCTGATTCCAGTCTTGAACAAAGTCCCTCTGCAACTCCAGCACAATAACGTAGGTCTTCTTGCTAAGGTATGAAACCCTAGCTGGCCGATCCAGACCCCACCCCCACACAAACGCCTGGAAGAGACCCAACAAAGGTTTATCAATCCCAAATCGAGCGATGAGGGACCAGCGGAGCATCGAAGATTCCTCATCAAAGGAGGATGGAAAAAAAGAAAGGACATGGATGTCGTTCCTCATTTCCACACTAGTAGAAACCATCCTAACCACTGGAAATTGAAACAGAGGGGATCTGAGTAGAATCTCTTTCAGTGAGGGTTTCAATGGTGCACTAGATACTGAGGAGGGAGGCCGATCCGTCGTCTCTGGAGGAAGTGGTTTCGCCGCAACGATCGAAAAAGCAGGGGAAGAGGAGGCACGTGCTGCGCATTCACAAGCAGATTCATTCTCAAAATCTAAAAACAATTGAAAAAAACACATGAAATTTATAGTCGATGAGAGGTTTATAATGTTGAAATAAGAGTATGGAAAGTCCCAATATGACTTTGTAAAGGATACATTTAAACTAATTCCCCTTATTCAATTCTGAAATTCTTACCTCTTAAGGAAAATAGGGGAGTGTATTTATAGCCCAAAGTGGTTGAATAATAGCATTCCAAAATCGCCCCTCAATTTGACTCGACCAGTTTTCATTCTATGATCTATAAATTTAGAAAAATATTATTTTTAAGAGTTCTCGAGATATATTTTTAACGAACACTCACTAAAATTTGTGTATATTGGTCTTTTTGAGGTACTGTTATGTCTAATTTGGTAAAGCTTGTTTTGTTGTCCATAATTATCGTGAATTGTTACATAACCTAAATTCGAATTCATTTATGGCTATGAATATGACCTCAAATCCGAACCATTTCTTATAAATTTTTTGGAATCTATATCTTTTATTTCTCTCCAAAAAATTACAGATCAATTTGACTTTTATATTGAGAGAAAAGTCAAGAATTGTGTTCTATTTTCAAATACAAAACGGAATTGTGGGCTAGAGATCCATGCATCAATTAGGACACTTATTGGTTGGTTGAGACATTATATATTTATCCAAAATTTATTCTGATTTCGTAAAACATATTATGAATTTTCATAAAATTTGGTAGTTTTAATTGAGAATATAAATTCAATCATCATGGATGGTTTAGTTTTCATCACAGATTCTGTGAACCTTCTTTTATGGAACATATGTCCCTTAAAATGATTGAATTAGTCAATGATAAAGTAGTATTATTTACAGTAATTTGACTAAGGAATCCTAAAAAACAATAACAACATTATTTTTGATACGTAGGGTGATAGTTATGATTAAAATTGTAAAATGACTTGAATCTGGGTTAACTCAAATAATGCTAAAAAGTATACTTAATATCAAAACATGGGTATGTCACATTAATTATAAAAATTTACTTGGAAGTAAATAATTTTTGCAGAGAAAAATTTATGAATAAATTAATAACATCAACTACCCCACACTTGGGTTTTGGTATGTGCTCATTTACAACCAATAAAAAACAAAACAAAATAATTTTCTCTCACAAAAAAATATTAAAATTTTGTTTTCACGAAATAGGGGATGATAAGGCTAGTTCAGTCATTCATAAAAAATTCCATAAAAATTATTTATTGTAATAATGTTTCAAAAAAAATTCATTTTTCATGCTCAACATTATAAATGGAAAATGTGGGCACTCAAAATTCACTCCTCTCAAAATGTTGTAAATTTATTCAAGTTACTTCACTCATTCACTAACAAAAGGAGAATATCATAGAGTCTATAATTGATCCACGATTCCCTTCAATATTAAAATGTGCACAATAATCAGGAGGTACTTTTTAGGTGTTCTTTGTGTCCATGGGGTTGTTGGGATATAATGTCCAAAAGAGAGGAAAAAATTGAAAACAACAACATGGAAAAAATAGTGAACAATTTTTGAAAGAAGACATTAATGGTTCTTGAAAAATATATTTACAAGGGAATAAATATGTGAAGGAAGAAACAAAAGATATTAAATTATTTGTATAGAATTAAAAGATGAAATATGTAGAAAACACAAATATTCTCCCTATGACATAAGAACAGATGTTGCAGGTGTTCATTTTTTTCTTTTTTTTATATTTCATTTTTCAGGACTTCAGCATTGAACAAATATCACACCCATATCCCAACCTATGCATAGAATAGTCATGACACTAATTATAATACTTATAAAAAGATAAAAGGTTGTATAAGAGTCATTTTCGACCCACCGAAAACACAACCCAATCTTTTTTTCCATTCATTAACACTTTTTTAAATATTTGTTTGAACATTATTCTATAACATTTTTTCAAAATGAAAAATATATATTAATTTCCAAATTTCACTAAATTACAACCTATCCCCCACATTTAAAAGGATGTTTTCCTTAATTATATGAAGACATATTTAAAATAAAGAAATGCATAGCCAAAAAGAAATACATTACCACCACACTTATACTTCGAAAAATCATGTAATGAAAATAAATATATATGTTGGGTGGGACAAGGTTTTGGGATTGAAATATGGAAAAAAAGGTTTTCATAGGATCGATGGGGATTTTAAAAGGAGTATTAATGCAGGTCCAATGAGAGGCTATTTGGATTTTTTTTGATACACATGTGGTTCAGAAAATAACTCTGTCATATTAATGCACACCATGGTAGTAAATTCACCTAGGAGGTCCACAAACTCAAGACTCACAATCGAGGGGTGAAAGAAACACAATATGAAAATATTGTCATAGGTGTACTTAGTATAAAATCTGATTTTATTTCTCAAATATTTGGGAAAATTAATTTCCAATCAAATAATTGGAATTAAAAACTTATTGGTATTTAAAAAAAATTCTTTATCGATGTTTATGATGAAAAATAATGTTGTTTGAGTTGAAAAATTTCTTATGAACCCCAAAAATGTTTGAAAAAAATCAGAATTTAATAGTGACTAATGGTGATAATTTTTGTTTTTTTGTTTTTTGTTTTTTTTGTTTTTGTAAATCCACACACATGTGATGGAAAAAGAAGGAAAAAGGGTTTTGTGAAGAAAATAGTAAAAATAGAGATAAGTGGAGAATGAGTTAGGAAGAAGAATAAACGGAGAAAAAAAGGAGAGAAAGAGAGAGGGAGGAGGATTAGGAGGATGAACATAGGAAGAGGAAGTTAAAATGAAAGAGGCACCCCCATGGTATGGATTTGGTGGGTCACTATCTTCATCTAGTGGTGGGTCTACAATAGTAGTTGGGGATATGCTGTAAGTCAATTTGGTTCCCAGGGTGTGTGTCATCTCATTGTGTTACTTTAACCAGTCCCCATTAGCCATGAAATTACATTTGGATGTAGTGTCATTGAATTTCACTACACCAAATGAGTGAACATTAATAACAATAAAAGGACCTTCCAAATGAGAATTAACCTTACGTGGGTGAATCCGAAATTGAGAATTTAAATTCATTACCTTTTCACCTTCATGAAATAACATTCACATGATGAGTTATTATTGGGAAACATAGAATTTTTTATTTTAGATAATATAATTCTTGTAGTAATTAAATCGAATCACCTCCATTTATTTCAACTACAACAATCTCCTTTCACAAGATATTTCAAAACCAGAATTATAAGTTTTCAAAACCCAAGATGACTTATTTTGGATTTCATGTAGTAAATGACATGATTTCTTAATATCTTTCTTAAAAGGGGACATCCCAATGTGGGTTTTATAGGATGTTCAATAATCCCAAATCACTTCACCATGTATTTCATATAAGTCTTTTCTTATGTGAATAAAAAATATCTCAAGCACTCTTTTCACTTATCTATTGGAATATTTATCCATTCCATTTTTTGGGGTGATATGTAGTTGATATTTTATATAAAACCCCATTATTTTTTAAAACATAATCCATGGTATGATTATAAAAATTGAATCTTATGTCACTTATAATAGAACATGTTGTTCCAAATTGATGAAAGATATGGGTTTTGAGGAATTAAGTAACATTATATGCATCATCTGTTCTATTGGGTTTGGCCTCAACGCACATAAAAACATAGTAGAATTAAACAAGAATGTAGAAGAATCCATTTTAAGAGTGAATTAACCAATTAAATAAATTCCCCCAAACATCAAATATCTCAAAAAAAAATAAGGGACTTTGGAGAATTTCATTTAATTTGGATATTGTGCCAAAATTTTAGCAATTGGGACTTGATTGACAGAACTCATGTGAGTCCTTGAAGAGTGAATGATAGAAGAATATAGATTCATGGACCTTTTAATAGGTCCTTTGTGGTCCAACGTGTCTACCAAAATGAATTTAGTGGAAGAAATTTAAGATGGAGTAAATTTCATCTTAATCAATATATATCCTAATCAAGATGTTAGTCCCAGTTTCCCATACTTTATTATCTTGCAAAAATAGTAATTTGAATCACTATTGAAATTCACATTAATTTTTTTTGAAAAAAAAATAAAAAAAACACTAGAAACTAGTTAATTTACAATTTAGGAATACCATGGTTACTTTGAAGTGATATATGAGAGGTGTTAAGTGAAAAATTTATGATCAATAGATTTAGAATGAGATGAAATTTAAATTCTACTATGATGACCATGAATAGAGTTTTATTTTCTAGTTCTATCTTTCACCGCATGGTCAAAATCATAGATCATTAAGATCCATCTAATTAGCCTTAATTTGGAACCAATTTTCCTGATAAAGAACATGAAGGATGAATGGTCAATAAAGATGACGATATTGGTACCTAAGATATATGACCATATATTTTCCATGGCCCATAGCTAAAAGTTAATTTTAAGTGAAAGTGTAGTGATATTTACTTTCATCCAATATTTTTTAGGTGTAATGTAAGAACCCGAGTTTTTAGAACGGGCCAAAATCCCGACCCGGTTTGAATTTTTGACTTATCCTTGAGAAAAATGGAGAAATTGGGCAGTTTCTGGAAATTTCTAGACTACACGCCGTGTACTTTAAGTACAAGCTGTGTATATGTTAGGCGAGTGACCGGTCGTGTGCTCACCGAGTACATGCCGTGTGATGACCGTGTAGAAATTTCTTACTACATGACATGTAGTTTTTGACATGCCGTGTACCCATGACCGTGTGGAGTCCATACATGGTTTATAGGCCTGTTGGCCAGGTAGAATCATTTAACCAAGTACACGTCGTGTCCTCCTTGGCCATGCCATGTAGTCTGGCCGTGTATGAGGGATACACATGGCGTGTAGGCCTGTTGGTCGGGTAGAATCGTTTAACCAAGTACACACTGTGTCCTTCTTGGAAACGCCATGTAGTCTGGCTGTGTATGAGAGAAATACATGGCGTGTGGGTAAGTCGGCGAGGAAGAGAAGAAAAACTAAGTACACACCGTGTACTCCTATGTACAGGTCGTGTACTCATGTCAGCAGATTATGGAAAGTAAGTCGGTGGAATTTCTCCACCATATGAACAATTAAATGATATACACGGCATGTAGTCATGAAGTACACGCCGTGTAATTTCTTTTTTTTCACTAAAATGGGCAGTATCCTCGTTTTAGAGGCAGAACCTCATTGTTTCATTGAGTTGAGCGGGGAGAGCTGGCCAGAGCTCATTTTTGCTCCCGGATCTTCGTCTGAACTCCGTTTTGATCACCGATTGATCTGTTGGAACCCCCTCAGTAAGGCCTCGATTCCTCATGATCCATTTTGTTTGATTTCTATTCTAGAAAGAGTTATACGGGTTTGATTGGTTTTGATTCTTTTGTAGATCTACCGCGTTTTAGACCTAATTGGAGGCTGTTATCAAAGGAGTAGCATCGAACGAGTCTCAGGTAGGTGGTGCATACCTCTTTTTGTATTTTCGTGGTCATTTGGGTGATGCGGCCTTCAGCGCATTTTCAGGTATTTTGAGCGGGACCTGTTTTATCTGCTATTACATTTTGAATTGATTGTTGGCCTATGGGATGTCTTTGGGTATGCCCTGTTACCAGTTTTGCTTGAGCGAGGCCAGGCGAGGGGTCATTACTCATCGATGCATTTTGGCTGGAGGATGCCAAAATGGTTATATTCGAATTATATTCTTATAAACTGTTGAGTTTAGTTATTAAACCATGATATAAACCATTAGAGGCATTCAAGACCTCAGTGCTATTGTTTGATAATTGTTGGGTTAGTGTAATTCAACTGTTTAGTTTGTTTTGTCTGTTTATGTGTTTTGTTAAATATGTTATATATGTAATTGCTGAGTTGCATATGCTGGACCCTTTGGGGTTGTGTTGGGAATGGCCCAAATATTCTTGAGTGATGTTGATCACAGGTTGGGCTTGGCCCATGTTACGTTGGGTGGTTCTGACCACGATATTGGGCATCATGGGCGTCGGTTTGAGGCAGGATGACTGTCAGGTTGGCCATGGACCGAGTTACTAGGATGGCAAGGCCATCAGACTTGAGTGGCATGGTCGCATGGACATGAGGTGTCAGAGGTGTTGTGGATTGGGTAATATTTTGGTGATTACCACTCACCCATAAACTTTGAGTAGTGTGCACACAAAGAGACTCTGTGATGAGGTGGTTTTGACCACTCATGTGGGTAGAGGCCCCCGTTAGTTGCGGTTTAGGTACTATTGGTTTGGGGGTGCTTGCCGTAGGAAGCCACGTGGAAGGTGAGGAGCCTTCAGGGGATAGCATTGAGGATATCGGGTTGGGGGCAGAGGCTAGCCGTTATTTGAGGGCAGACATCGCTTTCCCTTCGGGTACATTATTTGAGGGCAGACATCGTTGTACCTCCAGTTAAGTTATTTGAGGGTATATATCGTTGTCCCTATGGTTACTTATTTGAGGACAAACATCATTGTTCCTCCAGGTTACTGCTGTTGGGCATGCATTTGGGATGTCGGTACTTGAGACATGCAGTGTCAAGGGGAACATGGTGTCGGGTTACATGACAGAGATTCCAGCATTGGTCGAAGTAAGTGACACTCCATGGTGGCTGCTGAGCACCAGTGGAGTTAGTGTTTATTTGTGCATAGTTCTTCTTAATGCTTTCCTTATAAATGAATTCTTGCCTAAACACATATATTAGGTATGCACCGTTGGGTGGTATCCTAGTGAGATTCGTCTCACACCCTGCACAGGCCCTTCAGGATGCGTGCAGACTTTATGGATTTACATGCAGGAAAGAGGCCAGCTTCAGGAGCGAGGTTGTATTAGCTGTTGCATGGAATTGGTATGGACCTTGTGGTCTTTCCTAGATAGAGTTTACTAAGTTTTGTATATTTTCCTATATCAATATGCTTGTTTGTAGATATAGTTGGTTAGCCGTTGGCGCCTTTTTTTTATTTAGATATGTATGACTTGCTTTGGATGCATGTTTTATCGCTCAGTAGTAGTTACAAGTAATCAACATGTTGTTCTGTTTATTTTCGCTACTGTTGTTTATATTTATTGCTTCCACTATTTATTGATACTGAATGTGCTTCTGCTCTGCAGGTCTGGTTCGAGTCTGCTAAGTCATTTATTCCGCTACATCTTTATTGTTCTAGTGTAACAGTACCATTATTATTATCCTCCTAGAGGGTATAACCTCCCCACTATAACTATAAGACCCTCGCTTCTAGTTAGAAACCTTTGGCATTCAGGGAGGTGCGTCTAAGGTAGTAGCACCCGACCCGTTTATCACTGTTCGGGTGGCTGTTCGGGTCCCAGTCGTTACAAAGTGGTATCAGAGGAGTTCTTGACAGGGATTTAGTACCATCCTTTTACTGGATACTAATGAGATTGAGACTTCTCTTTTTATTTATACTAGTTTTACTATTTGGGATATGGTAGACTGGAAATAGGTTGTTACTGGAAATGGGTTTATAGCTTGTGATTAGGTGCTTGCAGCTCCAGGTACGAGGGATGGACCAAGTTACCTTGGGTGGGAATTGTTGTTTGCTTTTTTCTCAGATTACAGTTCATATGACTTCCACCTCGGCAGATCACTTGGTGTGTGATGTTAATGATTGTGATATGTAACCCTTGACCGGTATGGTAAGGGATAATTAGACCTTGGCCCGGTATTATAAGGCTTGTTTTCTTGGCTTTTAATAGGAATATTTTTAGGGTATTTCAATTTCATAACTGCATGTATGCTTTGTGAAGTGATAATACCACGTGAATAAAATCAAATGCCATACTTTGTATGCTCTGAAATGCGAATAGGTAAAATTCTTGATATAATTTCTTGTTTGTTTCAATGTGTATTCCATGCTTTATGTTTGTATAATTGCATGTGATAGGATATTTGGGTCTGGCTCTTGTACGAACAGGCAGGTACTATCGGTTGAGGTGATTTTGATCGCCAGGATTGGGAGAATCGGTCATCGATTTGAGGCAATGTTAGTTGTCAGGACGGGCATGGCTCATGGTACTTTTAATACTTGGCTCTGTTAGGGGCGGGTAAGGAGTCCATGAGGCCAGGATGCCGTGGGGAATGGTTGTAGTGGGGGAGAGTAAGGGTGGTAGTTGTGTGCTGCCTTTTACTGCTTTCTTATCTACGTTGAATATATATTGTTATATATATATGGACTGTATGACCATTTATGGTATTCAGAAGGTTCCTTTTTGGGCGACTCAAATGGAGCGTCAGACGGGAGATGATACAGTGCCGCAGGTGCAGGATCAGGTTCAGGATCCGGTGCAGGTAGAGCAGGAGACGCAGTTACAGGATCAAGGATGGGATTAGGTTCAGGATCCAGTGCAGGCAGGACAACAACCGGATTTGGAAGTGTTCAGACCATGGCTCGATGAGCAGCTCCGAGCTAGCCTAGTGTGTTTCTTGTAGGGGATCGACAGAGGCATGCATGGTACAGATCCATCTATGGAATATCTAACGCGGGAGTTCCAGTCGTAGAACACACTACTTTTTGAGGGTGAGGGTGGTCCGAAGGCAGTTGAGAACTGGATAGAGAGCATGTTGATGATCTTCGAGCAGCTCGAGATGCCTCCAGGGTGGAGGGTCAAGCTGGCGACATACATGCTGCGAGGATCGGCAAAGCGTTGGTGGGATGTGTAGGTTCATGCTCGTAGACACAAGGTACTGGCATGGAAGGACTTCGAGGATAGATTCTTTGAAAACTTTTACCTAGAGACACTGATAGTAGAGAGAGCTTGGGAGTTCTTGAGTCTTCAGTAGGGAGACATGTTCGTCATGGAATATGTAGCTACTTTCACTGAGATTTCTCTTTTTTCACCTGGTATGGTAAGCGATGACGCAGATAGGGTGAGGCGCTTCGAGGAGGGATTACGACATGCCATTCAGATCCAGGTGAATATCTTCAGGCTAGGTTCTTTTTCAGAGGCGGTGAATTAGGCGCTCATAGCATAGGGAAACCAATGGGATAGGCCTCAGGTTGGCCGAACAATGGCTTCAAGTGAGGGTTCAGACAATAGGAAGTGAGGACGGGATGAGTTCCAGCATGGTAGTCAAGCCAAGGACTCAGCTAGACCACCTCGTAGTAGTTCTTTAGTGGTTTTCTTTCAGTGTGGACAACCATGAAATGTTCAGACTCAGTGCGATAGGCCTCCAAAGGAGTGTCAGGCATGTGGACAGGTCGAGCATCTGGAGAGTCTTTGCAGGAAGCCTTCTCAGACAATTGGAAAACAGTGACCAGGACAGACGGTGGCATCTGAAGTTAGTTCAGGTTCGGTACCAGGAGAGGGTATCTGAGGTTCAGCTGTATGTGGAGGACGTGACAGAGACAGCGGGATCCAGCTGAGGGGTCAGTGGCCAGTGGCTGGAGCAGCACCGCAGGGAGGTCAGGCATTAGAAAATCATACTTTAGGCTAGGTGCAGGCTGTGGAGCTGCCAGAGGCTAAGCAGGCTGGTGAGCCGATGATGGTTATAGGTACACCACGGGTGTGGCCATGATTTTCCATGTTTCCTTTTTGGCATGACCTGTAGAGGCATGTACGTTTTGAGTGCACGTGATGCACAAGATCTATGTGGACTAACTAGATTCTAGTCAGTGGTATTGACACCATATCGGGTGTGTGATATATATATATATATATATATATGTATGAGATGCTTAGCATCAGGGGAATCGAGGATGCAGGTTACTTGAGGTGCCGTGGGCATCGGGGCATCGAGGATGCAGGTTACTTGAGGTTTTGTGGGCATCGGGGCATCGAGGATGCGGGTTACTTGAAGTGTCTTGGGCATCGGGGCATCGAGGATGTGGGTTACTTGAGATGTTAGGCATCGGGACCTCATGGAGGCGGACACCAATGCAGTGCGGGATACGTTGGGTGTCAAGAACAACATAGGAGCACCAATGAGGCACAGGGGTGACGATGCATCATGGAAGGACTATGCATCCATAAAATAGGTTAGTGAACCTTGTTTACTTTGAGTTTTGTCATGTTGAGACTAAGTTAGGCGATTTCTAAGGTGGGGATCCCCTTGAGGAATTTATCCAGGACCTTTAAGACCAGGGAAGTCCGGGTTACTTTGATCGGGGTGGTATGTTCGGTTCCATCTCTGAGTTTCATTTGATAGCTCAGGGATGAGTTATATTAAGTTGGGGAGATTGTAAGAACCCGAGTTTTTAGAACAGGTCAAAATCCCAACCCGGTTTGAATTTTTGACTTGTCCCTGAGAAAACTGGAGAAATTGGGCAGTTTTTTGGAAATTTCCAGACTACACGCCGTGTACTTTAAGTACACAATGTGTATATGTTAGGTGAGTGACCGACCATGTGCTCGCCGAGTACATGACGTGTGATTACTGTGTAGAAATTTCTTACTACACGACGTGTAGTTTTCGACACACCGTATACCCGTGACCATGTGGAGGCCATACATGGCATGTAGGCCTGTTGGCCAGGTAGAATCGTTTAACCAAGTACACATCGTGTCCTCCTTGGACACGCCGTGTAGTCTGGGCGTGTATGAGGGATATACATAGCGTGTAGGCCTGTTGGCCGGGTAGAATCGTTTAACCAAGTACATGTTGTATCCTTCCTGGACATGCCGTGTAGTCTGGCTGTGTATGAGATTAATACATGGCGTGTGGGTAAGTCGATGAGGAAGAGAAGAAAAACTAAGTACACGCCGTGTACCCCTATGTACACGTCAAGTACTCATGTTGGCAGATTCTAGAAAGTAAGTCAGTGGAATTCCAACCATCATATGAATAGTTAAATGATATACACGACGTGTAGTCATGAAGTACACGCTGTGTAATTTCTTTTTTTCCTACTAAAACGAGTAGTATCCTTGTTTTAGAGGCAAAACCTCATTGTTTCGTCGAGTTGAGCGGGGAGAGCCGGACGGAGCTCATTTTTTCTCCTGGATCTTTGTCTGAACTCTGTTTCGATCAATGATTGATCCGTTGGAACCCCCTCGATAAGGCCTCGATTCCTCTTGATCTGTTTTGTTTGATTTCTATTCTAGAACGAGTTATAGGGGTTTGAGTAGTTTTGATTCCTTTGTAAATATACCGTGTTTTAGACCTAATTGGAGGATGTTATCGAAGGAGCATCATCGTACGAGTCTCAGGTAGGTGGTGCATACCTCTTTTTGTGTTTTCATGGTCATTTGGGTGACGCGACCTTCAGTGTGTTTTTGGGTATTTTGATCGGGACCCATTTTATCTGCTATTATATTTTGAATTGATTTTTAACCTATGGGATGCCTTTGGGTATGCCCTGTTACCAGTTTTGCTTGAGCGGGGCTGAGCGAGGGGCTATTGCTCATCAAGGAATTTTGGACGAGGGATTCAATATCTCAGTGCTATTTTTTGATAACTATTGGGTTAGTGAAATTCAACTGTTTAGTTTGTTTTTCCTGTTTATGTGTTCTGTTAAATATGTTATATATGTAATTGTTGAGTTGAATATGATGGACCCTTTGGGGTTGTGTTGGGAATGACCCGAATATTCTTGAGTGATGCGGATCACAGGTTGGGCTTGGCCCGGGTTATGTTGGGTGGTTATAACCATGGGATTGGGCATCATGGGCGTCAGTTTGAGGTAGGATGACTGTTATTTTGGGAATGACCTAGGTTACTGGGATGGAAATACCATCAGACTTGAGCGGCATGGTTTTAGGGACACGAGGTGTCAGAGGTGTTGTGTCTTGGGTACTATTTTGGTGATTACCGCTCACTCAGAAACTTTGAGTAGTGTTCACACAGAGAGACTTCGTGATTAGGTGGTTTTGACCACTCGTGTGGGTAGAGGCCCCCATTAGTTGCGATTTAGGTACTATTGGTTTGGGGGTGCTTGTCATAGGAAGCCACATGGAAGGTGAGGAGTCTTCAGGGGATAACATTGAGGCTATCAGGTTGAGGGTAGAGGCTCACTGTTATTTAAGGACAAACATCGCTGTCCCTCCGGGTACCTTATATGAGGACAAGCATCGTTGTCCCTCCGGTTACGTTATTTGAGGGTAGACATCGCTGCCCCTCCAGTTACTTATTTGAGGACAGATATCATTGTTCCTCTGGGTTACTGTTGTTGGGAATGCCTTCGGGACTTCGGTACTTGAGACACGTGGTGTCAGGGGGCACATGGTGCCAAGTTACATGAGAGAGATTCTAGTGTTGGTTGAAGCAGGTGACACTCCATGGTGGCTACTGATCATCAGTGGAGTTAGTGTTTATTTTTTGCATCGTTCTTCTTACTTCTTTCCTTATAAATGCATGTCTGCTTAAACGCTTATATTAGGTATGCACCGTTGGGTGGTATCCTACTGAGATTCATCTCACACCCTACACGGGTCTTCGGGACGCATGCAGACTTTATGGATTTATGTGAAGGAAAGAGGCCAGCTTCAGTAGTTGGTCTGTATTAGCTGTTGCATGGAGATGGTATGGACATTGAGGTCTTGCCCAGCTAGAGTTTACTATGTTTTTTATATTTTACTGTATTATCATTCTTATTTGTAGCTATAATTGTTTATCCATTGGTGCCTTTTTTTTATTTAGATATGTATGAATTGATTTGGATGCATGTTTTATCACTCAGTAGTATTTACAAGTAATCAGCATGCTGTTGTGTTTATTTTCACTACTGTTGTTTATATTTATTGCTTCGGATTTTTATTGATACTAAATGTGCTTCCGCTCTGCAGGTGTGGTTTGAGTCTATTGAGTCATTTATTCCGCTGCATCTTTATTATTATACTTGGACCAGTACCATTATTATTATCCTCCTAGAGGGTATAGCCTCCCCAAAATACCTATAAGACCCTCACTGCTAGTCAGCAACCTTTAGCGTTCGGAGAGGTGTGCCTAAGGTAGTAGCACCTGACCCGTTTAGCATTGTTCGGGTGGCTGTTCGGGTCCATGTCATTACATGTAATAGACCACATGAGTAATTTCTTATCTTAATTGAAAAAGTACAACCCCAAATTCCCTATCAAATTCATCACACATCTATTTAAATGGTAATGATCAATCTGGGGGTTGAATTGTTAGGTAAGATGTAAGAATAGATTTGGGTTCAATGAATTCTCTATGAAAAGAATAATTGAAATGGAATGTAACATTATTATATAGTATTACATTGATTGGTAGGGAAATCCTAAAGATTTTTTGGATGAATAATTGATAGAAACCAACATGTACAAGGATTGATTAGTTTCCTTGAAACCATGTGGGTTTAGGAAGTGATTTTTTTCCTCAGTTTTGGAAGGATAAACATGAATATCCTCAAGTAAAATCATGTTCCCTAGAACAGTCTAATTTGTGACCATGAAGTGACTTTTTTCAAAATTCCTCACAATGTTACATTTTACACACATTTATTGGACTGCCGATAGTAAATGCAATAAGTATTAAAATGACTCACTATAATTGGTAAATTCATCATTGATGACCTCAATTCAATGATCAATGAATTTGGATAAGATACTAACCATACACCTCTAGAATGTTTCAAGATCATTGGAATGGAAAAACATCATCCTCTTATGTGCATATGTTCCAATGGGGAAAGTGTATTTAATATTTTCTTGGTCGTGATGTGAGAATGGGATTTCAAAGTAGTTTTTCTATCCATAAAAAAAGAAATATTATGAATTTATGGATAATACCTCATAAATTTTATTAAGAAAATAAATAGTGTAGTGATATTTTCATGTTTAAGCATTTATTTTATGAAAACAAATGGAAAAATGTTATTTGTTTTTCATGTGAGTTGTCACCAACACTTCAGGTTCATTTGTGACAAAATTTATCCCAACCATATTAAGTGAAAATTGAATCATAATATCCCATTAACTATCATATATTGTGTAGATAATACCATATTCAAGAATCTTGGTGATCTCTTACCTAAATACCTATTATATGAGTTGGTAGAGTCTTATTTGAAGTTTTATATTTTGTTTGAATAATTATTCTAGATGTATATGATGTGTGTAAATGGTAGGTTTCATGCCCGATTTTTTATCTATGGTTCATATTGAGGTCTTTTTTGTATTTATTTAACACCTGATTAAATTTGGACTCCTTGGTTTTAGCAAGTGCAGTATAGACAACGATAGGATAAGAGTTATCCTGGAAAATAAGTGCATACTATACGTTTCTAAGAATGGGTTTCAAATCAGTTTCATCATTAATTTTATTCTAGAAAATTAAGAATATATGTAGGTATTCTAGTTGGTTTAGAATCATTTTTCTTATTACTATTGAATATGGACCATTCACGATCAGAGGTCAGATGAAAATCGAAATAGTTTTTAAGATCATTTAGATTGATAGAGTCTATAAATGAAATGTTAACATCACCATCCCCATTTTTTTATAGTTACTCAGGGTGTAAATTTCACAAGATCCATTGTCATTAGAACAAGTTTAAGATTATTTAAAATGATTAAATTGACTCTCATATTCTCCCTTATAAGTACAAATAGAGAACACAAATTTTCCCACTAATGTGTATCATGTGTCTTAAGAAATACTGAACTTGGCTAGTTGGTCACCCAATTACACGGGTAAGATGATTGCATAGATATCAATTTTAGTTCTAGTTGTCATGATGAATGTTCTTCCTAGAATAATGGGACTTCAATAATAAATTGTCTCACTTTCTGTATCAAAGATATAGAAATATGATAGGAATATAAGATCATTGACCCAAACAAGGAAATCCTATATTATTCCTTCAAGAATGGAAGTATATTGATTATATAACTGAATTAAAACACTCTTTGGGTTAAAGGTACCTAGGAAAAGGTTGATGAATATGGTTTTGGAATGACATTTATTGAGGTTTCTCGGTCTACGAGTGTGTCATAAAATTTGTAACCCCTTATTTGGAATGGAACTATAATGGTACATTGATCTTTACACTTCATGGGAATGGACAATTGGGATGAAAAAATTTCAATGGTCTTAAGCTGTCTCTCATGGGTGTACAATCCCTTATGAAACATTATATAAAAATGGATTTTCTTGATTAAACATAAGAGGGTAATGTTGACTTCAATACATTTAATCATTCTGATCATTTTAGAACCATGTTTAAAGGGTTTATTAGGCTTATAAATGGATTGAGGAAAAAGAATTAGGTTCTGTAGATGAATGGAAGGAGGTGAGGGAGTGAATTCAGGTTTTTTTTCTATCCTTTTTTCTTTTAGTTTTCCTTACAAACATTTATAGAGAAATTACTGGATTCACTATGAGGAATATCAATTTTTATTATAGATCAAAGTGAAATTTCACTAATATTACCCTTGGTATTGGGAAATGGTTGAACAATGAGTTGGGAATAATTGGATTCTTGTTTCTAGCTTATGTGGGATGCAAGTTGAAAAATATGATTTTCATTATTTTTAAGGATAGAATAGGTAAATGAGGAATGATCTTCTATTATGAATTATCATGGACACATTGAAGAATACACATGTCCCACATTGGGATTTCATTGTTTTGGGTTCTTAAGAAAATAATTATATTGGGTTGGGAATTGAGAAGGCTCACTAAGATAGTGGCAACTAAGAGGAGTAGGAAGATGATTTCTCCTTTCATTTTTAGGAAAAAATGTATTATGTTGTTGGATATTACCACTAAATTGAGAATATTGGAATTCATTTAGAGTTTGAGGATGAAACTGAGGGGGATGAGAGATGGAATTACCATACATGAAGACTAGGTTATAGGTATAAGATAAGGTCTCTAAGTTGGTTAGGTTGGAGTTTCTAATATATTGACCTAATAGATGATATTCGGTGTTCCACTGAGCTTATGATATGTTGAGCTCCGTTGGACCTGTATAATCTAATGGATCATCTTGTCCTTGTGGACATGTATCAACTAGGTGAGCTGGTGAGCTTCAAACTATATAGTTTTTTATTGTTCTAGGGAATAGAGATTATGGATAAGTTATGGTTGGGTATTTTTCATCCACAATTATTTTTGACACAAGAACATTAAGTATATCCATACACTATGTCATCAATTTTGTCTCCATGCATTTATTCTCTTGGAGTATTTTTACATGGAAATGTGTTAGCATATATAAATACTATGTGTTTGAGGCCATGCTACTTTTGATATCTTGTGAAACTATAGTTTTTTTTGTCAACAAGGGAACCACCACTTGTGGAATCAATGAGATTTCATGCCATAGGAAATAACCCTACTTAAAAGTGTTGGATCAATAGTTAGTTAGAGATTTGGTGGTGTGGTAAAAGTTTTCATAATCTTTTTGAACCACTCCCATTACTCATGGAGTTATTCATTGTGAAATTAATTAATACCACTAATTTTTTATGTTATTAAAGAAAATTGAGAAGTAGGAAATAAATTCTATAGTAAGAGTTGCTTCATGTCTAGGTGGTATATAGTAGATCCATGAATTTTAGGAGTCGAATAGGGACAAATGGAGGGCTCTAAATTTGATTTTTTTTCTTCAAAAACCGTCCAAGACTTTATGGAAGACTACACCACTTAAAAATCATTAAGGAAAATATGAGTATCCTCATTAGATAGCCCATGGAAATGATAAAAAATATGAACCAAACCTTATTTGAGTTTGAAATGTTCCTGGATGTATAGATATCGAATATTAAGTGGTTGGTAATGAATATCAAGGGAATCTGGTGATTTAAGGGCTTGTTCCCTAGGAATTGGCATATCTAGAACAATTGGATGGGAAATGAATGAGTATAAAGTGATTTGTTTATCCTTAATTTTCCTATTCAATGAAGATTTATCTTGATTTCTTAGTCAAAAAAGCTGATGGGTTGTTTTTGAGTCTCCAGGGAATTCAGATAAATTTTTAATGAATAAGGAAGGTAGGTTTTTATTATTGTTTTTTTGTTAGATTTTTTTTATGACTTTGGTTTTTAGAAAAAAATCAATTTGTTTTTATAAAATAAATAAAAAATAACCCAATTCTTATCAAAGAATCCCTAGAATATACAAATTTTTAAGAATGGATGATTTTCACATATCAATAGTTTAATGGTCTGGTGCTCTGTTATAATGTGTATAATAACACTCAGGTAAAATCCTCTATGATGAAAAAAAATATTGATGTTGATTGTTTTTTTAACATGGGGTATAATTGTCTTCTCCCTCCTGGTCTATTACATTTCTAGTTTTGGGTGTTGGAGGTGTTTGTGGAAGGTTTAGGGAGTTTTTTGTGGAAGATTGTGGTGTAGAAGAAATGCTGCTGTAAATACACGTCGTGTAAGTATATTAACCGACATGAATTTTGGTTTCATGTATTGTATAGAGATTGTTAATGAATCATATATTTTCATAGTTAAATAATAAAAAGAGACACATTTTTAAGGAACCTAGAATCCTTAGATTACATGACATGAAAGGGGATTACATGTCATGTAATTCTTCTATGCTATACAATTTTAAATGTTTCAGCCACTCAGGTTTTTACCAAACCATATGTCCATCGGCTCTTCTCTCATCCCAAGAATTTTATAACCTTATATTTTAGATTTTGGAGATTCCCCTCAATGGATATTGATCCTTGGGCTCCCATCTTCAATTCTTGGTAAGTTCTCATGTTGTTCTAATTAGCGTCCTTTTATTCTTCTTTTATGTTTCACTATGTTGGTACAATTTTTTTGATTGTGTGTTTTGTCTACATATTTATGGACTCATAGTGTCGTATAGGTTCATCTGTAGCCCCACACGGTTCGGTTGTGGTTTCAGGCATTCTTCTTCACTCTTTGGTGTGTAGTAAGTCAAAAAGCTTCTTTTAGGTAGGATTTCCCTCGTTATTATTTATTGTGTACCATGAAGGAGGGGTTTTGTTTTGTTTACCTATGGGTTATGGTTGTACCGGATTAATTAAAGACAAAAAATTTGTTGATTTGAAGTTTAAAGGGGTGAATGGGGCTTATTCAGATGCTTTTACAACTTTGATATTATATTTTGATATTGTGAATTGTACAAGATTAATTCCATAATAAGAATTATGGATGCTGGAGTCTTTGTTTCCACTGGGTATATGTTCTTTGATTGTTTCTTGGTTGTGATAGTTGTTATATCACCATAAATGGAAATTTATAACCACTTATATTTGTCTAAGGAAAAGGTTTCCCCAGGATTTTGTCTTGTGTGATAATGTACCTAAAATATAGTGGAATGTGATAAATTCCACTTTATATGACTGTAAAGTAATCTTCATGTTATTTGATGTGTTTGTGGGGAATATGGGGATGATTGTTTTTGGGTCATTCTTTTGTGGGTGGTGTAGTGATATTTTGTGGGTTGTGCTTTTAGGACAGAAAGGATAGGTTGATGGGAATGACAGGTCACTTGTTATTTGTGGTTATGATTTGCTAGATGATCGATTAGTGATCGAATAAATTAATGGTTATTAACATTTGAAATTGAATGGTTTTCTTTGGTTAATGGGATGGAAATTTTTTAATGGAAAAAATGAATGATCGAATGTGTGGTTAAATGTGGATGATCTTAAGTAATAAAATGAATGGGTGTTAAACATTGAGAAAATCAAAAGCCCTGTTAGATTATTGGGGTAATTATCTTTTTTTTAATGACTATTATAAATACTAATAAATTCATTTATAGGTGGCGGTAAAGTTGTCAGTGTTATGAGTTGGTTACTTTATTTTAGAACCCATAGGTTGGGATTGAGTGTTGGATACTACATATAAATACTTTTATTTTCCTTATGTTTTCAATAAACACCCTACCCATATTGATCATTATGTGTCGAACACCCACATAGTAACATGGTGTGTCGTTCCCAACATCTTGATGGGATGATGGATGGATGGTCGCCCACTCTTCCCTTCTCCCTCTTCCAGGTGATGTCATCACAAGCTTCTTAGGGTGAGTTGTGATGTGTGGTCCTAGGTGTCTTCAAGATTATTTGTTATGTGGTTAACAATTGTCTTTAGGATGAGATGTGATATGTCTCCCATGCGTCTTCATGATGAGATGCGTTGTGAGTTCTAGGTGTCTGCAGGTGGGATATGATGGGAGGCCCAGGTGTTTGTAGGTGTGATGTGTTGTGAATCCAGGGTGTGTGTGGGAGGGATGTATTTTGAGGCCCATGTGTGTGTGGGAAGGATGTGTTGTGAGGCCCATGTGAGTGTGGGAAAGATGTGTTGTGAGGCCTCGATGTGTGGGGGAAAATCTATTGTGAGGCCTATGTTTATGTGGGATGGATTAGATGTGGTATATTCTGAAGAGGTGGAAGCACCAACACATTTTCCATTGGGGTGTGAGAGCGTCTAATCAGAGGGAAAGTGATGTAGGATACCCTATCATTTATGAGGTTTAATTAATATTATATTACATGATGTGTGTTACTTAGTGAACATTCCTTGGTGTGGTTGGGATGATTATTCTGCCAGTTTAGGTACTGTTTGGTTCACCAGTCTTCTCATAGGTGAATTATTATGCTTCTTTAACATGTGTATGGGAGACTTTCATTTTCCTACTAACTATACTTGTATGCTCACCCAACATATATAAATCTGTTTTATGGTTTCCAAGAGTATTTAATAGATTGTTCTTGACCATACTATCTCAGATCTTTAATAGTTTATGTGTTGATGTTTTAGCTTTACTTTGGGTATTTACTTTAGAGACATTTATCGGTATCATTTCTATTTTTAAATTAATGTGGGGTGGTTTGGGTTTTTATTTTATATTATGTCCTGGATTTATCATGGATGTTTCCTTCTATCTCTTGATATGTTTTTCTTATAATGGGTAATTCTTCCCATATTGTTATATTTCTACACCCTTGGTGCTAGTCACCAACCCGGGGCCTACTAGAGGCGGGCCTCAGGGACCATTATCTCCCTTTCATCATTGCCACCCGAAGAGGGGTATCCTTGGAGGAAGGGGTCCATGACATAGTGGTATCAAATGTGATTTATGAGAGATAAGGTGGATTTTAGAGTTAGGAATAGTGAGGAATGAAAGGGCTATTATGGAAAAAGTGCTAGTTGACTCTGGTATGTGACATATCCCAAGGACACAGTCTAGGACACGTGATTTTAGGGGCCCCTATAATCCAGTGCATGGAATCTGAGCTTATTTAATGACCATGTGACATGGACCTGATTATAGGGTATAGACCTAGGAGAGTCACATGCATCATAATGACTTGTGTACTAGTTAGAATTGGTTGTTTTTTTCAGGTTGAAATGGATGAAATAAATAAAACTATTCTTAATAAAACTAAACACTATCAAGATTAGGAAATATTTTTTTCCTTTTAGTTGTGGATCTTATTCATCATACATGTGTGGCTCTAAAAGTTGAGGTTCTTCAGGCTGATTCGGTTGATCGTTGTAGGGTTGATCTAGTTTAGGAGGATGATTAGTGCGAGAGGACATTGTGTTCTTTCCATTTGTAGGATTTAGGGAAGTACTAGGGAAGTGTTTTAGATGTGGAAACAGAGAGTTGTCTAGAGGTGGTTGTGATCAATTTCGGTTTGATTTGTCCCCTAAAGGAGTACTAGGTCCCTCTAGCATTTAGTCAAATGTGAGGAGCAGTGCATCATTAGTGGACACTATATTTGGGAGAGAGGAAGGAGGATGATGTTTTATGGATCTACTTCTAGAAGGAGTTCCAAGCAAAGTTCCCTTCGTTGACTATGAAGGTAGTGAAGAGGTAGTAGATTCTTTCTATTTAGTAGGGGAGCATGTCGATGTGGGAGTTGGGAACTAGGTTCAAGGATCTTCTTCATTTTGTGCTAAATATTTTTCCAGATGAGGTGTCTTATGTGTGACATCTTGAGGAGTAACTCCATCATTTTAACCAGTATGTAGTAAATCCTTTTACAATTCCAACATACCTTGTGGCTAAGAATAAGGCAGTGGGGATCTAGTGAATGCACTCATCATGAGGTTTTCCATGATAAGGGAACCAGAAGGGTTCCCCAAGTGGAATAGATGTTAGTGGAAGGTATTCGGGGCCATGACCATTGAGGTTTCGACTATCCATGAGTTGACCTATGAAGAATCCATTTTGACCTTATCATTTTTGTGCCTTTCCTATGGGGTTGGGGATATTTTGTTTCTCCTGTGGCATTCATGATGATCTTCAGGACTACTTCCTAGTGTCTTCTTGAGATAAGGTTTTATTAGGAAGATAGGTTTAGTGTTATCCTCAACAGTAGTTATAAGTGATGTCATTTCAATAGTAGGGGAAATAGTCTTATGATCTGTCGAGGGAAAATGGAGTAAGTAGAGGATAACCTCAGGATGTTACTCATGTTCAAAGACCCCATCCTGAGTAAGGACATGGAAGTGTTCATTAGCAGATAGATAGTGGATATGTTTATGGACACTTTCATGCAAAATAGGTAGCAGTTCAAGAGTGTCCAAATATCGTCAAAGGTATGACCAGTTTTTTAGTACTATTGTTTGTGCCTTGTTTGATATGGGATTTTCAAACTCTATTGTTTTACACTATCTATCCCATTATATAGGATTATATGTAGAGAGGGTTCCCATATCCCTAGTGTTTACTACACCATATAAAGGCCAGAACATTTTGTTCGATGTGTTATAGCCTGTAGACTGATGATGGTGCCGCATCTGTCCCATGGGGATATTTTCATGCTACAAATGATTCCATATGTTGTCATACATGACATTGATTTTTTTATTACATACATTCTATAATCAAATTCATTTAGTGAAGACTCATGTTTTCATATGTGGATGGTCAGTGTGTGGTTTTCTTTAGTGATAGGAGTTTTTAGATGGGAAGTTGGTGTGTAGAGACCCTTATTTATTTTTTAGTAGAGTTGTTGGTGGAATCAGTTGATGCTGGGATGGTTGGGGTTCCAAGGGTCATCAGGGATATCCAAGATGTTTTCTTCGAGGAATTTGGGACACTTCCCCCTCAATGTGACATTGAGTTTGTGATAGACATGCAGTTTGGTGCTTCTATAATTTCGATGTCTCCTTATTAGATGTCACCTTCTGATTTGTGGGAGTTGAGGATTTATATAGATGATTTGATGTATAAGGGTTTTATCTGGACTAGTGTATTGTCATGTGGTGCTCCAGTATTGTTCTCTAAGTTGGAATACCATAGTCTATGGTTGTGTATAGAATACAATAGGTTGAATCAGGTGACAGTCAAGAACTATTACCCCTTAAAAGGATAGACTGTAAAGATCCAGATTTTTTTCCATGTATTTTTTTTAAATTATAGGGAATTTTACGAGTCTGTGAAAATTGACGGCACATGATTCTGAGGCCCGTTGTGCCCGAAATTAATTTCTGAACTTTTTTAGGTACTTTCAGTAAACATGTGAGCTGCGTTTTCTAACTTTTGAACCGTTGCTCAGATTAAAAATCCGAGGGCACCGTTAAATTCGTAGTGTCGGGATTCACTTAAGGGAGGCTTCGCTTCGACCGCAGTAGGTCCAGAGAAAAAGTTAGTTTTTTGGAACTTTTAATAGAATAAATAAAATAACTTTATTACATTATTTTATTTTATTCCTCCAAAGGACAAGAAGTAAGGTGGGACCGACGACGTGTCAAGCCAACAAATGGATTGAGCCTACAATCAAAGTAACAACAATGTTGGGGAAACTTAAAAATATTCCTATTAATGAGCCCCAATAACTCCCCATGTTGTTACTTACTCTCCCCCTCTCCTATAAATATAGATCTTGGTGGAGGGGTGTTGGACAAGCCTTGCCAAGCAGCGAAGTTCTGTTGGAGTGCCGTATCGCCGAACCCTTAGAGGATGGAGCCAACCCCATCAGGAGGTGACGTGCGACACCGAAACCCCGAACCGGAGTTTGACGTTCGAGTGGTGGTGAGGGAAGCTTGTTGTGGGGATGACGAACAATGAGACTCCCACAACAGCGAGCGCTCTTCAACATTTCAAGGTAGGGGGTTGCATTGATTTTGGTTTTCCACTCTTCTCTTTCTAAAAAGATAAGAACGGATCAACTCCCAAACAAGTTGAACCATTTTTTTATTTTATTTTTATATGTGAGAGGTTGTGCTTTATCGTTGGGATCAGGAATCGAAACCGAGGCATGAAATTTAGTTAAAATTTTCCCCGAAACTCCCCCAGGTTTATCTCTAACGCGGAGGGTGCGAGCCGACATAAACAAGGCCCGAGCCCCACTGTTCATGTGTTATTTTTGATCACCTTTTATTGAAGTTAGTGACAAACCTAAGTAGGGCCTACCCTAGTGAAGAGCGTGATCCCAGGAAATCAATAACACCGACGGTGTAGGAAAGTGGGCCCTCGGTGCATGACAGGTGGCCTGATGAACACCTTGTCGCTGGCACCAGTGCCGGCAACGACACATAGTGGCGCGACAGTAGCACGCGGCGAAACCGGCCACGTGTCTGATGGTAGACCGGCCACCACCCTGGTCAGTGGTAGAGCAGATGAGGGGTGAACCCCCAGCAGTGCACCCATGCGACAGTAGGGCCACGACAGGAGCAAAGGGTCGCTGGTACAACTGTAGGCCAGTAGACGGTGTGCACGCCAGTGGCGCACCCGGCAGAGGAAACCCATGGCCCGTCAGCCGCAGTGCAGAGGAAACGTGGCCCATCGGCCGTGACATGGAGGGACCCACGTCCTGTCGGCCATGGCGTGGAGGAAACCATGACCTGTTGGCCATGACTGCGAAAAAACCGCCGCCCATCAGCCGCAGCGTGGAGGACCCGCGATGCCACGTGGCGCCGCGTTGGGTCAAACCTCGAGGGTTTGACCCGATGATGTAGCCTCACACCACGTCACCCCTACCTGTACGCATCACGTCCGGGTGTCCCTAGAAGCCCACACCGCCAGGCGGGTGGCACCGCTGGGTCAGTCCAGCAGGCCGACCCGCCACCTAGCGGGCCGACCCGCGGACCTGCGGCCTGACCCGAGACCCATCCGAGTCGGGTTGGGCCCAGCAGGCCCGCTTGACATGAGTTGGGTCGGACCCAAGTTAGGTTGAGTCAATCCAGGTTGAACCGGATTGGCCCATGCCGAACTGGGTTGGGCCGGTCCGACTGAGGTGGACCAGACCCAGACCTAGAACCGACTTGTTACAAAAAACATGCCCTAACTTCTAAACTGGACGTCTATTTGACAAACTGTCTATGGCTTCAGGATCCTTAGGGTGAGGCGGTCCTTTTTGGGATGCTCCACCTGAGTTTTAGAGAATGTTTGGGCATGAACGGGTTGGATCGAATACGAATACAACCGAGACCTTGGCACTAAAAGGACCCTAACTCACAAAATGTGCATTCTATTGATGATCCATTTGCGGATTTGGTACTCTCTTGAGGAGACAGGTCTTTTGGAATAATTTTTGGTTACTTCCATGAATATAAAAATGTAGCGAGTGGCTTGAGGAGAGGTTCTCCCAAGAAGACTACGTATGGAACCCTGCGGTTGGCTGAGACCTGAAGACTGCTTGACGATTGACCCAGTGGGAAGCAGCTCTGTGTGACCTAGTAGACCCATGGTAGGGAGAGGCTCTTTGTGACATGGTAGACCCATGGTACTCGACAGGAGGAGTACCTCAGTTCAGCCAAGGTGTGAAGCGGATCTGTGTGAACCAGCATGCCCACGGTGGGAAGTGACTATGTGTGACCTAGCATTCCCACGGTACCCATCAGGGATGGGTACCACAGTAGTTCAAGGTTAGTGGTAAGTGGATCTGTGTGGCCCAATAGGCCCACTGTACTTGATCGAGGAGGAGTTCTCCAGCAGCCAAGGAGTTCGATGATGTGATGACCCTTCTATCCTTGACCTAAAGTGATACCTAGTGTGAGCTGACTTGTGTTGTGTACTTTTGCTTCATTCTTTGTGGTTCATCCTTTGTAGAACTCTAGGAGACCTATGAGGCTCTCAGAGTCCCTAGTGAGTATTTTCATACTCACCCCTACACGGGCTTCATCCGTACCTTGTTATTTATGGTGTAGACGACGTAAAACATTGATCGAGGCTAAGGGAGCGAGGACTGGGCGGTGCTTGGAGATGGACCTTTTGATGTGACGTGATGTAGGGACTAAAGATCATGAGATGTGCCTAACATTCAGGTAGGATCCGTGGTGGACGATCCAAGAGCTGCCTTTCAATTTTCAGCTATTTTGTACTTTTTCATTTGTACTTGTACTTTTTCTATTTGGTCTTGTATTCCAGCCCCTTTATTTTCAACACTCTTTACTACAACAGTTTACTTCATAGTTGCTTTTGTTGCATTCTAGTCTGTGTTGTTTCCTCTTGTTTCATTCTACTCTATTAGTTTGTATAGGTTTAAAGGCAATGGATTCCCATTTTAGGGATACACCTTTTAGTGCTAGTCACCAGCCCCTGGCCTATGGAAGGCGGGCTTGGGGTAGTCACAGAATGAGCCCTGGGGGACGGGTTGTGAAAAAGTGGAATCAGAGGTGGTCCGTTCTACCTCAGAGACCAGGAATCTGTGTTTTTGTTTTAAAGCAACAGTGTTGAGTGTTGCGAGTCCTACCTTCAGCTTTAGGGAGTCTAAGGTTGGTGCGGCGGCCGACGTATCCATACACTAGAACCTTGAGTCCTGCTTTTCAGCTCAATGCACGAAAATACTGGTTGCATTTTCATTTTGTGGTTTCGAATAAGATTCATCTCACCAGGTATAATGTTTTAACTGTGGTACGTCTTGATTTATCCCCGGATTCCTCTACAAGGATGACCATCCAGGATCCAGATGTGTGAGGACAACCCTCTCAACTACAAGGCGTCTGTCCAGGGACCAATGTTCAAGATGGCCCCAACGGGTGGTTCCCTAGTGCTTCCACCACCTGATTGTTATCCCTTGCTACCGGTGATTCTGATAGATGATGTTCGTAGGCTCAGCGCCCTACATGAGTTTCAGAAATAAAGACCTCCCAGGTTCAGGGGTGATACAGACCCTCGAGTCACTAAGGACTGGCTAGAGGCCATGACGCAGGTCTTCCGTTTAGTGAGGACACCACCAGACCAGATGGCTATCTTGGTGGTGAGCCTTCTGCAGGAATCAGCTGGGAGATAGTGGAGTTTGACCATCTAGGTTCATGATGAGGCGACCCTCACTTGGGTTGACTTTGAGAGACTTTTTAGGGAGGATTTTTTTCCCCATGATTTTGTGCTCTGTGTGCATTTAGGAGTTGCTTCACCTTCAACAGGGAAGTATGACAGTGGCCGAGTACTCAGCGAGGTTCACAGAGCTTTCCCGTTATTGTAAAGATATGGTGTGAGACCCTTTATTCAGGCCTCATGCCTTCAATAAGGGGATTAGGAGGGAGATTATGGCTTTAGTGGTGACCCATAGCATCCCCACCCAGGAGGGAGTACTGGAGCATGCCCTTCTTGTGGAGAGCTTCTAGTTAGAGTAGGTGCCGACAGAAAGATCTGATAGTAGACCCCAGGCAGTAGAGTCTTTGGAAGGTAGCAGGCATCAGGCGTGTGGGTCCAAGCAGGCCAGGTACTTTAGAGGGTAACCCAAGACTCCAGGTCGGCAATATGAGGCTCCCAGTCCAGAGCGAGTCAGCAAGGATCCAGGCAGTGCTTTACGTACGGCGGATAGGGCCACATGGCTCGTGACTCTCCAACCCACTGTACGAATGACCAACAGACGATTGAGGGACCACCATGGTAGAGGTAGAGGTTCGAGCGAGGAGGTCCGTAGGGTGGTGGACGTGGAAGGAGAGTCGGTTGTGCAGTAGGTGGTGGGAAGCGATTCGAGGTGCTACCGCCACCACCTCCAGGAGGTCCACCCCGACCATAGGGAGCAGGTGGATAGGGGCGAGCGCAGCTCCAAGCAGCTGAGGCCTACGATCACGGTGCTCTAGATATTATTAGAGGTACGATCTATGTCTACTCCACCCTATATGCAGTTATTATAGACATAGGTTCCAGTCAATCTTTTATTTCCACGACCCTCGTTTGGAGATTGGAGATTCTGATGGAGTTGTTGGCTCGATCCTTATGGATAGAGACTCTTACAGGAGCAGATTCGATGATTACCAACTAGTGTCGGTAGTGTGAGCTTACTCTAGGAGGCGAGAGATTTAGCTGGGATCTCTTAGTAGTGGTGTTGAGTCCTTACGATGTCATCTTGGGTATAGATTGGTTATCCACAGTCCATGCTCAGATTGACTATATTAGGCGCAAAGTGCGGTGTGTCTGCATGGATGGGACCAGGTTTTCCTTAAATGGCAAGAAGGGGACCTTTACAGCATAGGAAAGACTTACCCAGAGGAGGGTTAAACCGATCACCCATCAGTTGGCTAGCCTTACCCTCACGGCAGTTGATATTGAGACTTTGAGCTATCCTGTAGTGGTGGACCAGTATGCCGATGTCTTACCTGATGATGTTCTTGGAATACCTTCACGTAGAGAGGTAGACTTTTGCATCGACCTATACCTCAGGATGACACAGATATCTAAACCAGCATATTAGATGGCTCTCGTGAAGCTTTGTGAGTTATGGGTACAGTTGTAAGACTTTTAGGGAAAGGGGTTCATAAGACCCAGTGTTTCTCTATGGGCAGCCCCGATTTTGTTCACCAAGAAGGAATATGGTATTTTGAGACTCTGTGTGGACTATCAGTGCCTGAACTAGGTGACCTTGAAAAACAAGTATCCACTTCCAAGAATTGATGATCTTTTCGATCAGCTAAAGTGAGCCCATTGATTTTCGAAGATAGACCTCAGATCAAGCTATCATCAGCTTAGGGTACGAGATGAGTATGTATAAAATATGACCTTCAGATATCGGTATGGCCACTATGAGTTCTTGGTTATTCCATTTGGCATGAACAACTCCCCTGTAGTGTTCATGGGACTCATGAATAGTATTTTCCAGCCATACCTTGATTGCTTTGTGGTGGTCTTCATCGACGACAACCTGATATACTCAGCGATGGGGGAGGAGCATGCCTATCATCTGCAGATAGTTCTGGATACACTCCTAGAGCACCATCTTTATGGTAAGATCTTGAAGTTCCAATTCTGGATATGAGAGGTCCACCTTCAAGGACATGTTATCTTAGATGTTGGAGTTGCATTGGATCCAGCAAAGATAGAGGATTTACTTTCTTAGGAACCACCCAAAAGTGTGACCGAGGTGCGAAGTTTCCTGGGGTTGGCTAGATATTACCGGAGATTTGTTCATGAATTTTCTAGATTTTTGGTACCCTATTCAGGATTGAAAAAGAATGGGTATCCCTTTTTATGGATGGAGAGATACCAACAGAGTTTTCAGGAGCTAATACAGAGACTGACGAGTGCTTCCATCTTGAGGTTACCCGAAGAGGGCATTGGGTACGTAGTCTACTGCGACACATCTGGGACAGAACTTGGGTGTGTCCAGATGCAGGAGTGAGCATTGATCACCTATGACTCGCGACAACTAAGACATCATGAGAAGAACTATGCTACCCATAACCTGGAGTTAGCAGTAGTGGTCTTCACCCTGAAGATATGGTGGGATTACTTGATGGGTAAACATTTTACAGTTTTATCTAATCATAAGAGTCTCAGGTATATATTCTCTCAGAAGGACCTAAACCTAATACAACGATGTTGGCTAGAGTTCCTCCAAGACTATGACTTTGAGATAGTCTATACTCTTGGGAAGGGGAACGTGGTAGCAAATGCACTTAGCAGGAGGTCCGACCTACAGTTACTGAGTGAGGCGACATAACAGCTAGCCACGTTGCAGATATCCTTTGTGGATAGAGATGGATAAGCCTACCTCCAGTCCTTGATAGTCACTCCCCCACTCCTTCAGTGAGTTAGGGAGGCGCAACTTGGGGATATTGATTGTGAGGCTCGACGTGCTCTGATATCCTCAGGACAGGCACCTGATTGATTTTCTGAAAGTGGGGAGCACATCATTCTCTTTAGAGGACGTACCATGGTACTAGTGGCACTACGTAAGGATGTGATGAGGGAGTTCCATACGTACCCTATGGCGGTACATCCTGGTGTGGCAAAGATGTACCAGGATCTCCGACGTCAGTACTGGTGGTCAGGGATAAAGAAGGCTATAATGGAGTTTGTTTCAAGATGGCTCACTTGTCAGTAAGTGAAGGCCGAGTATTAGGTCCCAGTAGGATTAGCACATCCACTAGAGGTTCCAGAGTGGAAGTGGGATGGTATATCCATAGACTTTGTGATAAGGCTTCCACATACGTCTAGGGGACATGATTCCATTTATGTGATCGTTTCCCGACTCACCAATTCGTCCCACTTCCTACCTATCAGATAGCAGGGGTCAGTAGAAGGCTTGGGATGCCTATACATACAAAATATTATGTGACTCCATGGGGTTACATTGGTGATCATATCTAACCATGATGCACATTTCACATCCTGGTTATGGAAGGGTTTACAAGAGGTGTTCAGGACTCAGCTACGTCTGAGCACCACCTTCCATCCTCAGACGGATGGTTAGATAGAGCGGACCATACAGACGCTGGAGGACATGCTTCATGCATGTGTCCTAGATTTTGGCTGTGGTTGGGAGGATAATTTTCCCTTGGTGGAGTTTTCTTACAACAACAGTTACCACTCCACCATCGGTATGACACCATTCGAGGCCTTGTACGGTCAACCTTGCAGATCACCTCTATTCTAGACAGACCCCGGGGAGTCAGCACTTATGGGTCCAAAGTTTGTACGGGCTACTATTGAGAAGGTGCAGATCATCCAGGAGCGGATGAAGATTGCGTAGAGCAGACAAAAGTCTTATACTGATAGGAGGTGGAAACCCTTGGAGTTCTAGGAGGGGGACCATGTATTCTTGCGAGTCTCCCATCAATGGGGACTACAGAGATTTGGCCATGGCGGAAAGTTATCACTAAGGTTTATCAGAACTTTTCTAATAATTTGGAGGATTGGCGAGGTAGCGTACCGCTTGGAACTCCCACTGCAGTTGGAAAGGGTGAACGATGTCTTCCACATATCCCAGTTGAGGGGATACGTGCATGACCCATCTCACGTCATCGACCATGGCGAGCAACGATGGAGCGACATTTACGGAGGTTCCAGTAGAGATTGAGGATCGATAAGAGTGGGTCCTTTGTGGGCGGTCTATACCTCTAGTGCACATCCCCTGGCAACACGAGAACCTCCAGGAGAGCACATGGGATTGGGAGGCTCATATTCATGTTCAGTACCCCCATTTGTTTCCTTATTTTAAGTTGTGGCTTTCGAGGACGTAAATACCTAAGGTGCGGAGAATGTAAAGACCCAAATTTTTTTCCATGTAATTTTTTTAAAATTATATGGAATTTTACGAGTCCGCAAAAATTAACAGCGTTTAATTTCAAGGCCCAGTATGCCCGAAATGAATTTCTGAACTTTTTTTCAGGTACGTTCAGTAAATGTGTTAGTAGCATTTTCTAACTTTTGAACAGTTGCTCGGATTAAAAATCTGTGGGCACTGTTGAATTTGCAGCATTTGGATTCACTTAAGGGAGGATTCACTTCAACCATAGTAGGTCCAGATAAAAAGTAAGTTTTTGTAACTTTAAATAGAATAAATAAAATAACTTTATTATTTTATTTTATTCTATTACTCCAACAGAAAAGTGGTAAGGTGGGACCGATGACGTGTCAAGCCAATAAATGGATTGAACCTCCAATCAAAGTAACAAAAACATTAGGGGAAATTAGGAAGCTTCTTATTAATGATCCCCAATAAATTTTAGTGTCATTACTTACTCTCTCCTCTCTAATAAATATTGAGCTTGGGGGATGGGTATCAGAAAAGATTCCCCAAGAAACAAAGTTCTATTGTAGTTTTGTAATGCCAAGACCTTATAGGATAGAGCCAACCCCAGTAAGAGGTGACATGCGACACCAAAACCCTAAACCAGAGTTTGATGTTCGAGCGGCGGCGTGGGAAGCTTGTTGTGGGGATGGAGAATAATGAGACTCCCACAATAGTGAGTGCTCTACAATGTTTCAAGGCAGAGGGTTGCATTGATTTTGGTTTTCCCCTCTTCTCTTTCTAAAAATATAAGAATGGATCAACTCAAAAAGACATTAAACCATTGTTTTATTTTATTTTTATATGCAGGAGGGTGTGATTTATCATTGGGGTCAGGAATCAAAACTGAGGCATGGAATTTAGTTAAAATTTTCTTCAAAACTCTCCTGGGTTTATATCAAATGCGAAGGGTGCGGGCTGACACGAACAAGGCCCGAGATCCACTATTCGTGTGTTATTTGTGATAGCCTTTTCTTGAAGTTGGCGACAACCCAAATCAGGGCCTACCCAAGCAAAGAGCATGATCCCAGGAAACTGAAAATGCCGACGGTGCAGAAAAGCGGCCCCCTAGTGCACGATCAGTGGCCCGACAAACACCCTGCCGCCGGCACCAGCGGCGGCGGTGGTGCACAGCAGCACGGAAGTTGCACGAGGCGGCACTAGCCACATGTCCGGTGGAAGATCGGCCGCCACCCCAGGCAGAGATAGAGTATAAGAGGGGTGCCCCCTGGTGGCGCTCCCATGAGGCAACAGGTCTGTGGCCTACAATGACCGTGGCAGGAGAAAAGGGCTTCTGGTAAAACCAGTAGTTGGTGGATGGGGTGCACGCCAACAACACGCCCAGTGAAGGAAACCCGTGGACTGTCAGCCACGACGTGGAGGGACCTATATCCCATCAGCCGTAGTGCGGAGGAACCCGCGGCTCGTCAGCCACGGTGTGGAGGAACCCGCAGCCCGTCGGCCGCGGCGCATAGGAAACCACAGCTCATCGGCCGCGGCGTGGAGGAACTGCTGCCTGTCAGCCAATGTCATGGAGGACCCGCAGCACCATGTGGCACTACATTGGGTCAACCCATGAGGGTTTGACCCATGGACATGGCTCTACGCCACAAAAGCCCTACCTGGACTCACCACATCCGAGTGTCCCTAGCGACCCACACTGCCAGGAAGGTGGCACCGCCGGGTCAGTCCAGCGGACTGACCCGCTGCCCAGCAGGCCGACCCACGGACCCGTGGGCCGACCCGTAGTCCTGTGTCCTAACCCGCAACCCAGTCGGGTCAGGCCGGGCCCAGCGAGCCGGTTTGATATGAGTCGGGTTGGATCCGAGTCAGTCTGGGTTGACCTAGGTCAAACCGGATTGGCCCATGCCGAACCGGGTTAGGCCGATCCGACTGAGGCGGACGAGACCCAGACTGAGTACCAACTTGTTACAAAAAATAGGCCCTAACTTCTAAACCGGATGTCTGTTTGATGAACTGTCTACAGTGTCAGGATCCTTAGGATGAGGTGATCCTTTTTGGTATGCTCCACATGAGTTTTGGAGAAATTTTGTGCACAACCGGGTTGGATCGAATATGAATCCAACTAGGCCCTTGACACTAAAATGCATGTAACTTGCAAACCGTGCATCTGATTGACAAGATATTTGTGACTTTGGGACTCTCTTGAGGAGACAGATATTTTGGAATATTTTTTGGTTACTTCCATGGATATCAAGATGCATTGAGTGGCTTGAGGAGTGGTTCTCCCAAGCAGACTATGTATGGAACCCTACGGTTGGCTGAGACCTGAAGACTGCTTGACAATTGTCCCAGTGGGAAGCAGCTCTGTTTGACCAAGCAAGACCATAGTGGGGAGAGACTCTATGTGACTCGGTAGATCCATGGTACTTGACAGGAGTAGTAGCTCAGTTTGGCCAAGGTGGGAAGCGGCTCTGTGTGACCTGACATACCCATGGTGGGAAGCGGCTCTGTGTGACCCAACATGCCCATGGTACCCATCAGGGATGGGTACCACAATAGTTCAAGGTTAGTGGTAAGCGAATCTGTGTGACCCGGAAGGCCCACTTTACTCAATCGAGGAGGATTTCTCCAGTAGCCAAGGAGTTTGATGATGTGATGATTCTTCTATCCTTGACCTAAAGTGATACTTGGTGTGAGATAACTTGTGTTGTGTACTTTTTATTCATGCTTTGTGTTTCATCCTTTCGGGGTCCCTAATGAGTATCGTAATACTCACCCCTTCATGGGCTTCGCCCGCACCTTATTGCGTCTGATACAGACAATGTACAACGTTGATCGAGGCTGAGGGATCTAGGACTGGGTTGTGCTTGGAGATGGACCTTTTGACGTGACATGACACATGGAATATAAATCGTGAGTTGTGCCTACCCTTTAGGTAGGATCTATGGTGGATGATCTAGGAAATGACTTTCACTTTTCAGATGTTTTGTACCTTTTCAGTAGTACTTCTACTTTTTCTAGTTGTGCTTGTATTCTGGCACCCTTTATTTTCAGTACTCTTTACTACAGTAGTTTACATTACAGTTGCTTTTGTTGTGTTCTAGTTTGTGTGGTTTCCTCTTGTTGCATTATACTCTGTGAGTTTGTATAGGTTTAAAGGAAATTCCTTCCCAGTTTAGGGATACGCCTTTCGGTGCTAGTTGCCAGCCCCTGGCCTATGGAAGGCAGGCTTGGGGTAGTCACGGTATGAGCCTCGAGGGATGAGTTGTGTCATATACGATCCTTTTAACCAGCTAAGAGGGGCAAGTTGGTTTTTTATGATTGATATGTGGTCTAGATATCACCTGTTGAGGGTAAAGGTGGGAGATATCTTAATGAATATATTCATATGTTGGAATAGACACTTAGAGTTTGTAGTCATTCTATTAGGTGTTATGAACACACCAGCCATTTTCTTGGGGATTATGAACTCCATGTTTTTAGAGTTTCTATATAGGTTCATTTCCATTTTCCTTGATGATATCTTGATCTACTCGAAGTCATAGGAGGAGCATGTCGAGCATCTTGGGACTGTATTTCATGTTCTTCAACACCACTGGATTTATATAAAGTTGACCAAGTGTACGTTTTGGACATGAGAGGTACATTTCCCTATACATGTGTTGTCTTAGTAGGGTGTGGCAATAGACCCCTCGATGGATGAAGTAGTTGTTGCTTGGGAAGCACCCAAGAACGTGGTAGAGGTTTGCAGTTTCCTTGTCCATGTGGGCTATTATCAGTGGTTTGTGCCTAATTTGTCTTGAGTTATAGCCCCATTGACATATTTGACTTCTAAAGACTAAGATTTTGTGTTGAGTGATCAGTTCCAAGATGTATTAGGTTACCTGAAAGGGAATCTGGTTAGTGCTACTATGCTTAAGTTTCCTAAGGAAGGGGTGATGTTTATTGTGTTTTGTGATTCTTCCTTTATAGGATTGGGATTCATGCTAATGCAGTAATGGGTATTGATCTCTTATGGTTCTATTCAGCTATGTCCCTATTAACATAACTATTCCACCCATGATCAAGAACTATAATCAGTCATGTTTTCATTAAAGATATGGAGGAAATAACTCATTGGGTAGTACTTTTTGGTCATTACATATAACAATAGTTTGTAGTATATGTTTTCCAAGCATGAAATGAATCTACGATAGGAGATGTGGATGGAGTTCCTTTAGGACTATGATTTTGATATCATATAGTCCTAAAAAGGGAATGTTATAGTTGATGCTTTGATTATAAAGTCATAGAATGATTTATTTTGGAATTTGAAGATGATTGGAGAGCGATGGGAGAGTTGGAAGCCCTTCACTTAAATGAAAGGGTGGATGGTGATAGAGGTGTTTTTGTCAGATGATAGTATAATATTCTCTGGTGTAGTAGGTATAGGAATATCAGTGTGGAGACTTAGAATTAGTGGTGATGCATGATCATGTTATCCATGGTGATGCTTGATAGGAATGGTTGGAGGATAGTCAAAACCAGATGTTGTTTCAAGGAAGGCTATTTGATCCTATTGAAATGAACAAGGTAGTTCTTCGTGAGTTTAATATCTCACACTTGGAGGTACACCCTAGAATTTCTAAGATGTATCGTGGATTTAGGATTTAGTTTTGGTGGACCAGGATGAAGTGGCCATTGGAAGAGTTTATGGAAAGGATCATGGTTTTCTAGTAGGAAAATTAAATCATCATGTTCCAGGAGGTTTGTTGTAGCCCCTCAATTTTCTCGAGTGTAAATGGGATGAAATCCCAATTGACTTCATCATGAGGTTACTCAGAGATCAGGGAGTTTGTGATTGTATATGTTTGATAGTGGATCAGTTGATGCAATTTTCAGACTTATTAGCAATCAAGGTGTCAGACATGGTGGATTCCTTGGCTAAGTGGTAGGTGGATGAGGTTGTGCGGTTTCATGGAGTTCCACGGTACATTGTATCATATGAGAACACATAGTTTACGTCCCAAGTCTGGATGGGATTTCAATATTCTATTTGAACTCAATTATGCCTCAACACTAATTTCCACCTAGAGATATATGGGTGGATAGAATAGACTATCCAGATACTGGAGGATTTTCTACAAGCATGCATCTTGGACTTTGGTGGATCTTAAGTGAAAAAACTACCTTTTTTTGAACTTTCATATAATAGTAGCTACCAATATTCTATTTTCATGGCTCCATTTAATGATTTGTACAAATTTCCATGTCATTCTACATTGTATTGGACTGAGGTTGGTGAGATAGTCGTTCTTGGTCCTGATGTGGTGTAGAGCACGAAAGAGAATGATCAGTGCATTCATGATAGGATTAAGGTAGTGAAAGACCAAAAAATTTGTTATGTTGACCATAGAAGGAGGTGCATAGAGTCTAAGGTTGGGGACCACATGTTCTTAATGGTTTCCCCTCAACATGGGAACTGTAGGATTGGAAGGGGGAGAATGAATTCTCCCATGATTTTTGGTCTCATTAAGGTGTTGGGGAATGTAGGAAATGTGGAATACTGGTGGGAATTTCCACCATGGTTGGAGAGGATAGATGAAGTATTTCATGTATCTCAGCTTCATCGGTATCTTCATGATGACTCCAATGTCCTTGACTAGGGAGATATGTATATTGAGGAAGATGCAATATTTATTGAGTGACCAGTAGAGATCCAAGATCTTCAAGAGAAGGATCTTCATGGATGAACCATTTTATAGATTTGTGTGTTGTAGAGGCATGGTGTTCTAGATGTGGGTACTTGGGAGAGAGAAACATAGATGTGTTCCCAGTAAGTTGAGTTGTTTTGAGTTTTTATTTTCTATGTTTTTCTTTATGATGTGATATTTTAGCATTGTTTTATCAGAGGAGTTGCTTGCCTTGGTTTGTGATGTGTGTGGTATGATGCGTGATAAAGTATTGAAATATGAGAAGGAGAGGACCTGATTCCTAATTGAGACACATTAACTACGATGTGACTGAACCCATGTGGGTGTGTCAGTGAAACCCATAGTTGATATTATATTGAAATGGAAGATGGAATTCGCTGATTTATGTGTTTGGGATGGTGTGGTTCATTGGTTGTATCAATTGTTGGTTTGGGCTATGTGGAGGTTTATATTGTTGTGTAGTGGTTGTGTGGTATTAAGGTTATGTGAGAGGGGGTGGTTTGTGGTTTTTAAGTGTGTTTTGTGGTCATCTAGGTTAGAGTGTTTAGTCGGTGTAAGAGTTTGAGGTGTGACGAGACTCTTGAAAGGTTTCTCATAGGATGTTTGTTCAGACCCCTCATTCTTCTGGGATTGATTTTGGATTCTTAAGGGAGAGAATAATTTGACAGGTATTTGATTTAATGTCATGTTCCCTCTCAGTCTGTTACATTTCCATTTTTTAGGAGGTATTTAGGTATGGTTTCAGGTGTTTTTGGAGGAAGCAAGAGGTGGAGTAGAATTGCTTCTAGAAATACAAACCATGTATCCATATTACCTGATGTGAAGGTTGGTTTCATAGATTTTCCATAAATGGATCAAGATTTAAAGATTATAGGGGTTAAATAATAAAAAGGATATGTTTTCTCCAATAAAACCTATAATCCCATAAATATATGATGTGAAATGGTATTACACGTCATTTAATTCCCTAATTATATATAGTTTTAAAGGTTTTATCACTCATTTTTTCCTAAACCCCACAGCCTACAACTCTTCTCTCATCTCAAGAATCCCACGACCTTCTATTTTAGATTTTGGATATTCCCTTAAATTGTTATTGATCCATGGGTTCCCATCTTTGATCTATGGTGATTTCTCCTCACATTTTCGTCAGTTTCCTTTAATTATTCTTCATGGTTTTTATATGGTAGTACAGTTTGGTTTGATTAGATTATTTTGGATATATTTTAATGGAATATTGGTGCAATATATGATGATACTAGGTTCCTCATATTGTGGTGTTCGTTTTCGGGTGTTCTTCTTCACCCTGCATTGCACAGTGAGTTCAGAATCTTCTTTGAGGTAGGATTTCCCTCATTTATCTTTATTGTGCATCATGCCAGAGGGGTTTTATTTTTTATTACATGTAGGTTATAGTTGTTCTAGATTAATTAAAGATAACTAATATGTTTATTTGAAGTTGAAAGGGGTTAATGTAACCTTATATTATGAAGGAAATATGGGCCCTTTCCCTGATGAGCCTAAGCAGCTATGTATTCCGTCTGGGGAGCAGAAACCATTTTCTCTAAAGGGATTTGAGTGGAGGTAACAACATGGCATAGGGTTGTTGGTGTTTGATTAGAGACAATTGTTAGATAAGATATATTATCATGTAGGTGTATTTAATGGGTTTTTTTGGTATCAAACGGGAAATAAATAGTAAAATGGGAAGGATCATAATAGGGAATTATGATGTGAATATTGGTATAACAACCCTGCTCTTTTATTACACACTTAAACATGATTTATTTCATAAAATCTTCACTTTATACAACATGGAAGATCGATAGGTCTAGTGTCTTTGGGGATTAGGAACATTACATAACAACTTAAAACATTAAACACAACATCTTTATTGAAAACTTCCTTTACATGACCACTATATTCCCTCATACTTAGCATTGTATGGGATAACCTGAGGACATGCATAAGAAAAGTGTGAGATATAAATCCCAGTAAGGGAATAAACATGGAATAACATGAGGAATAAAATACATGTTAGAAAATAGGCATATCAATGGAGCACAAGTGAAACATGAACATAAAGGCACGATAAAGCATGAAAATCATAACATGGAGAGGTGGCAACAACACTTAACATGGAATTAGCATGAGCTAAGGCTCATTGAACATGAATAATGAGTAAACACTCATTGAACATGAATCATGAGTAAACCCTCATTTCACTTGAATTAGCATGATTCAACACTCATTGCACATAACGTATCATGATATTATACTTTACCCAATGCATTGGAGCACTATTAGGGTGCACCCTTCTTAAACATTTCATTTCATGCATAAGTGAGCCACATAGATCATATAACATGGAATCAATAAAAATAATAAGTTATTAAATGGTTAATTAATGTGGAATAAATACATTAAAGTACTATTCAATATGTATATGTGTATAAAGGTGAATACCCTTGATAGAGACATGGGTATGGTATTCACTACACAATGATCTTTGCTTGGAAAAACATAGTGCAATTTCAGCAGCATAAAGGCGTGACATAAGGATTTATAAAAAATGGTTGATGGGAGATAAATGGTGGTATCATAATATTTACATGAAATGGACGATAAGGGGGGTCATATAGATACATGTCCCAACAAACGTAATGGAATTTATATACATAATACAAAAGAATTGCTTGAATGTAAATGAGGAGAGAGAAATTCCTTATGGAATTTTGGCATGGTAACAGGTGTACATGAGAGACATTAATGAGAGATAAAGTAGATCTCTTATTATTCAAACATTAATATGGAAGTATGGGGGAGGTGTGAAATCTTACCCTGACATTTGTAATTGAAAATAAAAGGGCATAACAATATTAAGAAACATGGATAAAAAGAGAAAGGAAGGATTCCCTTACTTGGAAGTGTGCTTACAAAGGCTTGGGAGAGGCTTGAGAGAGGTTTCTTGGGAGATTGGGGAACCTTTAGAGGATTATAGAGAGAGGAGGTCATAGGTTGGACAAACTCCAAAGGCTTTGAGTGAAGAGAAAGTGTGATCTTTGCTGGGTTTATATAGGAAAGGAGAGGGAATTCTTTATTATTTAGGTTTGGGACACCACACATTAAACTAATCAAAACCACAAACCAACCCATGGTTTTTGCCCATGGTTTTTTCCAAAGGGGAGTGGAAAACAATATTTTATAATTCCAATGTCCTAAATTCTTAAAATAATAGGGTTTCTTGTGTGGAGGTGAGTCACACTCTCAAGGAAAACAATTTAAAAAGACAAAATGTTTTATAAGTCTTGAAGGGTCCACTAAAGCTTTGTAAAATAAATCAAACAAACCCAAAATAAAACTATTTTAATGGTAAAACATATATTGTCCGATAATAATGTTTATTTTATTTTATTACATCACTATTGGGTCATTATGATGTCATAAAACACATTATATATTTAAACGGTATTTAATTTGAACAAAAAAATTTGACTATCTCAGAAAATTATGAAAAATTAACCATGGGATAACTTCAACATCCTGATTTTAAAAATAATATTAATTTTATCTAAATAATTTTCTAAATATTTTAATTTTTACTTTAAAAAACCCGACATTTACCAAAAATTCATGGGTTTTGACAAAAATAGTTTTCATACCTTAATAAAAATTACAATTGTATTCATAAAATTATATGATAATTTATATTTTATAAAAATTAATTTAATAATAATAATAATAATTTATTAAAGTATTATTTAATTCAAAAATCCATTAATTCATCAAAATATATTTCTTAGTTGAATATTAACTAAAAATACTATTTGTGCTTTAAAAACTATTTACAAAGTAACAATAATAAAATGAATGTATAATCATTATTATATACAAAAATAATTCACATATTCATAGTGCCATGGTCTTGTTACATAACCCCTTATAACACCCGTATAAGATCGAAGGGTAAGGTGTGCGATGGTGACATACTCTTAGGGTGGCTCAGATAACATCGCTCGCGTGGTAATCTCTATCAACTTCCACTTCTCCCATAGGTGGTTCCGTTCAAGATTATCATGTTAAAGCTTAGATTGGGATTTATTAAGAGAAAATCCCAATGATGCCATCTTCTTTCTGAACTCCAACAAATGGGCTTCATATGAGGCAAGTCTACTAGATGAGGCCATCACTTCTTTTGTATGAGTAAATTGGATTTGTTAAAGCCCTATATTTTTACTAATCACGTGATCAATGTTCAACAACTATATTAGAAATGGTCAAAATTCTTAATGGTATTTTAAAATCCAAAACATAGAACCATATAAGTGCATACATTTCACATAACCATAAGAAGACATTTAAGTAGACCAAGAGGAATTTTAATTAATGAATTTTTGGGTCATTACAATCTTCCAAACTTAATAAATTTCACCCTCGAAATTTCCTTTTCCCACAATAAAAAAAACATGGGTAACTTTTCTTCATCACTTCCTCTGATTCCCACGCTACTTCTTCAAACTTGTGGTTTCTCCACAACACTTTCACAAGGGGCAATGTCTAATTTCATAGAACTTTTTCTCTATAATCTAAGATCTTCATTGGTTTCTCCTAGTAAGAAATATCATCCTCTAGCTGTAATATATCTAAAGATAGTACATGTGAAGGGTTTAGTATGTACTTCCTTAAGATGGATACATGAAAGACATCATGTACATTGACCATAGTAGGTGGATGTGCTAGTCTATAGGATACAACCCCGACACGATAAAGAACCTTGAAGGGACCAATGTACCTAGGAATTAACTTCCCTTTCTTTACAAACCTCATGACCTTCCTCCACAAATATATTTGTAGAAATACCATGTCTCCAACTTTGAACTCACGGTCTCTTCGACGGTTTTCTACATAACTCTTCTGTCGACTTTGGGATACCTTGATATGTTGATGAATGGTTTTCACCTTCTCCACCATTTCTTCAACCATTTCAGGTTATAACAGCTTACGATCACTGACTTCATCCCAACACACCAGTGTTCTACACCTTTTCCCATAAAGGTATTCATATGGTGCCATTTAGATGCTTGAGTGGAAATTGTTATTGTATGAGAACTCAACCAGAGGAAGATATTGATCCCATTCTCCTTGTAAGTCCATCGAGAACACTCTCAACATGTCCTCAAGTGTTTGGATATTCCGCTTAGATTGACCATCAGTTTGAGGATGATAAGCCATACTGAATTTCATCTTAGTATCCAGAGCATGTTGAAGACTCTTCCAAAACATAGAGGTGAATCTTGTATCTCGATTGGATACAATCAATAGTGGTACCCCATGAATCCTTACCACCTCTCTGATGTGTATCTGTACCAGTTGATCGAATGAGAAATCCTCTCGAATTGCAATGAAGTGTGAAGAATTTATAAGACGATCCACAACAACCCAGATTGCATTGTTTCCTTTGGATGTCTTTAGAAGTCCAGTGACAAAGTCCATGGTTATGTTCTCTCATTTCAATGCTGGTATGGACAATGGTTGCATCATCCCCTTATACTTCTCCCTTGCTTCCTTCACATTCTGACAAACCAGACACTTTGATGTATACTCAGTGATCTCCTTCATCATATTATCCCACCAATAATGCTCTTGAAGATCTCGATACATCATTGTGTTTCCTGGGTGAATAGAGAAATTCCAACTATGTGCATCATCCAAAAGTTCCTTCTTCTACTCCAGACATGATGGAAAATGTAGTCTTTTCCCAAATCTCACAATTTTTTTTCCATTAATATTGAACTTGAAGGATTTCCCTTTTCTGATATCTTCCACTTTATTTTGAATTCCCACATCATCCTTTTGATAATCATTTAACTTTTCCAAAATAGATGGTTGAGAAATAATTTGTGAAAGGATTGATGATGTTCCCTTCTTTATGATTACCATGTCTATCTTTATCAAATCTGAGAAGATTGGATCCTTGTCAATTCTCATCAATGATAGAATCACTGGGTCCTTTATACTTAGAGCATCTGCCACCTTGTTCTCTTTCCTAGGGTGGTAATGGATTAGCAGTCACAATCCTTGATCATATCTAACTATCTTCATTGGAACATGTTCAACTCTTTCTGTGTGAATATATACTTGAGACTTTTGTGGTCCATATATATTTCACACTTCTCCCTAAAGAGATAATGATTCCTAATTTTTAAAGATAATATCACCACAACCTAGTCTAGATCATGTGTTGGATAATTATGCTCATGAACTTTCAATTTCCTTGAAGCACAGGCAATGAATTTTTCATTTTTCATCAACACACAGTCCATGCCCTTCTTTGAAGCATCACTGAATACCACAAAATGTTCTCCACGTGTGGGTAAAGTGAGCACAGGCACAGTGATAAGCCTCCTTTTCAACTCCTTAAAGCATTATTCACATTCATAACTCCAAGAAAACTTTACTCCCTTTCGAGTTATCTTGGTAAGAGGGTTGGAAAATTATGAGAAATTTCTCACAAATCGTTGATAATATCCAGCTAACCCCAAAAATCTACAGATATCCATTACTAATGTTGGCCTTATCCATCCTTCTATTGAAACTATCTTGGAGGGATCCACAGATATCCCATTTCTTGTGATGATATGGCCTAATAATGAGACCTCCTTCAACCAGAACTCACACTTGCTGTACATTTCATAGATCTTCACCTTTCGTAAGGTCTCTAGTACAGTTCTTAGATTCTCTTCATGACCCTCCTTGGTTTTAGAGTATATTAGAATATCATCTATAAAGACTACCAAATTTTTTTCGAGGTAATCTCTAAAGACTATATTCATCAAGTAAATAAAGATTGATAGAGAATTAGTGAGTCCAGAAGGCATTACTATGAATTTATAGTGCTTGTATCTTGTACGAAAAGCATCCTTGGGGATATCTTCCTTCTTCACCCTTACTTGATAATATCCTGACTTCAAATCTACCTTAGAGAAGTATTGTGCTCCACGAAGCTGATCGAACAATTCATCAATTCGTGGAAGAGGATACATGTTCTTTATTATGATTTTGTTGAGCTCACGATAATCAATGAAAAGGCACATTGATCCATCCTTCTTCTTGAAAAAGAGGACTAGTGTGCCCCATGGTGAAGCACTTGGGCATATAAACCCTTTATCCAGATTCTCTTGTAGTTGTTTCTTCAGCTCCTCAAGCTCCACAACAACCATTCTCTACAGAGTCTTGGATATTTTCAATGCCCTAGGTATAAGATCAATTTATAATTCAATATATCTTCTAGGAGGAAGACCAGGAAATTCCTCAGGAAACACTTTAACGAATTCCCTCACAATAGGCATGTCTTCAAGGATGGTTACCTCCTTAGACTCAATAATTTGAGCCAGATGTGCATGATCATATGGAAGTAATATCCACTCTTGAGATGATGGAGATAAAGTAGATTCATCTTCCTATCGGGGGTCGATTCTCCACATGGAGAGTGATTTCCCCCTCACGGCAATTTATGTTGGCTCTATATAGGGAAAGATAATCCATGCCAATAATTACATCAAATTCCACCATAGGGAGTATGCTGAGGTTCTATGGGAAGTTCAATCCACCGATTATGACAGGGGAGGAGTTATATTCATGGGATGTAATGATTTCCCCATTTTCCGTACTCACTGACATTTTTACTTCTATGATTTGTGATGGTGTTGGGATTGTTCTACTAAACTTTTTGGATATAAAAGAATGAATATAACCAAAATAAAAAATTACGTTCACTATTATTGAATGAATAACAAGAATACCTATCACCACTTTGTTTTCGGGGTTCACTTAGGTGGCAGTGATGGCAAAAGCTCACCCTTGCTGCCTTGGAGGTTGTTGGTTGCCTCTGAAAACCCTTGGCTTAGGGAACTGATTTTCAAGATTCCGTAGTTGTTTGCATTTGAATCAATGAACAATGTGTTGGGAGTCGAATGGAGAATTCCTCTATTATGTCATAGTTGTGGGTTTTTCATGTCAGTAGTTAATAGCTAGGTGTTCTTCTCTTCCACACCTAAAGCATTTCCTTGTCCCCTTCAGGCAATTTCCGAGGTGCTTCTTTCCACACCTTTGGCAAGTGGGGTGATGGATTTTCTTAGCACTGTTGGATTTATCCATCGAGCTGAGAGAAATAAAGTCCACCTTACGATTCTTATCCCCATGACAACCCCTGAGATTTTCTGATCTCCATTTCATCCTTGAGGGCACATCAGACAATTTCCTCATAGCTGTCGAAGTCACAGATCTCAGGGCTTTCCTCAAGCTAGATTTCATCCCACAAAAGAAGCGGTCAACCTTGAATTTGGGCGTAAAAAAAAATCCGGAGGTATATCGTGAAAGCCTTGTGAAGTTTTCCTCATACGCTCTGACGGATTCATCATATTTTTTCTTAAGGGAAAGGAAGTCCCTTTCCATCTTAAGTCAGAGGGTGTGCAGAAAATATTTATCAAAAAATATCTTCCAAAAATCCTTCAATTCGGATGCCTTGATCTCTTCCCCAGTCTTCATATTTTTGATCAATTTCCACCATTGATCAGCTTTACCCTCCATATGATAAGCAACTAGGAGAACCTTCTCTTGTTCAGAACATTGGAGGATGGAGAAGATATTTTCAACAGAGTTGATCCATTTTTCTATGATTGAGGGATCGAATGATCTATTAAAAGTAGGAGGCCTTTGTCTCATGAAGCTCTAGATAGAGACTTTTTCTTTCTTAGGGGTGGTTGAAAATTCCTATTGACCCATGTTTCAATTCAAATATTGAGTTAACTGAGAGAGTATTGTGATAAAGTTCATGATTCCCACTCCCACTAGATTGGGAATCTCATTAGCACAGTCATCACATCAATTTTCGCATCGGTTGTTAGCCCAAGTCCTCCTATTACTGGACATTGGACACAATAAAAGGAAATTTAGGGGTAACACATAAAGGGTAATCCAAGGACAACAACAGATGACTTATAAATAGCTTTTATTTCCTTAAGTTATGAATCTAGAGGCTTCAATCTATGTTATCCAGAATCTACTTTCTAACATATATTCTAAGGGGAATTGTTTTTTAATTCCCTTAGTAATGGTTCATACTATGCTTGTGAATTTATCAATTCATATCCCCTGGGAGTTTCATAACCAAGAGTGAATCAAGGCCCGTTTTCATGTGCCAGGATACCTCAGGTCAAGCCCGAAACTCCTTGTCGGGGTTTTTACCCCTAGGCACATCTATGCCAGATCTGCCTCTACCTGCTCGTATCTAGAAAGGGATGTATTTGATTAATAAAACCACTTACTCAATACCCACCAAAACTTAGGGTTGTTTTTATTATACTTAGTATTATCTCTAAGGCTTTACTAGGGTTTTCTAATCCTAATCCCCAAAATAACTAAACCTATCCTCTGATACCAACTATAACAACCCTTCTCTTTTATTACACACTTAAAACATGATTTATTACATTAAATCTTCACTTGATACAACATGGAAGATCAAGAGGTCTAGTGTATTTGGGGATTAGGAACATTACACAACAACTTAAAACATGAAACACAACATCTTTATTGAAAACTTCCTTTACATGACCACTATATTCTCCCACACATAGCATTGTATTGGATAACCTGAGGACAAGCATATGAAAAGGGTGAGCTATAAAGCCCAGTAAGGGAATAAACATGGAATAACATAAGGAATAAAATACATGTAGAAAATAGGCATGTCAATGGAGCACAAGTGAAAAATGAACATAAAGGCATGATAAAGCATGAAAATCATAACTTGGAGATGTGGCAACAACAGTTAACATGGAATTAGCATGAGCCAAGGTTCATTGCACATAGAGCATGAGTAAACACTCATTGAACATGAAGCATGATTAAACCCTCATTTAAATAGAATTATAATGAGTTAACACTCATTGCAAATGATGTATCATGATACTATACTTTACCTAATGCATTGGAGCGCTATTATGGACCACCCTTCTTAAACATTTCATTTCATGGATATGTGTGCCACATGTATCATATAACATGGAATAAATCAACATCATAAGTTATTCCGTGGTTAAGTAATGTGGAATAAATACATGAAAGTACCATTCAATATGTATATGTTCATAAAGGTTAATACCCTTGATAGAGACATGGGTATGGTATTCACTACACAATGATCTTGGTTTGGAAAAACGCAATGTAATTTCGACAGTATAACAGTGTGACATAAGGATTCATAAAAAATGTTTGATGAGAGGTAAATGGGTGTCTCATCATATGTACATGAAATGGTTAGTAAGGGGGTCATATAGATATATGTCCCAACAAATGTAATGTAATTTAGATACATAATACAAAAGAATTTCTTGAATGTAAATGAGGGGAGATAAATTCCTTACGGAATTTCAGCATGGTAACAAGTGCACATGGGAGGAATTAATTAGAGAATAAGGGGATCTATAATTATTAATAAATGAAGAGGAAAGTATGGGGGAGGTGATAAATCATACCCCAACATTTATAATTGAAAATAAAAGGGCATAACAACATTAATAAACTTGGATAAAAAGAGAAAGTAAGGAATCTGTTACTTGGAAGTGTGCTTCCAAAGGATTGAGAGAGGCTTGAGAGAGGTTTCTTGGGAGATTGGGGAGCCTTTGGAGGATTATAGACAGATTAGGGCAGAGTTTGGACAAACTCCAAAGGCTTTTAGTGAAGAGGAAGTGTGAGAATATGTGGGTTTATATAGGAAAGGAGAGGGAATTCTTTATTATTTTGGTTTGGGACACCACACATTAAACTAATCAAAAAAACAAAACAGCCCATGGTTTTTCCCATGGTTTTTTCCAAAGGGGATTGGAAAAAAATATTTTATAAGGCCAATGGCCGAACTTCTTAAAATAATAGGGTTGCTTATGTGGAGGTGAGTCACACTCTCAAGGAAAACAATTTAAAAAGACAAAATGTTTTATAAGTCTTGAAGGGTCCACTAAACCTTTGTAAAATAAATAAAACAAACCCAAAATCACATTATTTTAATTTTAAAACATATATTGGCCAAAAATAATGTTTATAGTATTTTATTACATCACTATTGGGTCATTTTGATGTCATAAAACACATTATATATTTAAACGGTATTTAATTTTTACCCAAAAATTCGACTGTCTCAGAAAATTATGAAAAATCCACTGTTGGATAATTTTCACATCCTGATTCCAAAAATAATATTAATTTTATCTAAATAATTTTCTAAATATGTTAATTTTTTAATTTTAAAATAAAAACCGACAGTTATAAAAAATTCATGGGTTTTGACAAAAATAGCTTTCATACCTTAATAAAAATTAAAATTGCATTCATAAAATTATACAATCATTTATATTTAATAAAAATTAATTTAATAATAATAATAATATTTTAATAAAATATTATTTAATTCAAAAATCCATTAATTCATCAAAATATATTTCTTAGTTGAATATTAACTAAAAATACTATTTGCGCTTTAAAAAATATTTACAAAGTAACAATAATAAAATGAATATATATTCATTATTATATTAAAAAATAATGCACATATTCATAGTGATATGGTATTATTACATAACCCCTTATAACAACCTCATAAGACCAAAGGGTAAGTTGTGTAATGGTGACAGACTGTTGGGGTGGCTCGTATAACATTACTCGAGTGGTAATCTCTATCAACTTCCAATTCTTTCATAGGTGGTTTCATTAAAGATTAACGTGTTGAAGCTCAGTTTGGTCTTGGTCAAGAGTGAAGCCCAATGATGCCACCTCCTTTATGAGCTCCGAAAAATGGGCTTCATATGGGGCAAGTCTACTAGATGAGGCCATCACTTCCTTTGTCTGAGTAAATTAGATTTGTTAAAGCCCTATATTTATATTAATCATGTGATCACTATTCAATGGCTATATTAGCAATAGTCACAATTCTGAAAGGTAGTTTAAAATCCAAAACATAGAACCAAATAAGTTCATATGTTTTACATAACCATAAGAAGACATTTAAGTAGACTAATAGGAATTTTCATTAATGAGTTTTTGGGTCGTTACAATTGGTATACTATTGGTTCTCCAAAATTAATTAGAGAAAAATATTTTTCTGGAAAATTACATCCCATATGTTATAAATAATTGGTGGGTTTGGATCAAAATATGAATATGGTGGTATCTTGGATGGAGGAATAGCTGTAGTGAGTGGGGTGCATAGAGCCAATATTTTCATCATTTATATATATATTTCGATGATTTAGTCCAATTTTTTTTATCAATATATGCTTATTTCATCAATTTTTTTATTTATATCATGTTTTGAGAAAATTGTGAAAATTTATTAATTCTAGAAATTTAATATATTTTAATCACAAGGGTGTTTTATGAATATCCTTTAAATTATTAATCAAATTTGAGTGATTAATTTTTTTTATTCCTTTGTTTATTTTATTAAACTCTGTTCTTAGGACCAAAAGATGATTCAAATATATAGAGGCTCGATAAAATCCATGAAATCAGAAAACATTCTAGGATGACAAGATGGATCCCACCTCCATTACTAAAGTATTACTCGGGCTATGAACCCCCCCAATTTAGGTGATTTTACCTGTACATAAATGTGAAAAAATATATTCATTTATCCAATGAATTAAATGGAGTTATTCATCCATTAAGGTATCCATTGAACTATTTACTTTGAAGGAATATTCCTATAATTCATAGCCAAAAAATTTAATAGTCAATAATAATTCCATAAATACCTCTAGGAGAATCTAATTAATCTATAATTTAGAGGCAATATAGGAAATTAAGTTTACAAATACCTATATTAAGGGACCTTGGGCTCATTCTAAAATATGATATACCAAAATAGAGCCATCTTTCTGGAGATATATTCTGGTGGGGAACCTGCTTCAATCATTTTTTTCTTCATTTATTTTTATTTTTATTATTTTGATTTTAGTTTTATTTTAAATATAATTTTAATATTTTTTAAATTAATTAAAATATAATTCATTAATGGTTTTTATTTTAGTGTCTTCTTCCACACACAACCCTTCTTTTATTATTTTATTTTCTTCTCTTTCTTTCTCATTCCACCCTATTCTTCTCCACTGTGATTTTTAATACTCATGATCATGAGTAACTAACCCATGCATTTTTTAGAGATCGATCCAGTGTTGGACCCAATTCATTGATCTTTCATGTTTTATGTTTGTTATTTTCTTAGATTTATATCGAGGGGGATCTTAGTGGGTAAGGTGCCTTTGTGTCTCTAATTTCCACCCACAGCTTAACATTCTCTTCTATAATATTTTTTACTGATTGAGGAGGTGTATGTTTGTTCTCTCAATAATCTTTGAGTTCACTATATATTCACAACCATAGGTAGAAGTGGATATTAAAATATATAACGTATCTTGATTATTAAGTAAATTTTGAAACTAATAATGAGATAATGAAGGTTTACTCTCAGTAATCTTCTAGGAGGATATCCTTTCTATCTAACATCATCTCATCTGAATTAATTTTTTACAAATTACATTATATATATATATTAATATTTTATGCGTATTTAAAATCCAAAAATTGATAATATTATTTTTATATTAGTTAAAACATAAATAGTGACAATAGAAATTTTGTGTCATGTGAGATGCCTCCTTAAGATATACTATAGGTGTGTACTTTATTGAATGCTTAGGTAAATAATATATTGATTGGGGATTTGCAAACAATTATCACACATTAATTTGGAACTATTTCTGGAGAGGCTCAACACTTTCACACAACTTTTTTCATAATGAATCCCAAAAAAATACTAAATTTAAAAAAACACACATTTTGTCCATGATGTATTCAAATTGTGATTATTATGCTTGAATTAACTACTCTCAGGTGAAAAAAGAAGAAGAAATAAAAAAGACTTAGATTCAAGATTATCGAGAAGAAATATAGGTCATTGAGAGAAAAATGGAATGTCTAACTGAATATGTCTGTAGAACTCATGTGAAATATTTGGAGCCACATCAAGAACCTTGGAAAGTACATGAGGGGATGAAGGAAGAAGTGCCAGTTGTTTTCCCTAATTTTTCAAAGGGAATACAATAATTTGAGGCCTAAAATGAGGAGTAAATACAACCTGACCATCTGAGGATTCATATCCATAAAGAGCATGATAAGATATAGTGGATCCATGATGAGGTATACTTTTCTACTATGCTACTTGTGGGAGATCAACATGATCTGGATGAATTCCAGAATGAGTTCAAGGCACAACATCATATCCCTGATCCCTATAAATTAGAATATAAATTATTGATGCATGTCACTCTATCCATGAAAATGAAATATACCACCCATGTGGTGGAATTTGAAGAATGTACGGGGGATCCCAACTACCTACCTCCATCAACTGAGTTCTATCATCAAGAGGCACTTATCAATGAATAAGTGATCGAACCGAATCCATATGATGAATATAATCCATTATTAGACACTTTATTCTCTGATTTCATTAAATAGGATTTTATTATCACTCCTTATGGTTTTAAATTTTCATATCTCATCAATACTCTCATTACCTTAGAGGATGATGAAGAAACTAGACCTGTACTTGTTGAGGAATATATTGATCTCTCTAAACATGTTGAATATTTTTGGAAGGATGTTCCTAAGGATATACAAGTGGATTTTCATAATTAAAAAAACTAAAAGATACTTATATTTATAGAGAATAATTTGATATTGATACTTCATGTTTTAACTCTATTAAGATATATTTACACTCTAACATCCCATTTGATTATTCATTTGGCATATCATACCTTGATCAACCATTGTAAGTTAGATAATACTTTTCCCTCATTTAAAATAAGGAGGATGAGGTTCCATACATCATCCTACCACCGCCCTGAAAACCATACAACATTTTGATGGGGGATGATCTGGTATACTCTATACATGGAATTTTTCATAATAAGAAAAAATAAGTGAATTATAGGAAAATTCACATGTGGTGTTTCATGTTAATGAATACCCAACCACCATAAGACTTTGGATAAAATCTAGTACTACCCTATAAAGGTAGTAAAAATCCAGATCCCACTTGGGAAATGGTACCATGATTTATCTTTTACTTTCATTATAGTACATTTATTTTCAATATTAGAAATTTAGATTTAAAATTCAGTCATAGGAATTATTATGGCAAATAGCCCACTCCCACTTCTCTTTTTGAGCATAAATTAAATGTTCCTTATTCTAAATTGAGAAATTTTATTTTCTAGGTTAATGATGGAATGAGAAAGAACCAAATAGGCAAGGAGGAAAGAGGAATAAGATTGATTTAAAAATGGAGTTAAATTTTAAATTTTATCTTTTAAACTCCTTATATTTTTTTTTCTGAGATTCTGATTTTATATTTAAAGAGAAAATTGCATGCCCACACTTAAATTATGCTTTACACGACTAATCCTGAAGACATGAGTTTCTTAGTAATCCAGTGATTCCATATTTTATATTTCAATATTAATTAAATTTAATGAGTATAATGAATAAATGGATTATTAAAATGAAAAATGTATATTTTAATGATGACTCAAGATTTGATGGAATTGAATGATTCATGTAATTTAAATTTCCCAACCATTTTTCATGCTATGAATTTATGAAATTTATGTGAATTGATTTCTTTATTATTAATCATGAATTTAGTGATTTTACAATATCATATTTCTAATTACATATATGATATATAGACCAAGTAATTCATATTTATCATGATCATATTTCTTGAGTTACCTTGGGATATGTCACATGCCATATCTTGTATTGAAACTTATCAATTCTACGACTGTGCAAAAACATAATTTAAATGATTGAATAATTTTTTGAAAATATCTTATACATAATGATCACATTTAAATCTATAAATAATTATCCCATATATAAAATTAATTTTTTTATATGGATGATCCATGTTTCAAGCCATTTTTATCCATTCCTACCCAACTCTTGGTATTTTCATTATATTTTAATGTTATTGTGTGGGGTAAAGGGAATCATGTTGGAAGGGATGATATATATTGTAATAAAGAAGTGCGGGGGTTATATTTTGGTAAAAGATAAAGTTAATTTGATTCATTAATTATCCTCTTTATTGTTTTGTCCCTATTGAATAAAAAAATGGAAAATTAAAAATAACCAAAAAATGATAAAAATGGGTTGTGATTTGCGAAAAACAAAAAACACGCTTTCTAGAACTGTGATTTTTAATACGTGGTTAGGTGGTGGATACGATGTTTATTATTAATAATAACTTTTCCAAAAGAAAAATAATTGAAAAGTTTCATTGAAAAATGAAAAAAAATTATACAAGTAAAAAAATTCAAGAGGGTGCACAAATCATTCATCATGCATTGCTTTTACCATGGACATACATTGTGTTTGGGGAATTGGAGTTTCTAAATTGAAGGGGAGAATTTAATTACAAATTTATTATTAATATCATGCATTGTACTTAAGATATAAACATCATCCTTTAGCCTAAATTATTAAATCATAAAATCCTACCAACCTTAAGCCTAACAATCATTTGAATCTTTATTGAAAAATCCTCATGATTTTATGTTCCTTTTTTCTTTACAAACGGGATAACATAGTTACTTTATAGGAATATGGATAAGGAAAATATTATCATGATATGATTATAAACATACTTTAATTATATCATGAGAGATTATAAAAAAGAATCAAAAGTGAGGTAAATCACGACATGCATGTTTAATAATAATAAATTGAGAATATTGAAAGAATGAAAGAATAATTCAACCATTTTATAATGAGAAAAATTAAAATAAATGAATTGATTATTTATTTTAAAAATTAAAAATTATTTTGATATTTTGTGTGTATTTTATAATGCCTTATATGACGTCGAAAATTGTTTTAGTTTTTTTACATGGAATTTGAATATTGGTAACATTGGTGTCCTCTAAATTCCATGTTGAGATTTTATGCTTGAGGAAAATCATGGTTTATGTGTGGGGGAATTGATAGATCTAATATTTTATTCATTTTTTAGGACCAATAGGGGCCTATATACCCTGAGAGGGGGGTGAATCAGGGTATGGATATTATTTTTCAAAGTTCTTCCTACCCCACTAGATCTTGACCTCTTTATTACAAGGGTCACTTTGTTTTCTCTTATGTGTAAACTATGACCACTTCTTTACTTCATTATCTAATGATGATGCTTTCAATGAAATGCAGGGAAGAAAACAGGCAGACACAAAGATTTTTACTTGGTTCACCCTCACTGGGCTACGTCCAAGGAGCATACGCTGACAAGTTGCCAGTCGTACCAAATTCCACTATTCTTCACTAGATGTGGATACAAAGTTCGGGCTAGATCACTTCTATGCCCAGACTCACCACCTTTACAAAGTTTAGGGTCAGTTAACTACTTTCCCAAGGGTAACTCCCTGTTTCTCTCTCTCTGGATCACTGCTGGTGGAGAGGATCACTTACTTCCTCTTCCTTTGCTCACTGCTCCGGAAAGGATCCACTCACAGTTTATAGACCGGTAGGTCTCTTCATTTGCATGAAGGAATGCATCTTCCTCTATGTTTAGATGCTCTGTTGAAGCCCAGCTTTCACCCGTAGATGAATTTCTCTTTGCACCGAAGGTATTGGGAAAACTTCCAGCTTCCACGCAGCCCGAAAATCACTACCGGAACCCAACCTTACTTGGCGCTCAAGTCAATCTCGGCGCGCAAGTATCGGCGTGCAAGTCACAACTGGCACGCAAGTCCTCCTTAGACACTTACACGACACAAGCTTCCCCAACTCTAAACTTGCACAAATCTCTTCCTTTTACGCCCAAACCAATATTGGCACGCAACTGCCAACCGGCGTGCAACTTCTCACACTGGCACACAACTTCAACCACCGGCGCGCAACTTCACTTGCGCGACCCACACACCACTTGCGCGACCACCACACCTGCACGATGGGAGATCTGATTTCTCAAAGTGTTGAACTCAGGTGAAGAATGAAGAGGGGTGGTACAGTATTTATAGGCAAATTGACCACCCTGTGCGACGGCGCGCAAGTCACCTGCGTGACCCAGTCTCGACGCGCAAGTCTCCTGTCCTCTTAGACATTTGCACAACCAACTCCCAAACTTACAAGAACCTGTTTCCTTAGCCATATTTCGATCTTCTGATCTTGAAAAACATATGGTGCGCAAGTTTCCTATACTCCAAGTCCTCGGCGTGCAAGTCCCTTTGCCAAAAACACTTTTCTTCATTTGTCGATTTTCAGGCCCAAAAATTTGGCAAACACTGGAAAACTAAGCCACCTTGTATCTTTTCTTTTGTACCGCCTCCAGATCATCCATTACTTTTGTCAACGTTCTTGAATCAAACATGGATCGTTGAACTCAGATCTTGAACTTGACATTCCACCATGAAATCCTCTTTGTCAACAAATTTTTATGTCATTGTTTTGCTTTGTCAACAGTCACCACTCAGATGTCCACTTTGTCAACAAACACAATCACCTCAAAAATGCTTCAATGATACCTTGAGGGATTTTTGCCCAACAATCTCCCCCTTTGGTTTTGTTGACAACTCTTCCATAAAAAGATACATCATTGATTCTTCAGCCACCATTCGCCTTTTGTGATTCTGATAGCGATCAAGGATTTACTCAACACATACTCTAAGCCCACATGAGCAATGCTCGGCGTGAGAAACAAGAGTAAATGAAAAGTTCATCAATGAATCACTTCATCTATGACATCCACTATTAACACCAAACTGATACCAATTTGTACTAAACTGATACCAATTGTTGAAGTACTTGTGGGAAGACCAATGTTTGGTTTGGAAATATTCTTACCACTCTACAACACCACTCTTCTGCTTTTATCACGATCCTCAGCTGTTGTGATATCTATTCTTTGATCGATCACTTCTAGCATCGTCAGATTTTATACGCTCCCTCTTTCTACTCATCGCATCAACACCTCTTTAGCCCTATTTCTTGTGTTGTCCAAGCTAAGCTCTGGCTAAGAACATTCAACGAGCTTCAACTCCCCCTATCTGGCTGCTCCACTTGTCAGCTTCTCCCCTTAAACAATCACTATTTTCTCCCCCTTTGTCAACGAACCCAAAGGTCACTCCTTTGCAGTCTGCAACAGAGTAGAGAACACATATCAGCACATTAGGGAAAAACACATCATACCTCAGGGAGGTGGGGGGGTTCCATATCCACACTATTTCAAGTGCGGGGAGTCGACTGAACTCCCAGAGCCAGTTGATGCCTTTAAAATGTTTCCTTGGGTAAGGCCTTCATCAGAATGTCTGCAACCTGTAGCTCTATAGGCACATAATCCAACTTCACGATTCCCTGCTCAACTTTATCCTTGATAAAATGATAATTTATCTCAATGTTCTTTTTCCTTGAGTGATGGATGATATTTTTTCTAAGATTTATGGCACTTGAGTTATCGCAATGGATTATGATCGGAGACTTCACTTCAACTCCCATATCTTCAAGCTGTTGCTTCATCCACAATAACTGTGTGCATGCTTGAGTGGCCGCAATATATTAAGATTCCGCGGTGCTCAACAAAATAAAATCCTGCTTCTTGATTAACCAAGCAATACATAGCCCACCAAGATATAATTCACCACCTGACGTTGATTTTCTATCATCTTCTGAACCGGCCCAGTCTGCATCAGTATATCCCACTAACTCTGTCTGAGATTTGTCATTATATGTCAAGTCAAAGTCCACTGTGCCCTTGATATACCGAAGTATTCTTTTCACTGCAAGCATGTGGCTTTCCTTGGTATTGCTCTGATATCTCGCTGCTTGGTATGTGGCGAAAAAAATATCAGACCTTATTGCAGTCAAGTACAACAAATTTCCAATAATTTGCCTGTATTCTGTGATATTAACTGCCTTGCCATCATCATCTTTTGATAATTTCATCTGGGTAGCAACCAGAGTCTTCATCTCCTTGGAATTATCCATTCTAAACCTTTTAGAACCTCCTTCGCATATTTGGATTGAGAAATGAAAGTTCCATTCCTTCCTTGTGTCACCTGTAGACCAAGGAAAAACGTTAGCTCTCCAATCATTGACATTTCAAACTCATTTTTCATGAATTCAGAAAACTGTTTTCACTGAGCTTCATCTGATCCAAAAAATATTATGTCATCGACATAGACTAGCACCATCATCCTTTGATTACTATCATTACTGAAATAGAGATTGTAATCAAATCCTCCACGCTGAAAACCAAGATTCTTTAAGTACTGATCAAGCCTTGAGTACCATGCTCTTGGTGCTTGTTTCAGCCCATACAATGCCTTCTTCATCCTGCAAACTTTGTTTTCATTTTCATGAATGAGAAAACCATCTGGATGCTCAATATACACCTCCTCTTCTAGAACTCCATTCAAGAATGCATATTTCACATCCATCTGGAACACTTTGAACTTTCTTTGCACTACTATGGCCAAAAATAATCTGATTGTCTTTAGCCTTGCAACTGGTGAAAATGTCTCATCAACATCTATTCCCTGTATCTGGGAGTATCCCTTTCACACTAGCCGTGATTTTTTTTGAATCAAATTTCCATATTCATTCATCTTGTTTCGATAGACCCATTTAGTCCCGATGACATTCTTGTCTGATGGCCTCGAAACAATCTCCCATGTCTGGTTCCTCTCAATCTGGTCAAGCTCTTCATTCAAAACCTAAACCCAGTTTTCATCTTCAGCTGCATCAGCAAAGCATTTCGTCTCTACCTAAGATAGAAATGATGTCTACTGTAGTGACTTCATTATTCTAGTCTGAAATGGAGCTGTATGATCAACAATGATATTCTGTCTATCAGTTTCAGCTCAGCTCTTTGGCATCCTTGTAGACACATACTTAACACTTTCTAGTTCATCATCAGTGCCTTCTTATGAATTAGTATCAGCCACTTCTGATCTCCCTGAGTCTCTTACCACTTCCGCACTTTTAACAGAAAAATTTTCATTGTGTCGTTGTTCAATGACGTCATTTCTTTGAACATATTTTGACAAATTTTGTTGACACACTTTTGATTTTCTCTAGCAGCTTCTTGGTATCCTGAAAACTGTCAGCTAATACCACTTGTTAGAATAAAATAGATAATCAGGAAAACCTGTGTGTTGCTGCTTTTCCACCAATAATTCTTCATGAGCATAAACATTCATCCTTCATATCATATTGAGATCATGAATCTGATTAGGATATAGAATTCTCCCGCTGTGTTATGCAACTCTTCCAGTTGTTAGGCCCAATAGTTTATAACCATAACTATTCTTTTCCTCCTGTATCATTTTTTCTCATATTCCACTCAGAGTTGATCCATTAACAAAATCTCTAAGCCTACTGAGTTGAAACTCAGTGTAGGAAAGAAGAGATAAAGTTAATAACACAATCACTTCCTATTGTGCTATGTTGCTCCCTTTCTTCTTCAACTGTTGTACCTGATTTGAGACAATCAAAACACTGAAGCATATCACATCTCTACGTTGCATCTTTAGATGCCACTTCCCCTTGGATCGTATCTCCCTAAAACCTGAAACACATGAATCATCAGTTAATAGCATTTATATACATAGGGAGAGGGGCTCTTCTGGAATCCTCAAGATGAGGATTGTGGTTGATCCTGATGGGTCAACCCTTTGATTATTTCTTGTAGAGCATCACACTCTTTCCTTGCTTCTTCTAGCTGCATAGCCAACTTCAACTGTTCTGGCCATATGACTAGGCATTCTTTACTCCAATTCTGAGCCTTTTTCTGATTTTAGATTCTGCTGGCTTGGCATTTTTCACAATTTTGGGATTAAACCCACTAGTACACATTTCCTTCTTTGATGTTCTAGAAAAATTCCATTTCCCTTGATTCCTTCCCTGACCAGTAATATCTTTTCTTTCTATCTTCCCTTGCTTCTTCCACCATTGAAAGGATCTTTAATCTTCCTCCACTTTTCGCTGTGGAACACGATATGCGAATTTTTCAATACATTCTTTGTTCATCTTTATTTTATCATATGTCTGAGTCACCACACTCTTTTTCACTCGTGGTGAGTCCTCCATTGATCATTTATTCTTCTTTATCATAGTTGGAGTAGATCTCCCCTTAATCATCCAGTTTTGTTCACATTCTCTCCTTGAGAGCTGTTGGGAGTATGACCGAGGAGGTGACTGATACACCTTTCGTTCAGCTCCATGTGATTCCCATGAGGCTCTAAGCCTATTCTTCTCCTTACCATGTTGTCTCCTAGTATAGAATTTCTCATTATGCATCACTGGAGTCGAGAATCCCTTTTTGAGTTCCCTTTCCCTTCTTGTGTTCTTCTTGCTGCAATTTCTTGCCAAATTCCTATAATCTGAACATATAAAACATTTTCCATCAAAGAAATACCTCATTTAATCAATTCTTTGTCGAGATGTTGATGTATATTGAGTTCTTCCTCTGACATTGAGCTCTTGAGCTTCCTGACACATACTCATGGTGTGTCCCATTCTTCCAAAGTAATAGCATCTAACAAATGCTTTCCTCTGAGAGACTCTTCTTTCTGATTTCTCATGATGCTTCATCTTATTCTCATATTTTGTAAATTTTCTATTTTCACAATAAGAAATGTATTCCTGAGCCTCTGAACAAAAACTTGATGCGTGACCATGAATCCCGCAGAAATAGAACATGTCATCACTTCTTCTTGAAAATGTCCTCTTAGGCCTATCTCCAGCACCTACAGTATTTTCCTTACTTCTGGATATTTTCACTACATTTTTCTTACCACGCATAGTAGTGGGATCATCATATCTAATTCCAGATTTTCCCAAAATGGATGGACTTTGGGATGATACAATCCTTTCATGCTTCTCCTATGATGTAGCATATTTGGATTTCATTTTATCATCACTTGCCGAAGGATAATCAAATAATAAGTGCAGTGCATCCTTCAACTTGGGATTATCTTCAGATTTAGATTTCTCCATTTCTTTCTTGACTAATTCTATTTATTCCTCCATTTGCTGAATCTTTTTATCTCTTGACACAAGTTGAGCATTAAGTTATTTTCTGAGATTCTTATGGCTACTCAACTCATCTTCAAGTTCCCGTGTGAGATTTTCCACAATGTCACTTTTATCATTCACCTTCAATTTTTCTTGAGCAACATATTCAGAGACAGATTCATTCTCTTGTTATAGCCTTTGATTCTTCTGAACTTCTTCTGACAACTGTATTGCTAGATCATCATTTCTAGCTTTCAGATTCCTAACGTCATATAACTTTTGATTCTCTTCATAATCACCAGCCTTCTGTTTTCCTTTAATTTTAGCCATCTTTTGTAGTTCTTCACCTTGAGAATCATTCTTCTCCTTTAGGTCAGTAGCTACATCAATAAGCCTTTGATTCAAACTTCTTAGCTTGTTGATCTCAGTTTCGAGTTCTTGGATCCGAATATCTTTAGATTTAATTTCATCAGTGTTTTTAACGTCACTTGAAATATCAGGTTCTTCGATACGCTTGACTTCATCTTTCACTTTTCTATTTAAGCCATCGATCACCCTTTTCTATTCTTCAATCTTAAGCTTATACTCACTAACCGATTCTGAGTTCTCTCGTGTTGATAACTTGAGTTTCTCAATTTCTTCAATCAACTTAGACTTCTCTTCTTCCTGCTGCTGCATATAGATTTTGGCATCATGAACAACTTTTTTAGATTTCTTTGTTTTTTCTCTCCAAACATCTATATCCTCAAGAGCATCCTCTAACTCATCTCGCATATCTATTCTTCCTTCAATTTATTCTTCTGTTTCAGCATCACCCTAATGCTCATGTACTTCACTCATTCTAACATCATTATTGAGTGAATCGATCTTTTCCCTATTAGATTCATCCAGACCTTCCTTCAGTAAGCTGTTTGATTCTTTTAGTTGAATCACACTTTTTCCAAAAACACTTCCACACTGAGGGAAATTACCTGACTTCTGATTCTTATTTGATGCTTTTCTTTTTCCCATGGAGGATTGAGATAAGAGAAAATAGTATCTTTAAACACACAGATCGACTACACCAAGTCAGAGAAAACAAATCTGATAAAAACAACCTCCCTCTAATACCAATTATTAGGACCAATATGGGCCTATATAACCTGAGAGGGGGGGGGGGGGTGAATCAGGGTATCGATATTCTTTTTCAAAGTTCTTCCTACCCCACTGGATCTTGACCTCTTTATTACAAGGGTCACTTTGTTTGCTCTTGTGTGTAAACTATGATCACTTCTTTACTTCATTATCTAATGATGATGCTTTGAATGCAATGCAGGGAAGCAAACAGGCAGACATAGAGATTTTTACTTGGTTCACCCTCATTGGGCTACGTCCAAGGAGCATACGCCGACAAGTTGCCAGTCATACCAAATTCCACTATTCTTCACTAGATATGGATACAAAGTTCAGGCTAGATCACTTCTATGCCTAGGATCACCGCCTTTACAAAGTTTAGGGTCAGCTCACTACTTTCCCAAGGGTCACTCCCTATTTCTCTCTCTCTGGATCACTGCCGGTGGAGAGGATCACCTACTTCCTCTTCCTTTTCTCACTGATCCGGAAGGGATCCACTCACAATTTATAGACATGTAGGTCTCTTCATTTCCATGAAGGAATGCATCTTCCTCTGTGTGTAGATGCTCTGTTGAAACCCAGATTTCACCCGTAGATGAATTTCTCTTTGCACCGAAGGTATCAGACAAACTTCTAGCTTCCACGCAGCCCAAAAATCACTGCCGGAACCAAACCTTACTTGGCGCACAAGTTAATCTCAGCGCGCAGGTATCGGCACACAAGTCACACCTGGCGCACAAGTCCTACTTAGACACTTACGCAACACAAGCTTACCCAACTCTAAACTTGTACGACTCTCTTCCTTTTACTCCCAAACCAATATTGGCGCGCAACTGCCAACCGGCATGAAACTTCTCACACTGGCACGCAACTTCAACCACCGGCACACAACTTCACTTACGCGACCCACACACCACTTGCGCGACCACCATACCTGCGCGACGGGAGCTCTGATTTCTCAAAGTGTTGAACTCCGGTGAAGAATGAAGAGGGGTGGTCCAGTATTTATAGGCAAATTGACCACCCTGCGCGATGGCGTGCAAGTCACCTATGCGACCCAGTCTCGGTCCAAAAGTCTCCTGTCTTCTTAGACATTTGCGCGACCAACTCCCAAACTTGCGCGAACTTTTTTACTTAGCCATATTTTTATCTTCTGATCTTGAAAAACATATGGCGTGCAATTTTCCTATACTCCAAGTCCTCGGCGTGTAAGTCCCTTCTCCAAAAACACTTTCCTTCATTTGTTGATTTTCAGGCCCAAAAATTTGGCAAACACTGGAAAACGGCGCCACCTTGTATCTTTTATTTTGTACCGCCTCCAGATCATCCATTCCTTTTATCGACATTCTTGAATGAAACATGGATTGTTGAACTCAGCTCTTGAACTCGACATTCCACCATGAAATCCTCTTTGTCAACAAATTTGTATGTCATTGTTTTGCTTTGTCAACAATCACCACTCAGATGCCCACTTTGTCAACAAACACAATCACCTAAAAAATGCTTCAATGATACCTTGAGGTATTTTTACCCAACAATTTTTTATATATATATTTCAATGATTTATTTCAAACCAATTTATCAATATGATCTTATTGCATCATTTTTTGATTTATAGTGTGTTTTTAGCAAAATTTTGAATATTTCTTAATTCTGGAAATTTCACAGCATTTAATCATAATGGTATTTCGATAATAATGTTTAAATTATTAATCCAATTTGAGTGGTTTATTTTTTTTTGGATTCCTTGATTATTTTATTTAAATTTTTCATTGAAACCAAAAGCTTATTCAAACACCTAAAGGCTCAAAAAATCCATGAAGTTGGAAAACATTCTAGTCGGACATCCTGGACCCCACCACCATAACAGAATCATAACTCGAGCTACATGCCTCTATTTGAGTTTATTTTACCTTTAATTTAACAAGGATATATATATTAATTTATCCAATTAATTTCATTCAGTTATTAAACCATTAATGTTGCAAGTTAACATTTTACATTGAAGGAAGATTCATAGAATTATCTGTCAAAAACAGTCACAGTAAATAATAATTCCAAAAATCCATATAATATCATCAAATTAATGTCAAATTTGGAGGTAACATAGGAAATTCATTTTCAAACAACCAATAAGAACTTACCTTAGGATCATTTGAAAATATTGTGTACAAAACTGGATCCAACCTTTGGGGGACAACTTCTAGAGGGGAAGCTTCTACACCGATTTATTTTTGGCTTCTTTTTTTCTTTTTATTATTTTAATTTTAGTTTTATTTTAAATTTAATATTAATTTTATTTATTTTTAAAAAATATAATTCACTTTGGTTTTATTTAGTGTCTTCTTATACACACCCCCTTCTTTTCTTTTTTGTTTATTTTCTTCCCTCTTTCTCATTCATCCCTATTCTTCTCCACAATGATCATTAATACTCATGATCATGAGTAACTAACCTGAGGATATTCTCATGGGATCAATCTAGTTTTTGATTTATGTTTTTTATTTTATTAGAGTTATTTCTTGGGGGATCTTAGTGGGTAAGGTTCTTTTGTGTCTCCACTTTCCACCAAAGGCTTGAATTTCCCTTTTGCAATATTTTTTCTCGATCGAAGAGGTTGATGTGTGGTCTCTTAATGATTATTTAGTGCACTATATATTCAAAACCATTGATATAATATTATATTAAAAAATATTACGGAGCTTGATTATTATGTAAAATTCATAACTAATAATGAAATGATGAAGGTTCACTCTGGGTAATCTCATGGGAGGAACTAATTTCTGTCTAACATCATCCCATATAAATTAATTTTGTCCAAATTTCATTATATATATATATATATATTAATATTTCATGAATATTTCAAACCAACATCTTCTTATTATGTAGTTTCATATTAGTTAAAATATAAATAGTAACAAAAAAAATTGTTGTCTTGTGAGAACCCTCATTAAGGAAACCTCTAGGTGTGCACTATATTTCATTCTTAGGTAAATAAAATATTGACCTGGGATTTGTGAAAAATTATCACACATTAGGGTGCATTACAAGAACCAACTCTGGATGGTATATTCATAGGATCTGTGGTTAGGGCAGAATGAGTTGGTGAGTCATGAGACAGAGTTGGTGGGGCATGATTTTGAGGATTTAGGGAACTATCATCATCCATGACATACTCAAGATCCCATGCATAGTTCCTCCTATAATTATGAAAAAGACTAATCCTATAGAGAATTAGAAGATCAATACACTCTAATATCACATGAGAGAAAATGGGTTGAGAGGCATACAAAATGTTAAGATGACAATCATTACGAGTAGCGAAGATTCCCCAATCAATGTACCATGATCCCTCCTCACTTGGACCTCATGGTAATGTGTAAAATACTAGGACATGTTTATAGTTGGTCCAACCATGGGAGAGTATAAAATGATCACCTCTATCTGAGCGACGGACCTATGATCAACTCTTCTATCCATCTAAGAATGGTTGAGATCCCAATGAATTATCCTCAAGGTGGAACCCCTTTGATAGATTATCATTGTCATGATTGTTTCATGAATGATCTAGGGTTGTGGGAAATTAACACCCAGCTCTATAGAGTGTAATCCTTCTTCAGATCAATTTCAAATATATAATTAACTGGTGAAACAATGAAATTAGAGGTATAAATACATATCCCAACACTGAAGTCTCCCAAAAAAATCTCCCAAGGCCTACCACTAAGAATAAAGATGATGTGTGAAACATCAACCACAAACATGGTAGGGAACTCAAGGAATATATCCTAATACATATCTTCACATACATCCATAATTCACGGAATGTGAATCCATAAAATGAGCTTCAATACCTCCTTGTGCGTGAAGTTCTTCTTATGAATGGCTACATAGAGGTTCTTATTGGTCCTCATGGGCTTGGCCTAAATATGGACCAAGAGAACATAATTCATAGGTTAAGGAATATTTATATAGCTATGGAAGTGTGTGTGGTGGGTATTTTCCTAGTAATATATTGAAGAATAGTGGGAGTGGATAGACAATGTGGGAGTGGTGGTACAAGATGCAGATGCTGATGGGAATGGATCTACAGGTGGAAAGGGTTGTTCATGCACTGGATACTTTGGTAGAGGAGGATCATCAAATTGGGCCACACAATTACAGGATGAAACATTGGCCATTTTTATCTGGTCCATGGAAGAAAGTGGAAAAATAGCGTGGGTTCACAATGGTGTTTGTTCCCATGTCCATAGGAGGAGGAAGAGCAGGGGGTGGGGGGTGTTTAGAGGTCGAGATAAGAGAAAGTGTTGGTGGAGCTGATTGGTGAGGGGTGAGGTGAATAAAACATGGGTGTCTTCCATGATCCATTGGATAATGACTTATAAATACATCATAATAATTTCAGGCCATGTAATATTTACATGACATGTGAAATGTGGTAAAATGATTTTCCTTGGTCCCAAATAGTTTACATCATGTAATATTTACTCGATGTGAATAATTAAATTTGAATAACTTATTATCCAGGAGCCTTTGACCTATGGACTGCATTACCAAACCACCATAAACATAAGAAATATTATAGTAACCTACAAAAACTAAATTGGGTTTCCTCTAACTAAGTGATTTATTTAATTTTGAGATATAAGAAGGCTTCAAGTGCGATTAATTTTAATGAGTGATTTTTCCCATAGTGAAATGGTTCTTGATATATTTTTCATCGATGAAAATTTAACATAATGTGGGTTCCTTTACCTTTTTGAATTTCAATTTTTCTATAAGGAAAAAACATAAAAACTTCAAGAGGACCCAAAAATTGGTATTAGTTTTTGATGAGAATAGTTTCAAGTTGGAATTAAAAACATCATGTTATCCCCTGATATAATGTTATTTTGTGATATACATCAATCATTCAATTTTTTTTATAAATTTGGGAATTTTCATAAACATCCCTTTAGATCTCTCCCATCCCTTTCATATGTAGAAATCTTTTTTCCCTTATTTTTTAGCATCAATGTTTATATTTTTTATTTCCGATTAAGAGTGATACTCTAATTCTACTACTTGGGGATATGGATTCACATAAACAAGTCAAAAAGGAGTAGTACCTATGGGTGTTTTATACTATATGAGATATTCCCACTGTAAGTCATTAAATTTTAGTCTCAATACCTTGATACTTTTATTAACCATATTTTCCATGATTTTTTAACTTCCCAATTAGATAATCCAACTTTTCTTCTTTTTCGTGGGTGATAGGGAGTTCCAAAGTTATATCAAATTCCATATTTTTCAATAATTCCTTTAATGGTAATTTTTAAAGGGTGGTCCCTAATCAAATATATATAATTTGGGAAATACAAAACTAGATAAAAAAATTTCCTGTAAAAAATTCATGACCACATTGGCTTTGTCATGACTTGTTGATTTGGATTCTATAGATTTCAATACATAGTCTACATCGACCAGGAAGTATTACCTCTAATGAGAATTAGGTAATGGTCGCACAAAAAAAACATCCCAAAAAATAAATTATTATTAATTCAAGGATATAGTTCTAGGGAATTTCAATATATTTTCCAACAGCGACCCTCCATTAGTTCTAATCACACCTTTTCACAAAACCCCTCTCAACCTAATGGAGTGTGGGAAAAAGTAATCCACTATGTAGGATTTTACCCATTATGCATTCAAGACCATGCTGTATTCCCATTAGTGACGTATGGAACAATTAAAGAATGCTTTGAATTTTATCCTCTATGATGAAGCATTTCATCAATCCATCAGTTCAATGATTGAATAATAGCTACTCATCCCAATAATAATGTGAAGTATAAAAAAATAAATTATTTCAATGTTGATAGGAGAAGTGTGGGAAAGTTATCTCATGGAATGATAATTCTAAATATCAACTAACAACTAACATTTTTTTTATATAAATATTGAATAGTGTTTTATCTAGAAAATAATCCTCAATACTATAATCATTTTCATCTTTGATACATGGAAGTGAGGGGATATAAAAATGGTAATTAATGAAATTTTCATTACCTTTTGTGTATTTGATGGAAATATAAAATTCATACAGTAGTATGATTCACTATATTGGAAACAATTTTTCATCCTTTTTTCTAAATGGTTAATTTAGTGAAACATAATTTGTATACACAACATTGGAAAGAAAAATGCATGATATAATTTTTTTAAAAGTAATGAACACAACCAGTAGGCCCCTAAATATGATTTTTTAATTAATTTTAGCCTTATTTAGATTGTAGATGGAATAATAAATTTGGTAGAATATGTGTCCAACCCACTATCCTAAAAATTCACTCACAAAAAATTCATTGCCATCGCTTGTCATTTCAAAATATTTATCTTAGTCAAGTGATACTATGATAGGATTGGAAAATAGGATATTCTTCTTTGTATTATATTCCTATCAACACTATTCACTAAAATCAAATGAAATTTCCTTAGACAAAATGTACATTAGTAGATGGGATGCTTTTCCAAAATCTTTGATGAAGCTCTACTAAAATCCCATTTGGACAAAGAAGCACCTTAACCTTTCATTATCACTAATTTAGCTAAATGTGTAATCACCTAGATTTTTTGTTGGATTGACTTCTATTCCATGATTTGATATTTTATGTTTGAGGACTATTACTCCTTGGTCCATGATATAAATTTTTTCCCCATATAAATCTAAGAACTTCTTTTCATAGTGTTTAAGAACCAGCTCATGATTTTTTGGGAAAACATCAAAGGATAATCAATACATATAGAAATAATCCATTAAATTTTGTTGGAATTCCTCTCCATATCATAAAAAATATATTCCATAAAATCTTAGAAACTCTCTAGTGTACTACACATTCTAAATAGAATCCTTCAATATAAGACGGTACAGAAAGGTCAAGTGAATGTGGTCATTGAGTAATTATCTAGGTCAATAGAAATTTGATTTTATCCAAATTATCCTTCCATAGAATAATAGAACTCATGTACTGCTAGTATATCCAACAAATGATCCATGAATATAAGTAGAAAATAGACTTTACGGTTATAGTGTTCTGATTTTGGTAGTCAACACATACTCCCCATCCAATAATGGTTTGTGATTAGATTAAATAATATTCATTGTTTTTTATAATAGTTAGGCCACCGTTCATTAGGATGACTTGTAGCAATCTCAACCACTTTCTTTAATAGATGGAAAATATGATACATACATCTAAAAGATTAATAAATTCATTTTTAATGACTTATTTCATTAGAGGATAGGGTCACCTATGGGGTTGAAATTTCAGTTTGGCACCTTATTCCCAAAAACAATTGTCGTTGAAAATCAAGGGGTTGATCCCCTTGTCAAACACACCCTATGAATTCACATTTTTAATCCTTTTTGGGAATTCAATTAGTTTCTCTTCTTGCACTTGATTCATCTCTAGACTTATGATAACTAGAAACAAAATATTAGTTTCTATGAAAAATTATTTTATTGTTCTTTGTAGAGGCTTCAATTCTAACATTGTTAGATTGATGAATGGGGGTATGAATAGAGGGATGTTGTCTCTTGTCAATGGTCCACTCTAATTTACATCCTTATAATCACTACACTCCTCATTTTTTTGGAGATACAGTATCTATTTTATCCTCAAAGGTCATGAAACCATCTTTCTCATATTCCATAATGATAGATTGAAAATATAACGAATCAACACCTTATTAGAGGGTTTCACTAAGTCAAACACTACATTTTCATTGGGAATTATAAAAATCATCCAACCTTGATTCACATCGATCGGTTCCATAATAGTTATGATAAATTTTTTTCCTATAATAATGAGAACATATCCATCTTCCTCAATATCCAAGACATTGAAATCATCATGAAAAATTAATTTACAAACCATGATTAAGATGTCATTGATATTCCCTTGAAGATACATGATTGTTCGGTAATCCAACTTAAGTTCAACTCTTAGTAGTTTAAAATATTTAAGACATATATTTTGGATGATACTCATAGTCATAATATTACTACTTTGACTGATGTTGGAGAAGGAATTTTTTAAAATTTATATTCTGATAGTGTAAGAAATAGAGATGATCTTGGGGTCTCACATCATTAGTGGAAACTTTTACTGACCAACTATGGATAATTATTCATTTAAATAGATTACTCCTATATATTCAATTTTTATTTTATTGTATAGTAATTCCTTTAAGAGTTTCACTTAAATAGTCGTCTATGTTATGGCCCATGAAATGGGGATATTGATGTGTTATTACTTATACATCTCAATTTGGATAGCATTTATCCTCTATATTTCCATTCTAAATTATCTCTATAATGGGAGAAGGTATTTTTTGATGGTATAGAACTATAATTATCTTCTTTATTATGCATCTATTATATGGGATATTTTTTAGTTTTCATAAATTCAATATATATTTCTTATCCAACATTCTGTCTGTGATAATTGCTATCTTGTATGATTATTGTCACATGTGTTTCAAGTTCCCTATCTTATTTTACATGCCTATGTATGGATTCTAAAAAATCATCTATTTTTGACTTATAAAGAGAATAATTTATCCTCCTCTCTCACATATGTCTTAGTAATATAGGGTATCATATCTAGTAATCAGTCTGATAATATTTTAGGGATCTATACCACATGGTCCGTAAGGTTTTAGTGGGATTCCCATGAATTCATCATCTCTGTTTTTCAGGAATACATTCTATGATCCAACTTTTAAATAAATATGGTGATAAGGTTATAAATATTTGATTGTTTAGGTGGGTATTGTTTCAGTTTCCTTATTGGATCATTCTGAAACTATTTTTTGGGTGATAATTATTGGGATCTTGTGTTAAAAGGTAATTGAGGTAATAGTTTTTGAGGAATAGGTGCTGGAATCTAAGTTGGGTACCCAGGTTTTCCTTGTTTTCTCAGTTGTTCTTAACCACTACACTATTGAGAGTAAACCTCATTGTTTTTTTGTGGAAATTGGGATGAAATTTTTAGATATTATGGAAACATGTATTTTTGGGTTGTTGAAATTATTCGTTTTTGTTGATTTTAATTTAAATAATTTAAATATAACATAAATTTTTATTCCATTCTTTCTCAATAGTTTTGATATGGGTGTAGGACTCCACACTTTTTACAAGTTTGAAATTAAAATATAGGGAAATAGGTAGAATCCATAAATATAGAAATTGAAATTTTTATAGCTTCATTGTGATGTCTTCAACTTGAGTTTCATGGTTCATAGTCTCCTCCACTCGGTGAATTCCACATAGGGGTAGTCTACATTCACTCTTCCATTGACATTAATTATGATATATTTCATCAAAAAGTTTTCTACCAACTTATGGAATGTTGAGCATGATTACTCCATTAGGGAAAACATCTACTACTGTATGTGTAGCGGGATGTTGTCTGTGGTAAAATGTATGAAGCTATAACCAAAATAAATCTTCCTAACATGTTCACTTTTGTGTTAGTACCCAAGATTCCCAAGATGATCCTTCATCCACTTGTGTGAAGTTGTGGATATTTTTTATGAGTTTCTATGTTCATATAAGTGGGATAAAGTTTTATAGAAATTTATTGGCTAAATCATCCCAAGTTATAATGGACTTGGGGGGATTTGATTTTGAGCGAATACATGGCTATATCACATGAGGAAAATGGAAAAAATCTATGTATAATTAATTTTGATAGAACATAGTGACTCTTAAAGGTGTAATATTTTTAGGAATCTTAAATTATATTCATTTAGATATTAATTTTTAAGTCCACTAAAATTTCTCTAGTTCTGGAATATGTGAATGAGTCCATGTTTTATTTCAATAGTTTGTGTCTAGATATGAGGGTGAGTGACGATGTTTTCATCCCTACTAAATAATGGGAAGATGTAGTATATTAAACCATTAACAAGATATAGTGGTCGATCCCCTAGCAGTTTATGTGGAACATACTGAATATTTTTAGGATTAGGTACTGTAAGGTTATTGAGATCATCCATAATGGAGTAAAGATTCACAGAAAGGTATATCTCAATTGAAATAATGAAAGAAACATTTCATGAACCTCATAGATCCTAGAAAAAGTCAAAGGGTTCTAGAACATGAACAAGTTGAAAAAAGTGGATACATTTTCTTTTCCATGTGTGGAAATAGTATAAATAATGTGTAAAGAATAAAGAGGGTACAGTTTAATCCCATGTTCTCATGGAAGGTCCTTGTACTAAGAAAATTGTTGGTCCCTGTTAACAATATCAAAATTTGATCATGCCACACATGGTCATTGGTTTTGAGGGTGTATTTCTCAGATTACATATTTATAAATCCCAAAATATAGTTGTTAAAAAGGTGTTCTATAATAGAAATAAAGGGTAAACCCCACAGTGACAGGCTGAAAAAGCTGGTGATAAAGATGTTGGAACCTAATATGTAAATTCCAAAAGTGACTGTCATATGTTAAGATTAATAAAGTTAGGTAGTTTTTTTTGACATTAAAAAAATAGAGAAGGGATTGTGGTTAATTTAACGTCATAGGGAAAATGTATTCCTAAATCTAGATTAGGAGGGTCCTAAAACATTGGCTACAAAGGTGCGCAGAAGTCACCACATGGTTTTGGTCAACCTAATTGAATCTACCTGGGCTGACATGTACTCTTTAGTCTAGAAGTAGTCTAAAAAACTAGGTTCAATAATCTTAGCTTCAACTGTAAAAATCATAATAGGCTATTGGTTATAGTCTTCTAAACTGCAATTAGGTAAGGATCCTCCTATTTAAGTTCCCAGGATTTGGGTTATCCAAAATAAATATTTTAACATTAGTTCCTAATATTATACATAGCGAAATGGTTAAAAAGTTTTGATCTAAGGATTCATTAGGGTTAATATATCCTTACTCTTAACCCCAACCCCTAGAATACAATCCATGCATTATGGAAATGGTATTAGATGAAAAAAATAAGACTACATCATTTTTTTATTATTTATAAAGAAGTTCAAGATTAATAAAATTTACAATTTAAACAATTTAAAAAATAAATTCACTTAGTCCGAAAGTAATGATAGAAGAACTTAAAGAAACTGATGTTGAAATAAGTAATCAAAATTGAATGAAAAATAATAACCTAGTTTAATAAATCCAAAACTCCTTGAAAGGATGTTCATCAATAACTAATGAATAACATATGAAAATAAATCGAGGAAAAAAAGGTAATGAAACTAAAAAAATAGATTCTAAAAACAAATAAGATTGAGCTGACCATCTCAACCCACAACGGGAGCCAAAAACTTTATGAGCATTGTTTTCTCAAAATTTCTAAAGGTTACATATCATGATATTTATTTAAATAAAATATTCCATGAAACTTCCATGATGTTTAATAGAAATTCACATCATGTAATCATATCACAAAAAATATTTGGAAATCTCATATCTCACTGATTTAACATATTTTATCTTTCAGTAGGTGAAAATATTGAATTTTTCACATCATGAATGGATTTAGGTAATGTATTTATTTTTCATTTAGGATTCAAAAGATATACTACTTTCAAGAGTTCAACTTCAGCCTATAGGGGTACTAATATTGATGAATACTCATCGTGAATAGGTTTAATGTCATGTAATGTCTGAAATTCATGAAATTATAGCAACACCTTCATCAAGAATTGAATTCCTATTTCCAATTAAAACCAACCAAATTCCAAGGAATTATCTAATAAATCATTATAAATCCCATGTAATTGTTTCCAAAATATATATATAAATTCATCTTATTAACAAGTACACGTGATGCATTACTATTAATACAAAACCAATAAACAATATAATTGACATGGTGTAAGAACATAGAGAATGTTTTAATAGGATTTTGAAATTGTTGAATATATAAGGATCGATATTACCATTTTGATTTATAACCATTGGTCATTAAACATTGGGTATTATGAGCATTGGTAGTATATAAATTAATAATTTACCCCTAGGATTATTCTATTATTTCTGACACTTTATCCGGGGTGCATGCATCCGTCTATCAGAGACGCGTAACTATTTCCCCACATTCCCACTTTCCAAAGGTGGGCGGCATCCATCACTTATTCAGGGAGGTTTTCTCCTTGATCGAAACGGTATGATGGAATTTCAGTTCTTTCTTCCATGGATTCCTTCTTGGAACTCGTCACCTAGTCCATGTCTACCTTATAGACAAATACGTTGTTCGTGAAACTCTTCCCGGTGCCATGTCTTCATGGACACCAGTTAATTACACTACTTATTTTGGGACATTCCAAGGGGTTAGGTCAAGGAAGTAATATTCAGTCAGGGGATTAGTCATGTTGTACATCATTGGCGTGTCTGGATGCTGGAACACTAGCATGTCTGGGTTTCTTCCCCTTATTATAGGGCTTCTCGGGGGCACGGAAGCCCAAGGCATCCCACGTCGAATGTAAGGAATTATATGCCATAGGCATGTATATGAGGTTTTCTTCAGTTTCCCATGTTTAACATAGGGTATGTTGTAGGTTTAATGTCTAGTGGAGACAGATCAGACTGATTGGAACACTAACTAGAGTGGATCAGATGGGTGAAACCCCTGTAGGGAACACTGATGTCAGGGCTAATACGTGGTTAGTTACCCGATTATTACTGGGGTAAGTAAAGAGGTGAATTTTCATGATCTCACCGGGATGTGGCGTCTCGGGTAAGAATTGAGATGGATAATGGATGGTCAAGTGAAGTGAATGGAGAATGAGATGGAGTCAACTCATGGGTGATGGTGATGTTGGGCTTGAGCCTCAAAGACACTTCCTACGTATCCCCATGGTAGGGAATCAAAGTCCGCGTAGTTCGGTGGGGTGATGGGACACCTACAGAGGTGACCCGTGAGAATGGACTCATGGATGGGATCTGGAGGAAATAAAAAATCCAGGTTAAGTTAGGACCTTCCCGAAACACATAGGGCCGATCGGGTAGATCAGGATGGGACATAAGAAATGGTCTTGAACCTTAGGGAGGCTTCCTATGTATCCCCGTGGAAGGGAATCAAAGTCCACATAATTCATCTGATGATGGATTACCGTTGATTGGGGATTTCAACAGATTACCATCGATTGGGTACATTAATAGCTTATCGCTGAATAGGGTGGACAATAGATTACCATTGTATGAGGGCACAATGACTTGTAGTTGGATGGAGGCACAATAGCTTATCATTGGATGGGGTCACAATGGCTTACTGCTGGATGGGGACACAATGGCTTGCCGCTGGATGGGGTTGAACCTTGTGGAAGCTTTCTACGTACCCTATCTAGGAGACAAGGATCAAATCCCACATAGTTTGGGATGGTGGATGAAGTTTAACATTGTGCAGGATGAAAATGGGGCAAGCAGTTTAACGTCATGTGGGATGAAGGTGGTCCGAAGTGAAGGGGGTTGGAACCAATGGTTGTTGGGATTGAACCTCAGTGAGGCTTCCTATGTACCTTTCCTTGGTAAGGATCAAAGACCACATACTTCAGAATAGGTGTGGGTGAACTGATGTGAAGATGGTCGGGACCAATGGGTGTTGGGATTGAACCTCAGAGAGGCTTCCTACGTACCTTTCCTTGGAAAGGATCAAAGTCCACATAGTTCAGGACTATGAGAACTAATGTGAAGAGGGGGTAAGAACCAATGGTTGGTGGGATTGAACCTTAGGGAGGCTTCCTATGTACCTTTCCTTGGCAAGGATCAAAGTCCACGTAGTTCGGGAGAGAAAGGGGTTGGTGAGCCGACATGAAAGTAGTCAGGACCAATGGATGGTGGGATTAAACCTCAGGGAGGCTTTCTATGTATCTCCATGGCAGGGAATCAATGTCCACATAGTTTATAATGGTGTTTGGGGATTACACTCTAGGCTGCCCAGAGAGGATGTCATGGTTGATGCTTACTCTAAGACAACATGAGTCATGCTCGGTGTGATAAATAAGAGGCAGCAAAGGCCTAACGACCACGTTGTGGAATTTGCATCCATGGGAAGTGGAGTGGGGCTTACACGTGGTTAGTAGCCCAAAATGGAAATAGGGTATTATGCGTGGTTAGCATCCCAAAGAGGAAACATGGGCTTATGCGTGGTTACCAGCCCAAAGAGGAAACATAGGCTTATACGTGGTCCACAACCCAAAGAGGAAACAGGGGCTTACGTATGGTTCATAGACTAGGGAGATGGAGACTAGAACTTACTCTTGGATGGAGGCCCGTTGGTGAAAAAACTCAAAGGGAGAGGGATTTGGCACTAGAGAAAGTAGAGCTCCGTTTCCCACCCCCCACTTCTTGTCTTCGGCCAAGAAGAAGATAGGAGGATCAGGGGAGCGACCTCCTGCAAGAAAGGCTAGGGGCTTGCACCAAGGTAGTTTCCCTTTCCCCATGGATAAATTCCTCTCCAATAAATAGGATCTCATTACATGTGAGGAATTATTTCACTCCCATGGAGACTAGTGGGAATGGAGAATGTCCAAGGTGGGGAACCCCACGTATGACACATGGTGCAAGGTCACATTTTAACTTCATGTGTTGAGGATGATGTCACTTGGAAGTTTAAAATACTGCAGCTCAGATGAGGTGGGTTCTCTCTGCACCCCTAGGACTTACATAACTAATACCCGCCCACCTTTGAGGAAGGGAAGGCATCACCGATGCCATGGTGAGGGGGTGTTATGGAGTGATCCATTGAGGGGTCCATGTTAGCATGAATATGCTAAAAAGAAATAGCTGTTAGCGTTCCTATGTGAAGAAGCATGAGGCGAAGCAACACAACGGGAAGCACCACCCTGAGGACTTTGAAATCACTGCATGAAAACCTAGAGTTTTGCACAAGAAAAGGAGTTGCGGAGCAAATGGGTTCATAGGTAGAAGCCTTGTGAAGCTCTGGTGTTCCACGTAGTGGAGGGGCTTCGCGAAGGGGTGTTCTTCACGAAGTGAAGTGGACTAGCCTAGTCATAGGGCATAAGTACATATAGAAGGTGCTTTATGAAGTGGAAAGGCATTCACGGAGTAGTGCTTCATGAAGCAAGGGTGCCTTGCGAAGCATATCATTGTGAAGAAATGTCCTTCATGAAGCATAGTGAACCTACCTTAGCATGTGGGTCACATGCGCATGGAGGGTACTTTGTGAAGAATAAGTTCTCTATGAAGACCCAAGTCCCTTTGGGGATCTCCTTCCTTCATGGAGGCCCCTGGGCTTCGTGAAGGGAATCCCTCTTTGAAGAGGGGATGAATTCATGCAAAGGGGGAGGCACATCATGATGAAAAAGTACCTTGAAAAGCTCATGGTTCGCAGATCAGAAATTACTTTGCGATTCGGGAGCTAAGAAGGTGAAAGATCTAAGGATTTATCCCTTGGGATCGAGGGGATCCTGGTATTTATAGGCCAAGGGGTTTCATGAAGCAGATCTTAGTCTGTGTGAAGACACGTGGAATTTTGTTGGAACCGCGCGGCAGCTTCATGAATGTCAAATCGGTTCGCGGAGCATCCCGCCTCCTTGCTCCTCGGAAGGTTCGTAAAAGTTAATGTGGTTCACGGAGAATCCCACCTCCTTGCTCCATGGAGAGTTCACAAACATCAAAGGGGTTCGTAGAGCATCCCACCTCCTTGATCTGTGGTGGATTCATGAATGTCAAATGGGTTCATGGAGAATCCCACCTTCTTGCTCTGCGGCGGGTTTGCAAATGTCAAATTGATTCATAGAGCATCTTGCCTCCTTTCTCTGCAACAGGTTCGCAAATGTCAAATGGGTTCGTAGAGCATCCCGCCTCCTTGATCTGCGGTGGGTTCACGAACATCAAATGGGTTCTCAAAGCATCCCACATCCTTCCTCCGTGATGACTTTGCAAAGGGGGAGCTTTGCACCTACTGTGAGGCTACGAGGGATCCATGACCAGGATCTACGAGGCATCTCCTAATTCTTTCCATTTGTCCTTACTCTTCCCAAATTTTGGCACCAACAAATGCACCCCCTCAGACTGGGAGATGAGAAGAAAGTTAGGGTCAAAGTCTGAGGGTAAATCACCCAAATCCCTCGGTCAATCGTGAAACTATCTTGTGAAGGAGGTTCACGAAGTGGAGCGACGACGTGTGGGCTGAGCGTGCTATGAAGCTCATCACGATTGGATGTTCCACCAAGTGCCAGGGGTCCTAGCCTATAAATAGGGGAGTTGAGCTCTCTTTTTTCCTTTCTCTTCTCTACGTTTTTGGGCTTTAGAACTCTCGATCCACAAAGCTCTGCGTACTTCGTTATTTCTCTCTACGAATTGGGCCTTCTACTTCTTGGTGCATAGTGAGTCTTTGACTTTGTGTTAGTGCACTCTACAACTTGCGTCTGAAGGCTGGGGTAGGGCTCTGCATACTACCTTTGCGAATGAGCTCAGTGAAATAGCTTCGAGGTCCAAAACAAAAAGACATACAAATATTAAAAACTAAATGGCTCACCAAGAGGATTCAAGGGGGGTCATTGCGGATGCTGACCATAGGGAGAAGATGGAGAATAACTTAGGTTTATGAGAGTCCATTCCAAGCCATTCTGACCAAAATTTGCTGGTGGTGCTATTGTTGGAAAGAAAAAATAACTATCCATTGTGCAAGAGGTTGCCTCTATATGGATTTAAACTAAGGTATAACATATTCATCCCTGAATTGAGTAGGGACGGATCAAATTACTGGTTTAGGAGCATGATGTGTCAACACCAGTGGTTCAGGGCGGCTGATGGCCATGCTTGGGAGGACTTCGCACCCGTCAAAGCTGATTGTCTGTACAACCATTTAAACGATTTTGACAGGAATGAACTACAACTAGAGACATCTCACCCACTATACTAGAATATCTTGAAGGTAGCCCTGAGGAACTCAGGGAAGGGGTGGTATGATGAGTGGGATCTGTGCTAGGGTGGAAACTTCACAGATGACTGGGCTTGGGCCTACTTGGTAGGTGCTTCGTGTGAAGAATTTGGGGCATATCTGAGGAGAGTGGGTCTTTATAAGGTGGATTGGGCCTCCCAATTCCACATTTATCAATCGAAGCAGTTGATGTTGGAGTTTCCGAGCAGATGGTCGTCGAGGACCAATACCTTCCATTAGCACCATTGAGAGGTCGACATCAGTCTATGGGATCTGCATCAAATCTCGGGGGTCCCAATATTGGGGGAAATGTATGATGAGTTCCTCCCTGTTATGAGTGCATGGGAAGACCCAGAGAATATTCCACCACTGGTGATAACGTTAATGAACCTGGTGCTAGGAGAAGACAAGGAAGTAGTGAGGGACATCCATTTCAGATGACGGTTCAAGCAGTTCCTGAACTTCCCGAAAGATAGGCAGTTTTCGGTGAGGCCTTGAACATTTCTGAAGGGGGCTCAATGAGGAAAGGAGCACTCATACTGGCAGCTCTTGGAGGATAGATAGTGGAAGACATGGAGATTTAGCATCAGTACTGAGAAAAAACTGGTAGTTAGTTTGGCTTCCTTTATTATGGCGTTCATCTGCAGCTAGATCCTACTGGTGAGGGACACAAACATGGGTGTGTGACCGAGAACGTTTGTCATGGAGTCCATTCTAGTGATTGGAGGGTAGATCAACCTTGGGATCTTGATTCTCACTAAGATGTACAAGATGTTGTGGCATATCAGTGAGGGGAAGAAGCCACGGAGAATATGCGGGCCATTCCACCTCCTGTATGGGTGGATAGCGGCACACATAAGGGGGGTCTATGAATATCCAAACCCCATCTCCCCTTTGGGATCGAACTTCCACCCATCTATTCTGAATGCTGTAGGGAGATTTCTGGCCAAGCTGACCATGAAATCGGTACTGAACCGGGTCTGGATGGTAGAGGAGTTCAACTTTCACCCATTCCTATTGCCAATGGGTGTATTCGATGATATTGTCCTGGGAACGGAAGAGAATCATTCCTACCTCATGGCCTATCAAGGTGGAGTCTTGGTGGCATGATTGAACCATGAGCCCCTCTGTGAGCCATACACCTCGCACTGATTTTCAAGGAAATTTCGGTGCATGAAGTGACTAACCCCGTAGGTCTATTTGGGGGTGTACTAAGATAATAACCTGTGCATGATGAGAAAAATGTGGCTCATGTTCACCCGGGAAGATGGGAAGATACCGAATGAGCTTCCTCTTCCCACAACTATATTTGGGTTGGTGAAGGAGTACACCAAAATTTGGAAGGCGGCCTACCAGGGAGAGATGCTGAAACAACCAACCATTCAGGCTGATGATAGTGTACCTCTCCAACCTCGAGGCTAGGGTCAGAAGCTGATAATAAAATCCCATCATGGTGGGGCTTCCGTGGTGGTGAGGCCCATACCGGTTGAGGAGGAGGCATCGATAGTGGATCCAGCTATGGCAACAGACCTGGTGGTCCCCGAAGAGAAAAAATATCCGAAGGGGAGGCCACCAAGAGGATTCCACAAGATATCCACTCAGGCTCTGGGGAAGCGGTTACGCCATATAGACATGCCGAAGAATGATATATTCCTGTAGGCATGAGAAATTTGGGATATCAACAGTCAATTACTCAGCCCATCTGAGATGTGTCAACACTTGAACCGCCTCGAGATGGATTTTCTAGGAATCGGACCCATCAGGGCCGGCTTTGTAGTATCCCAGGTAGAGGTCGAGAAATACTTGACTGAGTTGGAGGACTTCCTGCACTCCTGGGGTTCCCCACATCTAATGACAGACCGTGTGAAGGTGTTTTTGGATCCAACTACCCCTCCGCAGTTGTTGGCTGCAGAATTGAGGGAGCGCTTCCCTTTTCCGGAAGAATCAGATGAGTCCTCCTAGGGGGAGGAGTCCGGTAGAGGGAGCCCTCTAGAGGAGGACAAATTCGGTGATCAAGGCTCAGATCTTGAAGAATTTGCAGAGGCTCTGGAGGTAACATCCCAAGCCACTTCCTTAGGGTCTACTTCCAGGTCATTTTGAACTCTATACAAATATTTGAACTATGCAGGAGGACCTCATACACAGAACCTGTTCCCGCCCTACAAAATATGTAGATGTAGGGCCTTCGGTGTTCACGCCCATTTCTATGGAGATTAGTGCATCTAGTGGGTCCAAGACACCTGATGTGGATCCTACAGAGTTTTTAGACCTTTCGACGAAATGCGTAGGGATACACCTTGGGGTCCTGATGGCAACAACCCAGGAACGAGACCAAGCATTCGATCTCTATAAGTCTCCTCTAAAAAATTCATGACTTCCACCCATCGATCATGTTAACTGACATCTATACACTTCTTGGTATGCATAGTTCTTCAAATGGTGTGGGTTTCCTTGGAGAGGTTGGTTGGTACTTCTGGTGGTGCTTTTCTCAGGGGAATACCAGTGGTCGTGGAGGAAGATATCCATACTGACCAAGAATTGGTGCTCCCGATCACTGGTGGGACCGTTAGCAGAACTGTGCCTAAAATTATTGAAGTGGGATCTGACAATGAAGATCGATCGGACAACACGAGTCATGCCATACCCGATCAGACAGCAGATACAGACCCTGCTGACGAGTTCTTGGGGGCGTTCCCTGCGTATGAGCCTGCCAACCCCGTGGACTGGGACAGAACGACCTATAATGAAGAGGATAGAAAGATAGTATGTTTCCAGTCATGGAAGATGATCAAGAGATTCATCGATGACACCCCTCAAGAACAATGGATAGACCAGATGGAGAGACTTCATTCGCGACTGCGTGAAATGTGTGTTGGGGGGTGAACGCCCAATGTACCCACATGATCGTCTGAGATCTCATAGAGGATAAGATTTAGGAGTATGACTATGGCCTTGGTTTTGGTTGGTAGTGGAGAAAATCAGTGAACATCAAGAAGCTCCAGGAGGTTGAAAATGAGATTTAGTGGCTACACATCTAGGCAGATGAACATTATTCTTCCCTCAATGTGAAATCAGAAATTATATCATAGCTGAAGGCCCAACAGGCAGAGGCCGAAGAGTTCTTGAGGCAAGACTCTGAGGAGATGACCATTATCCAAACCAATGAGGAGAGGGCCCAGATCGCAGCTGAAGAACTGTGCCCCCTCGCTGCTGAAGAAGAGAGGGAACTGAACAGGAGATAGCGAGTCCTGGATGCCACAAGCCAGAGGGTGGCGGAGCTGCAATGCTCTTTTCACGGGGTCAACCCATCTATTGGAGGGGTCGATCCTCGGGTACTGTGATGCATGTAACTTTTGAACACACTTTCGTGATTTAAATATTTATTCTAGATGCATGCATGAGTTCTGCTATTTGTTTTTGGTCTATTGCATTTTCGTTATATTCATGGAACACCCAATGATTAGTCCCTAAGCTCACGTGGTTCAGGCCCGATGCGAGAAATAGGGGGTGATCAACTTATCATTCCACCTAAATATAAGAGTGAAAACCAAGCTTTGGGAATCCAGGGATTGAACAACCAATCCAGATTTATGAGAAGAAAAGGAGTGGCCTGACTAGAGGATGAAGCTCTCAGAATAGTCGAATCATCGCTTTCCCAGTGTGCTCTAGTGCACGAGTGGGTTAACACCAAGGGAGTTGGGATCAATCTGAACAGAGGGGAATGGAATGTGTGAATCATGATACCCAAGATTCGGAACACTATGGGGGTGGAGTGACAATGAAGGATAACTTTTGATCGTATTTGAAACATAGTATCCTTATTGTGTTAGCCTGAAATGGGGATAAAAAATGAGGGCCGACTGCTAACCATGATCGAAACACAGGGCCTGAATCAAAATGTCATCCATTTGTCCTCCAAAATATCAGCCTCGAATAGTAGGTGAGCCATAGTCCGAGCATCCATACTGTTAGGGGTTTGTTTGTGACTTGAAAGAGGATGAGGGTCCGAATAAAGGGTATGAAAAGAGTGGAGTGTGGAGTGATGGGTTGTTCGAATGGAGTCCAACACTCTTAAAATTACGGCACCGTGGTGAAGACACATTAGGTGGGTGCATCAATCTGATCAGGGACCATACCTACTTCTGAATAGGACCTCTCTGGTAAGGACCTGGAATGACATGTAGTTTTACGTCATACCAATGAGGATGATAGACATGCAGTTTAACGTCATACAGTGAGGATGATGCAGATAGTTTAAAGGTCATACAGCTTGGACCAGGATTGGGCCCGAGGGTCCAGGAGGGTTAATGACCCTGAGGCTGGGCCCAAGGAGAAATGCCTAGGTGTTTCTACGTATCTCATAAATATGAGAATCAAGCCAAACATAGTTCTTTCATGGTGTGGTCAAAGGCCAACACTGATAGGGGAAATCCTCTCTGGAAAGGGATTTGGTGAATCCCATGATTAACATGGGGCATCCTAAACTTGTTCAGGGTAGAACTGTAGTTTAGTTTCATGTGTCAAGGACATGTGGTCTTGTGCAGTTTAACATCATATGATAGGACGAAGAGTGAAAGGGAAGATCCTAGGAAGGGATTATGTGGTGCGGTAGCTATAAACTTGACATGAATGAGGACATAAAGAGTCCACACCACACCAAGTATCCCCAGAGGAAGTTCTTTAGGTCAAGGGACCAAAAGTTAAAGTTAGGCTGGGCCCAAAGCAAAGAGGCCAAGCATTCCTACGCATCCCACGAGGATGGGAATCAAGCCGCACATAGTTCTAGAGTGTAGTTTAACATCACGTGGGATGATAAAAGGAATGTGTGGCATGGCTGGGCCAGTACACATCCTATCAAAACTACTAAGCCCACTTGAGTCGTGCTCTATGTGGTAAACATGAAGTAGTGATGGGAATTTCCTGACACATGAAGGAACATGTTAAGGGTGATGGGACGCTAGGTGAATGAAATCCCAATGATGATGACCCACCCATATAACACACCTAGATGCACGAAGGAGTAAAGACAAGTATGTTGGAATTCCACTTGAACATAATTAAGTGGAAATATGTGAATCATGATGCTCGATATCTGGACTAAAATGATGGTGGCGTGATGATAGGGGATAATTTTTGACCATGTTCGAAACATAGTATCCATTTTGCATTAGCCTGGAATGAGGATGAACAAATGCAAGTTGACCGCTAACCATGTTCTAAACATGGGACCTATCGCAAATGTTGTCTAAGGTCCTCAAGGACGTCGACCCAAGATGGTAGGTAATCCAGTGTGGCATGAGACCAGGCCATAAAGGGGGTCCCTTCAAACATGGAAGAGGATGAGGATCCAAATGACGGGCTCAAGAAGCTTGGACATGGAAAGAGGGAATGTTCCTGTGAAAATTCCACACTTCGGGCACTGCCACAATGCATCTGAGTAAGAAAATAAGATGTGTCAAATATAGGGAGTTGAGTCCCCCTCTAAGGACAAGGGTCCTGAGGTTGTAAACTTCCAACTTAATGGTCATAGGATGGGCCATTAATGGGGAATTGATTTAATGGACTATGTTTAGGGCAGAAAAGTATCCAAATGTGACACGCAGTTCCCATAGAGAGATCTTAGTTTAGAGTCATAGAACTTGAACCAGGTTGGGAAAAGACATGGGAGGCACACAGTGCGGCTATTGAAAACCAGATGTGAATGAGAACCCATGAGGTACTCACCACACCATATGTTCCGTAAAGGGGTTTGGGCCTAGGGGCTAAAAGAGAGGGGACATGATTCTAGATTCCTGGGGTTGAACCAGGAGACAATATGTCTGGGAATTCCTATGTATCCCATGAGGATGGAAATCAAGCTGTATGTAGTTCTGGGAGATGTCATGCAGTTTAATGTCTTGCGGCAAGGACGTAGAGTGATCTTAGTTTATGGTCATAGATCTCGAACCAGAGATGGTAGGGAATGCGGGAGACACATGGCGTGGTAATTACAAACCTAACGTGAATGAGGACAGTGGAGTCCGGGGCACCTTGTGTTTCTTGGGGAGGTTTTAGGTCGAGTTACCAAAAATAAAAGTTAGGATGGGCCCAAAGTAGAGTGTGCAGGCGTTCCTACATACCCCATGAGGATGGGAATCAAGTTGTACATAGTTCTGAAAGTGGCATGGTAAGGTACCAATTCTAGAGATAATAAGGTCATGTGGGTCTTGCCTTTGAACCAAAAGAAGCAACATTTTATAGATCTTGTTTGTCCTTTTGGGTGAATGCGTGTGTGTTTTTTGTGAAGCGACGGACCTAGGATTGAAAGTCCAATAATCTCCACAAGAATCAAGTCATATATAGGTGTTGACAAAAGGTATGGTGGGTTACTGATACCAAACATGATGTTTGTAAGAACTCGGTTCTTATTCTTGAGGTACGAGTTTCTTCTTTTCCATTTTCCTTAAGTGTTTTTGAGAAAATAAGGAAAATGGGGAAAAGTCCCAAATTTTGTGGGTACACGCCATGTAATTTTCCACACGCCATGTACTTTGGCCATGTGGGATGAGTACACAGGGCGTGTATCCCTGTTAGTGATAAAAGTTGTAAAAACCGACTACACACCATGTAGTGGGTATTTACATGCTGTGTCGTTAGTCTGCAGGTGAATAGTAAGGTGGTGGGAGTAGCCGCCAGCTGAGCGACAGTACACGCCGTGTATTTGGAAACACATGTCGTGTACTCATGTCGATAGATGAACAGTTCAGTGGTGGAAAAAGTAGCCACCAAAGGAACAGTTAAATGAGAAAAGTACACGCCATGTACTTGAGAGTACATGCCGTGTAGTTTGTTTTTTTTCTTAAAATGGGAAGTAGCCTCCTCTGTTTATAGAGTAAGCTTAGAACAACATTGGATCATGGGAGGATGACCAAAGATTTGGAGATCAGCTGACCACACATCAGGAATTTGTTTCCGCTTCTATCGATCACGTTGGAACCACACGGGTGAGTTCTCCCTTCTCCTTGCGCTGTTCTTACCAATTCTTACTCTAAGGGAAGTTATTTGAGTTTGAACAAGAATTATTTTATCTCAGATCTACATTGTTCTTGGACGATTCGGGAGGCGTCGTTCACGTATAACGATCAGAGCTGATCGAGGTAGGTGGTCTGGTGTTTAAATTTCAACTGCTGTGTGTTTTATGTACCACTATGATATGTGCCCATGATGGGGGTGTCGTATGGCTAAGGCATTGCGTAATTAAATACCTAGAATTGCATAGGTAGTTTAATGAATATGTATAACTGCTTTTTGGGATCACTTCTTGGATCCAGGACTACCTCAGGGGTGTGTTTCTCTGTTTAGCCGTTTGGCAAGGTTACCCGAGGATATACCATAAAATTTAACATGCTTTAAATTTCCTTAAGAGGAATTTTAGATAATTTCTTGCTTATCTATTGGGCTCGGCCCGGTTACTTGCGCCTGAGGGAATGGTGATATTTAGCCTAAGGGCATGGTGATATTTACCCTGAGGGCGTGGTTATATTAGCCTGAGGGCATAGTGATATTTAGCCTGAGGGAGTGGTGATATTTACCCTAAGAGCGTGGTGATATTTAGCCTGAGGGAGTAGTGATATTTAGCCTGAGGGAATGGTTATATTATCCTGAGGTCATGGTGATATTTATCATGAGGGCATGACTGTATTAGCCTGAGGGAATGGTTACAACTAGCCTGAGGGAGGAGTTTTTTTTAGCCTGAGGGAATGGTTCTAATTAGCTCAAATTTTAATTATATTGAATTTTTAAAAGAATATTAAAATGGAAATGAAAATGGTAGTGATAATTACCTTGAGTACTTAATAGTTTACCGTATTTTAATGTTGCACACTATTGTGGCACATTTTCACTGACAGTTGGGCATAGGCCTTTGGTGGGTGCCTACTGGGATTTATTTCTCACACCCTATTTGAGGTCATGTCTTCATCCCCAAACATATTACATTTATGTAGGTATGGATAAGTTCAAGGGTCCCTATACAGGTACTTGATTATAGAAGTGGAGTAGGAGATCGTGAGACCGAGCTTAGGCTTGCGATGCTGCTGCGTTTTTTTACTCTACTTTGTTTGGTTTGGTTGTACCTTGTAATTTGAGTTGTATTGGATTGTATTGCAGTGTATCCTGTTTTGGCTGTTTTCATAGAATTAGTGACATGCTTCAACTTTATATATATGACTGCTGGTTCTCTTTTACTTCAGTTGTCTATTTCAGTTGGATATTGTTTACTGCTTACGCTTTTGTATGTTTATATATTTTATTCCACTATGCAACACTTTGAAAAATGAGGGCATAGTTTCCCCACTATTAGACCTGGTCCCTTGCTTCTAGTCAGCAGCCTCTGGAATTTGGGGAAATGTGCTTGAGGTCATGTGACCAACTGGGTTCAGGGCACCCATTAAGTGGCACCCTGATCCGGGACGTTACAAAGTGGTATCAGAGGGGTTATTTTCTTTGACTTACTATTTGGAGCCTTAGTCAGGGATAGGACAGAATTGGTATTTGGTAATAAGTTGTGCCCAGGAGTAGCTAACCCAGGTACAGGGAAAATCCAATTTACCTTGAATTGCAATTATCACTGGTTTTTCAATTTTACAGTTGATTTGATTTTCACCATTGGGTGATGCACTTGTGGTGTACTGTTAATATTTTTATAATGGGTTCTCTTTAGTAGAAACCCGGTGAGATGAGGGTATTCCACCTCATGCATCATTTTGGCACATGCTAGAAATCACATGTCATGCATCCTTCCATGCCATATAGGTGCATTAGAAAGTGCATGTTGTTGTGATAGCTGTTGTGCTTGAAAATCATGCTATTGTGATAACTGCTTTGATAAATACCTACTATTTGATAGGGTATGTTTGTGTGTGGCCTTAATAGAGTGAACTCCAAACTTTGGTTATTGAGGATTATGGGCCTTCATTGACCGGAATTTGGTGGATCATTGGCTGTTTACATTATTTATAACACAGATAAGATGCAAAGCTTTGATTCATGAGGAGTATGGGCCCTCAAAGATCGGAATTTGTAACGTATGTGTTGTTTCAATGTTTTTCTGGGTTCCGGAGTAGTTTCAGAGGCTTACTATTTGGGAAACCCAGGATACACGCCGCGTAGTTCTATGGACACACGCCATGTGTTCTTCTGTTCAGGAAGAAATGAAAACTTTTTAAGTACACTCCATGTACCCTCATTACACGCCCTGTAGTCTCTTCCCATGTCATAGAACATGTGGTTAGGGACACGAGGTAGGGAATGAATTGTGAAAAACACATCGTGTACCGGTTGTACATGTCGTGTAGTTTAGACCCAGTGACTGCCCGTGTATCTAACAACACAGATGGTTAAACCTTAAGACATACATGCCGTGTTCACCTTGAACACGCCGTGTAGTCTGACCCAGGTACTAGGCTGTGTCACTTACAACACGAGTCAGTGTTACCTATTATTGAACACGTTGTGTACCTATGGGACACACCGTGTAGTCTTGACCAGGGAAAGACCGTGTGGACCTAACCCTGTGGCTGGGAAGACGGAGTGGTGTACACGCTGTGTGCGGGTGTAACACGCTGTGTAGTATTAGCTGAGTAGTCGGCCGTGTCACGAATGACATGGGCAGTTGGAAATTAAAAAATACACACCGTGTAGATGTTATACTCACTGTGTAGTCTTGTTCAGAAGAGAGCTGTGTGGCTAAGCCGTGTAGAAGGACCCGGGAAGGGGAAGAAAAGTAAGGTACACACCGTGTAGTTAATATACACGCCGTGTAGTTAATATACACACCGTGTAGTAATTTTTTACAAATCTTGAATTCCTTATTCCTCCTATTCCCTTTTTGGTCCCCTAGTTTTTAGTATTTGATAAACTTAAATCTAAGGCGTGTTTTTGACCTTGTAGAGTCATGTCGCTGAGACGACCACTGATTGTTCTCTAATAGAGCGGAAACGATTATACTCCAGAGATGATAGGACATGGGCTACCAGTTGATCCTCTAGCAGTGCTAGGTATGGCACCAACCGTTATACCAGATGCAGGCGTGGAGGCACAATTCCATTAAGGCTTCATGCGGTTCATGAAGACCTTCCAGGGAGCACCGCAGGCCGCCATATCTATGGCAGAGCTGACACTTATATTCCAACAGAAACATCCACCTACGTTTTCAGGGGATGGCGGACCAAAGGCTGTAGAGTCATGGATGGATTCAGTGCAGACTAGTTTTGAGCATCTCGAGACGCCTCCAGGGCAGAGGGTCAAGCTTGATACATATATACTGCGTGATTCCGCCAAGAGGTGGTGGGATGTTACCACCTAATCAAAGCATCACAAAGACATAGCGTGGGAAGATTTTCAGGCAGTATTCTACGACTTTTTCTTTCTGGAGACACTACAGGCAGATTGAGCTTGAGAGTTCATGAATCTGCAGTAGGGTTCCATGTAAGTGATGGACTATTCTGCTCACTTTACCGAGCTTTATCTTTTTTCAACCATTCTAGTGGGTGATGAGATGTTGAGGGACAAACACTTTGAGGATGGTCTTAGATATGACATCCAAGCACTGGTGAATGTTTTTAGGTTTCCGACAGTGCATGCTATTGTGAACCAGGCACTGATTACTGAGCAGAACCTGTGGGAAGCTAGTGGTGTGGGCCAGGGCAGTTTGACACCAGTTTCTGGTACTATTTCTACTGGGAAAAGGAAGTGACAGATGAGTTTCTCTCATGGTGGCAGTACTAGACAGGTGATTACTTCAGGTGGCCCAATCATTTTCTACCAGTGTGGTAGAGAGGGGCACAAGAGACCTTAGTGTCCTCGAGACCCAGTGGAGTGATGAGATTATGGAAAGATGGGTCATCTGCAGTGATTTTGCAGGGAGGTTGTACCAGTGGCTAGTGAGAGGGGTTCTGTGTAGACTCTGCGTACGGGAGAAGGACCAGCAACTTCTTACCAGTTAGAAAATTGGGATATGTTAGGACGTACTGATAGGGGTGGTGGTCGTGGCAGTAGTAGTCAGACACTAGGATCTCAGAGGTAGTAGGGCGGGACAGCTCAGGGTAGCCAGGCTGTGTCGCAGGGCCGCGACACTGGGCAGACATATGTAGTGCAACAGACCCAACATGATTAGGAACCCAGACCTTCTACTATTATAGGTACTATTCTAGTAGCTTCTGTTTTATCTTCTGCACTTTTCGATACAGGTGCTACACATAGCTTTATATTTGTACCCGTTGTGGAGAGCCTTTGGATCTGTGTTTCTTCTTCTTACAATTTCATGATGCTAGACACTCCGTTGGGAACTAGAACAGCTAGTGTGCGTCAGTGCAAGGAGTTAACCCTAGAGGTTGGTGGGTGTCACTTTCTATGGGACCTCTATGTTTAGAGATGACGAGCTATGATGTCATTCTTGGGATGGACTGGTTGGTTCCCTTTCGAGCCTTTGTGGATTGCTATCATTGTAGGGTGAGTTTCACGTCACCAGAGTGCAGAGAGTTTCTATACAAAGGTGAATGGGATGTCCAGGCGAGTCGAGTTGGACCCGAGCATCATGGGCGAGGTGGTGTGATAGCCCAGATTGCGAGTTTATATTTGGATGATCAGGGGACTTGTCAAAAGGATTTCCCTATAGTGGTTTATCATTTCAGGGATATCTTCCCAGATGAATTTTTGGGTCTACCTCTGAAGCGAGAGGTGGATTTCCTTATTGATCTTGTACCAGGAGCAGCACCAGCGTCCATTCCTCCTTATAGGATGACCACACCAGAGTTGCAGGAGCTCAAGAGATAGTTAGAGGAGTTACAGGAAAAGGGTTTCATTCGACCCAATACTTCTCCTTGGGGTTCTTTTTTCCTTTTTTCAAAAAAGGAGAATAGTACCCTCAGACTTTGTGTTGATTATCAGAAGATGAACCAGTTGACGGTTAAGAACCGATATCCCATGCTAAGGATTGATGATCTTTTTGATCAACTTCTAGGAGCACAAGTGTTCTCGAAGATTGACTTGAGATTCAGATATCATCAGTTATGCATTAGACCATCGGATATACCGCTTACATCTTTTCAGAGCAGATATGGTCTATACGAGTACTTGGTTATGCCGTTTGGACTGACGAACGCGCCAGTAGTTTTCATGGATCTGATGAATCGTGTGTTACACCCTTATCTGGATTATTTTGTGGTAGTCTTCGTGGACGACATCTTGGTGTACTATCACACTCGACACGACCATGCTACCCATCTTGAGATCGTATTGAGTACACTAAGAGAGCATCGACTATATTCCAAGCTCTCAAAGTGCCACTTTTGGATGGACCAGATACACTTCCTAGGTCATATCATTTCAGAGGAAAGAGTTTCCATGGGCCCAGAGAAAGTGAGAGCAGTTGTTTCATAGGAGCATCCTAATAACGTGTTTGAGATATGGAGTTTCTTGTGGTTGGATAGTTACGAAAGGCTCTTTATAGAGGACTTCTCCCACTTAGCAGCACCATTGAAGGGGTTAACTAAGAAGGGTGTGAAGTTCGTTTGGTCAGAATCTTGCGAGACAGCCTTTCAGAAGCTGAAGGGAAGGTTGACATCAACACCAATCCTGATACTTCCAGAGCAAGGGAAAAGCTATACAGTTTACTGTAATGCATTGGTTATTGGGCTAGGAGCAGTGTTGATGCAGGGCGATCAAGTAGTTGCGTATGGGTCTCAGCAGTTGAGGCCACATGAGAGGAATTACCCAACACATGATCTCGAGTTTGATGTAGTTGTTCATGCGTTTCACTGTTGGATACATTATCTCTTGGGAGAGTATTTTTTGGTTTACAAAGACCACAAAAGTTTCAATTATATCTTTACCCAGATTGACCTAAATTTGAGATAACGAAGGTGGGTTGAATACCTTCAGTCCTTCAACTTCGAGCTTGCCTATACACCTAGTAAGGGTAATGCAGTTGCTGATGCAATGAGCAGGAAGACTCAGATACAGGCAGTGCAGGAGGCCAGTGATGATTGGTAGATTATGGCCTTGTTCTCTGAGATACATTTGGAGGTGCACGACAGTCATGGGAAGACCTATCTTTCTTCCTTAGTTGTGACCTCTACCCTCCTGGATAGAGTGAGGATGAGACAACTATCTGATTCAGAAGGACTCATTATTCGGGAGTCGGTGGAAAGTGAGGACCCTCCTCCTGGATGGATGATAGACAATAATGAGGTATTGTGTTTCCATGGACGAGTATGGGTTCAAGGGGATATACGCGAGGAGCTGATGTGGGAGTTTCATGCTTCAACTTGGGCAGTTCATCCCGAAGTAACCAAAATGTACCGTGACTTGAGACGTCAGTATTGGTGGCCGGGTATGAAACGTGAAGTAGATGGTTTTGTTACTAGATGTTTCACCTGTCAGCAGGTGAATGTGGAGCATCAGAGTCCAGCTGGACTATTACAATAGTTATCCATTCTGGAGTAGAAATGGGATGATGTCGCGATGGATTTTGTGACTGGTTTACCGAGGTCACCTCGAGGTAGTGATGCCGTGTGGGTTTTTGTAGACAGACTTACAGAGGTAGCTCACTTTTTTCCAATCAAGGAGACCTTCGGTATTGACGAGCTCAGGAAGTTTTATATCCGAGAGGTCGTACATATTCATGGGGTCCCTCGTTCTATCATTTCAGATAGGGATTCCTATTTACATCTCGTTTCTGACAGAGTTTTCAAAGGGCACTGGGTACACAGGTGCTTCTGAGCACAACTTACCACCCTTAGACCGATGTCCAGTCAGAACGTACGATACATGTGCTTGAGGACATGCTGCGCACATGCGTCCTAGACTTCGGGGGATCATGGGAGAAGCACATACCCCTAGTCGAGTTTTCCTATAATAATAGTTTTCAGGAAACTATCGAGACTAAACCTTACGAGGCTTTATATGGTAGGCCATGCCGATCACCCTTATACTGGTTAGAGGCAGGTGAGATAGATTTGTTGGGACCATGACTTGTGAAGGAGACATCAGAGCAGGTCCAGTTGATACAGAAGCGGATTGCTACTGTGCAGTCTCATCAGAAATCATATGCTGATCATCACAAACGAACCATGGAGTTCGTGGTTGGGGATCAGGTTTTCTTACGTGTTTCACTGAGGTTGGGACACAGGCGAATCAGGAGACAGGGTAAACTTTCACTGAGGTATGTGGGGCTATTTGAGATTCTGGAGAGAGTCGGGCCGGTTGCCTATCGGTTGCAGTTACCACAGAGGTACCGGGCCATGCACGACATCTTCCATGTATCTCAGCTGCGTCGTTATCATTCAGACCCATCTCACGCCTTTTATCCCGAGGATATTGAGCTTCAGATCAATGTGTCCTTTGAGGAGCATCCGATTCATATCGTTGATAGGAGAACAAAGGTTCTCCAAGGCTGGTCAGTTCCTCTCGTACGGGTGCTATAGCAGCATGGCCGAGTGCTGGACGAAACCTGGGAGTAGGAGACTAACATACGTGTTCAGTGGCTAGATTTGTTATGATCTTTATCTTCACCACCCTTATAATGGAAATTCGGGGACAAATTTCTTTAAGGGGAGAAGTTTGTAAGAACCCGATTATTATTCTTGAGGTATGGGTTTCTTCTTTTCCTTTTTCCTTAAGTGTTTTTGAGAAAATAAGGAAAATGGGTAAAAATCCCAAATTTTGTGGGTACACACCATGTACTTTTCCACACACCGTGTACTTTGGCCGTGTGGGATGAGTACACAGGGCGTGTAGCCCTGTCAGCAATGAAAGGTGTAAAAACTGACTACACGCTGTGTAGTGGGTATTTACACACCGTGTCATCAGTCGGTAGGTGAATAGTAAGGTGGTGGGAGTATTCGCTAGCTAAGTGAAAGTACACACTGTGTACTCATGTCGACAGATGAATAGTTCGACAGTGGAAAAAGTATCCGCCATAGGAATAGTTAAATGAGAAAAGTACACACCGTGTACTTTAGAGTACATGCCGTGTAGTTTGTTTTTTTCGCTTAAAATGGGCAGTATCCTCCTCTGTTCACAGAGGAAGCTTAGAATGTCATTGGAGTATAGGAGGATGACCAGAGCTTTGGAGATTAGCTGACCACACACTGGGAATCTGTTTCCGCTTCTGCCGATCACGTTGGAACCACACGAGTGAGTTCTCCCTTCTCCTTGCGTTGTTCTTACCAATTATTCCTCTAAGGGAAGTTATTTGCGTTTGAACGGAAATTATTTTATCCCATATCTATGTCGTTATTGGATGATTCGGGAGGCATCGTTCACGTATACCGATTAGTGCCGATTGAGGTAGGTGGTCTGGTGTTTAAATTCTAACTACTGTGTGTTTTGTGTACCACTGTGATACGCTCCCATGATGGGGGTGTTGTATTGATGAGGCCTTGTGTAATTAAATAACTATAATTGCATAGGTAGTTTAATGAATATGTATAACTACTGTTTGGGATCGCTGCTTAGATCTAGGACCACCCCGGGGGTGCGTTCCTCTGTTTAACCGTTTGGCCAGGTTACCCGAGGGTATACCATAAAATTTAGCAATATTTAAATTTCCTTGAGAGGAATTTTAGATAATTTCTTGCTTATCTGTTGGGCTCGGCCCGGTTACTTGCGCTTGAGGGCATGATGATATTTAGACTGAGGGTGTGGTGATATTTAGCCTGAGGGCATGGTTATATTATCCTGAGGGCATGGTGATATTTATCCTGAGGGCGTGGTGATATTTAGCCCGAGGGCATGGTGATATTTAGCCTGAGGGCATGGTTATATTAGCCTGAGGTCATGGTGATATTTAGCCTGAGGGAATGACTATATTAGCCTGAGGGAATGGTTACAACTATGCTGAGGGCAGAGTTTTGTTTAGCCTGAGGGCATGGTTCTGATTAGCTCAGATTTTAATTATATTGAATTTTTAAAATAATATTAAAATGGAAATGAAAAATGGTAGTGATAATTACCTTGAGTACTTACTAGTTTACTGCATTTTAAGGTTGCACACTATTATGGCACATTTTCACTGACAGTCGGGCACGGGCCTTTGGTGGGTGCCTACTGGGATTTATTTCTCACACCCTATTTGGGGTCATGTATTCGGCCCCAAACAGATTACATTTCTGCGGGTATGGATAAGGGAAAGGGTCCCTATATAGGTACTTGATTATAGCAGAGGATTAGGAGAGCGTGGGACCAAGCTTAGGCTTGCGATGCTGCTGCATTTTGTTTACTTTGCTTTGTTTTGTTTGGTTGTACCTTGTACTTTGAGTTGTATTGGATTGTATTGCAGTATATCCTATTCTGGCTATTTTCATAGAATTAGTGACATGCTGCCTCTTTATATATATGATTGCTGGTTCTCTTTTACTTTAGTTGTCCATTTGTTGGATATTGTTTACTGCTTCCGCTGTTGTATGTTTATATCTTTTATTCCGCTGAGCTATACTTTGAAAAATGAGGGCACAGTTTCCCCACTATCAGACCTGGGCCCTTGCTGCTAGTCGGCAACCTCTGGCATTTGGGGAAATGTGCTTGGGGTCATGTGACCAACCAGGTTTGGGGAACTCGTTGAGTGGCACTCGGATCCGGGACGTTACAATTTCCCCTTGTGTGAGGACACCATGATGTAGTGTTGTTTTTCATCATGTGTCCAGGACGATAATGTCACAGTTTAGGGTCATGTGGTGTGACCAAACATGAACTTTAACGTTGTGCAATATAGACATAACATTTTAAAGTCATGTGGGACTAGGCAGCATAGTTTAGAGTCATATGGCTCAGACATATACAAGAGAGGTGAGGTTCAAGAGGGAATGTTCATGGTGTGATAAAGCATACCTGACGTGTATGATGATAAGTTCCACATCACACCGTGCGTGATTCCAAGAAAGAAACCTTAGGTTGAGGGGCCAGAGAAGGTTAGGGAATATGGGGCAGGAGAGACTAGATCTCAGTTGAGCTGGACCCAAAGAAGAGATGTTCGGGCATTCCTACGTATCCCATAAAGATGGGAATCAATCCATATGTAGTTCTTGAATTTTAACGTCTTGTAGGATGATATACAGTTTAATGTCATATGGGACAGGAGGTAGGTGGTACTAGCTCCTTGAAGGGGAGTATGTGGTATGGAAATTTTAAACCCAACATGAACGAAGGTATAAGCCCACACACGCCACATCATGTGGTCTTATAAGAGCTAGGGCCTAAAAGCTAGAACATAAGAGATAAATTATTGTAATTCAAGGTGGACCCAAAGACGAGATGTTTGGGCATTCCTACGTATCCCATTGGGATGGGAATCAATCCATACATAGTTCTCAAGAGGGGATGTATAATGAGATCTTAGTTTAAGGTCTTAGAGCTCAGACCATGGAGAAGCAGAACTCTTCCAAGTAGGCACAGAACTCAATCCAATTCCTAAGCCCACATGAGTCAAACTCAGTGTGGGAAACAAGGGTGGAAGAGGTTTTTTCAATACCTAGAAAACACGTAATGGGAAGTCAGTGCAGAGCCCTGAATGACGCCTTACCGCAACCTTTTCATCCTAACAAGAAAATGCGCACTGAGGGATAGTGCTAGGAGTGTCGAAATTCCACTTGGACATGATGGGGTGGAAAATGATGTGAATCATGTAACTAACATTCAAGTCTTGATGGGGTTTGCATGATGATGGAGGATAACTATTGATTGTGTTCGAAACATATCATCCATATCATGTTACCTGAAATCAGGACAACAAATGAGCATCGACTGCTGACCGTATTCGTAACACGGGACTTGTATCAATTTTTTGTTCGAAACCCTTGAGGATGTTGGTATGTAATGGTAAAAGAGACCTTGGGATGAGCATCTATGCCATTTGGGGATCCCTTTGAATGTGAAAGATAATGAAATCCCAAATGAAGGGGAACACGATGCCAGAAAAAATGGGTGAAAGCATGTCCAGGTAGAATGTGACACTCCAGGCTCTCAACTAGAGTACTTATGGGAACATCGGTGAATCACCAATGAGGGACGAGGGACCCAACTTAAGAGAAACTGACTAGAAAAGATGAATGTAGGGAAAGGGAGTGCATGGAGCTTAGGATAGAGAGGTATGTGACGTGGTTTTTATAAACCTGACATGAATGAGGACGTGAGTCCATACCACACTGTATACCCCTCTCCTGGAAGAACGCAGGCCAAGGGGCCAAGATGATAGGGAGGTTTCTAATATATGGGATTGGACCCAAAGATTAAGAATTTGGGCAGTCCTACATATCCCATAATGGTGATAATCAAGCAATACATAGTTCTGATTAGGATGCTATGCAGTTTATCTCCATGCAGAATGAACACAAATAAGGGAAAGATAACCCAACGAGGGACATGTATGGCACGATGAGTAACCCGGCGTGAATGAGGAAATAATCACATACCAAACCATACAATACTAAGTGGGAACTTGGGACAGGGGATCGATAAGGTCGAGGGACTTTAGGTTGGGCCACAAACAGAATTTCACAGCCAGCTTGCAGTTTAGCATCTTGTAGTGAGGACGATGGTGATCTTAGTTTAAGGTCATAGAGATCGGATTATAGATTCCTAGTTTAATGTCATTTGCATGGTACAACTAAGAGAAAAGGGTGAATCATCATGCCTATGGAAGACCACAAAGTGGAAATAATGATAGATGACAACTATTGACCAGGTTCATAACATAGTATCCTCCCTTGTGTGACTGGAGTTCAGGGAAAACAATTGAGCATTGACCATTGACCATATTCGCAACATGGGACTTGTATCAATTTTTCACTCGCAATCCTCGAGTACATTATCACGTAATGGTAGGAGAGCCCTTGGGCCAAGCATCCATGCCATTCAGGGGTCCTTTGGATATAAAAGATGATGAAAACCCAAATGCTGGGGATCGCGAAGCACGACAAGGCCTATGCTTGTGGAAATGATGATAAACAAAGGGATGTCTCAAAGGGGGGATGTGCAACATGAAAAAATAGCCCAACATGAATAAGTATGTGATTCCATACCACACCGTACAATCCTACATGAGAACTCAGGAAAGGGGGCTAAAAGGGTCGAGGGACCTGAGGCCTAACGTCCTGACCAACTATAGTCAAATGACCTCTTATGTGGGTATTACCTTACCTCAGCTCCTAATCCCACATGAGCAATGTTCGGTGTGGGAAAAAAGGAGTGGGACTAGGCTATACCCATAATATAGGGGTCCAACAACTGGAATCACACTCCTATCTAAATCCATCCAATATTGAAGAGACAACGAGGCAGAACGACCCCCACACTCAATATTTGGGACATATGGGGGTGGTGACAGCAACACAAGATAGCTATTGACCAGATTCGAAACACAACATGCACATCGTGAAACCTGTGCGAGACAAGACTCAAGGGGAGATCTCTGAGTTTGGGGTTGGGCCTACAGAAAAAATGTCCAGGTGGTCCTACATATTCCATGAGGATGGGAATCAATCCATACATAGTTCTAAAAGGGACATGTAGTTTAACAACATGCGGTAAGGATGTGGGAGGATTAGAATAACGAGGAGGGGAACATAGTTCAACCTTCATAATCTTTACATGAATGGGGCCAAAGAATCTTAGGATACATCACATGATATCCTCTGAGGGAACTACACCCAGGTGGGGTATCCAAACGAGAAGAGTGCGGGGATAGACCTAGGACAAGGCATTCGAGCGTTCCTATGTATCCCATGAGGATGGGAATCAAGCCATAAATAGTTCTTGAGGTGTAGTTTAACGTCTTGCAGGAAGACACACAGTTTAATGTCATGGGGGACATTTCACCATTTAAGGTCATGTAGGACTGAACAGTTTATGGTTATGTAGGACTCTAATGTAGTTTATGGTCGTGTAGGACCATAGGTACTCAAGAAAAGTATTTCTTGAGAAACTTGGCATTGGTGGGAGGAGTTATACACTCTCCATCCATGGTAACCAGTGAGTATGTGCCATTGGAGTAAACCTTGTGAATGATGTAAGGCCCTTCCCATTTGGGCTCCAACTTGGGTGGTTTCCTGCAAGGAATCATTCGTGTTCTTAGGGCCAACACTAAATCGACTTGCAGGAAGGAGAAGAGGTGAACTTTCTTGTTGAAATCTCTAGCTATCTTGTTCTGATGCCTTTCCAGATTGTGCAGGGCATGAAGCCTATTCTCGTCGAGTGCTTCCAACTCATCCGGATGGATTTAAGATACTTTATCTTTCACTTGATGATCATAGATATTTGTGCACAATGAGGTAAATTGAATCTCGATGGGTAGGATGGCCTCCGTCCTATACACTAGGGAATATGGGGTCACCTGGGTGGAATTACAAGTCATCGTCCGATAATCCTAGAGGGCATTGGGGAGCTTGTCTGGCCAACTCTTCTTATTTTGACGCACCATTTTCTGCAAAATGTTAGAGAGGGTTTTGTTGAATGCCTTGATCTATCTATTTTCTTGCACATGATAGTAGGAGGTATGGTTAGAATGGATGTTTTACTTAGTGTACGATTTCTTTTGCTCAAATTCTCTAAAGTTCGTGCCGTTATCAGTGAGGACGACGTGAGGGACTCCAAATAGGTAGATGATATTGGAGCTCACAAAGTCAATGATGGAATGGGCCTTGACCTCCTTGAGTGGAACTACCTCCTCCCACTTGGAGAAGAAATTTGTAGCAGTCATGATGAATCTGTACTGGTGAGCTGTCGCCGGTGGATATGGTCCCAAGACATTGAGTCCCCATACCGCAAATGGCCAAGAGTACTTGGTGGAGTGGAGTAGCTCTGGCGGCCGATGCATGAAGTTATCATGAATTTGGCACGCATGGAACCATTTGGTGAACTTGATGAAGTCATGGATCATGGAGGGAAAGAAATACCCCAGTATCTGGATTTGGTGAGATAGTTTCGGCCCAGTCTGATGAGCCCTGAAAGAATTGGCATGAACCTTCTGCATGACCTGGGAAATCTCAGCTCCTTGAATGCAACAGAGGAGGACCCCATAAAACCCGCGCTTGTAGAGGATCATCTCATGACCAGGGCATTCTTAGAGGGTGAACTATAATGTACGACGTCAGATTCACTCGTTCTTGGATCGATCTGCTGGGAGATTACCACTCTAGAGATACTCAACAAGGGATTTTCTCCAGTTCGGAGTCACTTCAATCACTACATCCGGGGGACCTGGGGGTCCTGGCGTGGAAGCGTCAGTATTAAGGTGGCTTACCTATGGGCTGTCATCATCATCTGGAGTGACGAGAGAAATGACCCTCTGGTGTGCCACATGGATAATCAGATCATCCTATCCGGGCTCTGCAAGTGATGTAGCTAGGATAGCCAGGGCGTCAACTCGTCCGTTCTGAGATTGAGGGACATGAGTAACTTCTGGCCAAGATGGGAACTAGGCCATTAGCTGGAGAGTGCGTCCCAAAAATGGTACGATATCTAGATTTCTGATGAAATAGTCCTCATTGATCTTCTTGATGACTAATTTGAAGTCCCCTTTCGCATAAAAATGGGGCACACCAATCTCAAGGGCCAGCTCGAGGCCAATAATGAGAGCCCGATACTCTGCCTCATTGTTGGTGAAACCTTCTGACAACAGGAATGAATATAGTAGAATGGATTGTGCTAGGGTAAAGAAAAAAATAACCAAGCCCACTCTATTGAGCCTAGGGTCATTGAGCCTTCTGCTGGTGGTGCTCTGGGAAGAGCCATCGAAGTGAATTTGCCAACACGAGATGGCTTGGTCTACCGATAGGATTGCCTCATTTGGAAAATCAAGGTCCTGAGACTGGTCCGTGGGATCTGGATGATAAGAGAGGAAGTTTTCCAATGATTTCCCTTTAATAGAATTCTGGGGGACAAACCTGATGTCGAACTATTGGAGAATCACTACCCACTGAGCTAGATGACCTGGCAACATGGGGCAGTTCAAGATGTACCTCAGCGGATCTACTCGGGACACCAGCTGCACCTCATGGTTCTACAAGTAATGTCACAATTTCTATACTGCGAATACCTGTTCAAGGAAGCATTTCTCAATAGGGGAGTATCTGGTCTTCGTATCGAGAATCATGCTTCTGAGGTAGTAGAGGCTATTATCCATTCCCTCATTGTTATTCTGAGCGAGAAGGGTGCTGAGAGATCGCTCCAGGGTAGTCACATGAAGGACCAGTGGATTTCCAGAGATAGGTGGCATTAAGACCAAAGGTTGTAGCAGATACTACTTGATTTCCTCAAAAGAAATCTGACACTCCTCATACCAGTCATAGACAGTGCCTTTCTTCATGATCCGAGAAAAGGGATTACACTTTCTGGCCAAATTCATGATGAATCGACGTATATAGGCTAAGTGGAATTAGAAGCCTCAAAGCTCCTAAATGTTACTTGGAGGAGACATCTGGATAATGGCCTTGATCTTCTCTGGGTCAATATCAATACCCTTTTATCTGACAATGAAGACGAGAAAATTTCCAGAGGTGACCCTGAAGGAACACTTCAATGGGTTCATCTTCAGGTGATGGGAATGGAGGAAGCCAAACACTTTCTCAAGGTCTTCAAGATGGTCCTGATGTTGGAATGATTTGACCACCAGATCATCCACGTAACATTCCACCAACGTTCTCATGATTAGCTTAAATATGTGGTGCATAGCCCACCAATAGGTGGCACCCACATTATTTAAACCGAAGGGAATGACTTGGTAACAGAATGTACATTGTAGTGTCCTGAATGCTGTAGACTCCTCATCCTCGGTGTCCATTTGGATCTGGTTATACCCAGAGTACCCATCCATGAAAGAGAGGGCTTGGAACCTAGCAGTAGCATCGATCAAAAATTCCATCACAGGTAGGGGAAAATCATCTTTCAGACAGTAACGATTGAGATCCTATAATTTGATGCAGACTCTGATATATCCATTCTTCTTCCTAACTGGTACAATATTGGCTAAACATTTAGGGTACTGGACTTTCTTAACGAATTTGGCTCTGATGATATTATCAACTTCTGCCTCAACAATGACACCGTGAGAAGGGTGCATCTTCTTGGGAGGCTACTTAAACCCACAGTGATTTGCCGGGAGACCGAGGCGATGGATGAATACCTGAGGATATAGTCCTATAACCTCATCATAACTCTAGGTGAATACATCACAGTGTTTTTTAAGGAAGTCTATGTACTGCTGTTGCTACTCAAGGGGCATAGCGGTACTGATCAGTGTGGGTTTCGGGTCTTCCTCGCTATAGAGGTTCACCTGTACCAATTCATCAACCATGGCAGAGACACCCTCTTCAAAGGCGGGGGGAGCATCCTATAAATCCTATTATTCAATTATGGAGGTGGTATCGTCAGCGAGAGGAGTTTCCTATGAGACAATAGCTCTCGATGGGAGGCTGGTATCATCCTGAGCGGCGGTGGATAGTGCATCGGGGAACTCTTGTGCTACCGAAACCATAGTGATAAAGGCAGTTGATCCAATCCCATCTGGTCTTCAGCCTAAGGGACCACGCTTGATGATATCGAAGCAATAGTGGTGCGTCAGCTTGAGCCAGTTAATTTCGGCCTAGCGAAACAAGAATGTATGATGTATTGATGTTACCATGGGGAGGACATCCCGATACCGTATGGGAGTAATAGGCTCTGGGATCACCTGGGCCTGGTTTGTGTAGGAGTATGAGGTGATATTCCGGCATCTCTTAGACTTGGGAATGTGTTCTGCCCTCATTCCAGACACAACAAAGAATCGTCCCATGTCCGGTGTTGTAGCCTCCTTCTTAATTATGATGACTGATTCACCCCATTTCATGAACTTGGGCATATAAAGTATGAAACCCCATATTCTAATTCACATTTATTAATTATTTATTATATAAATTTTCACATAATACAATAACAAAATTTCATGAAACCAATTGTTTTTGGGTAATTAGGTTAATATAATAATAACATGCAACTAGAATGAAAATAAATTGTTGAAATATTCATTAAAGTTCTCCTAAAATTCCATCATTCATCTAAAATAGCACGAGATATTGTGGGAACATACATATAAAAGGATGAGCTATAATTCCTAATAATATAATAAAAAAAGATAAGATAAGAAAAAATTGTATATGTGATCCAAGATTAATATAGAGTAAAAATAAGAGGGGTGATAATGATAATCTTTAACAATTAGTCATGATATAACATGATTACATAAAGGAAACATGGGAATTCTATGAAAAAAATAAATATAAAATATTAAACATTTATCAATGCTAACCTCCAATAAATCATAACATAATGGAAAAAAATACCATAAGGGATTAAGATTATTCCATTATCCAATACATGACATATTATGAGAATAAAACGTTACCAAATGCATTGAAGTGCTATCTTGACATGATCATCATTGTTATATAATTTACATGCATATGTGATCCACATGAATAATATAACCAATCTATATCTTTCATTAATTTTAACCCCATGATAAAGGAATGTTGGTTATATACATGGATTTCCCTAATAAATGATGTATTGTTGCATATAGGTGAATACTCTTTAGTGGAAATGTTAGGTCCAATAGGGGCCTATATACCCTGAGAGGGGGGGGGGGGGTGAATCAGGGTATGAATATTCTTTTTCAAAGTTCTTCCTGCCCCACTGGATCTTGACCTCTTTGTTACAAGGGTCACTTTGTTTGCATTTGTGTGATTACTGTGATCACTTGTCTCCTTTACCTGATGACGATGCTTTGAATGCAATGCAGGGAAGTAAGTAGGCAGACACATAGATTTTTACTTGGTTCAACGCTAAGGGCTACGTCCAAGGAGAATACGCCGACAAGTTGTCGGTTCGTACCAAATTCCACTAGACTTCACTAGCTGTGGATTACAATGTTCGGGCTAGATCACTTCTATGCCCAGGCTCACTGCCTATACAAGGTTTAGGGTCAGCTCACTGCTTTCCCAAGGGTCACTCCCTGTTTCTCTCTCTCTGGCTCACTGCCGGTGGAGAGGATCACCTTCTTCCTCTTCCTAAGCTCACTGCTCTTGGAAGGAATTCACTCACAGTTTATAGACCTGTAGGTCTCTTAATTTCCATTAAGGAATGCATCTTTCTCTGTATGTAGATGCTCTTTTGAAGTTCAACTTTCACCCGTAGATGAATACCCCTTTTCCACTATCCACTGGGCAAACAACCTTTAGAAAGACCTTCGCGAAGCACCCTACTTCGCTAGGATCCCAATTTCGCGAAGCTCAAACAAGCCTTCGCGAAGCTCCTGCCTTTTCGTGAAGCTCTCTCATGAATCACTTTCGCAAAAGAACTCTCGCGATGCTCAAGACGTCGCAAAGCAATGACCCTCGCGAAGCTTACTAAGCCAACGCGGAGCTTGCAGGAATCACGGAGCTACAATAGCCGCCGCGAAGCTCCTCTTTCGCGAAGCACACTGGCTCCGCGAACCACCTTCGCAAATCGAGAGCGAATGATCTTCTATGAAAATGCTCTCTACTTCGCTCGAAGGGGTCGGCCTCTATTTATAGGCGATTCCACCAACCCTCGTCCCTTCCGTGCGAAGTCAACACCACATCATCTCAAATCGCGAAGCTCCAAAGTTTCCGCCGGAATTCTGTCCAAATCGCGATGCTCCACGACAATATTCCGTTCGCAGAGCTTGACGTAGTCGCGATGAATCACCGTCAACATACCTTCACGACTTCGCCGCAAAGCTCCCTCGCGAAGCCCAACATTTCTTCACGCCCTCGCCGCGAAGCTCACTCGCAAAGCCCTTCACCGCCGCGATGCGCTTCAGCCTCTGCCGTTCGCGAAGCTTGACGTACTCGCGAAGCATCACCGCCTCCATTCTTCTGGTCTTCTCAAATTCCAAACCATGCATCCTATCTTCACGAAATTCATGTCTTTTCCATATTAAATTATGCTCTTCATGGAAATCCTCTTTTCGCGATGCTCACCAAACTCCAAATTTTGGACCCCAAAAATTTGGCAAACACTGGGAAACGGCGCCACCTTGTACTGCTCTTTTGTACCACCTCCGGATCGTCCTTTCCTTTTTCATCGTTCTTTGTCAACAAGGATTGTCAAAAACTTCTCGGGAACTCGACAAATATCCATGAAAACCTTCTTTGTCAACAAACACAATCAACCCAAAAATACTGCAATGTTACCTTGAGGGATTTTTTCCCAACAGGAAATAAGGATGGGAGTTCATAATACAAATGTTTGGCATCGAAAAAAGTAGTAGGATAATTCCAAAAACATAAAGGGTGTACATAAATGTTAGTGGGAGTAAATAATATTTATTAATGGATTCTCTCATCAAATATAAATTTTAAAGTTAGTAATAAGGATGTGTAGAATCATAAAAAACATGATAAATTGGAAAATAAAGGGAATAATATAAAGGAGAAAATCGAATTAAGAGGATAAGGAGAGGATCCCTTGCCTTTAGATAGTGTTTCCAAATGATTGAGTAGAGATTATATGATCTTGGGGGACCTAGGGAGGGATATAGAGAGGGAATTTAAGAGTAATTTCATTCTCTAATGGTTTTTAGTGAAGATAAATGTGAAAATGGGTTGGTTTATAAACCAAAAGGTAGGAGAGATCCTTATTAATTTCCAAACATTGGTTTTAGACTCTATATGATAAAGTAATCAAAAACGCACACAATACTATAGTTTTTCCCATGTTTTTAGATAAGGTGTATTTTTTTTCAATATTTGAAATATTTATGAACTTTGACCATTAAAATAATACCCCTGGTGATGTGGAAGCGAGTCGTGTTTATAAAGAATTGATTTTAACACATGAATATATAATAAATGTTTTGGAGGAATTATTAAGGGTTTATAAAATTAAAAAAAATTAAAGACATTATTTTAATGGGTAAATATATATTTTATCGTGGAAAATTTTATGGAATATATTATATCACTTTTTTGTCAATATGATGTCCTAAAACACACTGTATACATTTACCGTATTTAATTTTGACCCAAAAATTCAACTGTTTTTAAAAATTATGAAAAAAATTACAATGGATAATTTAATGTTATGATCTCAAAAATAATAATTATTTTTTCAAAATTATTATTTAAATATGATAATTTACACATTTACATAAAAATACCGGTTTTTTAAAAAATAGTGGTATTTTACAAAAAAAGATTTTCTGGTCCTTATAATAACGACATTTTAGTTTATAGAATTATGTAATCATTTATATTTTATAAATATTATTTAAAAATAATATTTTATTAAAATATAATTTATTTAAAAAATCATTAAATTCAACGAAAATAGTTTCTTGGTTAGAACTAAATATTTCCTAAAAATACACCTTCTCTTTCACCATATCAAAATCTAATTTTTTTATCAATCTTAATATTATAACATTTAAAAAATAATATAAAAAATGGTTACATGGATAACATCATGTACATGAAATTAGTTAGGTGGGAGTTCTAGTCAATAGGAAAGTACTCCTATGAGACCAAGGACCTCCAAGGGGATGATGTATCCTCGACTAAGAATTTCCTTCATTCCAAACCTCATGACTTTATTATGTGGTGATATATAAAGGAACACATTAACTCCAACCTGGAACTATAGATCATGTTGACGATTGTATGCATATATTTTCTTTCTACATTATATAGAATTCATATGATGTTGAATGTTTTAAACCTTCTATTTCATCTCATGGATAAGATTATGTCCCACCACCTTCCACTCTTCAACATCATCCTAGAATATCGGTGCCTAACACCTCTTCCAATAAAGAACCTCATTAGGTGCCATTTGAATGATATAATGGACAATATTGTTTTATGATAAATCAACCAGGGGAAGTTGATGATATCAACATCCATGTAAATCTATTTAACATGATCTCAAAATATCCTCAAATGTTTAAATAATTATTTGTGAATTCCCACGCATATAAGGGTGATAAGTAGGGTTGAAGCTTAGTTTTGTATTCAACACTTTATGAAGGATTCTCAAAAACCTCATGAAATGATTTATATTTTGATCAGATATAGTATAGAGGGTAACTACATGCAATTTAACAAATTCCCTTGTGTAAATCATGGTGAATTGGTCAATAGAGAAATATTCCTTGAAATTAAAGAAATTCTTTGACTTGATAAGGTGATCGACTATTTTTTTCTGGGTAAACGGTGGAGTTTTCCATTTTACATGAGATAGATAATCCGGGGTAAATCCACCACATCCCAATAAAAATAAAACATAAAGTGAGTAAAGAATATTCACATGTAATTGTCTTCCATTTTAATACAACTGCTGCAACAACACATTATTTTATGATAGAAGACTCCTTCTGGGAATTTAAGGGTGAACCTGGAGGTTGGATTCCACCTTCTGGAACACATATCTTCTCTTTAGCTTCTCCTCCTCCATCTCCTCCACTTTGAAATCCGCCCCAACCTTGTGGAAGAAGGTAACCGTCTCAGTTACCTTGAACTTGCTATCAGGGGTGGCCTCTAGCTTGACCTCCACTATCACACACTCCAGGTTCTTAGCCTTCAGCGTCTCCCCGTCCACAAAGGTGTACCTGTGCACCAGACCCGCCTTGTATAGCACATTCAACCAGATCTTTGCGCTAGTCCCGTCAACGAATTTGATGAAGAATATGGTTTCAGGGTCGCCACCACCCTTGATAGCTTGGATGCTGGCGAATACATCGAGAGCCATCTATTGGAGGAGCTTGTAGCCATCGCAGGTGACGGTCTGGAAGAGCTTGGTGGTGGGGATGGAGGTATGGAAGTGCTCGGTGATGGTGTGGGGAACCATTGATAAGGCAATTAATAGAGATGAGGGTGTGAAAAGGGAGAGTGGTCTGGTGATCGACTATAACCCGTATGAAATTACTAGTATTAGGTTTCCTAGGTAGTCGTATGATTAAATACATGGTTATTTATTCCTATTTTAATACTATTATTGGAAATGGTTCCATCATACCCTTAAACGACTATCATTCCTCTTTGAATTTTTAACATACAAATTATAGAGATAAAATTTCTTGAATCACCCTCTTAATGTTAATCCACCATAAATTTTTTCAGAAAATATATATAAATATTATTTATTATGATATGAATAGAGATGTATGAGTTATGAAAATTATATTGAAGTTCCTTCTTTTGTTCTGGTTTTTTTGGGACACATATTTGGGTTTCAAACATTATAACTCCATATTCTACAAAGATGAACTCCAAAATATCAATAAGATTTTTTTGTAGAACCTCATCATCCTTCTAATCTTCCTTAATCCATTCATGAATCGATGATCGATCATTTATTTGAGAAAGTTAGGATGAATATACTTTGATTATTTCCCTTTCAATCCTTTTCATATCCAAGTAGAATGGATCTTTTGTAATCCTCATCATGGATAGAGTCATGGGATCACTTCTACACAGATCATCTACTAAATTGATTTCATTCCCAGAATGTTAATTGATTGGATTATTAAAATCCTCGGTAATCTCTAACCACCTTAGTTGGTGCATATTAGTCTCCATTTTTTAATATTTATTAGATTATTTTATGATCTTTATATATGTCACACTTCCCTCCATAGAGATAATATCGCTAATTTTTCAACATGAAGATCAATACAGCAAATTCTAGATCATGCATTGGACAGTTCAAATTTTGGATCAATAATTGTTAGGAGTTATAGGATATCACTTTTTCATAAATCATAATCACAAAACCCAATCCCTTTAGGTATGTATAACTATAGATCATAAATCCTTCCCCACTTTTGGGTAATGTGAGAATAGGTGTAGTTATTAAACTCTTATTCAATATTAAAAAGTTTTTCTTCACTCATTAGTATTGTAAAACATGTCTCCATTACTATTAAGCATCGTAAGATATTTTGAAAATAATGAGATGTTTCTAATTTTTTTTGATAGTACTCAGCTAATCCAATGAATCTTTGTATTTCCATTATAGATATTGGCTTGAAAATCCTTTAATTACATAAAATTTTGAAGGATCTAAAGATATCTCTTTACTAGTGGTAACATGCCCTAAGAAATTTTTATTCTCTAATGAAAATTCACAGTTACTATACTTTTCAAATAACTATTCCATTAGAAAAAGAATCAATAAAAAATTTAAATGCACCTCATGTTCCTCCATGGTTTTGTAGTATATAATATTGTCATCTATGTAGACATCCAAAAAAATTCAAGGTAATCCCTAAAAACTCTATTAATTATGTACGTAACTATTGATGAAGAATTAGTGAGTCCAATTGTTGTCAGTATGAACCCGTGGTGTCCATAACTTGTAAGAAAATTTTTCTTGGGGATATCATCCTTCTTAAAGATTACTAGAATGTATCCCAAACAAAATACACCTTATATAAATATTAGTCTACATGTAGCTAAAAACAAATTCCTTAATTAGTGGTAGAGTATAATTGTTCTTTACCATGATGTTATTGAGATCATGATAGTCAGTGAAGAGGCACATTGGCCAATCCGTATTCTTGATGAAGAGTATTGGTGCACCCCTTGGTGACGCACATGGGAGTATGTACTCTTTATATAGATTGTCATGTAGTTTTTTCTTTAGCTCATCAAGATCAAAAATAGACACTCTTTATGAAGTATTGGAACTGGAAAAGCTCTATGAATATGCTCGATAGAAATTTCAACCAATCACTATGAGGAAGGACATAAAATTATTATGGATAAACATTAACAAATTTCATTAAAATGGTAATTTCATGAAGAAGGGTTTTTAGTTTCTATTTTTAGATAGATATACTTCCACATAGGTTAATAATATCCATTCTTGAGAAGATGATACTAATAGAGATTCATCCCCCTCTTTGAAATATTCTTGAATCTGAGGATAGTTCATGATATAGAGTTTTATATCCTTCCCTCAATAATTTATGTTGGATATGTATATTGATTAGAAATCCACAACGTGGATTGTATAAACTTTTTCTAAAGGGAGAATCACATTGTTCTCCAGGAAGTTCAACACAAAAAATTGTATTGGGGAGGAGTTATATATTTGGGATGAAATATTTTCACCATTTTATATTTTCAATGATATTTCTACTTCCATGGTTTGTGGTGGTGATTGAATAGTTCTAAAAAACTTTTTTGATATGAAGGGATTCAAAGAACAATTGTCATATAGGACCTATTATGTTCATGGATAGATGAAAAGACTACCTTTCACTATTTGATTCTAGTTCTAATCATTTACATCATAAAAAATATAATTAGATGTGATAATTTTTAAACTACTAAAATAAATCAGGAATAATGAACATTAAAGGGATAACTGATAAATTACATATATTCTTTTACTATAGTGGTAAAGGATAATTCTTGGAATCCAAGAGGTCTTAGATTCACACCCTATTTGGCATAGGTACTATTATGGTCAATACAGGCGGTGCTCTAGGTAGGTTGTGATATAGGCATGAATCATGGTCTGGTGAAACATGTAGGATGAGCATGCACGATGCTTCATTGGCATTTTCGACCATGTTATTGGCTCTATTCCAACTGGTCCTATGAGACATGTAATAAATAAATAGGTTTTGATGGGTGGGATATCCCCATTATAGGGGGGTATGAACTTCTTTTTCAGTATGTTCATGTATGGTGTGTGTGTGTGTGTTTTAAAGTAATTTTACTCCCAAGAACCTCATATATATATATATATAATGAACATCCTGAGTCCAATATATGTTTTATAGGTTTTTTTTCCTAACATAAAATCTTATGGGAACCTGTTTCTCTTAATAAAGATTTTTAAGGATATTATTAAGTTTCCAAAGCATATACCATGGATGTTTCAAACCATGTGTGCAATAAGGCCCATTTTTGTGAACCAAGTAATGATCGAGTATATCTAAATATTCCAATTTTGGGGTTATTACCCCTATGTACATCCCTTATAGATCCATATCCACATGTAATAACTGGACATGGATTTATTTCCAAGAAAACCACATACACTATACTTTAACAAACATTAAGTACATTTCCCTATGTTTATTCATATCCCTAATACTTTTACTATATTTTTCAAATATTAATACCAAAACTAACCAAACCTAGATATGGAACCAACTATGATAACCCATATATTAATACACATTATTTCAGAACTTATTAAATAAAAATAAAAATAATAAAATTAAAAAAGATCATGAAGCCTATTATATTTGGGAAATTAGGCATATGGTATAAAAAGATTCAATAAGAATACAACAATTTTATTAAAAACATTTTTAACAAGCTCCTAAAATTATATTTTTCTTCTAAAATGACATAGGATGAACTGGGGATGTACATAAGAAAAGGGTGATATATAAATCCAGTAAGGGAATAAATAAGGAATATCTTATGGTAAAACAGTAAAAGTGATCCAAGAGTAATATCAAGGATGCATAAGAGGGATGAGAATCATAATCTTGAATAATGAGGCATGATATAAAATGATCACATAAAAGGAAACATAGGAATGCAGGAAAAAAATTAAAAATGATATCACAAGAAAAAGAAAAGGATAACATCCAAGATACCATAACATGGTTAAAAAAGTCACATAATGTATGTTTTTTACTCCCAAATCCTATATTTTACCCATCATTAAGGTAAAACATTATCCAAAGCATTGGAATTCTATCTAGGAGCACCCATCATTTTAATATCGTGTACGTACATATGTTCCCCACATAAATCATATAACATAAATATTCCATTCATCAATTTTAACTTCACTATAAAGAATATTGGGTTATATAAAAGGATGTATACAATAAATTAAGTATAGGTATTCATAGTTTACTACTATTGGGTTGAAATACTAATGGGTATTCACAAAAAAAAACTGTTTTGCATAGAAAAAATCACAGGACATTTATGGAAGCATAACATAGGTACATAAAGGTTTCTGGGAAGTTTTAATGATACTGAATAGGGTATATCATCACTAAAAAATCATATGGGAAGTAATGTGTATGTTTTAAATAATATAGCCACATGAAAAATTGGATGAAAGGGAATAATATAGAAGAGGTTCTTGAACAATGAGGATAAGGAGTGGATACCTTACCACGAGAGGGTGTTTCCAAAAGAATGGAAGAAGTTTATTAAGATAATGAGAAAAACTTTGGAGTGATCTAGTGAGGGAATGTAAGATTAATGAAATTCCAAAAGGGTTATATGTGTAGTGAAATATGATTTTGTGATGGTTTATATTGAAAAAGTTATGATTTTTCTTTACTAATTTCCAATCCTAGGTTTTGGAATCTATATGAAAAAGTAATCAAAACCAAAAATTGTCCTATGGTTTTTCTAATGGTTTATACAAAAGTGGATTTATTTAATTATCATAAATGTTTATGAATCAATACATTAAAATATTACCCTTGGTGACGTGTAAGTGATTTATGTTTACAAATAATGGATTTTAAAAACTTAAAATATAATATATGTTTGGGAGGTTTCACTAAGGTCTTATAAATTTAATAAAATAACTTAAGATCAATTTTTTTTAATTTCAAAATATATATATTATCTTGGATAAATTTTATGGAATATATTACATCACTTTTAGGTCATTATGATGTCCTAATACACACTATATATTTATACCAAATTTAATTTTGACCTAAAAATTTGACTATCTATACAAATTCTGAAAAGAAAACCATTGGATAATTTCAATATGATTAATTAAAAAATAATATTTATTTTAAAGAAAAAATTATTTTGATTTTATTATTTATACATTTAAATAAAAATACACCTTTATTGAGAAATAATATTTTTTAATATTAATAGTTTTCAAACCCTTATAACAATTACATATGACACTTTAAAATTAAATTATCATTTATATAAAATAAATATTATTTAATAATAATAATATAATAAAATATATTATATTTAAAAAATTATTAGATCCATCAAAAATAGAATCTTGATTGAAACTCAATATTTCCTAAAAAAACTTTCAGTTTCATCATATAATAATTTAATTTTTGTCAAACTCGTTATCTAATCATTTAGAAAAAAATAGAAGAAAATGAATAAATATATTATTTTTTAATTAAAAAAATAAAACATTATACCATTGGGTTTAGATACATAGAACTTTATTACAGAAATTAATTCCCTAATGGTATGGTGTGTGATGGCATGATTTTCTTGTGGTGGTTCAACATACATGGTTTGGGCTGTGTTCTCCAAGAGCATGAACTTCTCCCATGAATGGGTTTTTATGCTTTAGTTGGTGAATCTTGTCTTATGATTGATCAATGTAAAGTCCCAGAGATATTATATACCTCAAAATATTTGATAAACTAGCTTCATAGGGTATGATCCTATAGGTCTAGGTCATCGCTTCTTTCGTATGTATCAATTTGACTATAACATAACCCTTAATACACAAATATTAATGGTTACTATAAAATTGATATATTAAAATGAGATTTGATTCATAATGGTATTTTGAATATGGAAAACAATATAATTGTTCAAAATATCCACTTTTGTTCTTGTGATTTCAATATTTTCAATACTTAATAATGAATTTATTTATTCAAAAAAAGGAATTGAATTTATAAAAGTTAGGGTCATTACATTAATAAATTATTTCTATTCTCCTAATGTTCTTCTATAGTTATTTTAATTATATCGTTCCTATTTTATATAGTTTCTTAGATATTAGTAGATATCTGGGTGTATGTTTGATTTATACGTAAACATCGTGTTCTAGGGGAAGAATTGAAAACTCATAATAAATTACACTAGAATATTCTATAATAATGGGAATGTCATCAAGAATGGTCATTTTCATTGTATCAGTCATTTTAGGTATATATACATACTTATAGGATAATATTATCCAGATTGAGATGATGAATTGACAGGAAAATCACCCTAATACTTACACTTGTATATAATTAGATGGACATCTATGATGGGGGGGGGGGGGGGGGTTATTCCCATTTCATGGTATTTAGTCTTGGATCTATACAAGGATAACCCATCCATGCCTAATATACAATCTAATTCAACAAAAGGGGGGGTATAGATAGGTTAGTAGTGTGATTTATACTATATATATTTAATATCGTTACTAAACATTCATCATATAAAATCATTCATAGAACAAGAATAAAATTTTGTGTTCACTATTCATGAAAGAATAACTACTGTACCTATCACCATGTCATTGTTAGGATCCAACTCAATAGATGTGATTTCATATGTATTCCTTTTTTTTCTACTCCTTGGATGTTATTATCATCTCTTATATTTTACAACCATTGGTTAACATGTTTTTATAGTGTCAATGCATGTTATAGTTGAAACATTACACCATAGGTTGAGGATTGAACGGATCATTCATTTCTTCAATCACATTAGTAGGCTTATTCATCTTCATCCAGTATTCATTATTTTGATTCCCTTATATTCCACACATAATTCATATCCTTATTCCCTTGAGGTAATATCGATGATACCTCTTCCCACAGATTCAAAAAGTAGGATGTTAAATATTATCTCCTCCCTAAGATTTATTCACTACCCCCAATAGTAAACTCCATTATCTACTACTAATAAATAGTACCATGAGACCATTGACAATAAACAAATATATATTGATTTTAATGGTATAAATAAAATATACTTGCATCTATCCATGTATCAAATTACCAAATATTTACATAGACTCAACATTTTCGCACTAAATATTTGTAAAACATTATATTCATTGTTAATGAAAAAAATGATAGAAAACAATGTAATCCTTATGAAGTTTTCTTTGTAAAACTGCTTAAATTTTCCTCATTTTTCTTGAGTCTAAGGAACTCCCTCTCCATTTTAATATGTAGAGTGTGCGGAATTTTTTTGTTGAAAAATATTTTTTTGAAAATTTCCTCTCCATTGATTCAATTTAATATATTGGATTTATATTCATTATTAATGTCCACCACTAATTAGAATATCCCTCCTTGTGATAAATATCCAATATGATTTTTTTCCTAGAGAAACTAGGGATAAATAATACATTATCAACAAACATAATCCATTACTCTATTATTATGGGTTTATAATATCCACTAAATGTTAGAGGCATTTACAACATAATTCACTCAACCATGAATCTATCTTTCTCAGGAGAATGTGGGTGTTCTAAGTGACTAAAGTTATAACTAAAAACTTATGTTAGATAATAATGTACTACCATAAATTATTTTTCTCCAACACTCATTAAGAAACACATATAATTTAAAATATCATCACATTTCCCATTACATTTCTGGTTGGAATGATTCCTAAAATATCTAACCATTATTTAAAATAAATAAAAATATTTTGGTTGAGAGTATTAAAAAAATATTCATATAAAAGGTAAACTATAAAAATCTAATTAATAACTCATAAATTTTATATATACATTATCATATTAATTTTTAGGTTTAAACATACTTATTCCATGGTCATTTTAATATTAGGTTCTATAACATAACTAGTAAATCATTATATCAATAAATTTTATAATATATTAAATACTTTTTAAGGGTTTATAGTGAGTATATTTTATAACTAATTAATATCCCTCAATATAGTTAAACAAGGTGTATAGTTAGGCCTCTTAGTCATGTATTATGTAAATATAGAGTTAATATAAAAGGTGCATTTTTTTCAAAGCATACATCCCCTTACTTTTATCTAGACAGAGATATATACAACATCTTAATATTTTATGAAATACTTTTTTCAGTGTAAATTTAATTTCTTTGATATATTTCACTACATGCAACACCATGTTTTAATAAAACAAAATAAACTATTAATATATTATTATATAAAAAACTATAATAACCTAGCCATTATATTTAGTTTTATGAATAGTAAAACCCATATTATGAAATATATAAAAATTTGTAAATCCATATATTTTTTTATTAATTCTCAGTAAATAAGTCCTTAATTTTTAATGAAGTTATTTTATACTTCAAAAATGATTTTAATGATTTTTTGTGTTGATGATATAATTTATTTATAAAATTTTGGTGTTTTTATTCAAAAAAATGAACTTTATTTTTAAAATCATAAAATTTAAATTAACTTGTGGTTAAATTTTGGTTTTTTTTAAATGTCGATTTTTTAGTGAATAGTGAAAATATCAATTTTTGTAAAACTATCCTTTCATTTATATGAAAAAGTCTAATAGTATTTATAATTTTAATCTTAATTATTTTATGTATAATTTATTTAAAAATAATTTAATTACTTATATATGAATGAACATTATGTGTGATTTGGTATAAAAAGTTTTTTAGACTTAAAGAATATTTTTTTTTCAAAAAATAGTTTTTCATCATGCTTTGTTGGAAATTATACCACTAATAGGGATTTCATTTTTTAAAATTTATGACTCAACTGGTATCAGAATAGTTAATATTATTTAATATGGTAAACATATATTTTGGTCATAATGAATTGAAAAAATAGTAAAAAAATTACCATAATGTCATGGTAAATTGGGTTAATGTATGTTAAAACTAAGTGATAAGGCCACCATTTTAATCTTAAATATAATTGGATGAACTTCTTTTGATCCTTATCACAAAAATATTGATATTTATATTCTATTGGAACCTTTTGCATGAATGTGACATATATAATATTTTATGTAATCAAAATGAAAAAATGTCACTCTATTATTTTTAGAAATCACTTATGCGTTCACATAGGAAAAAAGGAATGTTTTGAATGATTATTAATTGTTTTTTATATAATAATAAAATTATTTTAATGATAATAATTAAATTATAAATTTTATTAATCATATAATTACAAAAATTTGTTACGCACCATCGACAGAGTATTTCATCAATTAATAGAAAAAAATGATTTTATAAATGTTAAAATAAATAAAATAGTGTGATTTATAGTGTTATTTTTTGTAGATATATATATATATATATATATATATATATCTTATTATGGTTTTGTTCAAATATTATGTTTGAATAAAACTTTTGTTTTTGTGTCTTTAAATTCAAATTAAATGTATAGCTTTAAAAGTAACATTAATGATATTTTTTAAAGAATTAAATTTTATTAAATGATTTAAAATCATGAAAATATTATCTTAATAAAATTTAATGGAATAATTTTGAACATATAAAATACATTCCATTTGTGAGAATTATTTTCATTTATGATTACATTTTTGGCCCTTTAATATTGAAATTAGTGTTAGCACTGTTAAGGATAAAATTGGTTAACTAAGGGGTTAACCCGAAAGATAAGGATTATAAAACCACATAAACATATCATAATTTTAGTGTATTATAGAAATTAATCCAAAACATTAATTATATTCTAATAAATTTATATTTAGGATAATTATTCTGGAAAATTATGTTTTGATATTTTAATCTTTTGGGAAATTCCAAATGTATCATTCCCATCACTTAAAAAGGGTACCCCCTATAAGATTTTAATTATATTTGAAATCCTGTTGGTTCATAAAATACCTTACGTAATCCCATCCTCAAATCACTACCCACATACGAGAGTCATTTTTTGGATTAAAAAACCCACCTAGGAAGACCTTTAGTGTAAACCTGAAGAGGTTGTATAAAGAAGATGTATCTTTCTAAAAAAACATCATTGTTTTATTTATTATTCCACCTCCATAAAATATTATTAAACTACGTTGATATAATAACATAAATATATACCACATAATTAGATACTATTATGTTATTGGAATAATCTATATCCATATAAACATCCATAAAATGGGAAATGAAACCATCATTAGTGTGTATAGAGGACTATCGCCTCGCGAACCGATGTGATGTGTTTTCCATTAAATTCTACCATGTGATGTTTATTATGATGTATTTAATATATATATATATATATATTATATTTTTAAAATATTTACCATTATTTTAAATTTATATATCATATATTTTCTTAATAATTATTTCATTAAGATGTGATAACGTCATTTGTGCATACGTGTGGATTACCACATCCATGAAGCTATCCAATTTTTTTCATTTATACATCATGAGAATGATATATTTAAATTTATTTAAATAATTAATATGATATTTATTATAAATTTATTTTTCTATAAAAAGGAAATAATAATTATATTTTTTCCATTATTATCATTGATTATTTGAAATGTTACCCATGCATACAGACAACCTAGCATCTCCATGATTGTTACATAGTTTATTTTTCATAAGCATGATACATGATAGGTTTTAAAATTATAATTTATGTATCAAGATTATAATTCTTTCATTATTACTATTCTTGATAGGATTAAATAATGAACTAATTGACCATATTCATCCCTCAGATATAAATTTGGACTTATGAGTCGAATATCATCAAAACTCATGTTGTGAAATTAATTAATTTTGTAATTGAATATAAACTGGTATTTAATAAGATAAAGGTAACTATCAAATAATTTTTTTCCATAATAATGAAAATAATAAACAAATTTTTTTTATTCAAAATGATAAACACTAAATAAGATGAGTCAGATATTGGGAAAGGTTTTATGTTAAAATCTCATCGTTTATCAGTATTGTTTATGGTTAAGTTATGAGGATGAAATCTTATTATATATATGAAAATTATCATATGAATATTCTAATACTCTAGTTATTTAATAACATTACAATTTTACCTTTTAATTTTGTCTCTTTAATCACTCAATATACTAAAGTAATATTTTTAATTAAATTTGACATTATTTATCTCTTTGGTTGAAAATACATTCCCTTCTATGTCTATGTTTTATAAAAATATTTTAATGAATGTTTTTAAAATTATAAAAATATTTTTAAAATTTATCATCACAAATGTTTTACTTTTTAAAAGATGTTTTAAATTGAATCTTCTTGTTATTTCCTGAATGAAGTAATTTTGACTTTTAACTGAAAATGGGAAAGAAATCATTATTTCAATATATGAAAAGAATGAAATTTACCACTATCATAACAAATAATTAATTGAATCATCCTCTATTTGTTTACCATGTTATCTTCAAAGAAAATTTCTTCTTTAATGTATAGGAACATTCTTTACATTAAATAAGTTATTTCAAGGTTATAATGATATATTTATCAAGAAATATTCTAAGTGATATTTTAAAATTTGTTTCCATATAAGATTACATCCTTGGATGTCTCTTAACCATTACTAGGGATATTATCCAATGATAAAATACATATTAAATCTTTTATTTTTATTTTTATGATTACAATATGTTTATGAAACACATTTATTTTTCATGGGTTATTTCATGATGATTGTTTAAGGATCTTGTGGTGCACATCTATATGATTTTCATTATGTGATGGGTGAGAAATAACTTATGTGGCCCTATAATTAATTGGGTAAATATAAGTATATAATTATATAAACTTGACAAGAATGGGTAATAAACCTAGTACAGTAAGGGAATATATCCACTATGATTGTATTGGGTGTAAACCCAGCCCAATAATATGGTTTGGGGAGTTAATCAATTCCATTATGATAATCTTGGTAGTGGCCTTGAATACTAAGAAAATGATTTTATTTTATTATTTTTATTTCACAAATCACTGTATTATTCCAATTTTATGCTCTTATGGACCATTTTATTTGATTTCATTATGATTAATGTCTTAAGAACTACCATGCTTTAAACCCTAATTCAATTTTATGATTTATGTTATGAAATTTATATTTATCAATTTTTTTTAAGTTTTTCACATTACATGATGCTCTTTATATTTTTATGTGATCATTGAAATCCCCCTTATTTACCCTTACCTAGAATCTGATCTCACACTTTCTTATATTTCATTTCCCCCAGGTTTTTAAAATCTTATTAACTATGATATATCTAAGATGGTTTATAATAATGATGAAATTACTGTGAGATGATTCAGTTAACTTATAAAATAGTTGTTTGTATATCCATGTCTCCAATGATAGTATACCTCTATTATTATAGCATAGATCATAATGTTATGTAATAAATTTTCATTTAACATCATGTAATATCAATGTATGAAATGTTCGGGTCACTATAGTTTTTATCATATCATGGTTTAGTTAACCATTGTAAACTGGGATGCGAAAACATTAGGGTGAACCCTTACAAAAATTAAATATATATAAGAAAATACTATGTTATGGTAAATAATTTTGTGTAGTTTTCCTAGAAAATACCCATATCTAGATACTATAAGTTAAAGTTATTATGACACATAAGAATCTAGTGGTAAAAAACATGAAATGATTTGGTCAAGTATATATTTTATATCATTTTGTTTAATGGTGTGTGGTCCCTGACTATGCACATGTCTTGAAACTATTGATGGATATGTTTGGGTTAATTCACATCTTCTTTTAAGAACAATTCTAAAGAATTTGAATAAATTATTTCCTTTAATGATCTAGGTTAAATATAAAGTGGAATTTATTGAAAATAAGGTTCCATGATGTAGACATTCCATAATTGATTCTTCCTGTTTATGTGGATCCCACTATGATTATTGTTTCTCACACTAGTATTTTTGGTTTTGGTCAATGGATAAAACTCCAAGGAATCATGTTAATGATAAATGTTATTGAAAATGCATTGAATACCCTATAATGGTATCAAATATTGTGGGATATATAATGAAAAATATCATTATTTGGCTTATGAAACATTATCAACTAATGAATGATGTTGAAAATCCAAACGGGAATGGAGGGGAAACATTATATTGATTCTATCATGTTGTATCTTTCAAATTATTTTATTGTCTCCATTTATCCACTGGTTTTTGAGAAATAATATTTAATATTGTAATGAAAATTTCAATTTTCTAGTGTTTAGATCATGAGAAAATAATTTTTAAAGTCCATAATTTGGAAGGTGAAACATTTCAATTGTAAAATATTATTAAGAATATGAGGAGAAAGGAAAAAATTGACTCCTTAGATTGAGATGAGTTTAAAATATTATTTTTCAATAAGTACCTTCTTTTTATTCCTTATATGAAAATGAATTGGTAATTCCATGAGAAAAATCAAAAGGATGATGAATATATTGGTACTAATGTGGAAACGTTTAGAAGACATGTAAGGTACCCTTGTGGTTTTATAATCCAACCTAAAATTAAGGTTGATCAATTGTTTAGTGTCTAAAAACAATTTATATGAAGGATGTGTCACACCCTGACCTATCTATTTTTTTTATTTTATTAATTTATTTGGGTTTAAAGTTTTTTTGTCGAGGTTCGGGTTGAATCCCGAACAAGATTTTGAGTTTTGTAAAAAAAATGTGAGTTTTTGAGTTGACATCACTGAGCTCCTGGGCAGAGCACATTTTGGAGACCCCGCATGGCTTCACCAATGAAACAACACAATCCAACTTTCTTCAGAAAAATTAAAATGAATAAATTTTTTAATTGATTGAGCTATTTAAAATTTTTTATGGTTAATAATTTTAATTATTATTATTAAAAAAATGAGTATATTTATTATTTATATTTTTATCGATATGATGATGATTATTATTATCATTATAACTATTATTATTATTATTATTATTATTATTATTATTAATAATATTATTATTTTTATTATTTATTTAATTTTTATTTTTATTTTATCTTTTCTTTATTCTTTCTTTATTTCTTTCTATCTTTTCCCCCTTTTTTTCTCTTTTTTTTTTGTTCCACGTGCCTGTCCCTCCCCCACCTTCCTTATTCCTCGTGCGACCTCCCTTCTCCCAGGAAGATCCGTATATCCCATACGCCCAACCACCTGCTTGAACTAAAACTCCCCATCCCTACAGGCCCCCTCCTCGCACACCTTCCGACGCCACGCCCTGCCCAATGCGTCTCCTGCGCAGTCCACGCCGCTGCACCATCCCATCTACTGCCGTACTCGGCCCACACGCATGAGTCCACCTCCTACCAGCGAATGCGTCCGCAGTGTCCCAGCACCCAGCCTCCCTCTTTCTCCCATGTAGCCGCTTCTGCTTCGCCTGCCCTGATAGGCTAGCCCGTGCGATGCCCCTGCTTATTCTTCCTCTCGCCGCATCTCCCTGTTGCAGCCCACAAACAGCTAACTCCTCTACCCTCCTCCTTCTTCAGTTGCACAGTGCCGCACGCCCCCCTGATCTCCTTCTCTTTGGTGGCTCCCTCCTCTGCTGGCCGTCCCCTGGTTCACTCCCCAGCCACCGCCTCCTGCACTGCTCCACCTATACCGGTGTTCCCTCAGCCGCACCTCCTGCGAGAAATCCTTCGTGCACCCCCTGACCCGCACCGCTGTCCCTTTGCCGGCATGACCTGACGCCGTCCAGTGCCTCTTGATCCCTGCGGTGCGGCCACGCCCTGCTCCCCGGACGCGCCTCCTCCCTCCGTCTTACCGTACTCCGGCCCCGCTCCTTCTTCTCCCAGCACGGCAGTCCGCCGCTCCCTTTTCCCAACTAGATGCAGCTCTGACTGACTCACTTCCATCCGGTGCTGTCCAGCTGCTGCTCGCCCTCCAGCCAGCAAAACAACCACCCCCTTGCATATACACCCTCTGGTGCACCCCCGCCTCACACCCACTGTCCGGCCAGCCCCCGCCGGTGGAGGTCGCTACTTTCCGACTGTCGCATGACCCCTTTGCCGTCCCTTGATCATCGCGCGACACATCGTAACCCCCCATCTGCTTCGACTAGGTCCGCCGTCACCCGCACTAGTTTTCGTGGTGCTGTGGACGACGTTGGTGACCTTTTCAATGCACCGCGACACCGCGCCTGAGAATTCACCCTTTCGTGCGACCCTTTTGGTCAAGAGCGGCTCTGTGCCGAGGTGACATTTGTGCTGCTTCATCGTTTGATTTTTGTTAATTAGTGTTTTTGTGTTTTACTTATTTTTGCGGGTGTTGCACCATATCAGTGATTTTTTTCCACAGTACAGCAGGCATCGGCTTGTGCATGATTATGAGCCTGTACGAGGCATGATGCATCAGCGTGTTCGAGTTGTGAGTCAAGGTAGGTCCCCATTGCACTTGCCTTTATATTTAGAATTTACTAATTCTTATTATTTCATTAAATTTTAGATTAATGGTAAATAATATTAAATAATTAGTTTTAGAATAAATATTCATTGTGAAGGATAGTGGTTCTCTCTTGTTTTGAATTACCTGAAAGTGTTTTCTTTTAAATGTGAATCATTAGTGTTGATAAAATGCCCGGTTGGCCTTTATAAGTAAATTTTGTTTCTTTTAAAGAAAGGCTTGGGTTGCAAATGTGTTTGGATTTCTAAAATGGATTTATTAGATGAGGTTTCAAATGGTTTTGAGATTGAAAGTGGTGTTCCTTTGATTCTTTAGAAATGAATTGGTGTGTGCTGGTTCTTTTGAAAATATGTTGGTGTTGAGTGGTTCGTTAAAGCCCGTTTTTCACTTTAAAGAAATGAAATATTTTAAAAACTCTCTTTGGGGTGACTCAGGGGTGGTCTTATTGTGTACGCCGATTATGTGAGTTGTGTGTGATGTTTGTACATTGTGATTGGTTACTTGATTGAAATTGACGATTCAACCCTTTTTATAGCATGTCTTGACATAAGAACCTGACATAGTAAGTGAATCTTTTGAGAACGATTGTTGCACTAGTTTAGACTAAGCACTGGCTAGTGGCCCATAGCCAAGAGGTGTTCTGTTATTAGTGCTATGGGATTGGGCCCCTCGGTTATGACATGTAGGGAAACACCAGGCATTAGGGTGTTATGATGTCATTGAGTAGGTCATGCCTTCAAGATGAGTGAGATGTATAGTACGTTTTGGATTGTTCACAAGCTCCTAGGTTTGACCCATGTTTCCTTTAGTGTTTATTTCTATGTGAAGGACAATTGAGAGGTCTAGTTTGGTTGCTGGCCCCTGTGTGCCACTTCTTTTCCATTCCTCTTAGTGTGTGTTGTGTGTGGTTTTCTTTTTTACTAATAACTAAAATTTGGATTTCTAAATTGTTCCGAAAAATCTTTTAAAATAAAATGCATCTATTCCTTTCAAACATTAAACTTGTTTTTAAATTAAAAATGGAAATGGACTGTTAATTGTTTTAGAAATGAAAGTGTGTGTGTGTAAACCCATATTTTGTATAATTTAGTTCAAACTTGAAATTGGTAAATTCTTTATTTAAAGGTAGTGCATTAGGAATAGTTTGTTGGGCATGTTTACTAAGTTTTAATACTCACGCCTATAATGTTTTCCTATTTTTAGTTTTGTGACAGGTTTGACTAGAGCTTGTTCGCCATGGGAGAGACAGTATTGTGGTCTGGAGAGTGACTCTTGAGGTCACAATGAGTTTTGGTCATGGTCAAGTTAGTTAGTTGTTGTTGGTCATTATTTCTTTTCGTGTTGTTTTTTGCATTTTTTTACTTTTTCCGATGATTTATTTATTTTCACTGGGAGAAATCATTCCCAATTATCCTCTATTGATGTTCTAATGCTTTTCACCAACCCAAGAGGATCAAGAATGCCTCTCGGGCCATGCCACGAACCGGCTTGGGTGACCAGTTTAGGTTCCACCCGGGCTGGTTCGTGGGAAAATGGTATCAGAGGAGGTCGACTCTTGAGTAGACCTTGTTTTTCAGAGCTCCCATTTTTATTTGGGGTTGTCATGGTAGAAGGATTAGAATTTTTGGGACTCAAGGCGTACAGATGAGAAGGACGTCATGAACCCTTTCTCGTTCCGAACCACGGGTTAACATGGGATGTTCAGGTTTGCCAATGTCTTTTGATTCTTATGGTTTGTTTGGTATTGTGAAATGAAATGAGAGTCGTGAAAGTGACCTCTATGAGCTCGCATGGTCTAGAAAGCCATGTGGAGTCTGGGACATTACCCTAGAGTGCTCCTTGTGACAGTGGCATGACTGGAGTATGGCCGCCAACCATATGTACGAGTCACCCATCGACACTAGTTTCTCCTTGTGGGTTTTTTGGGTATTATTTACTTCATTTTTTTTGTAAAGTTTTATTTTGGAAATTGTGAAAGGTTGAATTTAAAATGGTAATGACCATGTTTGACACATATTTTCGTTTTCTTGTTCCTTAGTGTTCGCCCCCACAAAGGTTTGATGGATGCCCAAGGTGTAGCTTCGGGTGGTGTGCCCTTGGAAAATAATCCAGTTGATTAGACCATAAACTACATCCTTGAGTTTCATAAGTTGAACCCTCCCCTCTTTTATGGGAAAGAAGATCCTCTTGTAGTGGAGGAGTGGCTATGAAAGATTGAGAGGAACTTCTGTTCTCTCATGCTGCCCGAGTCATTAAATGTGAAGTTGGATACCTTTATGCTTGAAGGTCCAACCTAGAAGTGGTGGAAGTCCGTGTCTCAGAGCAAGCCTCAAGATGATCTCACTTGGAAGTTCTTCAAGTCGTCGTTCATCTAGTAACATTTATATGAGTTGACGAAGATGAGGTAGAGGATGGAGTTGTGCAGTATTCATCAAAGTGTTGGATCAGTATTGTAATTCTTTCGTCATTTCATGGACCTGGCTCTGTATGAACCGAGGTATGTTGGAAATGATCCCGTGAAAGTTCGAAATTTTGGTCTTGGATTGCGTCTTGAGCTGTAGTCGAAGGTGGAAGAGTTCAACATAATCACATTTCCTGATGTGGTGAGACAATCTTTCCTCGCTGAAGCTGAGTTAGTAGAAGGACTTGAGGTGGAGAATCCTCCTCTGGCCTTGGGAATCAGTGCAGAAGATAGCGATAAGAAGATTGGGAAGCGGCCTAATGCTGGTGGTAATAGTAGAGGAATCAAGAGGCCTTCAAACCTTCAGTCATCTTCCTCCCAGCATAATTCCTTGATCTGTCACCAGTGCGGTAAGTAGGGGCACAAGAGACCGATGTGCCTGAGTTCTTCGAAACCCTGCCACACCTGTGGAAGTCTGGGTCACTTACAAGAATTCTGTCGAGGTGTTTCCAAGAAGCATTCTGAATCCATACCTGGCTCGTCGAAGGTCACCTCAACCTGTCAGCAGGAGTAGGGTGATGTTTGGGGATCATTTTGGAGTTTTTCTCTTTTTAGTGTTCCTTGGATGTAGTGGTCATCTCTTGTAGAATTTTGTGGTGTTTCTTTTAGTTGTAAGAATGGTTTTTATTGAACCTATTTGAAACCTTTATTCTAATGGATGTGTGTTTGGAAAAATTCTGGTTCGTGTGTTATGTTTGGGTATTTTTGAATCCTGACTGTGAGGCAGGAGATGCTTCAATCATCAGAGCTCTAGCCATAGGCCCCGAAGTGAAGTTAGTGCATAGTCAAGTGAACCCACATGGTGAAAAAGGGCATTGGTTTAATTTTCATCCTTAGTGTGGTGTGGTTTGTGTTCTTCCAAGGTTGTGAAGTCGTTAGTTTAGCAGTAACAGTAGTTTCGATGCTCTATAAGTAGGGTCATTCCCTTATCCATCTCGTGGTGGGGGTGGGGGGGGGGGGGGGGTTGGTTCGTGTGGGATGTTTTCATGTTCGGTTAATCTCATCTGTCGGTGGGGAGACCCATTGCAGGTCTCATTAAATTCAGTTGGCCCATTTCCTATGGTGGGGAGTCCGTTCGGGCCTCCTTGTGTCAATATCAGAGTTTTGTTTTGGGATTCATTTTGGTGGTGTTTAAAGTGTTCATGTTTTGAGGATAAGTTTCATGTCATGGGAGTTCGGTGTTCATTTGGATCGATCAACTGAAGGTGCTTAAACTTTTGGGGGTGAGTGACACTTAAAGAGTTTCTTCTTGATTCTAGGTCTTGTTGCAGCTTCTTGGGGATGGGAAGCGTTATGGTTGGGAGAATTGCCACACCCCGACCTATCTGTTATTTTTATTTTATTATTTTTTTGTGTTTAAATTTTTTTTTTCGAGGTTCGGGTTGAATCCCAAATAAGATTATTAGTTTTGTCAAAACAAAAACACGTGTTTTTTGGTTGATGTCATTGAGAACCCAGGAAGACCTCATTTTGGAGACCCCACATGGATTTTCCCATGCAACGACACAGTCCGCCTATATTTGAAAAAATTAAAATGAATAAATTTTGAAATTGATTGCGTTATTTAGAAATTTTCATGGTTGATAATTTTAATTATTATTATTAAAACAAAATGAGTATTTTTATTATTTATATTTTTATCGATATGATGATGATGATGATGATAATGATAATAATAATAATAATAATAATAATTATTACTATTATTATTATTATTAATACTTTTTTTATTATTTATTTACTTTTTATTTTTATTTTATCTTATCTTTCTTCTTTCTTTATTTATTTCTTTCATTTTCCCCTTTTATTTCTTTTTTTTTTCCACATGGCTATCCCTCCCCCACCTTCCTTATTCCTCGCATGACCTCCTTTCTCCTAGTCAGATCCACATATCCCGAATGCCCGACCTCTTGCTCGAACTACAGCGCCCCATCCCAGCAGGCCCCCCTCTTCGCACACCTTCTGATGCTGCGCCCAGCCTTCTGCGTCTCCTGCGCACTCCACGCTGCCGCACCATCCCATCTCCTGCCCTGATCGACCCTTACGCATGAGTCTACCTCCTACCAGCAGCTGCCTCCGTAGTGTCCCAACACCTGGCCTCCCTCTTTCTCCCTTGCAGTGTGCCAGCCCACACCCCTCCTACTTCACCTGCCCTTCCTGACTTGCCCGGCAACACCCCTGCCTACTCTTCCTCTTGCCGTGTCTCCCTGTTGTAGTCCACCAGCAGCCGACACCCCTTCCCTCCTCCTACTTCAGCTGCACAACGCCACACGCCCCCCCAGATCTCATTCTCTTCAACGGATCTCTCTTCCACGGGTCGTCCCATAGTTCACTCCCTAGTCGCCCGCCTCTTGTGCTGCTCCTCCTGCAATGGTGTTCCCTCGGTCTCACCTCCAACAACATCCCCTTCGTACACCCCCTAACCTGTACCGCTGTCCCTTCGACGGCGCAACCCGACGCCATCCAGCGCTTCCTACTCCCAGTGGCGCAGCCGTTCCGTGCTCCCCGTACACACCACCTCCCTCTGTCTTAGTGTACTCCAGCACCACTCCCCTTATCCCGACCATCATCCTAGCATGAATGCCCACTTCAATCCTCTCTGGCCCTATCTACCTCTATAGACCTAGATGGAGCTCTGTTCCCTTGTGGCGTGCGAGCAGGCCAACCCCCTCTAGCTGCTCCTGCTTCTCCCAGCATAGCAGGTCACTACTCCCTTTTCCTGAATAGCTACAGCTCCGATCGACTCACTTCTAGCCGGTGCTGTCCACCCACCGCTCTCCCTCCAGCCAGCACAATAACCTCCCCCTTGAATCTGCACCCTCTAGTGCATCCCTACATTGCACCCGCTGTCCGGCCAGCCCCCGCCAGTGTGTGTCGCTGCTTTACGACTATCACCCGACCCCTTTGCTGTCCTTAAATCATCGTGTGACACATTGAAACCCCCCCAACTGCTTTGAACATGTCCGTCGTCAGCCTTACTGGTATTCTTGCCACTGTTGATGACGTTGGTGACCTTTTCAGTGCACCGCAACACCGTACCTGTCCATTCACCCTTTCACGCGACCCTGTTGGTCAAGAGAGGCTTCGCGCCGAGGTGACATTTGTGCTACTTTTTCATTGGATTTTTGTGAATTAGTGTTTTTGTGTTTTACTTATTTTTTCGGGTGTTACAGCGCATCAATGATGTTTTTCCATGGTACTATTGGCATCAGCTTTCGCATGCTTATACACCTGTGTGAGGTGCGACACGCCAGTGTGTTCAAGATTTGAGTCAAGGTAGGTTCCCATTGCACTTGCCTTTATATTTAGAATTTAATAATTTCTTGTTATTTAATTAAATTTTAGATTAATGGTAAATAATATTAAGTAATTAGTTTTATAATAAATGTTCATTGTGAAGGATAGTGGTTCTCTCTTGTTTTGAATTACCTGAAAGTGTTTTCTTTTAAATATGCATAATTAGTGTTGATAAAATGCACAATTGGAATTTATAAGTAAATTGTGTTTCTTTTAAAGATCGTATTGGGTTTCAAATGTGTTTAGATTTCTAAAATGGATTTCTTAAATGAGGTTTCAAATGGTTTTGAGATTGAAAGTGGCGTTCCTTTGATTCTTTTGAAATGAGTTGGCATGTGTTGGTTCTTCTAAAAATAGGTTGGTGTTGAGTGGTTGGTTAAGGACCATTTAACACTATAAATAAATGAAATATTTTGAAAAATCTCTTTGGGTTGACTCAGGGGTGGTCTTATTGTGTACCTCGAATGTGTGAGATGTGTGTGATGTTTGTGCACTGTGATTGGTTACTTGATTAACATTGATGGCTCACCACTTTTTATTTCATGTGTTCACATGGGAACCTGACATAGTAAGTGAATCTTCTAAGAACAATTGCTGCACTTGTTTAGACTATGCATTGGCTAGTAGCCCATAGAAGAGAGATGTCCTGTTATCAGTGCTATGGGATTGATCCCCTTAGTTAGGCCATGTAGGGAAACACTAGGAATTAGGGCATTATGACTTCATTGAGTAGGGTATGCCTTCAAGATGAGTCATATGTATAGTACATTCTAGATTGTTGACGAGATTCTTGGTTCAACCTATGTTTCCTTTAGTGTTTATTTGTATGTGGCGGATGATTGAGAGGTCTAGTTTGGTTGCTAGCCACTGTGTGCCACTTCTTTTCCATTTCCCTTAGTGTGTGTTGTGTGTTGTATGTGGTTTTTCTTTGACTAACAACTAAAATTTGGATTTCTAAATTGTTAGGAAAAATGTTTTAAAATTCAATGCACCTGTTCCTTTGAAACATTAAACTTGTTTTTAAATTAAAAAGGGAAATGGACTGTTACTTGTTTTAGAAATGAAAGTGTGTGTGTGGAAACCCATATTTTGTATAATTTAGTTCAAACCTGAATTGGGTAAATTCTTTATTTAAATGTAGTTCATTGGGAATAGTTTGTTGGGCATGCCTACTGAGTTTTAATACTCACTCCTATAGTGTTGTCCTATTTTTAGTTTTTTTGTAGGTTTGACTCGAGCTTGTTCACTGTGGGAGAGACATGTTTGTGGTTTGGAGGGTGACTCTCGAGGTCATGTGGAGTTTTGGTCATGGTCATGTTAGATTTTTGTTGTTGGTCATTCTTTATTTTCATTTTGTTTATTTACTTTGCATTATTCTACTTTTTCCACTGCTTTATTTATTTTCACTGGGAGAAATCTTTCCCAATTGTCCTCAATTGATGCCCTGATGCTTGTCGCCAGCCTGGGAGGATTGGAAATGCATCTTGGGCCAGGCCATAGACCGGCTCAGGTGATCAGTTCAGGTTCGACCCGGGTTGGTTTGTGACAAGATGTCATCCATTAGGCACTTTAGTGTATATAACAAAATAATTTGATATGCTATCAAGGTTGAAATGGGTTTTATAGTTACCCATCCATCTCATGGTTTTGTTGATAACAAATAGATGAGAATCAATAGAAATTATAAGCAATATAGAGATAAATATATGACATTTCCTTTATTATCAATTTTTTGTGGAGAACATGGAGAAAATTGATTTAAGGGGACTATTAAATGATTAAATTGTGTAATTTAAGGTCATCCGACAATCAAATATTAAAGTGATTGGACAAAGTAAGCTAACAGTGAGAATATTTAGAAATATATATAGAATGAACTACCCATATTCATGTGTTTAAAATACAAGGTTTATGGGAATTATAGAAACTAGTTCTCAATTTTGAGGGTGAATAATGAGGAATAATTTCAACAACCTATTTTTCTAAGAGGCCAAGAGAAATATCCTGAAATATCTATTTCTAATTAAGGGTATGGTAATGGAATGGTTAATAGTATACTTACCATCCACTATATAACAACTAATGTATAATTTCACACTTGATGTACGCACACTTTGTTATATGATGAAATTTATAAGGGTTTTAAAATTCAACCCCAATGACTAGATGTTTAAATATAAGTGAAAAGACTAATTGTATGATGATCATGTCTTTGGTTAATGACTATTATATAGTTAATTACTTTGGGGATATGCTTCATGAAAATATTTTTATTCTAACTTTTATTTAATTTGACGTGATCCTAGGCATAGAATATATTTATCTACCTAAATATAACATTAATTTCTATGGAAGGAAAATATAATTTGATGTTCCATAAAACCCCCATGATCTTTAATGAGTATGATGATAAAATATGAAATTATTATGGAAATAAAATGCACTATATGATTCATGATTCTTATTCAAAAGGGATGTTCATCTTAAATAGTATGAAAAAAACTAAACATAGATGATATTCCTATTGTGCAGGAGTTTGTTGATGTATTTTTGGAGGAGATTTCTTGTATTCCACTAAATTGTGATGTTGTGTTCTCAATAGTTATCATACTTGGTTCAACTCCAATTTCAATGACTCTATATATAATGGATCCAATTGAGTTCTTTCAATTGAAGAAAAAACTCTAGTAAAAACATGAATAGGAATTTGTTCTGCCTTGTGGGTCAGCTTGGGGTGCTCCAGTTATTTTCATATAAATTAAATATGAATCCATGAGATTCTATATTAATTATTAGAAACATAAAAAGAACATGATAAATAATAAGTATCCTCAACCCCATATTGATGACATATTTGATCAAATGTGATATTCTCAATACATTTCCGAGATTGAGATTCTTTATGGATATGCACAATGGAGTATTAATTAGGAAGATATACTGAAGATAACTATCCATACATGGTATCCACATGTTGAATATATACTTATGCCATTTGGTTTTACTAATTCTAACACAATTATTATGGGTTTAATGAATAAAGCCTTTATATATTAACTTGAATAATTTATGGTAGTATTTATAGATGAAATTCTTAAATATTTTAATAGAAAAGAAGAGAATAAATATAACCCAATGATTATACTGATGACCCCAAGGAACGATTAGATATATAAATGTTTTTCCAAGGGAGAATTTTTCTTATATAATGTTTCATTTATGGGTTATGTAATCTCAATAAAGGGTATATCTATGGAACCCTCAAAGATGGAAGTTATTGAACATTGGACAAAACCATCTATGGTGAATGAGATTCATAGTTTTCCTATTTTTCTTGGATATTATTAATGATTTGTGGGAGATTTATCATGGATACATAGACAAATCTCCAAGATAACATAGATGGGAGTTATGTTCCTTCAGAAAATTGAATGATATAAAACTTTGAATAAAATAAAGTTAATCTTAATCCTCACACCTATGCTTACATCACCCCATATTGGACATAGTCTTTTAATTCATAGTGATTCATTAAAAAAAGGATTGTGTTGTGTTCTCATATAGAATGACATAGGGATAGCTTATGCCTCAAGAAAGTTGATGGATCATTAGAAAAATTATCCAACTCATGATTTGAAGTTAGATATTTTAATTTTTTAATTAAATATATGGATGCATTATCTTTATAGTGATGATATTATATATATATTGATCATAAAAGCTTAATTTATATTTTAACCCTGAATGTGTTGAATATGTTCTAGGTGAGATGTTTGGAGATGATTAAATATTATGGATTCTTAATACATTATAACCATGGGAAGAAAACTAGGATCCAAATTCTCTGAGTCGAAAGAATCATTCTAGTTTCTCTTTCATGAAGACCAAAAAAAGAACCAATATTTTTTATTTGTAAGGTATGGGTCTTGAAATATTAATGTATGAGGGGAAATATTTTTTAAAAAAAACTGTGTTTAACAATTATAATAATTGAATATTAATGAGGAACATAATTAATATTTAGATTTTATAATATGTTAAGAAATTATAGTGAGTTTAATTTTGATTATAAGGGATTAATAAATTTCAATAACCATGTATGTGTTTTTTCCATACAAAATTTGAAGAAGGATGTATTGGATGAGTATCATAGTTGATCACTCTCTATTCATCCTTCAATTTTGATGATGTATATAGATCTAAAATAATATTTCTTATTGGAAAAAATGGAGAGATATATTGTAGATTATATACCCAAGTGTTTGGTGTATCAGAAATTTCTGTATGAGAGATATATATTTAAGGGTATGTTAAAACTATTAAATATACAATAAAGTAAATGAAAAAAATCACCATTGATTTAATCATCTAAATTTCTAAAATGTTCAATGACCCTAATGTTTTTTATTTATAATCAACCTTCTTACAATTTCACCACACTTCATTGTTGTTAGAGAAGATTTCACTCTTGAATAGAATGATATAATTTATATTAATTAAGTGGTAAGGTTACATGGAGTACCACATTCCATTATATTAGCTTGGGATTTGAGGCTTACCTCGAAGTTCTGTAGAATTATTCACTAGGATCTGGACATAGAGCTGGGTTTTAGAAATACATATCATACTCATATAGATGGTTAGTCATATAGGAAAAATTAAATCACTTTAGGATATTTTGAGGCCTTTTTATAAATATTTCAAAGGTGTTTTGGATGAACACCGCCCTCTTGTAGAGTTATATTTTAATAATAACCTTAACTCTATAATTAAAATGGATCCTTATGAAGGAATATATAGTAATATGTGTAGAACACTAATTTTTTAGAATGAATTTATATAAATAAATAAATATGGACCTGAGATAGATGATGAAATAGAAGATAAATTCATATTCATTCAATCTCACCCAAACATATCTCAAGATCAGCAAAAACGTTATACTGATAATCGTTAGTGAGTAATAGAGTTAAAAGTAGAAGTTTCTATGAATATATCCATGAAATATGGTATTAAGATTTATAAAGAATGGAATACTGATCCATTGGTATATTTTCTCTTTTTTGGTTCATGATCATGTACCAATGAATGATTATCAGATGGATCTTCCACCAAACCCATTTGAAGCCCATGATGTATTCCATGTATCTATCATAAGGAATTACATACATGATTCATAAAATGTACTAAATTAATAGTTTTTACTAATGGATACAGATATTTTTTATTTTGAACAACCATTAGAAATAATTCATCATATATATGATATTCTATAGAATTTGATTACTCACAATATTAATGTTCTCTTGAGGAATCTAAAATTTGAAGAAGCTACTTAGGAAGCTAAGGATGTAATGAAATAGATATATCTTCATTTTTTTGTATTGGAGGGATGCGATTTTGTGGTTGAAATTCAATTTAAGTGGTTTAAAATATAATTCCCTAATATTTAATGAAATATTATTTTTCAAATAAGTTCAATATCATTGGTTGATTTTGTTAGACAAGAAACCGAATTATAATGAACCACAACATATTATTAAAATATTATTATTTAAACAGCACCGTTATAATTAAGAAATTAAATTTTTAGGTATTAATAGAAAAACCATATTATAAAAAAAATATTTCATAATTAATAAATATTGGTTGACTATTGCTTAGGTAATGAGTACTCAATTTTTAGAGAAGTCAAATTGGGTTTTAAAAATTGTTATTATTTCTTTCTTTTTAAAATGAAATTAATATATACTAATTTTATAATTTTAATTTACTTAATTAACATAATTTTTTAAATAAACCTATCAAAATTATCATAGGGTGAAATATTGGGAATTTTTGTTGAAATATTTATTTATTAGTGAATAGTGAAAAATACCAATTTTTGCAAGACTGTCATTTCCTTTCATTGAAAAAGAAAAAAAATATTTTTAATTTTATCCTAAATTAATATAAGTATCCTTATTTTTTTTTCTAATATAATAAATTACAAATGAATCAACATTATATGTGATCTTGTTTATATATAATTAAAATCTTAAAGTGTCATTAATTTGGAAAACCATTTTTCATTACCCAATGAAATATATATATATATAAATGAATTCCTCACACATATAGAGAATGGATTTTTTAAAATTGATTCCATAATTATAATCCATATATTTAATATTATTTGAAAAGGCAAGCTTATTTTTCGGTCATATTGAATAGTAAAAAAGTAAAATAATTTCACCATGGTAAAAGGTTAGAATTGGTTAACTGAAGATAAAACTAGTTATAACGCCATAATTTTTAATATTCAATATTATTAGATGAATTTATTTTGACACATATAAAATTGTACTTATTATTAATTTTTTTAATGGGACACTTTTCCATGAAACTGACCAATATAATATTTTAATTAAGATTTTTTTTTACTCTCTTACTATTAAAAATATCTTATAAATCCACATATGAAAAAAATCATGTTGTGATTTAATAATATGGTTTATTTTGAGAATAATTAAATTACTTTCTATAGATTGATTTTTCTATCTTTTTGTAAATATATAATTAACTCAAATGTTTACGCAACATCAATATGTCATTTATTTAATAAAAATAAAAATTTAAACAAACATATTTAAAATATTGAAAGTAATACAATTTGAGTGAATTATAGTGTTACATTAATTTTTAGACACATATCACTTATTAAATATGTATTAAAATATTATATTAGAATTAAATAATTATATTAGTGTACAAAGACGAATTAAATTAATAGTTCTGAAAATTACATTAATGAAATATTTTAATAAATAAAAAAATATCAATTGATTTAAAATTCATGAAAATATTATATTCATCTAAATGAATGGATGTTGGTTTCAAATATCATCCAAGTTCAATTTATGAGTACTTTTTTTTATTTCTATTATCATTTTTAAACCTTTAATATTGAATTTTTTTTATCATGGTGATGGTTAAAATAGGTTAACTAAGGGGTTAAACTAAAAGGTAAGGTTTAAAAAAACAATTCATCATGTATAAATTTTATCGGTTGATAGTATTTCAACATGGTATTATCTTATCTTCTTGTATCTAGAAAATTAGATTCACTTGGATGATGGATTTATTTTTTATATTTAAATTATTTATGAAATTCTAAAAGTCCCCCTCCAATCACTTATAAATGGGAACATACTCTTATCTTTCCATGCACTTAAAAAGACATTTTTTTTCATGACTTGACCCATTGAGGTCCAACCCTTGACTATCCTAAGACCACATCCAATTGGCTAGGGGCTGATGACCAACAATGAGTATAAATATCCTATAAATTAGTGGAATTATCCTAAAGTACATGTACACAGGCACACAAATACAAGCCCAATGAATGATGAAATATAAAACAACTAACAAATAATGTTTATACATCTAATACCCTGCAAATGTGTGTGATTGTAAAGTAATAAAAGTGTCAAGGGAGGCAAAATTCAAGACCAAACAAGAAAATTATAGAGTCTAAATAGCTCCATGGGAGAGTACTAAATCAAAATAAATATCTCGGTCAAACACCTTTGTCTGAAAAGATCTAGATACTCTCCACCCTCTCTCTTCCCTTCCACGACACCATTAAAGGGTACAACATCTGCATAAGATATGAAACGTGCTAAAGAATCCCATGTAGGGGTGAGTATATCAATACTCAGTAGGGTGACCAGAAAATAGTAAACATGAAACAAAAAGTTGATTAATATCAATACAAGATATAATCACCAATGTATAATAGAAACACCTATATATACTCAAGAAAGAAACCACGACACCAGGGTCATAACCAGCTGCCAGCCACATGAATCTACTCATAACAATGCTTGCTTTGGGAGAAACAACTCTATGATCCCTACTATCAACATATACAACTGGTGAAGGGGTATATATAATTGTGCCCCACCAAATAAAGACAACTGGTCTCATAGAACCCTGATATTCATAATGAGGGTCATACCCAAAACTGACAGGGTATACTAAAAACCCAATATGGATCAAACAGTTATATAGGGGACCATATGTTAATGATAACACATAACCTAATAATACGACTTGTGATATATAGAATCAACACCATACATAGGGAGGTCATTCCAATTCCACAAACCACACCTATGGAACAAAGATGATAGAGGGCCACACTTCAATCTTAATGAGGGACACCAGAAATCTATCTGATACCCGACCTCTAGAGGGGATCACAATCATGTGATGAGGATTTAAGGTTTACCTACATCATCAAAGTAATAAACCAAAGGAACAATCTCAACCTATACTAGTTCAAACTAAGTAAATAAATAACATCAAACACTCTTCAAGGGTGGGACACGATGTGTACCTCGGGGTACACGATGTGTCCATGTATCACTGGGTCTGCCTATAGTGAAAGTCCCCACATGAAAATCCAATAACTATATACAAAACATGTAGTATAAGAACACAAAATATAGGGAAACATGATATACTACTTGTTTCACCTTCTTGTGTCTATCTACGATGTCCATTCTCATGTACCAGCTGGTGTACACTAAGCTGTGTTCGTGTCCAAGTATGCAGTGTTCCACCTTGATATATACTTTTACACATATTCATTTACTTCCCAAAGTGCACACTGAACCTCATAGGAGGGGTCATACATTGGGTGACTGGGGTCACATGTCTTTTGATCCTTGTCTTCATCTCAAAACCCTAGCTGCTACTATATGGACCCCGTGTATTGTGTAATCTTGATTTATATGATGTGTTGATTCATTCTTTTAGAAACTAGAACCTATTCCATGAATTTCTAATATTTTTTACTCCCTATTTCAATCTATACAATTAAAACAATATCTAGGGTTGACCACCCTTTCCTTCAGTTGTTCACTGGATTCTAGCAACCAAACGGATCGGGAAATCATCGTTCATCATCCACATCGCTACACACAACTCAGAAAAAATGGAAAACCCATGAATCAATAAAGTTATTCATATATCGACCCACCATCACCATTTATCCTCAAACTTCAACCTCTATTGTGTATAGTACCAATAGTTTTTATCTATTCCACCGAAGAATGGTCGCACAACGATCAGAAACTGGGTATTTGTCAAACAATTGGCCAAATGAAATCTCAATGATAACCAAATGAAGAAATAGGGGAGATGTCCATAATCCATAATATGTGAAGAATTAAACTCATTTTTTTTCATTTTTCATGAATCCATTTTCATAAAATGATATGAAGGAAGAGGAATCAAAATGAATAAAAACAATTCCATCAATTTAATTCTACCGATGATGAGTGTATCAATTCTATTCATTGAATTAATCCTTGTTCAAATGGAATTGAGAAATGAGATGGAAATAACAAATAAAATCATACTACCTAGATTTTTGATTATGAATTTATGAATAATGGTTGTGTTTCCATCATTTAAGAGATCCACATACTTTATTGGAATGATGATCCACAATATGTTCTCGATCCATTTTGATTCACTGAGAAAGCCCTCCAATGGTTGTTTGAAATCTATAAGATGTGAGAGGAAAACCATTCATAATTTCTATAACCATGTACATATAATATAAAATAGTTAAATACATAAAAAAACAAAACAAATCAAATATTTCATTTATTTCATTCATTTAAGATATTGATGAATTTTTCATGAAAGGCCCATAGTGACAAAGGTTATGTCGCACCTATGGTGAAACCCGAATTCGGAACTCAACAATTATATTGAATTTATAATCAGGTTCCCTATCAGGGTGTTGTTAAAAATATTTATGAAAAATGCAAACGCATTAAATTTAATGTATTTAAAACATTTCAAACATTTATTCCCCACACATTGGGCCTTAGAATCCCATACCTTCTTAACACCTAGTCTTGAAAATAATCCATATAATATCCGAATAATACTTCAAAAATCTATTTCATTGCATTTTTTATCCAATAAATACCAAAATAACTTCATTACATCCATTATAATGTCATAAAGTCCTTATATTTATTATAAAACCCTCCATGAAAGGATTTGGGGGAAGACCAAAAGTTGTTGTTTGAAGAAGCGGTATCGATCTTAACTATGTTTTTTTATTTCATATTACACATCCTTCAAGTATTAAATATTCATGATGATAAATTAACATAATTATCTCACATATAATGATATTATATAATTTTAATGGAATAACCTACAACTATTTACTCTTCTATCAAATAGGAAACAAAACCATCATTCCCGTGTAAGGTACACTACTGCCTTGTAAACTTTTGTTATTAATTTTCTATCATCACCTCACATGGGTGTTTATTATGATGAATTTAATGTGTATATATGATATCTATGACATATATATCATTCTATAAAACTAATATATCACATACTCACTTACCATTCTATTCATTGAAAAATGATAACATCATTCATGTGTACATGTGGATTACCACCTACACGAAGCGAAGTGATTTGTATTTCATTTAAATATCACATAGATGATATATATATAAGTATTTATAATTAAATAATATGAAATTTGTGATGTAATGTTCATTCAGTAATGATAAAATAATATTTACCTTCCTTCCATCATGATCATAGAAAAATGGAAACGTTACTCAAAGGTTTGTACGACATACCAGTACTATGATTGTAACATAGTTATTTTTTCATAACTGTATTACATGGTTGGTTTTAAAAGACTAATTTAAGTGTACATATGATAATTATGTAATTATTATTATTCAATAGATTATGAAAAAAATGATGACACTGACCATTGTCAACCAGGTGAAGTTATATTGTATTTTTAAGCAAAATATCATCATAACATCTGACGTGAACTTAATTGATTATATAATTGAAGATAAAATGGTATTAAATAATATAAATTAAAAAATAAATATGAAAATTTATTTTAATAATGAAAATAATTAACATGATATTTTTATTGATGATAATAAAAAATATATTTGATGATTCATACTCGAGGTAATTATTTTATGTCATAATCTCTTTATTTATTAGGATTATTTGTGGTTATGTTTTAATGATAAAATCATATGGTATATCTATCAATAATCCTAGGAATATTATTTTCCATATTTTGTTTCCAAAAATTCCATGTTTTCCTTTCATGTTCATCTCTTAATAATCTCAATATTTTGATTGAATTTTAAATAAAATAGAATTTAATTATCTGTTTGGTTAAAAATACATTCTCATACATTTTCATTTTTTATAATAAATTTTAAATAATTATTCCAATACTGTATAATTAATTTTTAATAGTAAATTATTAATTTATTTAAATTTTAAAAAATGTTTTAAAATTAATCTTCTCGTAATGTTTTGAATGAGGTACTTTTTAGTTTTTTTTCATAAAATGATAATGAAGTCCCCATTATAACATACAACACTAATCAAATTTCACACCATCATACGAATCTAATTATATAAAGATTCATCTAAATGTTTACAAGGTTATAATAAACGGAAATTATTTATTTAATGATTTAGAGTTTTTTAGTTTTTAAATAAGTGATTTAAAAGTGGTAAGGGTATCTTCCTCATGAAATATTATATTTGATATTATAAAAGCATATTAGATCTAATATTATATCCATTTATGTTTTGTAAAATTTATTAGGGATTTGATCCAATGATACCATAATTAGTTTTCCCTATATGTGTTATGATTATGATGAAAATGTTTTTATAAAACCCAATTTGTTTTATCAAGTTATGATATGATTAATGTTATATGATCTTGTGGAACACATCTGTATGATTTTCATTAAATTATGGGTGGTCCTAGAATTATATATCCCTATAATTAATTCGGTAAATATAGATATATCACAAGATAAATAGGTTTGGAATAGGTAAATAACCATATTCAATAATGGAATCTATAAACTATGATAGTCTTTAAAGTAACCCTTGACTACTATGGTGGTTTGGGGAGTGAAGTTATTCCATTATTCCATTCATAGAAATGATTTTTGACTACTAAGGAAATTAGTTTGTAAGATTATGTGTATTACACTAATCTAAGTATTATTCATATTTATGCTATCATGGCTCAAGTACTTTGTTTACTTTAGGATTTATGTATTCTAAGCGTCTAATATTTTTTCAATGATGTCAGATTATGATATATGATGTGTCAGGTATAGTTTTCAAAGGTTATGACTTTTTCTCATACTATTATTATCATGTTATGTTTAATTCATCATTGATATCTCCCTTTTTTACCATTAATGATCATCTCAGTTAACACTTTCACATGTTTCATTTACCCATGTTTTGAAGAAAGGTTGTAATATGATATGTCTAAGAAGGGTTCTAGTTTTAAAAAACTTAGAGGGAGATGATGTAGTTCACTTATGAACAAGTTTTTTATGTATCCATGTTTCAAAAGATACTATAGCTATAAAATTTTGGTTTCTATTTTTATGTTATGTAATAAATATTCATATAATATAATGAAATATGTACGTATTAAAAGTATGTTTTGATCAAATTTCATTTATAAGAAGCCACAAACTCTATACTTTAAAAATATTAATATGATTTTCCCGTATTTATACATACCTTTAATTTCTCCACTAAGGTTTTCTCCATCCCAAAAAATATATAGATTTTTCTTTGATACCAACAATAGAAACCTATATAACTTATAGATTTAATCTCATGTCTCTTAAAATAAATATCCATATAATTAAATCCCTAATAATTGATAGGCCTTGTGTCTTTTGGGATTTAGACATGTATACCATAAATATAAGAAATGATATCATTATTTCAAATCTCCAAAATGTGCTCCAAGATTACTATAAAATCCTAATAATGGATAGGAAAACCTACAGAAAATATATGAAATGGTTTAAATATAAAGATCAATAAGGAATCAATTAGAGTATGAATGACACATATGAGAAAAATAGAAAATAACACTGGAATAAAAGGAATGTATCAATATTATAAAAAATGAAAACCTAATAATATATCATGTCTCACAACTAATACATCATAATATTTTTTTCCTGGCTATCCACTCATGTAACATATATGTAACGACCTGAGCCATTTTGTTATCTGAATTAGAATTAAAACTATCACTCCCTTGGGTAGAAGGGAGTTATTAATCCCAATGGGTTGAAAAAAAGTGTATCACAATGAAGAAATTCCATTTGGGATTGATTTCTTCCAAACTACGGTTTTCATGATATAAATAACTCATCAATAAATTAAAAAAAATACATAAAAAAAATAATATTACATCTAATATCAAAATATATAAATAGTATCACATAAATACCCAAAACATCTAGATACCACTAATTGATTAAAGAAAAATATAGCCACTACAACCAATCCCCTTGTGTTCCTACACTACTCACCACCTCCCACATAATCACCCCTCGATGACCAAGCATGAACCCACAATTGAAAGATAATGAGAGGTAAATCACTTATAATAGAATTATAAAGGTTTTATACACCAGTTGAGGTATGCATAGTTTGAGAGTAATAGAGCCTAGTAGGATCCCAGTACACAATCAATGCAATTTATCAATCAATAAACTCAGACATAGAAGTTTGAAATAAAATAATGAGATAAAAAAGGTTCTTCATTGAAAGAAATGAAGGTAAATCATTCCACAAATTTTAAAGGCAAAAAATCAATGAAATAAGGTTATGATCAGTACATTGTTCAAACCACTAGCATTTTTATTTAAAAACCATTTAGAAATATCATGTGGAAAACATTCTAAAACGTATTGAATAAAAAATATTTTTTAGAAAGGATTTGAAAACTGTTTCAGAATAAAAAATCAATTAAGCGTGATAGAACTGTTATCTGACCCCATGTATCATAGAATAAAACATATATAGATAAAAGTGTAATGATATTTACTCATAAAAACAATGAGATATAGTAATAAAGTAATTCAAACATGGCTACACTAGTGGACAAAAATGATCAAGAAACCAACATCATTTTTCAAGTATCAATTTTCAAAGTTTGAGGTGATAGGTCATGCATACGTCATCAATATGTTAATGAGTTCACTAATCACAATGAAAAAAATACCAGGACTAACTATATAAAAAATGAATCTACCGAGTATACAACATTACCGATTCAGTGCGCAACCAGTTCCTCATATCAGGTCCCAATAGTAAACCCTCATTCTCTGGGAAGACACTGGTTGGAGTTTGAGTCATCAATTTAATAGCATAAATCCTGGTTCCTATCATATTTGAAATGAGGATTTCCCTAGATAATCAATTGTAATTAGTGATAAAATATGAATAAAGGATCACAACATGGATCCACAATAGTATCTACATGTAAAATCATCATTTTATATAATATAAAGTAAATATCTCACCCTCAACCACATGATACATCATAGTGTATAATATCATCTTCAACACCAAATATCAAGTTCACTAAGAACAATTTATTAAAGAAAATCATAAAGAAGGTTTACCTAAAATTTTTTCTCAAAAAAGGTATTTATTTCATAAAATACCAAATAACCCTTTTATGATATCAAAATTGATAATAAAAATATTTATCAATTAAATAAAACATCATTATTAAACATCTACTAAAATGGACAATGCATAACCATTCCATATAAAAACCATTTTTATGTTCCAAAAGGGTGTTCAAGAAAAGAAAAATAAATACCAACCAATCCATTTAAAAAATAATAAATATAATTTCAAAAATTATTTCAAAAAAAAAGTGAAAAGTTACCAATTATGTCACTCAAAAAATACTTTCAAAGAAACACACACATTAAACCATTTCGAACTAATATTAAATAATCACCCCATTTGAATTAAAATGAGGTTTATTATTTAAAAAAATTGTCCAATATTTTAGAACAAAAAAAATTTATTTTAAAACAAATAATAATTTATCTAAATGAAACCTTTTATGAAAACCCCATTTACCTAAAAAAATATTTATTTAAGCATTAAAAAAAATTACTGACCAATTATAAATGGAATTATTAACAGAAAATGACTCCTAAGAAGAATAAATGGAATTTAAACACCTATATTAGAATATCTAAGATCAAACCACAATTAATCATAAGATGTTTCCCCTCTAATAGTGTATACCACATTCTGGATAAGAGATCTATAGAAAAGTGAAAAAATATCATTGAATCAAAAACCCACATAAATCATTTATTATTTAATGAATTCCTATGTTTTAATATCCTCTAGGAAGAATAAATCAGGTTGATTAAGAGAGATCAAAGGCCAAGAGTAAAACTACATACTAAAATAGGATCATGAACTCGATGGTCACTTCAATCATTCAAGAGATACAATTTAGAGAGAAACAATAGATAAATTTATCTCCAAATATTTTTATTTCTCGATCTAGGGTCAACAAAAAAAGAGTAGGAATAAATTAGTGGTTTAAAAAAAATAAGAACCATACTGCTTTAAGAGTCCATTGGATACACCAATAGGCCGATGGAGTCCCAATGACTAACTAGTGGAAATGTAAAAATGTAGTCACCACTGTCCAGATTATTTTTTGGCCATCAGGGTCCCATCATTATTTCATTGTCTATAATATAATTTTTATCTATTTATAAGCCCACTAACTATTTTTTCATCCTCACCTACTAGCTTGTGGGCCTTCTGCATATTTTCTTGATATAGGTTCAGTTCCACATATATTCAGCCCATCATGGATTCCCTATGATGCCTCAAATATTAAAAAATGATTAATAATTTTATTTTCATATTCGAAGGAAATATTGGTATGTGACAATAAAAATTATCTCTTGGGATTAAAAACTTACCCAATCCATTGGATTTTTATTAGGACCAATTATTTATATGTCTAACATTATGCATTACACATTGATCATACAACATTAAAAAATATTGCATCATTTAAAGAACATGATTGGAAAATATGGGTTTTAGAAATATAAGTACCCATCAAATGATATATATTTATATTATTGTGATTTCGTATGAGTTAAAAATAGTTTTGGGTATTTTAAATACAAAAATTACTAGTTTGGAAAATAAAGATATAATCTGATAAATATAACAGGTATATATAATACTTTGTGGAAGATATAAAAGTGAGTGGAATGTAGTATTTCATTATGTGGGAATAATTTGAAGAGTAAAAACAATTTCATACCATTTGTATAGTAAAGGAATATTTTTTACATGGGAAAAATAAAAAATTCAAAATCATAAGGATTATTACAGAGGAAGCACTTGAATGGAAAATAGGTGGTAGAAAACTCCAGAAAATTAAATAATTAGTGGCTTATGAAAATTATATATTGAGGGAAAATAAATAACCCCATTAAAATTTATCTAATGGGTGATAATAACATTGAATTTTTAGAATGGTATTTAATGAAAATGCATTTAAATGACATCAAATGAATTGCTATTACAAAGAGGAGGATTAAGATAAATTTCCATGAATGGTTGATTCATAAATTAGGGGAGGAGATCCTTAGAATAAACTAAAATCCTTAGGAGGGATACTATGAGGGATAATGTGAGTAAATTTATGCATTATGTCTTTATAATGAATAGGAATAGGAAAATGGGAGGGTATTTATAGGAAAATAATGGGAATTATTTACTAATGTCTAAATTTAGGTCTTGTACATCTAGTTAACAAAAATACAAAAAACCATTTCCCTTATTATGGTTTTTATAACACCCCAAAAAAATTATTTTAAAGGTATAATAATATTTATATTTTTCTTAACACGAAACTTTTCTCTTTGGGATAATTGTGATATATTATAAAAATGACATTATTTATATGTGATGTTGCAATTGAATTTGATGGTCTGAATATAAGTAACTAAATTATGAAATTTATGTATATTTATTTATTCTCAAAAAATATATTTTTATTTCTTCTTATGAAATAAGATCTCATATTCTAGTAAAGTCATTTTCTGTTTCGAAATGAATTTTAATGAAAAATAATTTTTATTACGTTTTGTGTAGGGAAATTACAGTTAATTTATTATTTTTTGAAAATTATAATTTGTAAACATTACATCAATCATGAAAATTAATTATCCTATTTCAATTAGAGTGAATATATTGGACATTTATAAATTATTTACTTTTCAATGAATATTGAAAAATTATAATTTTTCAAATACTTTTATTAAATAAAGTAATTTAAAATTTCCATTATTTATTTATTTAGTATTAATTTGAAATATTAATGATTTTATTTAGAATTATTTACCTAATTCCATTTTAATAATAATTTTTTTTGGTTTGGATCTAAGTTGTTTTTATGTTTAAAAACACATTTTCCTAAAAACTATTTGTTGTTGTGTTTTACACATATATGATGAAATTGATTTTTTACACTTCAAGAGATTGAATAATGTAAAATTGATACCGTATTTTCAATAAAGAGTTTAAAATTTGTTAAATATGCATCTTTTATTTTCGGTCATTATGAATAACAATGGTGGTAAATGTCTTTCAACTCAGTAATGGAAAAATTTGTAAAAAAAAATTAAAACCTTGACATAAGGTAACAAAATCAACCTAATAAAATAATTAATTTTATTTTTTGCTATAAATTCATCCATTCCCACCATAAATTCAATAATATGGAATTTTGGTGCAATTTTACCATGAAGATGACACTTATATTATTTTAGGTAAATAAAATTCAAAAATATCACTTACATGATGTTAATATCTATACATTTTTTACATAAGGATAAAAAGAGTATAATTTTTGTTTTAAATGTTTATTTTAAAGGGGAATTAGTTTTTCTATCATATTAATTTATTTTAAATTTTTAGTGATGAAATAATAACCATAAATTCTTACACAACATATATAAATTATATATGCATATAGTAGATAAATCATGTAAATGATTTTAAAAATTTAAAACTTTTTTTGAGTGATTTATAGTAACAAAAAATTATATTTTAATATATCATATTATTTATTTTTTATATTTTTATATTCAAATTAAATTATTATCTTTATGTATTTAATGTCAAATTAAATGAATAATTTCTAAAATGATATTAATAATTTTTTAGGAAAAATAATATTTTAAAAAAATATTTAAAATTTATAGACACATTTCTAGAGAAAAAATATGATGAGAAATAGTATATAACTTCAAACTTTTTCTATTTATCATCCAATTTTTACCTTATAAGTAAAATTATAACCATTTAATATTGAAATTGTATTTATTATGGTTAAGGTTAAAAATGGATAACAGATGAGTTAAAAATATAAAAGGGATAAAATGAACTACACCATTAAATAAACTGCATTGGATGGTTTTATTGATACCATACCCTTATTTATTAAATAAACTGCATTGGATGGTAATGGAATGGTTAATAGTATACTTACCATCCACTATATAACAACTAATGTATAATTTCACACTTGATGTACGCACACTTTGTTATATGATGAAATTTATAAGGGTTTTAAAATTCAACCCCAATGACTAGATGTTTAAATATAAGTGAAAACACTAATTGTATAATGATCATGTCTTTGGTTAATGACTATTATATAGTTAATTACTTTGGGGATATGCTTCATGAAAATATTTTTATTCTAACTTTTATTTAATTTGACGTGATCCTAGGCATAGAATATATTTATCTACCTAAATATAACATTAATTTCTATGGAAGGAAAATATAATTTGATGTTCCATAAAACCCCCATGATCTTTAATGAGTATGATGATAAAATATGAAATTATAATGGAAATAAAATGCACTATATGATTCATGATTCTTATTCAAAAGGGAATTTCATCTTAAATAGTATGAAAAAAACTAAACATAGATGATATTCCTATTGTGCAGGAGTTTGTTGATGTATTTTTGGAGGAGATTTCTTGTATTCCACTAAATTGTGATGTTGTGTTCTCAATAGTTATCATACTTGGTTCCAATCCAATTTCAATGACTCTATATATAATGGATTCAATTGAGTTCTTTCAATTGAAGAAAAAACTCTAGTAAAAACATGAATAGGAATTTGTTCTGCCTTGTGGGTCAGCTTGGGGTGCTCCAGTTATTTTCATATAAATTAAATATGAATCCATGAGATTCTATATTAATTATTAGAAACATAAAAATAACATGATAAATAATAAGTATCCTCAACCCCATATTGATGACATATTTGATCAAATGTGATATTCTCAATACATTTCCGAGATTGAGATTCTTTATGGATATGCACAATGGAGTATTAATTAGGAAGATATACCGAAGATAACTATCCATAAATGGTATCCACATGTTGAATATATACTTATGCCATTTGGTTTTACTAATTCCAACACAATTATTATGGGTTTAATGAATAAAGCCTTTATATATTAACTTGAATAATTTATGGTAGTATTTATAGATGAAATTATTAAATATTTTAATAGAAAAGAAGAGAATAAATATAACCCAATGATTATACTGATGACCCCAAGGAACGATTAGATATATAAATGTTTTTCCAAGGGAGAATTTTTCTTATATAATGTTTCATTTATGGGTTATGTAATCTCAATAAAGGGTATATCTATGGACCCCTCAAAGATGGAAGTTATTGAACATTGGCCAAAACCATCTATGGTGAATGAGATTCATAGTTTTCCTATTTTTCTTGGATATTATTAATGATTTTTGTGAGATTTATCATGGATACATAGACAAATCTCCAAGATAACATAGATGGGAGTTATGTTCCTTCAGAAAATTGAATGATATAAAACTTTGAATAAAATAAAGTTAATCTTAATCCTCACATCTATGCTTACATCACCCCATATTGGACATGGTCTTTTAATTCATAGTGATTCATTAAAAAAGGGATTGTGTTGTGTTATCATATATAATGACATGGGGATAGCTTATGCCTCAAGAAAGTTGATGGATCATTAGAAAAATTATCCAACTCGTGATTTGAAGTTAGATATTTTAATTTTTTAATTAAATATATGGATGCATTATCTTTATAGTGATGATATTATATATATATTGATCATAAAAGCTTAATTTATATTTTAACCCTGAATGTGTTGAATATGTTCTAGGTGAGATGGTTGGAGATGATTAAATATTATGGATTCTTAATACATTATAACCATGGGAAGAAAACTAGGATCCAGATTCTCTAAGTCGAAAGAATCATTCTAGTTTCTCTTTCATGAAGACCAAAAAAAGAACCAATATTTTTTATTTGTAAGGTATGGGTCTTGAAATATTAATGTATGAGGGGAAATATTTTTTAAAAAAAATTGTGTTTAACAATTATAATAATTGAATATTAATGAGGAACATAATTAATATTTAGATTTTATAATATGTTAAGAAATGATAGTGAGTTTAATTTTGATTATAATGGATTAATAAATTTCAATAACCATGTATGTGTTTTGTCCATACAAAATTTGAAGAAGGATGTATTGGATGAGTATCATAGTTGATCACTCTCTATTCATCCTTAAATTTTGATGATGTATATAGATCTAAAATAATATTTCTTATTGGAAAAAATGGAGAGATATATTGTAGATTATATACCCAAGTGTTTGGTGTATCAGAAATTTTTGTATGAGAGATATATATTTAAGGGTATGTTAAAACTATTAAATATACAATAAAGTAAATGAAAAAAATCACCATTGATTTAATCATCTAAATTTCTAAAATGTTCAATGACCCTAATGTTTTTTAGTTATAATCAACCTTCTTACAATTTCACCACACTTCATTGTTGTTAGAGAATATTTCACTCTTGAATAGAATGATATAATTTATATTAATTAAGTGGTAAGGTTACATGGAGTACCACATTCCATTGTATTAGCTTGGGATTTGAGGCTTACCTCGAAGTTCTGTAGAATTATTCACTAGGATCTGGACATAGAGCTGGGTTTTAGAAATAAATATCATACTCATATAGATGGTTAGTCATATAGGAAAAATTAAATCACTTTAGGATATTTTGAGGCCTTTTTATAAATATTTCAAAGGTGTTTTGGATGAACACCACCCTCTTGTAGAATTATATTTTAATAATAACCTTAACTATATAATTAAAATGGATACTTATGAAGGAATATATAGTAATATGTGTAGAACACTAATTTTTTAGAATGAATGTATATAAATAAATAAATATGGACCTGAGATAGATGATGAAATAGAAGATAAATTCATATTCATTCAATCTCACCCAAACATATCTCAAGATCAGCAAAAACGTTATACTGATAATCGTTAGTGAGTAATAGAGTTAAAAGTAGAAGTTTCTATGAATATATCCATGAAATATGGTATTCAGATTTATAAAGAATGGAATACTGATCCATTGGTATATTTTCTCTTTTTTGGTTCATGATCATGTACCAATGAATGATTATCAGATGGATCTTCCACCAAACCCCTTTGAAGCCCATGATGTATTCCATGTATCTATCATAAGGAATTTCATACATGATTCATAAAATGTACTAAATTAATAGTTTTTACTAATGGATACAGATATTTTTTATTTTGAACAACCATTAGAAATAATTCATCATATATATGATATTCTATAGAATTTGATTACTCACAAGATTAATGTTCTCTTGAGGAATCTAAAATTTGAAGAAGCTACTTAGGAAGCTAAGGATGTAATGAAATAGATATATCTTCATTTTTTTGTATTGGAGGGATGCAATTTTGTGGTTGAAATTCACTTTAAGTGGTTTAAACTATAATTCCCTAATATTTAATGAAATATTATTTTTCAAATAAGTTCAATATCATCGGTTGATTTTGTTAGACAAGAAACCAAATTATAATGAACCACAACATACTATTAAAATATTATTATTTAAACAGCACCATTATAATTAAGAAATTAAATTTTTAGGTATTAATAAAAAAACCATATTATAAAAAAAATATTTCATAATTAATAAATATTGGTTGAGTATTGCTTAGGTAATGAGTACTCAATTTTTAGAGAAGTTAAATTGTGTTTTAAAAATTGTTATTATTTCTTTCTTTTTAAAATGAAATTAATATATACTAACTTTATACTTTTAATTTACTTAATTAACATAATTTTTTAAATAAACCTATCAAAATTATTATAGGGTGAAATATTGGGAATTTTTGTTGAAATATTTATTTATTAGTGAATAGTGAAAAATACCAATTTTTGCAAGACTGTCATTTCCTTTCATTGAAAAAGAAAAAAAATATTTTTAATTTTATCCTAAATTAATATAATTATCCTTATTTTTTTTTCTAATATAATAAATTACAAATGAATCAACATTATATGTGATCTTGTTTAAATATAATTAAATTCTTAAAGTGTCATTAATTTGGAAAACCATTTTTCATTACCCAATGAAATATATATATATATATAAATGAATTCCTCACACATATAGATAATGGATTTTTTAAAATTGATTCCATAATTATAATCCATATATTTATTATTATTTGAAAAGGAAAGCTTATTTTTCGGTCATATTGAATAGTAAAAAGGTAAAATAATTTCACCATGGTAAAAGGTTAGAATTGGTTAACTGAAGATAAAACTAGTTATAACGCCATAATTTTTAATATTCAATATTATTAGATGAATTTATTTTGACACATATAAAATTGTACTTATTATTAATTTTTTTAATGGGACACTTTTCCATGAAACTAACCAATATAATATTTTAATTAAGAATTTTTTTTACTCTCTTACTATTAAAAATATCTTATGAATTCACATATGAAAAAAATCATGTTGTGATTTAATAATATGGTTTATTTTGAGAATAATTAAATTACTTTCTATAGAGTGATTTTTCTCTCTTTTTGTAAATATATAATTAACTCAAATGTTTACGCAACATCAATATGTCATTTCTTTAATAAAAATAAAAATTTAAACAAACATATTTAAAATATTGAAAGTAATACAATTTGAGTGAATTATAGTGTTACATTAATTTTTAGACACATATCACTTATTAAATATGTATTAAAATATTATATTAGAATTAAATAATTATATTAGTGTACAAAGACTAATTAAATTAATAGTTCCAAAAATTACATTAATGAAATATTTTAATAAATAAAAAAATATCAATTGATTTAAAATTCATGAAAATATTATATTCAGCTAAATGAATGGATGTTGGTTTCAAATATCATCCAAGTTCAATTTATGAGTACTTTTTTTATTTCTATTATCATTTTTAAACCTTTAATATTGAATTTTTTTATCATGGTGATGGTTAAAATAGGTTAACTAAGGGGTTAAACTAAAAGGTAAGGTTTAAAAAAACAATTCATCATGTATAAATTTTATCGATTGATATTATTTCAACATGGTACTATCTTATCTTCTTGTATCTAGAAAATTAGATTCACTTGGATGATGGATTTATTTTTTATATTTAAATTATTTATGAAATTCTAAAAGTCCCCCTCCAATCACTTATAAATGGGAACATACTCTTATCTTTCCATGCACTTAAAAAGACATTTTTTTCATGACTTGACCCATTGAGGTCCAACCCTTGACTATCCTAAGACCACATCCAATTGGCTAGGGGATGATGACCAACAATGAGTATAAATATCCTATAAATTAGTGGAATTATCCTAAAGTACCTGTACACAGGCACACATATACAAGACCAATGAATGATGAAATATAAAACAACTAACAAATAATGTTTATACATCTAATACCCTGCAAATGTGTGTGATTGTAAAGTAATAAAAGTGTCAAGGGATGCAAAATTCAAGACCAAATAAGAAAATTATAGAGTCTAACTAGATCCATGGGAGAGTACTAAATCAAAATAAATATCTCGGTCAAACACCTTTGTCTGGAAAGATCTAGATACTCTCCACCCTCTCCCTTCCCTTCCACGACACCATTAAAGGGGACAACATCTGCATAAGATATGAAACGTGCTAAAGAATCCCATGTAGGGGTGAGTATATCAATACTCAGTAGGGTGACTAGAAAATAGTAAACATGAAACAAAAAGTTGATTAATATCAATACAAGATATAATCACCAATGTATAAAATAAACACCTATATATATTCAAGAAAGAAACCACGACACCAGGGTCATAACCAACTGCCAGCCACATGAATCTACTCATAACAATGCTTGTTTTGGGAGAAACAAATCCATGAGCCCTAATATCAACATATACAACCGGTGAAGGGGTATAGATAATTGTGCCCCACCAAATAAAGCCAACTGGTCTCATAGAACCCTGATATTCATAATGAGGGTCATACCCAAAACTGACAGGGTATACTAAAAACCCAATATGGATCAAACAGTTATATAGGGGACCATATGTTAATGATAACACATAACCTAATAATACGACTTGTGATATATAGAATCAACACCATACATAGGGAGGTCATGCCAATTCCAAAAACCACACCTATGGAATAAAGATGATAGAGGGCCACACTTCAATCTTAATGAGGGACACCAGAAATCTATCTGATACCCGACCTCTAGAGGGGATCACAATCATGTGATGAGGATTTAAGGATTACCTACACCATCAAAGTAATAAAACAAAGGAACACTCTCAACCTATACTAGTTCAAACTAAGTAAATAAATAACATCAAACGCTCTTCAAGGGTGGGACACGGTGTGTACCTCGGGGTACACGACGTGTCCAGGTATCACTGGGTCTGCCTATAGTGAAAATCCCCACATGAAAATCCAATAACTATATACAAAACATGTAGTATATGAACACAAAATATAGGGAAACATGACATACTACTTGTTTCACCTTCTTGTGTCTATGTACGATGTCCATTCTCATGTACCAGCTGGTGTACACCAAGCTGTGTTCGTGTCCAAGTATGCAGTGTTCCACCTTGATATATACTTTTCCACATATTCATTTACTTCCCAAAGTGCACACTAAACCTCATAAGAGGGGTCATACGTTGGGTGACTGGGGTTACATGTCTTTTGATCCTTGTCTTCATCTCAAAACCCTAGCTGCTACTATATGGACCCCGTGTATTGTGTAATCTTGATTTATATGATGTGTTGATTCATTCTTTTAGAAACTAGAACCTATTCCATGAATTGATAATATTTCCTACTACCTATTTCAATCTATACAATTAAAACAATATCTAGGGTTGACCACCCTTTCCTTCAGTTGTTCGCTAGATTCTAGCAACCAAACGGATCGGGAAATCATCTTTCATCATCCACATTGCTACACACAACTCAGAAAAAATGGAAAACCCATGAATCAATAAAGTTATTCATATATCGACCCACCATCACCATTGATCCTCAAACTTCAACCTCTATTGTGTATAGTACCAATAGTTTTTATCTATTCCACCAAAGAATGGTCGCACAATGATCAGAAACTGGGTATTTGTCAAACAATTGGCCAAATGAAATCCCAATGATAACCAAATGAAGAAATAGGGGAGAAGTCCATAATCCATAATATGTGAAGAATTAAACTCATTGTTTTTTCATTTTTCATGAATCCATTTTCATAAAATGATATGAAGGAAGAGGAATCAAAATAAATAAAAACAATTCCATCAATTTAATTCTACCGATGACGCGTGTATCAATTCTATTCATTGAATTAATCCTTGTTCAAATGGAATTGAGAAATGAGATGGAAATAACAAATAAAATCATACTACCTAGATTTTGGATTATGAATTTATGAATAATGGTTGTGTTTCCATCATTTAAGAGATCCACATACTTTATTGGAATGATGATCCACAATATGCTCTCGATCCATTTTGATTCACTGAGAAAGCCCTCCAATGGTTGTTTGAAATCTATAAGATGTGAGAGGAAACCCCTTCATAATTTCTATAACCATGTACATATAATATAAAATAGTTAAATACATAAAAACAAAACAAATAAAATATTTAATTTATTTCATTCATTTAAGATATTGATGAATTTTTCATGAAAGGCCCATAGTGACAAAGGTTATGTCGCACCTATGGTGAAACCCGAATTCGGAACTCAACAATTATATTGAATTTATAATCAGGTTCCCTATCAGGGTGTTGTTAAAAATATTTATGAAAAATGCAAACGCATTAAATTTAATGTATTTAACACATTTTAAACATTTATTCCCCACACATTGGGCCTCAGAATCCCATACCTTCTTAACACCTAGTCTTGAAAATAATCCATATAATATCCAAATAATACCTCAAAAATCTATTTCATTGCATTTTTTATCCAATAAATACCAAAATAACTTCATTACATCCATTAAAATGTCATAAAGTCCTTATATTTATTATAAAACCCTCCATGAAAGGCTTTGGGGGAAGACCAAAAGTTGTTGTTTGAAGAAGCGGTATCGATCTTAACTATGTTTTTTATTTCATATTACAAATCCTTCAAGTATTAAATATTCATGATGATAAATTAACATAATTATCTCACATATAATGATATTATATAATGTTAATGGAATAACCTACAACTATTTCCTCTTCCATCAAATAGGAAGCAAAACCATCATTCCCGTGTAAGGTACACTACTGCCTTGTAAATTGTTGTTATTAATTTTCTATCATCACCTCACATGGGTGTTTATTATGATGAATTTAATGTGTATATATGATATCTATGACATATATATCATTCTATAAAACTAATATATCACATACTCACTTACCATTCTATTCATTGAAAAATGATAACATCATTCATGTGTACATGTGGATTACCACCTACACGAAGTGATGTGATTTGTATTTCATTTAAATATCACATAGATGATATATATATAAGTATTTATAATTAAATAATATGAAATTTGTGATGTAATGTTCATTCAGTAATGATAAAATAATATTTACCTTCCTTCCATCATGATCATAGAAAAATGGAAACGTTACTCAAAGGTTTGTACGACATACCAGTACTATGATTGTAACATAGTTCTTTTTTCATAACTATATTACATGGTTGGTTTTAAAAGACTAATTGAAGTGTACATATGATAATTATGTAATTATTATTATTCAATAGATTTTGAAAAAAATGATGACACTGACCATTGTCAACCAGTTGAAGTTATATTGTATTTTTAAGCAAAATATCATCATAACATCTGACGTGAACTTAATTGATTATATAATTGAAGATAAAATGGTATTAAATAATATAAATTAAAAAATAAATATGAAAATTTATTTTAATAATGAAAATAATTAACATGATATTTTTATTCATGATAATAAAAAATATATTTGATGATTCATACTCGAGGTAATTATTTTATGTCATAATCTCTTTATTTATTAGGATTATTTGTGGTTATGTTTTAATGATAAAATCATATGGTATATCTATCAATAATCCTCGGAATATTATTTTCCATATTTTGTTTCCAAAAATTCCATGTTTTCCTTTCATGTTCATCTCATAATAAACTCAATATTTTGATTGAATTTTAAATAAAATAGAATTTAATTTTCTGTTTGGTTAAAAATACATTCTCATACATTTTCATTTTTTATAATAAATTTTAAATAATTATTCCAATACTGTATAATTAATTTTTAATAGTAAATTATTAATTTATTTAAATTTTAAAAAATGTTTTAAAATTAATCTTCTTGTAATGTTGTGAATGAGGTACTTTTTAGTTTTTTTTCATAAAATGGGAATGAAGTCCCCATTATAACATACAACACTAATAAAATTTCACACCATCATAAGAATCTAATTATATAAAGATTCATCTAAATGTTTACAAGGTTATAATAAAAAGAAATTATTTCTTTAATGATTTAGAGTTTTTTAGTTTTTAAATAAGTGATTTAAAAGTGGTAAGGGTATCTTCCTCATGAAATATTATATTTGATATTATAAAAGCATATTAGATCTAATATTATATCCATTTATGTTTTGTAAAATTTATTAGGGATTTGATCCAATAATACCATAATTAGTTTTCCCTATATGTGTTATGATTATGATGAAAATGTTTTTATAAAACCCAATTTGTTTTATCAAGTTATGATATGATTAATGTTATATGATCTTGTGGAACACATCTGTATGATTTTCATTAAATTATGGGTGGTCCTAGAATTATATATCCCTATAATTAATTCGGTAAATATAGATATATCACAAGATAAATAGGTTTGGAATAGGTAAATAACCATATTCAATAATGGAATCTATAAACTATGATAGTCTTTAAAGTAACCCTTGACTACTATGGTGGTTTGGGGAGTGAAGTTATTCCATTATTCCATTCATAGAAATGATTTTTGACTACTAAGGAAATTAGTTTGTAAGATTATATGTATTACACTAATCTAAGTATTATTCATATTTATGCTATCATGGCTCAAGTCCTTTGTTTACTTTAGGATTTATGTATTCTAAGCGTCTAATATTTTTTCAATGATGTCAGATTATGATATATGATGTGTCAGGTATAGTTTTCAAAGGTTATGACTTTTTCTCATACTATTATTCTCATGTTATGTTTAATTCATCATTGATATCTCCCTTTTTTTACCATTAATGATCATCTCAGTTAACACTTTCACATGTTTCATTTACCCATGTTTTGAAGAAAGGTTGTAATATGATATGTCTAAGAAGGGTTCTAGTTTTAAAAAACATAGAGGGAGATGATGTAGTTCACTTATGAACAAGTTTTTTATGTATCCATGTTTCAAAAGATACTATAGCTATAAGATTTTGGTTTCTATTTTTATGTTATGTAATAAATATTCATCTAATATGATGAAATATGTACGTATTAAAAGTATGTTTTGATCAAATTTCATTTATAAGAAGCCACAAACTCTATACTTTAAAAATATTAATATGATTTTCCCGTATTTATACATACCTTTAATTTCTTCACTAAGGTTTTCTCTATCCCCAAAAATATATAGATATTTCTTTGATACCAATAATAGAAACCTATATAACTTATAGATTTAATCTCATGTCTCTTAAAATAAATATCCATATAATTAAATCCTTAATAATTGATAGGCCTTGTGTCTTTTGGGATTTAGACATGTATACCATAAATATAAGAAATGATATCATTATTTCAAATCTCCAAAATGTGATCCAAGATTACTATAAAATCCTAATAATGGATAGGAAAACCTATGGAAAATATATGAAATGGTTTAAATATAAAGATAAATAAGGAATCAATTAGAGTATGAATGACACATATGAGAAAAATAGAAAATAACACTGGAATAAAAGGAATGTATCAATATTATAAAAAATGAAAACCTAATAATATATCATGTCTCAAAACTAATACATCATAATATTTTTTTCCTGGCTATCCACTCATGTAACATATATGTAAAGACCTGAGCCATTTTGTTATCTGAATTAGAATTGAATCTAGCACTCCCCTGGGTAGAAGGGAGTTATTAATCCCAATAGGTTGAAAAAAGTGTATCACAATGAAGAAATTCCATTTGGGATTGATTTCTTCCAAACTACGGTTTTCATGATATAAATAACTCATTAATAAATTAAAAAAAATACATAAAAAAATAATATTACATCTAATATCAAAATATATAAATAGTATCACATAAATACCCAAAACATATAGATACCACTAATTGATTAAAGAAAAATATAGCCACTAAAACCAATCCCCTTGTGTTCCTACACTACTCACCACCTCCCACATAATCACCCCTGGATGACCAAGCATGAACCCACAAATGAAAGATAATGAGAGGTAAATCACTTATAATAGAATTATAAATGTTTTATACACCAGTTGAGGTATGCATAGTTTGAGAGTAATAGAGCCTAGTAGGATCCCAGTACACAATCAATGCAATTTATCAATCAGTAAACTCAGACATAGAAGTTTGAAAGAAAATAATGAGATAAAAATGGTTCTTCATTGAAAGAAATGAAGGTAAATCATTCCACAAATTTTAAAGGTAAAAAATCAATGAAATAAGGTTATGACCAGTACATTGTTCAAACCACTAGCATTTTTATTTAAAAACCATTTAGAAATATCATGTGGAAAACATTCTAAAACGTATTGAATAAAAAATATTTTTTTAGAAAGGATTTGAAAACTGTTTCAGAATAAAAAATCAATTTAGCATGATGGAACTGTTATCTGACCCCATGTATCATAGAATAAAACATATATACATAAAAGTGTAATGATATTTACTCATAAAAACAATGAGATATAGTAATAAAGTAAGTCAAACATGGCTACACTAGTGGACAAAAATGATCAAGAAACCAACATCATTTTTCAAGTATCAATTTTAAAAGGTTGAGGTGATAGGTCATGCATACATCATCAATATGTTAATGAGTTCACTAATCACAAGGGAAAAAATACCAGGACTAACTATATAAAAAATGAATCTACCGAGTATACAACATTACCGATTCAGTGCGCAACCAGTTCCTCATATCAGGTCCCAATAGTAAACCCTCATTCTCTGGGAAGACACTGGTTGGAGTTTGAGTCATCAATTTAATAGCATAAATCCTGGTTCCTATCATATTTGAAATGAGGATTTACCTAGATAATCAATTGTAATTAATGATAAAACATGAATAAAGGATCACAACATGGATCCACAATAGTATCTACATGTAAAATCATCATTTTATATAATATAAAGTAAATATCTCACCCTCAACCACATGATACATCATAGTGTATAATATCATCTTCAACACCAAATATCAAGTTCACTAAGAACAATTTATTAAAGAAAATCATAAATAAGGTTTACCTGAAATTTTTCTCAAAAAATGTATTTATTTCATAAAATACCAAATAACCCTTTTATGATATCAAAATTGATAATAAAATATTTATCAATTAAATAAAACATCATTATTAAACATCTACTAAAATGGACAATGCATAAACATTCCATATAAAAACCATTTTTATGTTCCAAAAGGGTGTTCAAGAAAAGAAAAATAAATACCAACTAATCCATTTAAAAAATAATAAATATAATTTCAAAAATTATTTCAAAAAAAAGTGAAAAGTTACAAATTATGTCACTCAAAAAATACTTTCAAAGAAACACACACATTTAACCATTTCGAACTAATATTAAATAATCACCCCATTTGAATTAAAATGAGGTTTATTTTTTTAAAAAAATTATCCAATATTTTAGAATAAAAAAAATTTTATTTTAAAACAAATAATAATTTATCTAAATGAAACCTTTTATGAAAACCCCATTTACCTAAAAAAATATTTATTTAAGCATTAAAAAAAATTACTGACCAATTATAAATGGAATTATTAACAAAAAATGAATCCTAAGAAGAATAAATGGAATTTAAACACCTATATTAGAATATCTAAGATCAAACCACAATTAATCATAATATGTTTCCCCTATAATAGTGTATACCACATTCTGGATAAGAGATCTATATAAAAGTGAAAAAATATCATTGAATCAAAAACCCACATAAATCATTTATTATTTAATGAATTCCTATGTTTTAATATCCTCTAGGAAGAATAAATCAGGGTGATTAAGAGAGATCAAAGGCCAAGAGTAGAACTACATACTAAAATAGGATCATGAACTCGATGGTCACTTCAATCATTCAAGAGATACAATTTAGAGAGAAACAATAGATAAATTTATCTCCAAATATTTTTATTGCTCGATCTAGGGTCAACAAAAAAAGAGTAGGAATAAATTAGTGGTTTAAAAAAATAAGAACCATACTGATTTAAGAGTCCATTGGATCCACCAATAGGCCGATGGAGTCCCAATGACTAACTAGTGGAAATGTAAAAATGTAGTCACCACTGTCCAGATTATTTTTTGGCCATTAGGGGCCCATCATTATGTCATTGTCTATAATATAATTTTTATCTATTTATAAGCCCACTAACTATTTTTTCATCCTCACTTACTAGCTTGTGGGCCTTCTGCATATTTTCTTGATATAGGTTCAGTTCCACATATATTAAGTCCATCATGGATTCCCTATGATGCCTCAAATATTAAAAAATGATTAATAATTTTATTTTCATATTCGAAGGAAATATTGGTATGTGACAATAAAAATTATCTCATGGGATTAAAAACTTACCCAATCCATTGGATTTTTATTAGGACCAATTATTTATATGTCTAACATTATGCATTACACATTGATTATACAACATTAAAAAATATTGCATCATTTAAAGAACATGATTGAAAAATATGGGTTTTAGAAATATAAGTACCCATCAAATGATATATATTTATATTATTGTGATTTCGTATGAGTTAAAAATAGTGTTGGGTATTATAAATACAAAAATTACTAGTTTGGAAAATAAAGATAAAATCCGATAAATATAACAGGTATATATAATACTTTTTGGAAGATATAAAAGTGAGTGGAATGTAGTATTTAATTATGTGGGAATAATTTGAAGAGTAAAAACAATTTCATACCATTTGTATAGTAAAGGAATATTTTTTACATGGGAAAAATAAAAAATTCAAAATCATAAGGATTATTACAGAGGAAGCACTTGAATGGAAAATAGGTGGTAGAAAACTCCAGAAAATGAAATAATTAGTGGCTTATGAAAATTATATATTGAGGGAAAATAAATAACCCCATTAAAATTTATCTAATGGGTGATAATAACATTGAATTTTTAGAATGGTATTGAATGAAAAGGCATTTAAATGACATCAAATGAATTGCTATTACAAAGAGGAGGATTAAGATAAATTTCCATGAATGGTTGATTCATAAATTGGGGGAGGAGATCCTTAGAATAAACTAAAATCCTTAGGAGGGATACTATGAGGGATAATGTGAGTAAATTTATGCATTATGTCTTTATAATGAATATGAATAGGAAAATGGGAGGGTATTTATAAGAAAATAATGGGAATTATTTACTAATGTCTAACTTTAGGTCTTGTACATCTAGTTAACAAAAATACAAAAAACCATTTCCCTTATTATGGTTTTTATAACACCCCAAAAAAATTATTTTAAAGGTATAATAATATTTATATTTTTCTTAACACGAAACTTTTCTCTTTGGGATAATTGTGATATGTTATAAAAATGACATTATTTATATGTGATGTTGCAATTGAATTTGATGGTCTGAATATAAGTAACTAAATTATGAAATTTATGTATATTTCTTTATTCTAAAAAATATATTTTTATTTCTTCTTATGAAATAAGATCCCATATTCTAGTAAAGTCATTTTCTGTTTCGAAATGAATTTTAATGAAAAATAATTTTTATTACGTTTTGTGTAGGGAAATTACAGTTAATTTATTATTTTTTGAAAATTATAATTTATAAACATTACATCAATCATGAAAATTAATTATCCTATTTCAATTAGAGTGAATATACTGGACATTTATAAATTATTTACTTTTCAATGAATATTAAAAAATTATAATTTTTCAAATACTTTTATTAAATAAAGTAATTTAAAATTTCCATTATTTATTTATTTAGTATTAATTTGAAATATTAATGATTTTATTTAGAATTATTTAACTAATTCCATTTTAATAGTAATTTTTTTTGGTTTGGATCTAAGTTGTTTTTATGTTTAAAAACACATTTTCCTAAAAACTATTTGTTGTTGTGTTTTACACATATATGATGAAATTGATTTCTTACACTTCAAGAGATTGAATAATGTAAAATTGATACTGTATTTTCAATAAAGAGTTTAAAATTTGTTAAATATGCACCTTTTATTTTCGGTCATTATGAATAACAATGGTGGTAAATGTCTTTCAACTCAGTAATGGAAAAATTTGCAAAAAAAAATTAAAACCTTGACATAAGGTAACAAAATCAACCTAATAAAATAATTAATTTAATTTTTTGCAATAAATTCATCCATTCCCACCATAAATTCAATAATATGGAATTTTGGTGCAATTTTACCATGAAGATGACACTTATATTATTTTAGGTAAATAAAATTCAAAAATATCACTTACATGATGTTAATATCTATACATTTTTTACATAAGGATAAAAAGAGTATAATTTTTGTTTTAAATGTTTATTTTAAAGAGGAATTAGTTTTTCTATCATATTAATTTATTTTAAATTTTTAGTGATGAAATAATAACCATAAATTCTTACAAAACATATATAAATTATATATGCATATAGTAGATAAATCATGTAAATGATTTTAAAAATTTAAAAGTTTTTTTGAGTGATTTATAGTAACAAAAAATTATATTTTAATATATCATATTATTTATTTTTTATATTTTTATATTCAAATTAAATTATTATCTTTATGTATTTAATGTCAAATTAAATGAATAATTTCTAAAATGATATTAATAATTTTTTAGGAAAAATAATATTTTAAAAAAATATTTAAAATTTATAGACACATTTATAGAGAAAAAATAGGATGAGAAATAGTATATAACTTCAAACTTTTTCTATTTATCATCCAATTTTTACCTTATAAGTAAAATTATAACCATTTAATATTGAAATTGTATTTATTATGGTTAAGGTTAAAAATGGATAACAGATGAGTTAAAAATATAAAAGGGATAAAATGAACTACACCATTAAATAAACTGCATTGGATGGTTTTATTGATACCATACCCTTATCAATTTATAATATGAGTCATTTTGGGTTAGTTCATCCAAGAATGTGGCTTAATATTATTTAGAAATATGGAAAAATTATAAGTGTTCCATTCACCTCAATTATAAAAGGGAACCTCCCACCCTCATGTTTTAACACTTCATAAGACATTTATTCCAAAAAAAATAATACCAAAATATCTCCCCAACATCTTCATACATATTATATAGGATATAGTATTCCTAAAATACTAACACTAGGGTCTTTAAATATAGTTCCTAGAGAATTTTATCTAAGATAAGGAAATCATTTTAGCTAGCTCTTTCTTTTTTACTACATATTTTACCACATTCAATTATGAAATAAGAATTACAATATAAAAAATAAATTCCTCCATATCTAATGATATATTATTATATTTTTGTAATAATATTTATTTATCTCCTTCTCCATCAAATGGGAAATGTAACCATCGCTCGTGTGTACGGAGGAGTATCACCTCACGAACCGATGTAATTTATTTCCCATATCCACCTCACATAGAATGTAATAATGATGAAAATAATGAATATATATGATACTTATGAAATTATATTTATTATTTTAATTCAATATATCATCTTATTTCTTATAATTTCATAGATTAAAAAATAATAATGTTTTTCATGCATACATAAATCCTATCATCTTCTATGAAGTGATTTGATTCATTTTCCATGTAATACTTTCAGGAATGATTCTAAAAACTGTATTTAATAGATAAAATGATAAATATTATATAATAAAGATTTCTAAACTATTATTCCTTATCTTATTTTGTTTATTTACATCTGTTGAAAAGTAAAAACTATATTCATGTGTTTGTATGACCTATCATTTCCATACATTATTTAATTAATATTTAGTTATCTATCATTTATAGATGACTGCACATATATATATATATATAATAAAAATATATGATATTTATTTCATGACTAACATCTATATATTATAAAACCATAATGAAAGTATACATACACTATAAAACATGGAATTTAGACCTAAAACAATGATAATAATAAAATATTATTGAAAAATGACTGATAATATGTCATAATAATAACTTATAGGATATTATAATTGTGAATACAGTTCTATAATAAATTAGTCACATATTCAAAACCATTATACAGTAGTTTAATACATTTTCATTTAATTGAATGTATGAGGTAATGGGGTTCATAACTCAATTTCCATTCCATGGATTATACTTCTACTATATTTAATATGTTATTTTATGATTATTTAAGAAATTATCTTTGATTTTATTAGGTTTTATTTTCACATGTTTTTTTGGATTTACATTTTTACACATTATAACATACATTTTTAATTCCCCCATCAATGATATAATCTTTGTAAGGGATTCTTCACATTTCCAACTCCTTTAAGACATATTTTGTTTTATGCACCTCTTTAATTTTATGTAAAATATATAGTAATACTTAGCTATATTAAACATGAATGTATATTCATTCATGATTATTAATGTTTAAATTCATGTATAGTCAATCAATGTGTTACAATTTAGAAGTTACCAATTCAAAATCAAATTTTTCAGAAATTGCTTATAATTTTCACCGAAGGGATCCTATTATGTATCCTTCATAACACAATCAATTTTATTATCATCTACATAATTAATAGTTTTCAATATTTTCTTCCAACATTTCCTATTCATGCATGTCTAATCATGAAAGGAAATTATTAGGGGAAAATTAATTTATTTCTCTTTTTGATATGGTATATTTTTCTTCAATGGCCATTCATTCCAATTTTTTTTTCAAAATACCTTTTAATTTACCCAAATTATTTTCTAATGAGAGAATATGTTAACTATTAATTTTTAAAATGATTGAAAGGATTATTTATAAATTTTTATGAAAGGTATATTTTTTGATTTCTTAATAAAACATCAAAAGGAATGTTTTCTTTTTAATGTATATAACGTTAGTGGAATTTTCTACCTCCATATCCATTTTAGGATATACAGTTTCTTCCAAAAGTTTTCTATGGATTTAAAAATAAAAATATATAATGAAATTTTATTTAAATTTTTTCATTCCATTTTACTTTTCCTCAAAATTTAATAATTTATTACAAAAAATATATTTCTTAGGAATTGATATTTTATTAATTTTTTGGTGTTTGGAATTCTGTTAAAACATTAAAATCCATGTGATTAAATTTCATTTTAAATTAAAAATCAACTAAATATGTATAAAATTTTTATCCTGGATATTCTTATTTCCAAAATCATTTACCATTACAACATAGAGTGTTTTACCATTAATGTTATATGATTAGCTAGTGATGTCTTGATATTTTTCATCCTTTACTCAATATAGATATTTTTTAACAAGGAATATTGTTTACAATTTAAATTGATCATTAAATATATGAGGGATGTGTTGGATATATAGTGATAAGATGTTCATGTAATTTTATGTCCCCTTGATGAATAGATGTGTATCATGTATCAAACCAATTGGCTAGCATTATTAAATTTGTTTCTAGTGAATATGTAAAAATAGTCTAAATTATCATGGCATAAGTCATTGGTGGTAAATATATAATGTTTTCTAAGATAATTAGGTTTAAAATTATGCATTTCCATTATTAATATTATATATTTTATTACCCATTAGAATAATTAATTTTTTATTACCCATGGATGAATTTCATACTCATGTTCTTGATTAAATTTCATATGTTTTTAGTTATTTACCATAAATTTTTTATTATGAGTTAATTACCCATGATGGATTCTATTGTATGTAATACTTACTAAGAATTTGAGATAATTAATATATGTTTCAATTTCCCTAGGATATGAAGGAATATTCCAATGAGTTCAAGGGAGTATAATGTTTAGATTCTCAATGTTTTATATTTTATTTTCAATATAAAATGGGAATCATGTTTGTAATTGATTATTAGAGACTACTTAACCGATTGGTCCTTCTAGATGATATCCCTTATATCTTATACTAATGCAATGATGTTTACACTAACTCTAGTTTACTAATTTTGGGGCGGTTAATGTTGAGATCATAGGAATTTTAGTATAATCTTAGGTAACTAGATTTAGGTAAACATATATATTAGGGAACATAAACCTATGAAAACATTGTAATAAAATTCAAATTATGTGATAATTACCTTAAGGTTTGGTATGGTATATAATATATTGTTTTCCTAGAATTACATCCCTATCTTGATACTACTAGTGGACCTAGTTTTGGAAAATAATTATCTAGGTGTAATAACCATTAAAAGAGTTTCTCAAGTACATTTCAACCATTATTATGGTGCATGGTGAGTGTTCTATTACTATGCACCTAGTTAGACACTTATGGGGGATATTATTGGGTTCAAATTTTCATTATCAACCATTATGAAGGATTTGAATGTATAAAGACCAATGCTGACTTATGTAAAACCTATGGTATAAAGAACCAATATAAAACGAGAAGTATTCTCATATCATTAGACAATAATTCTATTTATTACATTCCAAAGGACATTTTAGGTTTAAATTTGTAGATAATGATTTCTTAAATCATATATAAAACCCCATTAATTATAAGGTGGAAACGTCTACTGAGTATCTATTATTTAAAAAATATAAAACCTCTAAAATGAAACATGATACATTTTTTTGACTATTATTCATGAAATTAAAATTTACTTATTTTTTACTCAACCATCCTTAAAACCTGTGAAAAACGTTTTAAAAACATTTTATGAGAACAAAAAGCTATGTAAGGAACATAAAAGAATAAAGAAACTCATTACTTCATGAATAAATATAAAATTTATCCTTTTAAAAAATTCTCATTGGGATCAAAACAATCATTTTATTACAAAATAAATCAATTTTTTTCCAAATATTTTCATAAACTATTTTATAATAAATAATTAATTGTAATATACAACTCATAATGGTTTCATTGATGTAGTGAAAAAAATAAAGAAAACATTTTCATGAAGATACACTTCCTACCATTAAAAAGTATCATATACAATCCATTAAACATAAATTCATCATATTATTTATGAATTCATAAAATTTTCATTAAAACCTGTATAAATTATAGATAAAACCTATAAGTAACTTGAGATATCATTTTCCATATCACCCTTAAAAATGGAATAAACAATGAGTTCAAAAACCATACCCAAAACATTAGAGGTCAATCATGGACCTATCCATCCATAGTTTATAATAGAATCAATAATCCTTGGTTTATAATTGGACCTATAATCCTTGGTATAAAAATGAACCAAAAATCATAATAAATAATTCCAAAGAACTATAACATAATCACAACCCATATAGTTTTTCTATTTCCCAAATTAAAATTATAAAAAATAAGTTCTTCCACCTATAAAAAAACATTTCTTGATAATGAACTATCCATTCCATTTAAATTCCTTTTTAAATTATCCTGTAAAAAGGCATTTAGGGGCTTATATTGAAAAAAAAAACAAAAATTATAAGGTAAACCAAACACAAAATATTGGTTATGGTGGTCAGATATGTTTTTATCATCATATACATTAAAATAAAACATTCCATTTGGCTTTTTAATAGAATGTAAAAACATTATATATAAAATATAAAAAAAATATTCCTCTTAGAAAACATTGAAATAATATAAAAAGTGTAAAAAATTTCCTATATAATTCATTTCTGTTTATATAAATACATCCATAAAATAAATTTTAAAATTTTATATGGATGAAAAAGAGTCATAAGGGAAACTTTAAAAGAATATATTTTAAGATAATCCCTTAATATGAGTGTGAACCATCACGTTTGTTAATTTTTTTAAAAAATAATTAAAATATAGTAATTATTAAATTTATTAAATTTATTTATTATTTATTTCATTTTATTTTCTAATGTGTTATATATAATTACTTAATCAATTAAATCCATATTGGGTGTTTTGGTGATATTCACCTAATATGTCCAAACTGACATTGGTATATTGACTATGATAAATGTACTAATTATTAATTTATATCTATATTAGTAATCATCAAATAATGATAAATTTTATACATTAATTATACTTTTAAAAAATACATGAATAATGGTTATTAAAAATGAACTATGTTATAATCATGTAGATAGTAGGTCAAACGCACACATGAGTAACATTTCTATTTTCAACATTCATTATGGAAAGTTTGTCAATATTATTTTACATTTATTAAATGATAACAAACGAAAAAATTCCATATTACTTCATTAAATATAATTATATATATTATTCATGTGATGGGGTGATGGAAAAAATTCTATAACTTCGTGGAGGTGGTAGTCCACATGTATGCATGAACGATGTTGTAATTTTCCATTGAATGGAAAGATAAGAAAATAATGGATATATTATCCTTTCATAGTATACGTTTTTCATTAATATCACAAACATATATATAATTCATTATTAGGATCAGACATAAGATTAGGTTATGGGAAATGAATTACATCAGTTTGTGAGGTGATAGTACAACATACACATGAATAATGGTTTTGATCCCCATTTTAGGGAACATAAGATGGCTATGAGTTATGAAATTAATATAATAACATCTAAACATATTTAGGACATTATTTCTATTATTTCATCATGTTTTAAGTTTATTCTAATGTTGTATAAAAAGAAACAAAACAAATACTATTGATTAAAAAAACATCTATTCATCAGACAACCTCTTAAGGTTTACAATAATAGAATTCATATATTATTTTATGAAAAACAATGTACTCAAGGAAATGCGGATTGATTTATTTAAATTATTCTTGTAGGTAATTTACAAAACACAATGTTTTTGAAGTGAGAACAATAGTGGATAGGTGGTTCCCTTTTATAAAAGAAGGGAGGGGCACTCAATAAATTTAATAAATTAATAAATTAATAAAATTTATTTTCATGTTCAAATGGACCCAATTATAGAATATTTGATGACAATATGAGTACGAGTTGAAATAATTTACTCATATAAAATTTTATATTTTTAGGTGATTCTTTCACAATTGTAATTTTTTAACTCGTGTTATCCCTTTATGATAATTACAATGATATTAAATATTTTAATCAATAGGGTTCAAAAAATTAATTTAAAAGGAAAATTGGATAATAAATTGTTTTTTTGATATTTTAAAATATATCCCAATATCATGGCTGATCATAATAATTTTTTATGTTATAAATCATTCAATAAAATAATATTTATTATAAAATTATATTAATTTCAATTTTAGAACTAATCATTTAATTTGAATTTATAACTATAAGAAAACAACACAATTTGAATATAAACCTATATAATATATATTTTATTATCTAAAAATTAGTGTAATAGGAATATTTATTCAATTTATATTACATTTAACAATTTTAAAATCATTTATTTTGTTTTTCTATTAATTGAATAAATACTGCATCATTATTGTGCATGAATTTAAGGTAATTATTTCATCCCTAAAAACTATAAATAATTTACCATGATAAATAAAAATCATTTATCAATCAAATGAATATTTAAAACTAAACATAACATCTATTTATCACTATGTCAAAACTTTAATGTTTATAAAAAAAGGAATGTCATTTTTTATTTTATTTACATAAATTATTTTACAAGAAAAAATCATGGTAATATTAGAAAAAATTTCATACAATAAAATTTTGGATGATTTGGGATTAAAAATATGCATAAAATAAAATTAATGCATGTTTTAGGGTTACTTTATCATCTTCATCACATTATTATTACCCTTAATTAACAGATTTTACCATTACCATGATAAATTTTCTTATAACATTAATATTGATAATGACTAAAAAAGTGTTCTATTTACAGAATTTGGACATAATTATTTGAAGTATTTAATAAATTTTTCCAAACTCAACAAATATAATTGGAAGAACTTACTTAAAAATTAAACTGGAAAAAATGATAGGAAACAAGTTTTCGAAAAAATTACATTATATATATATAAAATTTTTCATAAAAAAACATATATAAAATTATTTAAGGAGACTATAATTAGATTATGTTTTTCCAAAAAGATCAAATTTAATTTTTCATTCAATCCAAATAATAATTTAAATTTTTCAATACTTGAAATGAAATTCAATTTTCAATAAAAATTAGTACTTTTCATTGTTCATTGAGAACCCAATATTTTTTAAAAATATCAAAATTTCATCATAAGATAATTTTGATATGATGATTTCAAAAACTATATAATTTTTTTAAAATAAAAAATAAAAAATTTTAAGTTATTAATTATAACATTTACTAACAAATATGAATAAATATTATTTAAAAAAAACTGTATTTTTGAAGAATAAAATTTCTTCTTTAAAAATTCAATGCTTAATTCATAATAATTAGGAAATAAATATGTTTTTAATATGAATATTATATATATATCATAATTTTTTAATCCTATTCATACATTCCAATTCAATGGTTATGCCACAAATGCTGTATTTTTATAATAATATTTCATGGTTCATTTAATCTCAGTATTGCATATGATAATTGTTATAGAATAATATTTCATTCTATTTGAAATTTTAGGGTAACACATTCTCCGACCACCCTAAAAAACATTATCTTTTTTTATTTGAAATTAATCTTTGTAATCAATGTTTTTTCATTTGATAATAAATTTTTTAAAATCCCACACCATAAAAAATGATAATAAAACTCCCTTGTGAAAAGAGGGAAAGGGGAATATAAAGGTTATCTGGAATGAAGCTTTAATAGGTTTCTGAATATGTACATATTAGTGGGAGATGAAAATATGACCTTGGAAGGAAAAATTAATTTTTAAATGATGATGGAGTTTTATTAAGAACATTGATCATAAATATTTGATCAATCATGAGAATGTTAATGAACACAAAAATATAAAACAAAGAGATATGAAAAAGAACATGTATTCAAAGAAAATGAAGGAAATAATAAAAAAAATTCTTTTGAGATCCTTTTACTAAATTTAATGAATTAATTTACAATGTAGACTAATAACATATGGAAATAAACTTTCTTGAAAGATAAAATCTCATTAATTAATCAATTTATACCATAAAATCATATTTTTCTCTAAATATTGTGTATTCAAGATGATATTTTTTCCAAAACACTAGGGTCAACTTCTATCAGATCATATAATTTTAAAAAGGATAAAAATTTATTTCTCATTTAATTATACATTATAAAAAAAATATTGATAACAAGTTATGATAATTCCCAAAATTAATAAACCATTATACGAGGAAATAATAAAATAATATCCAAAATTCAATTTTAATACCCAAGGTTCAAACTAAATCATTCTGTCAATAAATATCCTCAAAATTCCACAAGATATTCCTGAAAAACATTTAACTAGATGATTGGAATTATTTGATCATGTATTATTTTGACATTTATATCTAAATAATTTCAGTCACTCTTAATGTTTTGTAATGAAAAATGTATAATAATTAGTTATAGATTCTGTATATTATTATAGTCATTTCCAAAAATGACATAAACTACCATAATTTCTCATTAACATTTTATATACTTCTAAAAGACAACTAAAGATTTATCCCTAAAAAAATCCAATCTTATCCAAAAAAAATTCATTTACCTTAATAATATAAGGTTACAAAAATAGTGAAGTTATAATGAAACAACATTAACTACTTAATCAAAAAATTAATATTCAATCCCATTATTATTATTATTATTATTATTATTTAAATCCCATTATTATTTGTATGACATAACATATGTTCATAATATCAACTAAATATTTATCTATCAAATCATTTTATGTAAAAATAATAATGTGATAAAAAACAAAAAAATAAAATAGGATAGTTGTATGGGTTTCACCCTTTTCTCACTTTAGTTGTGGTTCAAGACCCTTTTCAATACTAGATGTCTTTAGTTTTCAGTTGGTCTTAGAGTTACCCTCATTCTAAAACTATATTAATACAATTATTATAAAGTTCTCTAAAATATGATAATAATTAACAAAAATATCCTTAAACAACAAAGATATTAAAAACCATAATGTTTATTAAAATCTTAAACACATGTCCACAAAATGAAAAGATCAATATTCCTCAAATAAATGTTTTTCATGATAAACATAAGAGTTACATAAAACTAAAAAATCCATGAAAATTTAATAAATATCTCCTAATGTTCTTATATCATAGAAAACATCAAATGAGTATCCATGATGTTAAACTTATGATCCTCCTCAAATATATCACAACATAAAAATTCTTGAATCCCTATATATGGACACCATAATCATAAAAAATATTTTATAGTGATATTCAATCTTCTTCAATAAATCATATTTCCTAAAAAATATTAATAATGTCCTATGATTCCACAATATCTAATTATAGGCCTTGATATAATTAATACCTTTTATATATCATTTTTAGTATCCTCATCCACAATTATAATGGAATCAGGAATTACTAAATATTTAACTATAAATTCACACTGATATCATTCTTGATTTTCCCATTATGATATCAATTTTTGTAATTCCCATACTCCCAATATTTAAAATATTCAATTTTTACATTGGGAAGTAATTTATTCCACTTTATAGAATTTATTGACCACTTCCTTTTTCCTTAAAATATTATTTCTTTATGCAAACCTTTCTCACATACAAATAATCTTCCAATTATTTTTAGACACATTTCATGGTTATATCTATTAGATAAACTTAATAACTTTACCTTTATGATATCTATCATATTAATTTTCATGGAGATTCATTTTTCTCCCATTTTATGCTTTATAATACTTCCCTAGGTTCAAGTTATTAACCATAAATCTTGATAGATGGTAATGAATAACCATAAGAGTTTTCACTATAGAAATCACTCTGTTATGTTACTCATTCATAAACCACAAATATTCCTTCACATCCGTGGTTAATTCAATTCATACTGGATCCATACATTTACTATAACAAAAATGTTTAGAGTGATAATATTAAAAAATCATAATAAACCATAATATTTTGAGTAAAATTATAATATATACTTAACCATGATATCATTATTTAATTAAATTTATCCAAACTATCTTTAATTATCCATAACATACTAACCATTATGGTTAAATAATACTTCTAACAAATTATCAAATAATATTCTATCCTCTAAAGTAATCTGAACATTTTCTTTGATGCCACCTCTAATGACCTAGCTATAACCAATAAATATTATTGTTTTTTAGACATTAATTCACTTTCTTAAATTAACAAATATCATTTGGGTTTATATTTTATGAAAATTAATTCATAACTCTAAGAAAATAGAATCATAAATTACTAGGTGTACACTTCTACTCAGTATCCATTTTTTCAAAAATATATAATTTTAAAGTGACACATGCCTTATTTTCATAAATAATATTCAATACATTAAAATTTAATTTTTTTTTCTAAAAAATCCATAAAACTGTAGACAAATTTTTTTAAAAAGTTGGATGGGAAAAAATATCAAAAAGGGACATATATAAAAATAAGAGAGAAACCCATTAGTTCATGAATACTTATAGTGTTTTTTCTTTTTAAAAATAATCACTAGGCTCAAAATAAACATTTTATTAAATAATAAATAAACATTTGTTTCCAAATATTTCTTTTTGAAACATTTTACCAGAAATATTTAAAGAAAAATAAAATTCATATAGTTTTATTTGATGTCATTAAAAAATTCATGAACACATATTCACAACGATATACATTCCACCTTTAATAAGTAGCAAATAATATCCTTTAAACAACAAATCATCTTATTACATTGGAAATAATAATATATCTATTAAAAATTACATAAAGAAAATTTAATACATATAGGAATCTTGGGACATAAATTTAAATATGTATCTTACAAATGGGATAATCATACAGTTTGTGTCCCTACCCAATGCATTTGATGACCATCATTACCCCCTCATACTTTTTTTATAATTAAATCACTAATCCATGGTTTAAAACTAAAACACCTATCCATACTCTCTAATAGAACCGACCATCATCATAAATAATTACTAAGAACCATAAAATAATCATAACAGATGTTTTTTTTTCATTTCCAATATTACACTAATAAAAATATTATTTCCAAAAAAAAGAAAACATTTATGAATATCTAAGTATTCATACTATTTAAAATTATTTTTCAAAATACCAAGAATAAAGAGAAGGTTGGTTTCTCTTCTACTAAAAATTGAAATCTTAAAAGGTGAACCAAAAACCAAATAATCATTATGGTGGAGGGAAACATCATTTTTACCATATATGTTAAAATAAAATATTCCTTATGTATTTTTTAATGAAAGTAATAAAAATTTCACATAAAATAGGAAAAAATATTTCTTCTAGAAACCATAAATAGTAGGTAACAAGTGACATAAAATAACCTTTATCATTCATTTATTTCTGCATAAAAATATTCATAAAATAATTTTAAAAATATGGATATGGATGAAAAATATTTTTTTATGTAATATTTAAAATATGATTTTTTAAAGAAAACCCTTACCTTGAGTTCAGATTATCACATACGTTATTTATCATACTAAAAAAATTTATGTCAATTATTTAATTTATCAAGTACATTTTTCAAGATAACTATTCCTTTTATATTCATTACTATACTCTTATAAATAATTACATAATCAATTATGTTTATGTAAGATGTTTTGATGATATTTGGATCATATGTCCAAAATGACTTCGGTAGGTCGACTATGGTAAAATAAGACATTATTAAATCATATAAGTAAAAATTATAGAAAAATGATTTTAATTTTTAACTATAATTATACTTTTAAATAAATACATTAATGATGGTTATGAAATATTAACTACATTACAATCATAAGGATAATATGTCGTAAACATGAATGAATAACATTTTCATTATCAAATGATCATTATAAAAAGTATGTAATTATTATTTTATCATTAAATAAATTTAATAAATCATAAATACCATATTATTTCATTAAAAATATTCTTATATATAATCCATGTGATATGGGGATGATAAATGAGTCACATCACTTCATGGAGGTTGTAGTGCACAAATATGCATGAATGACATTAACATTTTATATTTAAAATAGAAGAGATTAAATGATATTTATTTTTTAATAATGTTAAATATTTCATGAATATAATATATATACAATATAACTATCATTAACAATACCATTAATATGAGGTGTTGGAAAATGAATTACATAGGTTCATGTGGTGGTAGGCCCATGTACATATGAACGATGGTTTTGTTCCACATTTGATGGAAGAGAAGATAGATATAAGTTATTCCATTAGAATAATAACATTTGAGTGTATTAAATATAATTTTCTAATTACTTCCAAATGTATGAGGAATTTTTTTGAAAAATAAACAATAATAAAATGCTTGATTAAGAACTATACTTCAACTTCAGACAAATTTTTATGGTTTACAAAAAAATGCTTTCATAGATTTGTTTTATGATAAAAAAAATACTATATAATATTTAAAGTAACATAAGGAAGGGATTTTGGATTATCATGGAGTTTTTGAAGTGTGGGTGAAATAGAGAGTATGTGCACTTTTATAAAAGAGTGGAGGGATACTCTTGGAATTTCTTACTTTATTAAATTAAGATAAATTACTTTTCTTGTTATAAAGGGTCTAAATTTATAATATTAAAAAATGATATGATTATATGTCTAAATAAATTCATATAATTAAAATTAGACAAATTTAGGTTTCCTTTTCACCCTAATTTTTTATTAACCATTATTATCCCTTTTTTACAATTATCATGGTATTAGAGATGTTAGTATTTAGGGATTATGAAAGTTTCTATAGAAGGAAAATTGGATCATAAATGGAACATTTTTTATATTATAATATATATCCCAATCACTTGAATGATCAATGTATTTTTTATAATTTTTAATCAATAAATAGAATATTATTTATTATAAATTAACATTAATGTCAATTTTTTAAATATTCCTTTAATTCGAGTTTCAAAACTACAAGAATAAAATTTAATTCAACTATAATAATCTCAAACCTCTCTAATATGTCATTCTAATATATTATAATTATATAATATAATAATTAATTGAAATCAAATTACTTATTACAATTTTAAAATCATTTATTTTATTATTCTATTAATTTAATAAATACAATATCAGCATTACGTATGAATTTAATGTAAGTATTTCAACACTAGAAACTAAAAATAAATTACCACGATAAAAAAAAATTATATTTTAAATTCATAATTTGAATTGAAAATACATTATTTTTATCCCTATGTTAAAAATTTTAAGATAATAAAACAAAGATACTTACATTTTTGAACTCTCTTTACAAAAATTATTATAAATGTAAAAATCATAGTCATATGGAATAAAAAATCATGTACTCTAATTTTGGATTATTAAGGATAAAATATATTAATAAAATAAATTTAAATCAGGGGTTAGGTTTAATTTCAAGTCTTTATGACATTATTTGTATCCTTAATTAACTCATTTTACATTTATTATGGTAATAAAATTTACTATGATTAATATTAATAATGATTAAAAATAAATTTGAAATATTTACCAAATTTGTAATTCCTTATTCCTAATATTTATTCTACTTTTCATTATTAAAAAATATAATTTCAAGAATTTAATTTAAAATTAAATGGAAATAATGTGATGGAAAAAGACTTTTCATAATAATGAATTTTTAGTATAACAATTTTTTATACCAAATCTATGTGTAACATTCACTCAAAACATTATAAATGCTTTATTTTTAATCAATATGATGGATAATATTTTAAAACTAATCCATATAATAATTTTAATTTTTATGTAAAATAAAGGAAAAATGTAATTCTAAATAAAAAATTATATCCATTTTATAAAATAAAATTTCTTTTTTATGTAACTAATTATAATTTTATCTCAGAAAAATAACAAAATACCATTTTTGAAGAAAATTTATTTTAGACGAATAAATTGTCTTATCCTAAAAGTTAATACTTATTTACTAAGACATAATAAATACTATTGTATTAATTAGTACCATTATATATATATTTAATAATTAGTTTAAACCTATTTTTTCCCACCAATTCAATAGCTAGGACATACTAGTCATATTTAAATAGTAATATTTCCTGGTTTGTTTTATCTTGATGATGTGGTTCATACACATTATCAAGAATAATTTCAGGACATTAAAAATCATAGTGTATTACATACATTTTCATAAATTAAAAATGAAGTCTTTTAGATTTATACATCCTTTAATTTTTTTTCCTGATTTTATGATTTTATACTATGATTAATATTTCATGTACTATGATTATAGGTTTCAGTCAATGGATGGAAATAGAGTGAACCATGTTAACACTAAATTTGATGAGAAATGAAATGATTTCCCTCCTGATAAACATAGTGTTTTATGATATAGAATCTTATATGTTATGATTATTACTTACCATATATATCATATCATGATTTATAATCTCAAAAAGATTGAATTTCCTAAAATATATAAAAAGGGATAGATGAATTATCATAGATGTTTATGTGAGAATAACCATGTGAAGAAAATTATTCTTTATCCTACACGTAAAGAATAATATAATGGTCACCTGAGGAAAATTTTTTAAGTAAAAAAGTAGAATTTTTTACCTATAGAGAAAAAGGGAATGGAGTAATAAACTTCCCATTGAAAAGTACAGAGGGTGAAATCTCAGGTCAAGGATCAGTAAGGTCATGTGAACAAGGGATTAAAAAATCTATATTAAATATAGATAAATATGGAGAATCAACACGTGACATTAAAAATATATGAATTATTTTATTCATTTCCCATAAAAGAAAATTTTATTAGATTGATATTGAAAAAATTTATGAAATGATACATATTTCTAATTATGGGATGGAATTATAATAAAATAAAAAAACAATTATGGGTTATAATTTAATAAATGAAGTTAAATGATAGATGTACCTGTGTATTAGGTTTTTAAAATTATGATGTGTTGGAATTATTGACGGTATATTCACATCAACATATTATTCTACAAATGTTTTATGTAATGATGTTGTATACAAGTGCTTGAAAAAGTTAATTATGGGAATATGTATTGAATGGTATAGATAAACTTTTGTCTTGGTACATCATTTGATGTTGAGTTAATTTTGTTGAAATATTATATTTTTTTAAAAAATAAAACAATGTACGGTATATAGAAAACCATGGAGGACGAAAGGTATTTAGAAATGAAGGTTATTTTCAAGAAAACCATTATATGTTTATGAAAAGTGTAGGACCATGAAAAAATATGACTATATTTGGGTTATCCTTATGTATTTTCAACATACTATAATGTTTTCTTCAGGTGATTTTACTAAAAAGATAAGCATAATGGATGGGTGATAATCTATTGTGTTTGGCATAGCCATGGGGCTGAAACCCATAACCAAAAGGAAACAAGGGCACAATGGATACCCTAGACTATGTGTTTTTCTAATCAAACTGATATTTTACACATAAATGATCAAAATTATTAATGAATAAGGATAAATTTAATTTTTTGAAAAACAAAATATTTTTGTGTACTATGTAGATTTAGGTCTATTTTGAAATGATTTTCATATTTTCTAGAGTGTTTGAATCGGGTTATATAGACGTTAGTATATGAAATTATGAGTTATGTTTTGTTGTTTTATCATTATATTGAACTAAATTTTGTCATATCATTTTGATTTTTTTCTCAATTTGGTTATGAATCCATTTAGGAGTTTTATAGATAACTTATTTATTGAATGATTTAAGTTCATCTTTTGGTTTATTAATTGATTTTTTGATAAAAAAATGTATTAATCCTTTACAAAATGGTTTATTGATATTATGAATTACCTTAAATTGTACTATCCATTTATGTTTTATATTGGAGTAATAATAGTTTACCAATTTATAGATCTTATGATCTATAAAAAGTTTTTTAGTGCATTAGGAATGAAAGAATCATCCAGAATATTCATTTCATAGAGTCATAGAGGAAGTGGAAATTAATTGAAGAACAACCAAGGGATAAAATTCTAGAATCCCACCCTAGGTTTCAATTAGCGGTTCCATGAGATTGTGGGCCATAAGAACTCATGTGATCCTCCCCATATGCCGGAGGATTTCGACTAGCCACGAGGTTTGAGGTTGTGCTAGTGGGGAGACTACGACCTCATAGATCAGATTGGAGAACAAAAGGATATACATATCTAAAATAGTAATCAATAGAAGAAAACAATATAATGACAACAATACCAGAAACGAGCCATAATGAAAATAATAATATGAAATAGATAGTAATAGAATAATAATAATAATAATAAAGAATAATATATTATTGAACAATAAGAAGATGAATAACAATAGATTCAAGATGATGATAACAATCATGTAGTAATAAAAAATGAGTACACGAGGGTAACATGTCATAAAAACATATACCACATGCTTAAAAAATAAAAAAAGGAAAAAAACCACTTCTAGCATCTCGAGCATCAATTTGGTCCTCTACTAGTGTACTCCAGCCTTGAAAAATCAACCAGGCATCAGAAGCTGGTTTCATCCCTTTATATATATCTGTAATCATGATGTATTATTGGGTACTGAGGGTGGACCAAGCACTATATGAGATATACTCTGATGACCACCATGAATAATGTCTAGATTAATTCATTTTTTTCATATACAATGATCAGTGTAGTACCCCCAATTTATGGTACGCAACCCTTTCATTGTGTTTTTATGGATATAAATTATAAGATGTAAGTTTGGGAGAGTTTGGTGACCTATCACTCTGTATTGGGAACAAAAGGAGAGGCACATGGGATATTCATGGTTTATCCAAACCGTGCATAAATCTTAATAGAAACCATGAAAAATAAAAGTTTTAAGGCTGAGAGCTTCGGTACTATGTGCACATAGTTAGGGAGACAATGTGAGAAGGCTTTGTGAGGGTCTTCCTATGTAGTAACTAACACATGGTCAGTGCATAGTTTTTCTAACTGTGAGAACTAACCATACACATGGTTTAAATGGGATCCTAAAAAAGTAGGTCTCACATGTTTTTTCCTCTGAGTGAATCATTTTTTCTCCTAAGAGAACATGGAATGGTAGTTATCTTCCTTGAAGGTATAAGAACCTCTCCCAAATTATTTAGAGTAAATATGAATGCATAACATGCCTTTTCAAACCCGGATTCTTGATGCATGCGATTGTTCTTCATAGTTCTTCATCGGTTTCTTATATCTCCTTAGATTTACTTCTCCTCTCTTCTTGGTTTCTCATATCCAAACCCTCTATGGGTAGATCTATGAGTTTTGATTCTATATAAGTCAACTTTTGGTCTTGATATTGCTAGGAGAAGAGATATACGGAGGTTCTATGAATAATCGACCTGGTTTTCTTAAGTTTTCTTCGTCCATTGTCAGGTTTCGTCAAAACCTTTGAGGTAGGTGGCTTCTCTCTTGACTCCACTTAGTATAACTATTGGTTAGGATTTCAAATTGATTTCCTTGGGATGAATTGATCATGAATTGGACTATTTTGAATTGTTGGAAACCTTCTTTGGTGATGGTTTGGTAAATTGTAGAAAAATATAGAAAATTTGTTGTTTTGAATAAAGTTCTCTTGATCTTGGTTTTAATATATGAATCTTAAAATGGGGATTTTCTAGAATTGAGGCACATGTATTTGATTATACGTTTTCAATACAAAAAGGAATGTTTTATTGAAACGATATGGTTGTTTTGAAATTGGTTTATTCTTTGGTTTTCAATAAAAGTAAATTTTTATTGAAATGGTTTGAAATAAATGTTTGAAAAGAATTTTGGCATAAATGGGGTTTTGTGAGTTCATGATCAACATGCCCCTGAATAAAGGATGTGTACCATTGGGGTATAAGGTGTATGTCCCTAGATCTAGGGTGTGTGTCATTGGGACACAAGGTAATTGGACAAAAGACCGATCATGAGCATCGAACTGTCGAATAAGGCATGCATGTGTGGGTGTGTTGTTATCTATGTAATGGGTATGCCAAATGATAATATGAATTGTTTATTAATATTTGATTAGTTATTTTCAGGAAAAAATAACTTTCTAGAGATTGGTTTCATTTAGTTTTATTTTCACTTGGTTGTAAATGGTTTTGGAACATGTTTATATTTCATTATAAACTGTGTGTAGAATTATTTTATCTAAATAGTTTTATATAAATGTTTCTAACCATTCTATCTTAGTGGCGTGAGAAGGAAAGTCATTGGGAAAACCTGCTAAGTTATATAGTCACCCATGCTTTGGCACATTGGTTCTTTTACAGATGCTACCTTCCGGGACTTGGTAAAAGGTAAACTATCACACTTCTTAGCACCATGTCATGATACATTGGACTACATGTTGATGTTGGATCATGGAGAATGTGGAGTATAGAGTCTTTCTTTCATATTGGATTTTATTCTTTTTTATTTCCCCTATTTACTTTTATGTTGTTTTTTCTTCTACTATATCATACTATGGTTGGTTGTTTTACAAGAATGATTTGAAGTATCTTAGTTTATTTCATATATAATATAGTGGGATATTTTTCGATGGTTTTTTTGGGTTTTCAGTTTTAGTCATTAAAGAGTAAATCATCCCCCAATTACTTTGAAACCATTCAACATTTATTTCCAACCTTTAGAGCATTGGGGATGTTTCTTAAGGTCCATTAATGACTCTTTGTACTCTCAAGCCAATGGGAATTAATGGGTCATTACAAATGGTATCATATTTTTCGGTCCTTGCCTATCAAGTAGTAATCAGTGTTCTTGGTCTTGGAGTTTAAATATTTTCTTGCCTATTCCTTAGGTTCGAATCTTAGAAAGGAGTAGGATTTTTAGAACATGAAATGTATAACATGAAAGGATGTAGCGAACTCATTTGTGATAAACTTAAAGTTTCTAGGGAGTAGGGTACATAAGTGTTTGGAGACACTTCCAGGATTCGGAAATCTCATTGTCATGGGTTTAGCCAATAATAAGATCATGACATGCATTGTATATTAATTACTTCCCACTAGGAGTGCATACATAATTTTAGGTAAAGATTCATGTTGTTTATAAAGTGTTGAGTTTTGAAAAAGTATGAAATTATTTCCAAATGAAATTCTTTGAGAAAATAATGGTTGATATATTTTGAAAATGGTTTGATTTTCAAAAATAAGAATAAGATTTTTCAAAAACAATGGAAATGAAAAAAAAATTGTTTTAGGAAAAAAATGATGTGATAGTTGATGTGATAGAATTTGAAATTATAATCCATCAGTTTCTAGAGTGTGAGATTGACAACGTTTGTTGTTGATTTAGAAAAGGGAACCCGGTAGGCATCATCGAAACCAATCCAAAGAATCTGTAGAGAATGTGGTTGCACCTAAACCATGGGTGAACCAAGAGCTAGTTCAAAGTATTGTCCAATATTCTCAAGCTGTGGATATGAGGAACCAGAGGAATGAGCCAAGGAATTTGGATAATACCATCTAGTTCATGAAGTAGAATCCACTTAACTTATATGGTGATGCTGAACCTAAAAAATCAGAGGTTTTACTAAGTAGGATGAATCATATCTTCAATTTCATCGTCACACCATTATATCTCGATGTCAAGATGGATACTTATATTCTTGAGGATCTTGCATTCCAGTGGTGGTATTTATTGGTGTAGGGTAAATTGGATGAAGTCCATACAGTGGAGGATTTTTAATTTTATTCTCATATGTTGAAAATCTATAAAATGATGGACTTATTTATCCTGAAAAAGGATAATTTATCTTTCACGGAATATAAGGATAAATTCTTGAATTTTTTTTCACTTTTCCCTAGAAGTTGTGGAATGTGATTCCTTGAAGGCACATATTTTTAAATTTTGGTAATGGAAGAAGATTCAATCGATGATTATAGTGCTCTTTATTACGGATTATTCAGATATAGTTAACAGAGTGACTGTGGTTGATTGTGATATCTCAAGATCTATGGGAGGAGGTATGATGATACCTACATGGAATGGTGGGATCTCAAATTTTGGGAGCAAGTAGGAAAGGGAAAACCATTTCTAAGGTAGATGTGGAAATCAGAATTAGATGTCTAGATCAGTGAACCTCCCCCCACAACCCAAGAGCAAAGTAGGTTGTTTTCAATGTGGTTTATTTGACCACATAAAGCGAGATTGTATGAAATAACCTAGATCATTCCATAACCACAAGTATATGGGGCATCTTCAAGACTATTGTCATAGTGCTCCAAGGTCTGGTGCTCGAGACACTTCTAAGGCATCGCAAGCATCGTATGATTTGATAGAGAGAGGATAGAAGAATCAATCTTGTCAATAGAGAAAATTTATCCATGGTGATTCTAGAAATACCATGACTCCTTTTCTAGGGAAATCTATGCAAAGAAAAAAGGAAAATAGTGCAGTGATGATAAAATTGTATGGAGTTGAGCAGATTATTGTCGATGAACAGGATGGACCATCTATGGTGGGAGGTACGATTCTTTTGAATTCTACCCTCATGCAAGTTCTCTTCGATACTGGTTCATCACATTCTTTCATTATTCCTAATATTGTTAATTTTCTATGTCTAATGTTGAAAATGATTCCTTATATTATAAAACTACATACTCCTATTGAGGAATTAGAATGTGAAGCCTTTTTGTGTAGTGAATGTATTATAACTATTTATAGAGCTGGGCTGAAATGAGACTTCTCAGTCTAGGATCGGGTTGTCTATGACTTAATCCTGGGTATAGATTGGTTGAAAATGTTTAAGGATCACATCTACTAATTTAGGAGAATAATTAGTTTTATGACTGAGGATGTCATCAAGCATCTCTTTAGAGGAGAGAGGATGGTGAAGGAAGGTGAAAAGAGCATGCTGGTACTGACGGTGGAAACGATCTGTTATCATTTGACATATTTGACTTTGACATCAATGGAATTGATCGAGGAAAATAGTTTTACTGTAGTTGTGGATCAATTTCCAGATATCTTTCCAAATAAATTCTCTAGGATACCACCTATATGGGAAGTAGAGTTTACAATTGATATCCTCCCTAGGACTAGTCCTATTTCCCTCCCGTCTTATAGGATTTTACCAATAGTGTTATGGGAATTTAAAGTGAAGTTGGAGGAGCTAGAAAGAAAGGGTTTCATTCATCCAAGTACGTCTCTTTGGGGAGTACCGGTCTTATTTGTGAGGAAAGTGTATGGAACTCATCCGATGTGATTTTATTATCATAAGCTGAACCAAGTTACGATAAAGATCATATATCCACTTCCACACATTGAAGATCTGTTTGATCAGTTAAGGGGAGATCAATGGTTCACTAAAATTGACTTGCGATCTGAATATCACCAATTGTGAGTTTGGAAAGAATATATTCCAAAAACTTCTTTCAAAAGTAGATATAGAAACTATGAATATATAATTATGCCTTTTGTTCAAACTAATGCACCAATGGTATTCATGGATTTGATGAATTGGATATTTTAGTGATATATTGATTCTTTTTTATGATTTTTGTGGATGACATCTTTGTGTATTCAAAAACAAGGGCTGACCATGAGGAACACATGGAAATAGTGATAAAAATCATGATAGATCACTATTTGTATGCTAAATTATCAAAGTTTGTTTTTTGGATATGGGAAGAATGTTTTCTTGGTTATGTAATTATTGATAAAGGTGTTTCTATTGATCCTGAAAAGATAGAAGTTGTTATCCAGTGGAAACCACTGAATAATGTCTTCGATATACGATGTATTCTTGGTCTAGCTGCTTACTACTAACACTTTGTGCATGATTTCTCACAACTATCTTCCCCAATGATAGCTCTAAAAAATAATAATGCTCCATTCCAATGGAAATAAGAATTCCAAACATATTTCGCAGGACTGAATTTTTGTCTTACATCAGCACCTATCTTGATTTTTCGAGAATCATGATAGGGGTATGTGGTGTAATGTGATTCTCCAGGATCAGGGTTTGGATGTGTTCTCATGAAAGGAGACCATGTTGTGGCTTGTGGTTCAAGGAAGTAGAGGGTTCATGAGAATAATTACCCAACACGAGATTTGGAGTTAGCTATAGTCATCCATGCTTTGAAAGCATAGAGACTTTATCTCTTTGGTAAGAAATTAACTATGATTATGGATCATAAAATCTTGAAACATATTTTCTCACAATGATATTTGAATCTAAGGAAAAGGAGTTGGATAGAGTGTCTCTAGATCTTTGACTTTGAGTTAACATATACACCTGAAAAAGGGAATTCAGTGGCGGATGCATTATGTAGAAATTCATATGGTCAGTTAGTGAAAGAAGAATCAGATGAAGGGAATTTGATGTTAGTCCTTGCCAAAATGCATGTGGAATGTGAAGACCAAGGTGATGTTGCAGTTTTATTTTTAGTTATTCTTATTCCTGATTTGGTAAATATAGCTGAAGAATCACAAACATCTGATGTAGAATGTTTTGTTATGATATCAAAACTCAATGTTTAAGAGACCCCTGAGGACTGGAAACTTGATGGGAGTTCAATTTTGTGATTTATAGATTAGATGGAAATACCTATAGCTTGTGAGTAACAACTCCTTATTTCTTTCCCCATTTAATATGGGTTGTACATCTAGGTACACATATTATGTATATGGTGGTGAAGGTGCATTTTTAGTGAAGCGACATGAAAAGGAGGGTGGCCAAGTTTGTCTCACATTGCTTACTTTGTTAGCAGGTTAAAGTCGAGCATTAAAAACCTGCAAGTATGTTGAATTGTTTAAATATTATATTGTGGAAATGGGAGGAGATAACGATGTATTTTGTTATAGTTCTTCTAAGAATGGTTCGTAAACACGATTCTATTTGGGTGATAGTCGATCGTCTTACCAGGTTGGCCCATTTTATCCCTATTCATGAAACTCATACGGTGAATTATCTATCCAAAATTTATATACAAGAAGTGGTAAAGAGACATGGCGTACCAATTTCAATGGTTTCAGATAGAGATATGAGGTTTACGTCTCATTTATATAAATTCTTATAGAAATCCTTTGGGACTCTATTGACTAGGATCAAAACATATCATCCTCAGACAGACGACCAACCTGAGCAGATGATATAAATGTTAGAAGCCATTTTTTTTGGCTTTTGTAATAGATTTTGGTGGCTTAGGAGAGGAGAAAATACCCTTACTGGAGTTCTCATATAATAACGATTATCAGACCTCGATACATATGGCCCCGTTTGAAGCATTATTTGGTCATCCTTATCATTCTCTACTATGTTTGGTGGAAACTAGTGAGAATTATTTATTTAGGATGAGCCTTGTCCAAGAAATAATGGAGAAGATGCACTTGATTAGAAAGAGGATAAAGATGGCTTACAATCATCAGAAATATAATGCAGATCATCATCGATAGTCGTTTTTTTTGTGAGTGATCATGTGTTCTTGACGGTCACTCCAAGGCATATAAATCATTATTTTGGGAAGTAGGGAAAGCTATTTCCTCGATACATAGACCCTTTCAAGGTACTGGAATGGGTTGGAGAGGTTCCATATAGGTTGGAACTACCACCATGGTTTAGTTTAGTGCATAATGTGTTCCACGTATCTCAGTTGAAAAAGTATCAGCCTGATCCTGACCATGTGATCAGATAGGATCATGTTGACCTAAATTCTGATGCTTCATTGATACATATCCTAGTATAGATTGTGGATAGGAAAAAGAAAGTATTATGTGGAAAAAGAATTGGTCTGGTGCAGGTTTAATGGAAGCATTGTAATATTCAAGAAGAGACATGGGAATGTGAGAAGGAAATGAAAGAGCAATGGCCAGAACTCTTTCAGAGCAGCAATGATTTCCTACTTTCTGAAGACATAAAGATAGATGGTGGGGAGAATGTAGTACCCCTGGTTTCTGGTACATAACCCTGTCTTTTTTTATATATATAAAGTATAAGTAGTTAGTTTAGGATAATTTGGCGACCTTTCAAAATGTTTTAGGGATAAAAGGAGAGGCACATGGGATGTGCATGGTTCATTCAAATCGTGTGGAAATCTTTGTAGAAACCATGCAAAAATTTATGTTTGAGGTAGAGAGCTTCAGCATGATGTGCACACAGTTAGGGAGACTATGAGAGGTGGTTGCAATAGGGTCTACCTAGGCAGTAGCTAATGCACAGTTATCACACTGTTTGTCTAACCGTGCAAACTAACTATGCACATGGTTTAAATGAGATCATAAAAAAGAGGATCTCACGTGTTTTTGCCTCTAAGTTACTCGTTTTTGCTCCTATGTGTCCATAACTCGGTATTTCTATTTATTTAAAGCAGAAACCCTCTTACAAGTCATTTGGAGTCAATACAAAGGCTTCCCTTGGTGTTTTGAACCTGGATTCTTGAGGTATGTGATCGTTCTTCATCATTCATGATCAGTTTCTTAGATTTACTTAGATATACTTATCCTATATTCTTGGTTTCTCCGATATACACCTGTTATGGGTATATCTATGAGTGTGGATGCCATATATGTTGAGTCTTGGTCTTAATTTTTCTCAGAGAAGAGATCTAAGGAGGTTTCATGAAGAATCAACCTGCTTTTCTTAAGCATTCTTCATCCGTTGTCAGGTTTCATCAAAACCTTTGAGGTAGGTGGCTTCTATCTCAACTCCACATAGTAGAAGTAATGGGAATGCTTTAAAATTTATTCCCTTGTGAGGAATTGATCATTAATTGTATGGTTATGAATTGTCAAAAACCTTATTTTGTGATGGTTTGGTAAATTTTAGAAATCGGGAAAATTGGGTGTTTTGAATAAAGTGCTTTTGTTGTAAGTTTTAAAATATAAATTTTAAAATGGAGATTTTTTGGAATTGTGGTCCATGGATTTTATTAGACGTTTTCAATGAAATTAGGATTTTTTATTGAAATGAGATGGTTGTTTTGAAATTGGTTTATTCTTTGGTTTGTAATAAAAGTACAGTTTTATTGAAATAGTTTGAAATTGTTATTTTGAAATGATTTTGGAAAAAATAGGGTTGTGTGAGTTCATGATCTATGTGCCCCTAAATTATGGAAATTTACCATTGGGGTACAAGGTGTATGACCCTAGATCAGGGACATGTGTCATTGGGACATAAGGTAATTGGACATAAGACTGCTCATGAGTATGAAACTATCGAACTAGGCATGCATGTGTGGGTGTGTTTCGAGCTATATAATGGGTATGCCAAATGATAATAAGAATTATTTTTTAAGCTTTTATTATTTATCTTTTGGAAAAATAACTTGTGGGAAATAGGTTTCAATTATTTTTGTTTTCACATGGTTGTAAATGGTTTTTGGAACTTTTTTATATTTTTTTTGTAAACTGTTTTGAAGAATTATTTTATATAAAAATTTTTATATAAATGTTACAGACCTTTATATTCTAGTGGTGTGAGAAGGGATGTCATTGAGAAAACCTACCGAGTTATATACTCACCCTTCTTCGGCACATTGATGATTTTTAGATGCTACCTTCTGGGACTTGGGAAAAGGTAAAGTATCATTCTTCTTTACCACCATGTCATGATACTTTGGACTAATTGGTAATATTAGAGCATAGATCTTGTGGTGCATGGAGTCTTGTTGTCAACTGGGTGCATATTCGTTATATTTCTATTATTTACTTTGATGTTGGTTTGTCTTGTGTTGTAGCATACCTTGGTTGGTTGTTTTAATAGAATGATTTGAAATGTCTTAGTTTATTTCATGCATCATATTATAAGCTATTTTTGGATGGTTTGTTGGGTCATTGGTTTTAGTCATTAAATGGTAAATCAACCCCCACTTACTTTGAAACCCATAGGAATTTATTTCCAGCCTTTGGTGCCTTGGGGATGTCTCTTAAGGACCAATAATGACTCGTTGTACTCTCAAGCCAATGGGAATTAGCGGGTCAATACAATCAGTGCTCCACTAGATAGGAATTCAAGGCAATAAATAAATAAGATACACCAGAATGGGTTCCACTTGGGACACCCACCCAATCAATACCTGATTAATCCATAGATATATTCCTCTAAAATAAGGTAGCCCACACAAATTAGAAATATGGTATGATCTTCTACAAGTAATTTTTTAAAGGATAGACGTTCCCCAAGCATGTTATTTGGATTAGTAGGTGCATCCTAGGTATCTCTATTCTACATTATCACTTTTTTTTACATTGATTAATGTCTTTGTAAAATATTATGAGGAACTTAGATCCCATCCAAGGTGATCATAAGGGAATAAAAAGTATTTCTCTAGGGTATTATATATGGAAAATTCCATTCCAGTCCATCTATGGAAACCCATTAATAAAATCCCAAGTGTCACTACATGCATCATTTGATAAGGAAAATAACATAATTTTGAGTCCATCCCTGGTATCACACATAGCGGTTCAAGTCTCTATCACGGAACTATAAAACCATCATGTCACTGAGCCCATCCATGGGGTCTCACATAGGGAACTAGTTTTACTATTATAGAGGTAAAATGGAAAACATGTGGTGAGACAATCCAAGAATAACAAGTTTTTACCCTATCTATTTACAATTTCATTAAAAAAGATAACTATAAAGAAAAAAATGCCCATCCAAGGTTTCCTTAAGTCAAGACACCTCATATCACCCTCGTTACAAGTTGAGGTTATTAATTGGTCATAAAAACCATACCATTTAGAAAAACAAAACATTTATAATATTCTAAATGAATTGACTATTTTATTTAGTTAAAAAATTACAATTAAGGAATGAAGTTTAGGGTCACAACTCATGCCTACCACTTAAATCAATTCAAGTTATAATTAAAAATAGTTATTATAATTCCAGACTCCCCCTCAAGGGTGGTTTAGAAATTTTAGGAATGGGTAATTTTGGCACTTGAAGGGAGGAACACTAATTTGGGTGGATCAAGACAAGGTGATCAACCAACGAGTTCATATACCACTAGCTAAGGTCATGCGAAGGAAGGAAAACCATTTAACATAATTAATTAATTAATTTGGAAGTGCAGACAGAAAATTATTATGTACTGAAAAACGATGCACTAATTAAAAGAGAAAAACATATAGAATGAATCTGGACACCCCAAATTTGGTTTGTAGAAGAATGATTGTTTTTTTTCACCCATTAATTGATATAGAACCAAAGACACTGAAGAAATCACCAAATGACCTGAAAATGGGGAAAATGAAGTCACACCTAAAAAGTAAAAATAGAGGGAAATCGATGAAGAATAGAAGGAAGGGAAGTGTAGATCCTAACCCATGTTTTCTAATTCATCTAGTGTTGATGGAATTAGAGATCATATAGGGGAGGGATCAAAATTCCTAGGGAGTGGATAAGGGTGGTGCTTAGGTGATTTATATTGGATAAAATCGAAGGAGGAAGATGGATTTGGTTTGAAAAATATAAAATAAGAAACGAATAAGTTTTCCTTTAATTAATAGGTTCTACAATTTAACCTCATGACTGGCCAAACTGTACACCACCCTTGAATCCATTTTTTTTAAGGAAGGACCCCACATGGTTTAGGTGTAGTGTTTGGCTAACCATGCACAAGCCGTGAAAAAGCAATATTCTAAGTTGTCTAAAAATCCAAATAGGTGTGTAACCCAATATTCCTAGTTGCAGAGAGACCATGCACCCCCAGATCCCATGTATCACATTCCCTCATGGTTAGATAATTCGTGTGGGCCTAGGTAGCATGATTTATCCAAATAGTGAGGCCCTATAATATTCTTAAATTCCATAGGCCACATGATACGAACGAGCCCCAGAAACCCCATAACCTCCATAATTACTTAATGTAACATTTTATGGTCCATGATAAAGAATTAAAACTGAAAAAATGGTATATACCTTTGAAAATATCCAAAATGTTATGAACTCCCCTATTCAAGACAACTCATCACTGATTTTACCTTATATGGGTGGTAAAACAACATCAATGAAATTTTATGGCCACTACGCATGTACATCAGCCTCCTGCTCCCAAGTTTCATCATATATGAATACCTTATTCAATATCACCCAGATAATTGGAAATGACCTTCCCTGGAGAGACATCATGCTCTGATCAACTATAAATACTAGATGCTCCTCCAGGGATTCATCCATCACCAGCTCAATATACTTGGGGTCAAATGAATGAGACAACTCCACATGATACCCATGAAGTTTTGATACATGGAATACATTGTGCATGCCATGATACATTTTATGTAACTATAATCAATATGATATTGGTCGAACTATCTCTATTATCTAGAAATTACAGACATAACGACGTGATTACATTCCCTGTCTCTGAATTCGTCTATGACCCATCTTGGGTGAAACTTACAGAAATGCCTGATGTACTACCGTGAACATTATAGGTGAATGACAATGATTTATATAATAAATCCAAATAGATTGATCTATAGACATACACCTTTGAATCATATACACTTTTCCAGATTCCTCCGGAATGATATGAGGATCCAATAGAGCTTCCCCACCTACCTCTAACCAGCAGAAAGGTTAATGACACAACCTATCATAAAGGGCCTCATATAGAGCAATTTGAAACGTTTCCTGAATTCATTTTTATAATAAAACTCTACCAAAAACATACTGTTTTACCACGAACCTCTAAAATTAGGAACAAATTCCCATAGCATTTATATTAACACTAATATCATCCTCTCATACGTCCCATCGATCTAAGGGTGATTTGTTGTACTCAAGAGAACCTATGATCCCATAATATTTTATAAACCTTTCTAGAATTGTGAGGTAAACCATGAGTTTTGGTATGATACAATAGAATTGGGAACATGATGATGGTTCACTAAATCCATAATTTCTTATAAGTTTGTCAATAAAGACGGTCCCTTATTTTAGAAGGAAGTGTGAATCCTCAGTAAACCTTTTAAATATCATCTATACTACATCACTGCATCATGGTTATTATATAAATACAATCTCAAAATCCATGGTGATTTCATTTCATTCTCATTTGGGAAAGGAGAGAGGCTAGAGAATTCCATCTGGTCGTTGGTGCTCTACCTTCACCCGTTGATAGGTAGAACACCTCATAATGAAACCTGATATCTTCTTCTTCAAACTAGGCCACCAATATTGACATCTTACATTTCTTTAAATCTTGGTAATCCTCGGGTGAACTGTAATGACCCAGAGTTAAGAGATGATATTTTTCTCTTGAAATAAATGAGTGTCATAATATACTATATAGTATTTAGGGGTGTAATTTTGTCTCGGCCCAGTCCGGCCGGGTCAGGCCTGCCATGCAAAGAGTTGGGCCGCTGATCACTATTTGGGCCGGGTCGGGCCAGCCCGAACAACCCCATGAGGTGGCCCGAGCCCAGCCTTGGGCCAACCCAAACCATTGGGTCGGGCCAGGAATTTTTGGGTCGGGCCGGGCTTTTTCGAGTCGGGCCATGGTGGGATTTTATTATTTTCAAAATAATTACCTCTTTTAATTTTTTTTATTTAAACATTTTTTTAACATTTATTTAAAATGTTTCTTTACATTTATATTTAAATTCATATTTTTTGTAAAAATGTTTACTTTATTTTTTATTAACATTTTATAGTGGGTGGATATGTTTTTTTGTCTAAATAGATTTATATATTGTGAATATATATATATATATATATAATTTTCAAATTGTAAAAAAATAATGAGGGGTGCGAAACTTCTGTGGGTGAGTTTAAAGCCTTATTATTAAAAAGTTTTTCTAATATTTATTTAAAACATTTAAAACATTTATTTTTTTTAACTTATTTATAATTTTTTAAGTGTTTGTTAATATTTTTTATTTAAACATTTTTATTTAAACCGTTTTTAACATCTATTTAAAATATTTTTTTACATTTATTTTTAAATGATTAATTTAAAACATTTTTGAATTTTTTAAAATGTGTGCTTTTTACAAGTATTTTTTTAAAACATTTAACTTTTTTTCATATTTTAATGTAAAAAGTATTTTTTAAGTCTTTGTTTTAAAAAAATTAATTTAAATGTTTGTTTTAAAAACTTTTTTTAAACATTTTTATTTAAACCTTTATTTAAACCATTTTTTAACACTTATTTAAAACGTTTTTTACATTTATTTTTAGACATTTAATTTAAAAGGTTTTTTTGAATGCATATTTTTTACATGTATTTTTTTAAACATTTAACACATTTTATGTAAAAACATTTTACAGTGGGTGAATATGTTATTTTTTTCTAAATTGATTTATACATGTTTGTGAATTTATATATATTATGTACAAATTAAAAAAAATTAATGAGTTATTGGGGGGTGCACAACATTGGGTGGTGGGTTTAAAGTGTTGTTATTTAAACGTTTTTTTATCATTTACTTAAAACGTTTTTTTAAATTTATTTTTTAACTTATTTATGAAAAGTATTTTTAAGCATTTGTTTAATTTAAAACATTTTTTTAAACATTTTTTAAATTTTTTGCAGGGGTAGACCAATCCGACCCTGTCTGAACTAAAATTACACCCTTAGCGGGTGCGCAATAGTGGGTGAGTTAATTTTTTATAAATAGATTTATATATGTATATATAGTATATATAATATATGCAAGTATTATCATATTTTAAAAAAATTAATGAGGTTGGGGGTGTGCGAATATCATTTGGTGAGTAGTTATTTTTTGTTAATATATAATAAGTTATTATATATAAATATAATATGAGAAAATTGTAAAAAATAATTAGGGGTTGGGGGGTGCGCTGTAGTAGGCGAGTTAATTTTTTTTCTAAATAAATTTATATATAATATATGCAAGTTGCAACATATTTAAAAAAATTAATGAGGTTGGGGGACGTGCACAGACATCATTAGGTGAGTGTGTTATTTTATTTGTTAATATAAAATAAGTTATTATATAATATTAAATCATTGACACATACACACATATATATTATTAATGGATTTTTAAAAGCCACACTTAATTAATATATATTATTAATAGATTTATATATAATATTAATGGATTTATTTATATATATTATCATATCATTGATATATATATATATATATTTTATTAGTAGATTTGTTTTTATATATACATTTATATAATATGCAAGTTTCATCATATTTTAAAAAAATTAGTGAGGTTGGGGGTGTGCACGAATATCATTGGGTGAGTGTGTTATTTTTTATTAATATATAATAAGTTATTAAATATATATAATGTTAAATGATTGATATATATATATATATATATATGAGAAAATTATAAAAATAATAATCAGGGGTTGGGGGGTGCTTCGCAGCGGGTGAGTTATTTTTTTTCTAAATAGATTTATATATGTATAGTATATATAATATATGCATCTTGCAACATATTTAAAAAAATTAATGAAGTTGAAGAACTTGCATGAACATCATTAGCTGAGTGTGTTATTTTTTTATTAATATAAAACAAGTTATTATCTATATATAATATTAAATCATTGATATATATATATATATATTAATAGCTTTGTTTATATATATATTATATTAAATTATATACATATACATATACATATACATATACATATACATATATATATATTATTAATGGATTTTTAAAATCCACACTTAATTGATATATATTATTAATAGTTTTATATATAATATTAATGGATTTGTTTATATATATATATTATTAGTAGATTTGTTTTTATATATACATATATATAATATGCAAGTTTCATCATATTTAAAAGAAATTAGTGAGGTTGGGGGTGTGCGCGAACATCATTGGGTGAGTGTGTTATTTTTTTATTAATATGTAATAAGTTATTATATATATATAATGTTAAATGATTGATATATATATATATATATATAATATGAGAAAATTATAAAAATAATAATTAGGGGTTGGGGGGTGCGTCGTAATGGGTGAGTTAATTTTTTTTCTAAATAGATTTATATATGTATAGTATATATAATATATGCATGTTGCAACATACTTAAAAAAATTAATGAAGTTGAGGGACTTGCACAAACATCATTAGGTGAGTTTGTTATTTTTTTATTAATATACAACAAGTTATTATATATATAATATTAAATCATTGATATATATATATATTAATAGGTTTGTTTATATATATATATATTTATTATATTAAATCATATACATATACATACATACACACACACACATATATATATATATTATTAATGGATTCTTAAAAACCACACTTAATTGATATATATTATTAATGGCTTTGTTTATATATATACACTATTATATATATAATTATATATCGTTGTATATATATATTTATACACACATTATAATTATATATAATAATAATTATATGTATATATATAATATTATTTTTTGTTAATATATAATGATATATGCACATATATATAGAAATATACACACACACACACACACAGATATATATAGATACATATATAGATAAATATATATGTATACATATACATGTATATATATAGGTATATATATATTTATATGTATGTATATATACAGATATATATATATATATATATATATGTATATATATATATAGGCTGGTGATTATTTTATAGGCACAACGCCTGGACCAGTTGGTCCAGGTTCAACCTTGGGAGCTCGTGGTAGGGGGATTCCCCCTACCCACAGTTTCCCCGTTAAATTTTTTACAGAAGGCGGGATTCGCGGGGGCCAGCGGGCCGGGCTTTTTCGGGCCGGCCTGGCCTGGCCCGCGGGCCTTCTTGGAAAAGCCCAGGCCCGACCCGCTGAACCTACGGCCCGAGCCTGGCCTGGCCCGATGCGGGCTTTACCAGGCCAGGCTGCTCGGGCTTTCAGGCCTGACCTGTCGGGCTTTTGGGCCGCCGAGCCAAAAATTACACCCTTAATAGTATTACACATAGAAAGAATAAAAAAATTATTTCATCATTAAATATTGTTACAATAATTAAAAATAGAACTAATTAGAATTCAAAACATTATAACTGAAAACAATATGAAATAAAAAACCTAAAATGGGAAAATATAGATCCCCACAAGCTATAAGAATCATCACCCTCACTACTAAATCTGTTGAAAATAAAAAATTTATTAAACCAATAAAAATATTAAAAAAATGAAATATATAACCTTTTGAGAAATTTAATTGAATATTGAGTGAAAAAATGAATTGTTATATATAAATGGAAATTTGACAAATGGAATAGTAACATGACCATTGGAATAGTAATTTTACTTTAAAATAATGTATTATGATATAAATAATATTTATCATTATTATGTTATGTAAGTATAAATATTATAATTAAAAAAATTATTATGACTAAAAACTCAAAGAAAATATAAGCATATTTTTAATAAACTAAATTTTAACATATTTTGTAAAAATAATTATTTTTATATGAAAAATAAAATAAAATATTTTACAAGTTTATTTTTTAAAAATGAATATCATTTTTGAAATCATGACATTAACATTATCCTTGGGTTATTTTTTTTAATTTTATAAAATAATTCAATTTTCATGTGAATAGTAAAAACACGTGGATTATAATATGTAAAGAGTTATATAAATGACTAAAATTCACTTCTTTATCAATGTTTTAATTAATTCATGTTATATATTTTGGAGGTATGAAAGAGATTAAACAAAGAACCACTAAAGGTAAAGGGATTCTCGATCCCAACACATTTTATTTGGGTTCTCCCTCTTTCAAGAATTATTTGGTATAAATATTTCAGTAATTTTCCCTATATATCAATTCATTATTATTGCATTTTCATTTTGGGGAAATACATGTTCGAATGATAATTTTATGATTAATAAAATGATTTTCTAAAAGAACTATTCTTTCGAAAACACATCGTGACTCCTCTTGAGTTATATCTTCTTCGCTTAAGAATAATGAATCTATTAAGAATTTTTTTCCTATTTTTAATTTGGGAACTCTTTTTTATTCTTGGACTCGTGATTTATGAACTCCTTATGAAACCCATTCCTTTCCAGGGTTTAATTCATGACTATTATTGCAATATGTTCTATGTGGCATGCATGATAATATAAATGTTATGGTGTGATGGGTGTGACATGAATTATATAGCCCACCAATTCATTGGTTAATGTGATGTATCTTATGAAATGATGTGGATTATTCTTGAAAATAATGCTAAATTTCTTCAAATTTATTTTTTTATGAATATTTATTTTCACATTCCATTCCATTATCACATGTTACCATCACGATGTTGATGATTATCTTATTCTTATGATATGATGATTTTTTTATGGTCAACCATGTCATATTTATTCATGTACCTTATTCAACCCCTTAATGGAATTTTATCTCACCCCTTTTCTTGTTGTATATCCTCAAGTGACTACATGTACTAAGGATAAGGGTATGTTTTGGAAGGATAAAGAATTAGGATTTAAATTAATTCTTATGTTTTGTTATGAACAAGTTATGTATGAGCCTAATTTTACCAAGACATTAATCCTTTGGATCTTTGATTTGAAATGCTGTTTTTTTGTTTATCTTTAAAATTATACAATAGTCTTTTATGAAAAATTAGTGTCTCTATAGTTTTTATCAGAGCACTATTTTTTTAATTTGGAAATTAGGATTAAAAACATTATTTAATACCCTAAGGATAGTACTAAGTATATATAAACAACAAAGAAACTTTTTTTTCTTTATAAAGGATAAATATAAAGATCCCATAATGTATTCCATTAAAGTTAATTGTTCAAAATAATAAATTATTAATTCATGATTTGTTGACATATGATTTGTTCAAAAAATTATATTTTACAAATGGTGGAAACCCATAGAAACCAGGACAAAAACTCATGCATGGGACAATGAAATGATTTCCCAAATGAAAATCCCAATTACATGGGATGTGGTGTTCAAAATATCATGAATATTCTTACCTAGTCATATTAGACTATCAATAATTAGATGAACCACATAGAACATCCTCCTTCTCCCAAGAAGGATCAATTAGTTATTGGGTCCTTTATGTGGTAATGACCAAAAAACTTTGGTGGATATTTTGATCAAATTTTCATGGAATAGTGGGTTAAATTGAAGGAGAATATCTTTATGTTGATCCACTATTCTGAGAAGAAAATATTGAATTTGATGTTGTTTATATGAATAATCTGATCAATTGTAGATGTTGATAAATAACTCAAATCCAAATGATGAAATGTAAGAGATGGAGTTGGAAGACTTTAAGAAAAAATTCATAATATATATTTCCCTAGATATCATCAATCAATCTTACATTTGATGAAAAAAATGTGAATCCATCCAAAATTATGAAGGAAACCACATAAAGCATGCAATATATGGACCAGGTATTCTTATCAACAATGGTAGAAAAATCGATAGATACTTTAGTTGTTTAAAATAAAACCATAAAAAGTATCAATCCATCCCTGTCCTTGGTATTTATGAGGAAGTAAGTTGATTTGATATCAAAGTATATATTGATTTTGGATAATAGTCCCATGGTTTTGGATATAATAAGTGAATAATGAAGTTTCAAGATAGTGGGTTAAATAAAAAAAGGATAAAAGAGGATCCAATTACCCACATGCAAAAAATGTGGGAAGAAGTATCTATGGAATGTCCTCAACGGGATAAGTAAATGCTTAAAATGCTTTAGAGAAGGACCCTATGCTCATATATCTCAAATATATACAAATAATACAACCAAAATTATAGATTAAGGGAAGGAAGCTCCTAATACACATCTCATTGTTCAATTATTAAACAATAGTGATCAAGGACTCTATGCAAGCCAATGCACTAAACCATGTGTCCTTGAGGTTAATTAGCATCTGAAACCACCAAATCCAATAGAGAAAGAGAAATATTATTCTATTACTATAACTAAAGTGGAGCACAAAAATTAATTCATAAAAGGTACACTTTATATTCAAATGAGAATGGAAAAAGTCTTATTTGACTCTAGTTCTATATATTACTTTATATCCAGGATGTTTTCTAGAAAAATTGAATCAAAACACAAAAACCTAGAAGTATATTTATCTATAAAAACACTAAGTTGGGAAATAATTCAAAACTAAATGTTGGACTCTTCTCCTGTTGGAATATATGGGAGAATATTCTAGAAAATATCATAATACTTACCATGGTAGAATTAAACACTATACTGGGAATGGATTGGCTCTCATTATTTAGAGAACACATGACCATTCAATAAATGGATATATCCTATTAATTATAAACCATAAAATGATACATTATAATTTCTCAGAAAGTCATGAATCTTTTTTGGAAAACCACACAATGGTATGGGTGTTGATACCCTATAAAGAAGAACAACTTTCCCAAATGGGTGATTCAAAGGAAGGATTCAACCTAGAAGAAATTCCCATTGTTAGATAGTATAATGATATATTTCCCAAAGAGTAACAAAGACTTTCCCCAGATTGATAGGTAGAGTTATCAATAATTCTCATACTCGAATCTACTCCTATCTCAAAATTCTCCTACATGATGGCCTAGAACGAACTAGAAGAGTTAAAAATGCAACCAAAAGAGAATTTAGACAAAGTGTTTATATGCCCTAGAGAATCACCTTGGGGTGTTCTATTGAAATTTTTAATGAATAAGGGTGGATGAATGTAGATATGTATCGATTATCGAGAACTAAACAAGATCACCATAAATAGAAAGTACCCTCTTCTAAGGATTGAGGATTTTTTAGTCAATTATGAGGATATAAATACTTTTCATAGGTGTATATTCAATCTGGATATCATCAACTAAAGGTGAAAATGTAAGATATTCATAATATAACTTTATGTATAAGGTATGGGCACTAAGAGTTCATAGTGACACCATTTATACTTGATAATTACCCTATAATATTCATAAATATGATGAACATAGTATTTAAATACTACCTCGACAAGTTTGTAATTTTTTTTCTATGGTGTTCTCATTCACTCCAAGAAAAATAAGGAACATAAAGAGAATCAAAGGATTATTCTAGCGATAGTAATGAAAGATAAAATGTATGGTATTTTTATCAAGTGTGAATTTTGGATTAATAATGTCAAATTATTGGGATACGTGATCCAAAGTTATGGAATATCTGTGGACCATTAAAAAACAAAGGCAATTGGTGAATGGACCTAACCCATTAGTGTCTCATAAGTCCATATTTTTCATTGATTATATGGTTAATATCCATGTTCTGTGAGTAATTGGACACAATTTTCTATCCTGATAACTATTTTAACATGGAAATGGATAAAGGATGTCTCAATAAAACAGTGTGAAAAAATATTAAAAGTGAGTAATAAGAGGCCAATCATTGCACTGGTACTCACACTACCAAAAAGCGTATCAGGATTAATGATATAAATTTATTCTTAAAATAAAGGCATGGGTTGTTTATTAAAAAATAATGATAATGTTATATCATCTAACTCATGATAGTTGAAGATCAATGAGAAGAACTACCAGATGCGTGATCCAAAGTTATCATCTATGATATTCACTCTGATGAATTTTTGGCACTAAACCTTTGGTGGAAAGTGTTATATATATACTGATCACATGATTTTAAAGTATAAATTCCAAAATAAAGGATATAAACATGAGTTAAAGAAGATGGTTAGATCTAATCAAAGACCATAATTAATCTATTTACTGCTATCCAGGAAAGGCGAATAAGGTAGATGATGCTCTTAGCAGAAAAGTTCTTACAACTCAATCGATGAAACGTATTTAGAATGACCCTATCATTATGGATATTAAAATGATGGTTCATGAAATTATAATGGTAGGGAATACATCCTAACCTTACCAAATGATGGTCCAAACCTCTATCAAAGATAAGTTCATGGAGGAACATAGAGATGATCTTGAGCTATAAATGAATGTAAATGTAGGTAAGGAAGGGAAGCTGCATGATTTTCACTTTGACTATGATGGTGTTCTTCAGTTTAAAATGAGTATTTTTATTCCATCATAACATAGTATAAATACATATATATTGGATAACCCACATAGCTTATCCATATCTATCAATCCTGAAAGTACCAAGATGTATCGTAATCTTTATGAACACTTCTGGTGGGACAACATGAAGAAGGAGATTGTGGAGTAATTATCAAGGTTTTTGGTATGTCAATGATTTAAATCCAAGTTACATAATTCCAATGGGATGATAGAACCATTTCCTATAACCATATTGAAATGGGATAATGTCACCATGGTCTTTTTCACTAGTCTCTTGAAGAAATCTAAAGGCAACAATATGATATGGGTTATTATTGATTGACTCACCATGACATCCAACTTTATTTCTATTTGAGAATTTTGTCCCCTGAATAACATACCATTATAAATATACGATGTAATTGGTGACTCATTATGGGGTTAAACTTTCTATCAACTCTGAATGAGATCCAGTGTTCACATCTATATTCTAGAGAAGTATCCAACATTGTTTGACTACCGAATTGAATTTCAGTGTGGCCCTTCACCCCCAAACTGATAGCCAATATAAAAGGAAAAATTCAAACTCTTGAGGACATGTCAAGATCGTTATCAATGAAATTTAAAGGAGGATGGGATCAACATATCCCATTGGTTGAGGTCGCATACAAAAAAAAACCCACTCATGTATTTAAATGGATCTATATGAATATTTATTTGGGAAGCGATGCTGAACAACAACTTGTTGGGATGAAGGTTGTAAAATAAAGCTATTTATACATGATCTTGTGTTGGAAATGATAGATAAGTTTCAATCAATAAAATGAAAACTAAATTTTTCTCAATGTTATAAAAAGTGATATACTGATAACTATTGAAGGGACTTGAAGTTCGATGTTGTAAAAAATGTTTTCCTTTAAATATAACCATGATAGAGAGTCATATAGTTTGGATATAAATGGAATATTTTCCAAATGTACATTGGACCCTTTGATATCTTTTATCACATATGATAAGTTGAATTTCATCTTCCACTTCCACTAAGTATTGAATAAGTTCAAATTGGGATCCACATATCACTCCTATGGATGTACATACACAACCCCTCACATGTAGTGAATCTAGAGGTTCTTCAACTATATAATTACCTTTCATATGAAGTGAATCAAGTGAAGATCATGGACCATAGGGAAAATGTTCTATGCAATAAGAAAACTCACCTTGTAAAAGTATTATGGAGGAATAAAAAGTATGGAGAGGAACCATGGGAACCATTGGAAACAATGAATCATAAGTACCCTCATCTTTTCTAAACTAATAATATGAGATGAATTTTTTTTTGATGAAATCTCTAGAGGGGGAATGAATGTAATGAACCAGAGTTTAAAAATAATATTTTCTCTTGAAATAAATGGGAGATATAATATACTATATAGTATTATACACATAAAGAAACCAATATAAATTTATTTCATTAATAAATACTATTACATTAATTATAAATGAAATAAATTAAACATCAAAAAATTATAACTAGACCAAAAATATAAAATAAAAAAATAAAAAATAAAAAATCTAAAATTGAAAAATATGAATGTCCTCAATCTACTATAATCGTCACCCTAACTACAAAAACTATAGAAAATAAAAAAAATATTATCAAACTAATCAAAATATTATAAAATGGAAAAAAGTACCATGAAATTAATTGAGTTGAATATTTAGTAAAAGAATGAATTGGTATATGTTGGAGGTAATGTGACTGTTGGAATAGTAACCGGACCATTGGGAATAGTAACCAGACCTTTGGAATTGTAATTTTATATCAAAATAATAAATTATTATATAAATAATATTTATAATTTATTATTTAATTAATTATAAATATGATAACTCTAAAAAATAAATATCATGATTAAAAACTGTAATAAAATATAAGCAAATTTTTAATAAAAAAATTAAATTATTTTGTAAAAAACATTATTTTTATATTAAAAATAAGAATTACATATTTTAAAATTTTATTTTGATAAAATTAATATCATTTTTAAAATCATCACATAAAAATTATCCAAGGGCCGTCTTGGGTAATTTTATGAAATACTTCAATTTTCGAATGAATACTAAAAATGCAATTTTTCACATAATTAGTGTATCTTAAATTACATCATTCATGATATCGTAATGACATAATCCTTTCTATAACATTGTTTTCTTCTATGATATATTTTATTTCATAAATTATTGATTAAAATACAATTTTTTTACCAAACATAAGAAGAACTTTCTAACACCTAAATTCGAAAGTGAGTCCTTAAAATAACAATTTCTATTTTCTACATCATCATTTTAGTAAACTAATGAATTTAAATTATAAACGGAATATAAAGTCTTAAACCTATTATATAATATTATTATATGTTTTTTAGTGTTAAAATTTCACTATTACATGTTTAACCAATGATATCATAATTTATTTTTATTATAAAAATATCCCTCTCCTCAAGTATAAATAACCCCTCTCTCTTACCTTATAAAACCACTCCTAACACCCAATTAAAATATAAATATCTACCCAGATAATACCTATCAAGACCCATGTAATATTTAGGGACATTATGTAGAAATCAAACTCTAATCACCATGGGTTTTATAGTGTTATATAAGAGAAGATACACCAAAGAGGGAGTAAGTGGCTATTTACTCTTCCCTCTTTTCTTCTTATCCTTATTTATTCCCAATTCCTTTTAATACAATATAGTATAAAATTAATTTTTAATTAATTTATAATTATATTAATGATTTTAGAAAACATTAATTATCATATTTATGAAAATTATAAATTTCATACTTCCATTTCATTCTCTTTCAACAACATCCCATTAAAGGTTGGTTTTTAAGTAAGGGATACATTGCTAAGAAAATTACTATAGCCACCTTCATGGATGGGTAGTATTAATTATATATAGTGTATAAATAAATAATTTAATATTTTATAATAACATTTAGTTAATTATAATGTTATAAAAATTATATTTAATAAAAATAGATAAGTCAAAGAGAAATGGGAATAGTTTTAGAAGAAAATGATATAAAAAACATTATTTTCCTAAAAAAATAAATAAATATAATTTGATGGTTATAAATGATAAAATATATAAAAATAAATAGATGAAACTTTTGGATTAATGTTTTACTAAATTTATGATTATTATTTAAGAGGTGTAAAAGTAATGAAATAAAGTTGGAATAAAGGTAGAGGGATTCTGAAACCCAACTCATTTTCTTTGGGAAATCCCTCTATCATGAATTATTTGGTATAAATATATTTCTAATGTTCCATAAATAGAATTTCAATATTATTCCATTTTATTTAATGGTAAATACATGTTTCCTCTTTATTTTTATGAAAAAAACAATGATTTTCCAAAAGAACTCTTCTTTCCAAAACACATCTTGACTCTTCTTGATTTTTTTATATTTTTCTCATGAATGATGATTTGTATGCAAAATATTTTTTAAACATTTTCATTTTTTAATACCAAGTTTTTTTATTAAATAATTATTTGTTATATCCTTACAAAACCCATTCATTTTTATGGCTTAATTCAAGACTATGATTGTAATAAGTTTAATGTGGCATGCATGATGATGTAAATGTTCTTATGTGATGGTTGGGAATGAAATTATAAATACCCACAATGCATTGGTTAATGTGATGAATCTACTAAGATGTTGTTCATTATTCATGAAAATGGTTCTATATTTTTTCACAATGATGATATTATGATTATTCACCTATGATATGCTTGATAATGATGCTAGCTTTGCTCAAAACTATGGGTGGAATTTGACCACTAAGACAATATGTTGCATTTTTATGCATTTCTATATTCTATTCCATTATCACATGTCATAATCATGGTATTGATGATGATACTAGGATCCTGATATGATGTTTATTATTATTCCCACTCATGTTATATTTATTCACATCCCTTATCCATCCTCTTACTTGGCATTTAGGAAACCCATTTGTTTGATGTATATCATCAGGTGACTACATGTAATAAAGAGAAGGATAATTTTTAGAATGATAAATATGAAGGATATAAATAATTCATTATGTTTTATTATGTACAAGTTATGTATGATAATAATTATCCTAAGATACCGAACCTTTGGATCATAGATTTTAATGTGATTATGTTACTTATTATTTAAATGAGGTAATAGTCATGTAAAAAAATACAGGGTCGATATACGAACATCCTAAATAGATAAATGATATTCCCACATTAAATCTTACCATATATATGAAGGAAACCAAACATTCCCATGGTATAGTAGGGTCTCATTATCATCAACAATCCAATTAGGAGGTATATTCTCACATGATACAATATCACATTATATCAAGCCTTTGATATAAGAAATTTGTCTTGTTATCACCCGCTCCACAAGAGATGATGTAACTATTATAGATAATAAACTAGGATTCTTGTGTTATTCCCGATCCTCCATGTGGATCCCAGAAAACAAATCCATCTACTGCCACTTACTGCTGGCCTCCTTATTGACTTGTGATTGGGTTTTCTGGCTTCGGGCATCATCTATAACAAGACCCTTCATAGGGGTATAAGAAAGATAAAAATAGAACCACATTAGGTATTATACCCACCTATGCTACCTCATATTCATGTCTCACTAGGTGGAGATATATTTGATTCTTTTTTAATCCATGTAAATAGAAAACCAGTCATCCAAAATATAATTCCACCAACTTGTGAGATCATGAACCATGGATACTAGCTCAACATATTGTGTAGGGTAGTTCCTCTCATGAGCACTCAGTTGGATGGAAATGTATTCTACAACTCAATTACCTTATATTATAAACACACCAACCCTGATTTCTAGGGCATTAAAATATTAATTATAACTAATTCTTTGATCTAGAAGAATCAGGATCGAAATATAATTCAGTCTTACCTTCAACTCCTAAAAAGACGTCTTACAAGTTTCAGACTATATGGCTTTCTTTTCCTTCATAGTTAGTCCCATTATTGGCCCTACTAAACATGTGAAATCCTGAATGAATCATCCATAATAGACATTCATCCCCAAGAGACTACATTTGAAATCATAATCTTGTAGTTTAAATTTTATTATAAAAATTTATTAATTGAGATTTATTCTTATTTATTTGGTTACATATATCTTAACCCTATTAATTGTGTCACCAATTTCAATTTATAAATTCCCATACTCCTTATAAATTGAAAATTTTCATTTTTATTAACTATGAGATTATTATTTACATCTAGTAATAGGACGTAACCATTCATTTATAGTTATTTTTTTAGTGAACTATAATTTATAATTTATATAATTAGTTTCTTGTTAAATTTATATTTTAATTCTTGAATAAAAAAAGGCATAGTTGGATAATTAAAGCATCGACAAGAATCTTGTTTGGAAAAAACTGCTTAGATTAATGTTGTAAATTTAATCAATCCACATATATCATTCCTGTAATAATATCACAATTTAAGGCATAAAAATAATGTCACACACAACAAAGCACATTCAACTTAGGAAACAAACACAGAAAAGTTTATACAACATGGCATAATGCAATACATTCAAGTCCTATGGTTCCTAGTATAATTCATGAATTTGAGATTCCATCTTATCATCAATCCAAATCTAATACAAAAATTATAATAATATCAACATCAAAAAAAGTGAAAAACATGTGTGTTACTAAATGTCTAAATCAAATCAAATGTAATACCACAAACAATAAATGCATTTACAAATCCCATATATTTTGGGTTTCCCCGGTATGTGGGTTAGCTACTCTGAGGAACATGCTTATTACTAAATTAAAATAATATATTTATTCTGTATAAAACCAAAATAGTAAGAGGAAAGGAAAAGAAAGGCCTTGATACCAGTTTGTTGTGTCCCACCCCAAATTCCACTTAGCAGAGCCCTAAGACGTTGGGCCACATGACCTTAAGCGCACCTCCCCATATGCCAGATGTCATTGACTAGCAGCAAGGGCCTATGGTGTGTCTCTAGGGAGACTATATCCTTAGAAATCATAGTAGAGAAAAGTGGGATATGAATATGTAAAATAAGAAATGGTGGATGTAGACACTAAAATGAAAAAGGACAAACAACCCATTGTAGAGGATAAAATAATATAAAATAGATAGCAATGGAATAATAATAATAATACACCATGAAATATTAATGAATAAGAGGAAGATGAATATTAATATCTATTATAGGATGATGATCATCAGATACTAATACTAAATGAGTACATGGGGGTAACAATGGATTTAGATATATACCACATGCTAAGAAAATTTAAAAACACCAAAACAACAACTACTATTGTGACACCCCAAGATTTTATGGAATAATTATTTTTAATTTCTTTGATGTATTCTATTGTATGATACACCAATATTAGATTGCACTATATACAACATTGTATTAGATTACAGTATACACAACACTATTCTTGGCTTGTGTTATACGCAAGAATGACCTTCCCCGATAGCTTGGGTTGTAGGCAATGCCAAGTTTCACTAAACAATGATATATTATTATAATATTATTATTTAATGGGATATAAACTAGATTTTATGAATAGTATTAACCACATTTCTAATTTTATATAACATTAACATTCATCTTTTTTATTTTCTAGACATGATATAAGAATAAAATTAATTTTTTCGGATAAATGAAGTATTAAAAAAAAATACAGTTTTACAACCTTTTGATGGTGCACTGATTTTAAATTTACATTTTAACACATTTATATATATTATTTTATAGAATGAACTATTTATTTGATATTAGAACATAAAAATTTACTTTTGTTGAATTTTTGGTATTTTTTTTATAAAATTCATATTTTAATGAATAATGAAAAATACTGCATTTTAATTCAAAATTGCATTTTCATTTAATTTATTTATATTATTAGATTATCTGTTTAATTGGTTTTAAAGTGTAATTGTATTATTATTTTATCATTTAACCTAATGTTGGTAATTATATGTAATTTTACATTTAAATTTAACATAAACAAATGAAAATATTTTGATAAGTTTTTACATCTTAAAAACCTACTTTTTGGTTTTAATAATGGGGAATAATTTTAAATTAATTTCTGTCAATTATGTGTTTTGAATTATGAATAATGGATTCCATATGTGGAATAAGTGGGTCCAAATTATGTTAATAGGTTAATTTTATTTTTAGGCATTAGTAACTTTATTAATTATTTTTATTACCACGGTTAATGTAAAATTAGGTAATTAAAGGTAATATTAATATTATAAAATTACCATAATAGTTGTAAAAATCCTATTGGATGAATGAATTGGACCCTTATCATCTATATTTCTAACTAAAATCACTTAATGGAAACTTTCCCATGAATATGACATGAATATAAAAAACATTAATGAATGTGACAAAATGTCACACTCTCATTTTATATAAATATATTATTTTTATTTCTGGGAATACCAGGGATTAAAATCAAATATAAGTAGTATATGGAAATCTAATAGAATTACCTACATGATATAATTTTATTTATAATTTTTAGTGATTAAAGCATTATCATTAATGATGACACAATAATGATGGAGAAATTATTTATTTTGAAATATCAAATAAATGATATTAAAAATATGAAAATAAATATATTTTTTATGAATTAATGACATAAAATAATTTTATGGATGACTTTTACATGTTATTTATGGTTTAAAGGAGTTATTTAGAACATATCTCTAAGTTATGATATTTCTAAAAGGTCAACTAAGGAATATTGTCAAAATTTACACTATTGATATTTTAAATAAGTAATATTTATTTAAATTATATAAAATTCATAAAAATATAAACCTCATCCAAATAATTGAGATGAATTTAAAAATGTAACCAATTGTCTATTTATGGCTATTTTGGAATTTTATAGTTATTATATTAACCCTTAGTAAATAAAAATACATGTTGCCATGGTAAGAGTTAAAGGAATTAATTAAGGGTAAATCCAAATTATAAGGTTTAAAATAAAACTAAAACTAGTCCATAAAAATTATTGGATGAATAAGAGTCAATAATTATCAAAATATTATATATTTTTAGTTTTTTAATGGACACTTGTACATGAAAATAAATTATATATTATTTAAATCAAAGATAGTTAGAAAATATCCCCATATTGTATTTTAATATTTTGTTTGTGTCCACATAGGGCCAAAATCAATATGTGAACAGAATTAAATGTATATTTTGATATTAATGAAACAATTTTAATTATATAAATTTATTTTTAATTTTTAGAAGTTATATAATTACCTTAAAAGTATCTTCAATTCTAAACAATATTTATTCAATTAATAGAAAAATAAAATAAATGATTTTAATAATATTAATTTTTTTATATTATGGATCAGATAATGTGTATAACATATTTAAAAGATCTATAAGATATTTATAGATGTGTTAAAGAATTATATTCTAATTCGCACTTTTTTTACTTTATTTTAAGTCAAATTAAATAAATAGAATTAAATTTGGAAATAATAATATCTTATTGAATTAATTTATTATTAAATTATTTAAAAATAAAAAAATGTTAAATAATCACAATGGGATAATATATGGTCTAAAATGTATTATAAATTTAATTTATGGTCCATTTTTAATTATTTATATCTAGAATAGTCTTATTATTTCTTAATATTTTGAGAGTTTTTTAAAGTGCCCCTATCCTCTCTTATAAAAAGGCATCTCCTCTCACATTTACTCACACCTACATGATCCTTCTAGCTTAACCAAAACCTACCCAATTCTCCTATAAACAGTCTCAATTATCATATGGATGTACTAGTCTTCCAAAAAGTCCACCCCTTGTAACCCTAATAGGAGATCCAAAGGAAGTCCAACGAAGAAGAGGTAATTTCTTTAATAATTCAATTCAATTTATTTTTTTATTCTACACCATATTTCATTTTTGATTCCATGATAATGTAATAAATACAATATATTATACATGCGGAGATGTTATTATAATTTTGGTACAACCTTATACCTTATTTTATCCATCATACGAATAACAATATCACCATATGTGCGTCTGTACATCTTACCATCTACACACCGTGGTGTAATTTGTTATTCAAAAAATACTTTATTAGGATGGTTATAATGAAGATTATAATGGATTTAAATAATTAATATAATATTATAGTGATTATTTTATTTAATATACCATCCAATTACATACAATTTAACCATCAAGAGAATGATATTGTCACTAGTGCGTACGTAAGACTTACCATCTCCACGACGTGGTGAGATTCATTATCCATGTTAAAAATTCAATAATGATTTTAAAATTTATATGATAAGTGAAAATATTAATTATGAACATAATTTCATGAATAAAATACATCCCATGCATAATAAACATGAAGTTCATGGCAAAATAGGAATGAGAAAACGAAGTAGTTAACACCTGAAATAATGAAAATATTGAAATACTATTAAAAATGATATAATATGATCATATATGATATCATAAATATGGATATGGTCCTTTTATAATTTAATAACATTATTTAACCATTATAAATTAGGTTACCACACCCTCGAATAATGAATAGTACATGGTAAGGGATAACTTTTCAAATCTTGTTTTTATCCGACATTATTTATTAGTAAGTATTTACTGGGGTATAATTATCATCCAAGTTCATGGTTCCCAAATATATATTTAAAAATATTCTTTATATCCTTTAATCATTGTAAAAATTCATTTTTACCCAGTGGTAAATTTTTACTAAATGGTATGAATGGAATATTTTGTCATTTTCGGTACAAGGTATTTTTTGACCTTTCCAACAAAAGTACGAGAAGAATGTTTTTTTAACATGAATGACATGAATAGATTTTGAAAATTTCATAATAAATTATTTCCTTGAATCTTACCCTACAATATTAAAAGGTTATTTTCACATAATATTATTTCTTCTAAAATTGTGGTTCATTTTTAGGATGGAAAAATTTTTGAAGAAGAAAGGATATTTTCCTTAGGAATTAATTTCAAGTGTTTTCTCAAAATTATTTTCCATATAATATAAAACTCTTTAAATAGGGTTATATCTATAACCTTTTCATTACTATGATTTTATTTAGTTTATTATGGAATGTTATTTAGGAAATTCACTTGTTTTATATCAATTATGATTGAATTATGTTTAAGAAACCTATTTGATTTTATGGGTTATTCTATGAGAAATATTTTTATGTTTTTTTGGCACACATATAAATGGTTTAATTATGTGATAGGTGGTACCTATATCTCCCTCCAATGCATTGGGTAAATATTTATATCTCATGATATAGACATGACTGTAATGGTATGTAAATCTAGTTCAATAATACATGGCCATAACGACATGTAAACTCAGTTTTGTAATGGACTTTGTCTATTATAATGGTTTTGGAAATAATGCATTGGATACTATGGAAATTATATTGTATGATTAATTGTTTACCAAACTTCCATGTTTTACGACAATACTATTTTATCATGGTTATGGTTCTATTATGATCTATGCCTTACGAACTACCAAAATTTATTTCATGAATCATGATTTTGATATTTAAACTTTATGTTCATGTTTTTACATTCTTATGTTAATGGGTTTTTTATGCTCTCTATGTTTACCCTTACTAAGAATTTCTTCTTACCCTTTTTATGTTTACATTTCCATAGGATATATAGAATGATTTTCACTAGTAAAACAAAAGGGGAATATATTTATTAGAGATGTTTAAGATCTTTTACAAAGATAGAAGATAATGTTCCAAGTTTCCAAATACATTAAACTTATATTGTCTTTGGTCATCTGTTTGTGTCATTTATTAAGTATTTTGCAAAATTAATTTAATTTTCATGTACATAAATCTTGATTCATTAAATTTGTTATTAAATTGAAGGATTAGTTAACCTTTGGAAACTAGGATGCAGAAAATTTTGTGAGATCCCTAGAGATATTTCTAAGGTATGTCTTGGGATGTATCTATGGGTAAGTATAACTATTTTTTATAAACTTATAATTATGGTAATGATCATTAATAACCAAGGATTAAACCTAAGATGTTATATATTGAATGTACTCCCCCTTTATTATGTTGTTTTCCTAGTATGAGTTTTTCCTCTCATGCTATTCTTTTTGGATTTTATACAATGACTAGAACCTAAAGGAGCCATGTTAATGATTAACACACTGGGAAATGCAATGATTTTCCTTATGAAAAACCAAATGTTTTGGGATATGGAATAAAAAATCTTATTTATATACTTACACAATCTATAAGTCATTCTGGAATTCCAAATGATCAGAAAAGAGAACAACATTATATTGAGTCCTTCATGAGAAAATGTTAACCATCTTTTAGTGGGTCTTCTGATCCACTTGTTTCTAAAAAATTGATCAGTACCATTGAAAATATATTTTCTATCCTTTTCTGTTCAGAACATGAAAAATTAATTTTGTATGTATATTGTTTAGAAGGTGAAGCAGACCAATGATGGACCTTAATTAAGAATACAAGGAAGAAAGATGAAATTGATTCCATGGGATGGGATGAGTTCAATAATGTGTTTGTTAATAAGTACTTCACTCATATTATTTTAACAAAGATGGAAAATGAGTTACTTGAGATTGTGAAAAAGGATGATGAATCCATTAGTACATATGAGGAAAATTTTACAAGACTTTCAAGGTATTATTTAGTCTTTATCATCCAACCTGAAAGTAAAGTTGATCGATTCTATAGTGGATTAAAACCGAGTCATCGAAGGGCATTATATACAAGAAAATTCAGTAGCTATAAAGAGATTTTGTTTTGTGATATTAATGTAGAAATTTAAGTTGGTGTTATATATCAATCCTATGGGTTTGGAATGAAACAAAAAATGGAGTTCAAAGGAAAATATAAAAACAATGGTGAAAAGAAGATGAATGTTTACTTATGAATAAAGTTTGGATATTAGTAAGGTGTAGATTTTAATAAAGGTACTAGAAAATGTTTCAAGTGTGGGAAAGATGGTCATTGAGCAGTTTAGTGATGAATTAATGGGAAAAACGTTTCTAATGATGTGGATAGAGAAAAGACTACAAAGAATGAACCACCCACAGTTCAAGGATACAAGTGCAATGAAATGGGGAATTATGGTGATCGATTCCCTAAGCCAAGGGTTAATGATGATCTAACTCAACAACCTATTAAGTCCAAAGACAAAGGAAAATCACATGCGATCAATATTGGTGATGTTGAGTATTACAACAAAGTGGTGGAGTGATTATGTATTTATGGGATTCCAAAATAGTATTGTAGGATCTATTTTATAGTATTATGGAATATTGGAATATCTATTTGTTGGTCCATTGTGGTTTTCCATAATTATATGGTACCTATAACCATGAAAAGTGACTGAAATATTTTTGGAAAGCACATGATATGCACATAATAAAGGGTTAAGGAGATAATGATATTTTTGATAGTTATATCATGGTTTGAGTATACAATTTTTTTATATTTTTTGTATGTGGAAATAGTTAATTTTTACATAAAAATATGTTTTCTCTAAGGTTCTATGGTTATTCATATCATTACCATGTTTTAATAGAATACATGAATAAGGTATTCACATATTTAGAATGTGACAACCAAAAAATTCCTCGTGTGATATGAGAGACAAAGGTTAAGTTGATTTAGTTAACCTTTTTCTAATGTTTTATATTTTCAGTTTTTAAAGGATTTTAATTATATCCTTTGATGGATATTATAAGTTATATTCTTGTTGAAGTTTTTTAGATTAATGTATTATCTCACTATAGGTGGAATTATGCATATTTGATAAACTGTTCTAAATTTTTTTGAGACAGATGGAATGACCTATCATTCTATCGCATGATCAGATAACACTTCAAGAATGAAAAATAAAAATTCATTTCATTATATAGGAGATGAAGTTAAAATTAGTTTAGGAGCGATCAACGATGAGATTTTACTGAAATCAACTAAGTATTTCTTCTCATGATTTTCTTTCAACTTTAGGGAAAAGATCATGAAACAAAAAATATTACCATAGTGCCTTCTTATCCATTGAATCAGATGGTCCCATAAATCATCACATATTTAGGGATTTCTGGTATTTAACATTCTACAAACCTGATTCTTTTTCATTATCCATCAGAACATTATGGTTAGATTTCCCTTCCAAATCTATGTTTTCACTTTCACATATGTTCTCCTATATGGAAACAAACTGATGAGTTAATTTGGGTAACCGTTGTGTTTCTAACATTCCTTTTTAAAATGAAGTGTTAGTATTCCTTATTATGATTTCGGTTTCCATGAAATAAACTTTCATGTAGAAAACCATTTATAACCTTGATGAATTTTGAGGGAGAAATTAATTTTAATGGGGGTTGAATGTGACACACCGAGATTTTATAAGAAAGATTATTTTTAATTTATTTAATGTATTGTGTTGTATATTACACCAATATTATATTTTTTATACACAAAATTTTATTATCTTGTTGTACACAAAACACTATTCTTGTCTTGCGTTACACGCAAGAATGACCTTCCTCGATACCTTGCATTGTACGCAATACCAAATTTCACTATACAACAATATATTATTAAAATAATATTTTCTAATGGTATATAAACTAGCCATTATGAATATTATTAACCATATTTTTAATTCTATATAACATTAACATTAATCTTATGTATTTTCTAGACATGATATAAGAACAAATTCAATTTTTTTGGGTAAAATATGCATTTTTCAAAAAATACTGTTTTGCTTCCTTTTGATGGAACACCTATTTTAAAATTAGTTTTTAAAAATTTAATATATTATATTTTAGAAAATAAACTTCTTCTTTAGATGTAGAACATAAAAATTTACTTTTGTTAAATTTTAGGTATTTTTCTGATTAAATTCATATTTTACTAAATAGTGAAAAATAATGCATTTTAATTCAAAACTGTCTTTTAATCAAATTTAATTATATAGTTAGATTATCTTGTTTATTGGTTTTAAAGTCTAATTATATTATGTTTTATCATTTAATCCAATTTTTTTTCATTGGAAGTAATTTCACATTTAAATTGGACATAAACACATGACAATCTTTTGATAAGTTTTTATTTCTCAAAAAACTACTTTTTGGATTGAACAACACGAATTAATTTGAAATTAATTTCTGCCAATTTTGTGTTTCAAATTTTGATAAATGGATTCCATATTTGGAATCAGTGGTTCCAAATTATGTTAATAGGTTATTTTTATTTTTGGTCATTATGAATAAAAACTTTAATAATTTTTTTAATACCATGGTTAAAGGTAATTTTGGTAATGAAAGGTAAAAATAATACTATAAAATTACCTTAACACCTGTCAAAATCATATTGGATGAATACATTGGACCATTATAATATATGGTTCAAATTGTAATCCCTTAATGTCCACTTTCCCATGAATATGATAAGAATATAAAAAAATTAATGAATGTTAAAAAATGTCACAATCTCATTTTATATATGTATATTAATTTTAATTCTGGGATTACCAGGAAATAAAATCAACTATAGGCAGTCTCTAGAAATAAAATAGATTTATATACATCATATAAATTTTATTAATACATTTTAGAGATTAAATAATTATCATTAATGATGACTCAGTTGTGATGAATTTTTTTTAATTGAGATATAAAATAAATGATATTAAAAATATTAAAATAAATATAATTTGAGTGAATTAATTTCATAAACTAATTTTATGGATGACTTTAACATGTTATTTTTGATTTAAGAGAGTTTTTTTAAACCTATCATTATGTTATGATATTTCTAAAAAGTCTACAAATGAATAGTGTCAAAATTGATACTATTTATATTTTAAATAAATAATATTTTATCAAATTATATAAAATCTATAAAAATATAAACATTGGAAAAGTAATTGAGATGAAGTTAAATATGTCACCAATGGTACATTTATGGATCCTTTGGCATTTTATTGTGACTATATTAACCATTAGTAAATAAAAAACAAGTTTCTAGGGTAATAGTTAACAGAATTAATTAAGGGTAAATCAAAATTATAAGGTTTAAAATAAAACCAAAACACATATAAAAAAAATTATTGGATGAATAATATTAAATAATTATCCCAATATGATATATTTTGAGTAGTTTATTGGACACTTGTACATGAAAATAAATTATATATTATTTAAATCAACGATAGATAAAAAAATATCGCTATCTGGTATTTTAAAATCATTTATGTGTCCAAAAAAGGCCAAAATCAATCTATGCACGAATATAAATGTCTATTTTTATATAAATTAAAATATTTTAATTATATAAATTTATTTTTAATTTTTAGAAGTTATATAATTAGCTTAAGAATCTCTACAATTCTAAAACAATATTTATTCAATAAATAAAAAAATATAATAAATGATTTTAATAATATTAATTTTTTTATATTTTGGATTAATTAATGTGTCTAAAAAATTTCCATGATCTATGAGATATATCATAGAAATGTGAAATAATTATATTCGAGTTCCCACTTTGTCGTATTGCGTTTTATGTCCTATTAAATGAATACTATTATATTTTTGAATAATAACATCTTATTGAATTAATTTATTATTAAATTATTTTAAAATCTCAAAAATGATAAATAATAACAAGGGGATAATATATTGCTGAACATGCATTATAAATTTCATTTATGGTCCATTTTAAATTATTTAGATCTAGAATAGTCTTATTATTTTTTAATATTTTGGGAGTTTCCTAAAGTACCCATCTTCTCTCTTATAAAAAGGAATCTCCTTTAAAATTTCCTCACACATCCTTCACCACTATATCTCAAAAAACCCTTACCAATTCTACTTTAAACAGTCTTAGTTAACTTCTGGAGGTCCCATTTTTCCAAAAATTTCTCCCCTAGTGTCCCTAAGAAGAGATCCGAAGGAAATCCAACGAAGAAGAGGTAATTGCTTTACCAATTCAATTAATTTTCTTTTCTTATTATACTCCTTATTTATGTGATGATTAAATACTAAAGTAATAAATATAGTATATTCTACATGCTTATTTTTTATTATAATTATGTCAAAACTTTATACATCCTTTTATCCATCCCACGAATAACAATATCACAATGTGTGCGTACGTATGACTTACAGTCTCCACACCATGGTGTAATTTGTTGTTCAAAAATAATTTATTAGGATGGGTATAATGATGAGTATAGTGGATTTAAATAATCAATATAAAATGATAATTATTATGTATAATTAATACACCATCCAATTACATACCATTTAACCATTAAGAGAATAATATCGTCGCTCGTGCATAAGTACGACCTACCGTCTCCACAACCTGGTGAGTTTTGTTCTCCATGTTAACAGTTCAAGAATGATTATATAATTTATATTATTATTGAAAATAATTATTATGAACATAATTTGATGAATAAAATACATCCTATGCATAAAAACATGACTTACATGGAAAAACAGGAAGGGGAAAACAAAGTAGTTAACACCTGAAATAATGGTAATATTGAAATACTAATAACAAAATGTTATAATAGGATAATATATGATATAATAAATATGGAAATGGTCCTAGTAAAATTTAATAACATGATTTAACAATAATACAGGATGTTAAAATACCATCTACTAACGAAAATTACAAGGTAAGGGATAACTTTTCAAATCTCATTTTTAGCCAAGATTGTTTGTTAGTAATTATTTACTGCGGTATAATTATCATCAATGTACATGTTTTCTAAATATATATTTAAAAATATATTATATATACTTATATAATTGTTAAAATTAAATTTTACCCATTGGATAATTTTTTACCAAATGGTATGAATTGAATCTTTTTTCTTTTTCGGTAGGAGGTACTTTTTGACTTTTCTGAAAAAAGATCAAGAAGATTTTTTTAACTTATACGACATGAATGGACTTTTACGCTTTCATAAAACCTTATTTCCTTGATGATTCTACTAAATTATTATAAGGTTATTTTCACCTAAAATAAATTCTTTTAGAATTGTTTGTCATTTTGAGGGGGGAAACATTTTTGAAGAAGAAATGATATTTTCATTAAGAATTAATTTCTAGTGTTTTCTAAAAATTATTTTTCGTATAAGATGAAACTCTTTAAATAGGGTTGTATTTATAACCGTATATTTACTATGATTTTATTGTGTTTATGATGGAATGTTATTTTGTAAATTTATATGTTTTATTTCAATTATAATTTATTGATGAATAAGAAACCCATTTGATTTCCTGGGTTATGCTATGGTGAATGTTTTTATATTTTTGTGGCACACATAAGAATAGTGTTATTATGAGATGGGTGGGAACTATATATCCCTCCAATGCATTGGGTAAATATTTATATCTCATGATATATATATGAATGGAACAGAAAGTAAATTCGGTTCAGTAATACATGGATGGAATGGAATATAAACCTGGTTCTGTAATGGACATTGTTTACTATAAAGATCTTGGAAACAATGCCTTGGATATTATAGAAATCATATTATGTGCATAATTATTTTCCACAATTCCATGTTTTATGATAATGATATTTTATCATGGTTATGGTTCCTTTATGATATATGCCTTATGAAATGCAAAGATTTATTTCAACACTCTTGATTTTGATATTTAAACATTATGTTCATGTTTTTACATTCCTATGTTTATGATTTGTTTTATGTTATCCATGTTTACCCTTACTGAGTATTTGAGCTCACCCTTTCTTATGTTTTATTTTACCCTAGATATAAATAAAGGTTTTAGTTTGGAAATCAAAAGGGTAAGATCTTTATATAAGATTTTGAAGATCTTTTAACAAGATAGAAAATTATGTTCCATGATTCAAAAGACAGTAAACTAATATGGTCTTTGGGCATCTGTTTGTTTCATGTATTATGTATTCTGAAAAAGTAATGTAAATTCCATGTATATCAATATTGGTTAACTATAACTAACATCATGAGAATAAGGTTGGTATGATTCCCCTGTACTCTATCTTAGAACAATCTATGAAGCATCAGAAGTTAGAAACTACCCTTTATCTAAACCTACAATCATGAATTCTTCTTGTTGTACCAAGGGTGCACCAATAAGGTTATGAGATATATTTAGTATAAAAACACCAACAGATTATATATAAATCCATTTTATGCATATAAAATGATCAGTGCAAAACTAGATAGGAAATTCAAGCAAATAAATAAATAAGTCACATCGGGCTGAGTTCTACTTGGGAAACCCAACCTATCACTACCTACTTCATCGAAATATTGATGCCTTTGAACTGAGGTGACCTTAATGTTTTTTTAATTATGGTATGATATACTACATATAATGTGTCAAAGGATAGAAAAACCCTAAGCAGGTGATTTGGATTTTCATGAACATCATAGGTATTTCAATTCCACATTATTTCCTTTTAATTTAATTAAGATCTTTGTGAATATTATTAAGAACCATGATCCCATCTATAGAGGCCCTATGGGAATCTAATTTATCTCTATAGGGGCTCTGTAAATGACCAATTTCGTGGCAGTCCATCTAAGGAGACCCTTGAATGAGACCATGAGTGTCACTCCAGGCACAATGTGAAGATAACAAGAACTAACCTTGGAGTTTTCCACTGGTATCAAACATAATTATCCAAGTCACTCTCATGGTGTAGTGCAACCATTGATACCATAATCGTATCCACATGATCCTACCTAATGAAGAAATGTAACTCATCTAGAGGTAAAATTGAAAACATAGGGAGACTTGTTCTAGGAAAATATAGTGTCACCCAAGGAATATTTACAATATCATTAACAAATATAACTACAACTCATGAAGATATATTCCAAGAGGTCCCTAATTTTAGACCCCAAATATTTCCCTCAAAAAAATGTGAGGTTATTATTTTTTTATAAAACAAAAACATTTTGGAATTTTTTTATAGTATTCTAAACGAATTAACTATTTTTCTTTAGTTTAGATATTCCACTTAAGTCATGAATTCTGGGGGCCTAACTCACAGTTTACCAGTTTAATCAATTAAATTTATAGATTAAAACATTTTTTATAAGAATACACACCCCTCAAGGGTGGTTTATCAATTTAATTAATGGGTATTTGTGTCACTTAAAGGAAGAAACACTCATTGGGGTGGCTCAGGACAAGGTGATTAACTAGCTAGTTGATTCTCCAGTATCTAAGGTAATGTGAAGCAAGAAAAAAATGTTTAAAATAATTTAATAATTAGTTTGGAGGTGTCTCTAGAAAATTCCATCATGTGAACTATTGGTGCAACATATAAAAAGTGAAGAAACAAAATGAAAGAATCTATAAAACCAACATTAGTTTTGATGAATACCACTTGTCCTTTGTCAGCCCTTGAATCAATCTACAATAAAATATATTGAACAAATAATCGAGTTCCATGAAAATGGGGAAAATGGGTTCACAACTAAAAATTGAAATAGATAGGAAAAGTAATGAAGAATGAAAGGAAATAGAGTTTATAGCTTACCTAATTATTTACAATGAATCCAACAATGATTTTATCAGAGATCAAATAGTGGATGAATCAAAATCCCTATATAGTGGATAATGGAGTCTCTCATGCGGCCACTACTAGTGGAAAACGATGAAGGAAGATTGATTTGGGGTTAAAAACATAACAGGTGTAAAAATGAATTTTTTTATTTAATTACTATATTGAATGGTTTGGCAACACGGTTGGCCAAACTGTGCACCCAGTTCAATCTAAGGAAGGACCCCGTAGGGTTTAGGTGAATGGGTTGGCGAACCATTCTCTTATTATATGGGAGACACTATACAAGTGGACTTGAAATCTATATCTGTATAAGCCTCATACCACATGATAGTAGAGAGATAGTTCAACCCCCTGCTCCCTTATATCACACTCTCGCACGGTTAGGGAAACTTTGCGGGCTGGGCTCCATGTGTTTTCCTAACAATGTAACCCTTTTTGCTTCTTAAATTCCCAGTGACCTAGGCATCAAAAAATCCCCAGACATATTTTCACCTACACAACTCCCATTAGTAACATTTCAAGGGCCAAACCAAGGAATTGATTATGAAAAACAATGGTCTATACCTTTTAAAAAAATCATAGATGTTACAATAACTGTTCTTATGAAATAGAAATAAATTAAGTAATTATATTTTTTATGTCGTGAATCTTAAAATATTAGGAATTTAAGAAAAGGTAATTGAAATAAAAATATCATTATTTTCCCTAAATTTCTATTATTTAACTTCCCACCACTTGTATTCATATATATAAACCAAATTATGTGTTATTTTAGGTAACTTTTACACTTCTCACTTCCATTTAATTTTTTTATTAACCATCATTACTAAATGAGATTAGAAATAAGGTATTTTCAAATATTGAACCTTTGATGAAAAAAATTAATATCAATGATGTATGTTACAAAAAATTGGAAAATATTAGACATACAAAATTTATTTTAAATCTATAATAATATTTATATCTTTTATAAAACACAACATTGATCTTTAATAAAATTTAGATACATTATAAAATTTTTATCATTTAAATGTAACCTAATTATTGAATTGGAGAGTCTGAATATAAGTAAAAAATTTTAAAAAATATATGTATAATTTACCCACACAATAAAAATATAGTTATTAATTATTTTTAATTAAAAAACACATTTTTAGTAATGCCATTTTATGCTTCATGATGTTTTTTATTGAAAAATTATGTTTATCACATTTGTGAAAGAAAATTATAATTAATTTCAACTATTTTTAGAAATTTTATTTTATAAAAGTAAAATAAATTTACAATAATCATATCAAAATTTATTTTGGGGGAAAAGATTATATATTTTTCTAAAATGATTGATTTTTTAGTGAATAGTGAAAAATAATATTTTTTCAAATACATTCAATAATCAATGTAACATTAATGTACCATAATATTTTTGATTTGTTATAATTTAAAATATGAAATAATTGATTTAGAATAAATAAATTAATGCAATTCAAAAAATTATTTTTCATGATTTTGACATAAGTTAATTTTTATTCTTAAAAAAAAATTTCTTAAAAAATGTTTTTATAGAATTTTATATATTTTTAAAAGAATTGATTTAAAAAAATGATATATTAAACCATGAAAAATTAGTAACCTATTTGGAAAAATATAGTTCATATTAAATAAATAGTTATATTTTATTTTTGGTAATTATAAATAGTAATTTTTGTAAATATTTATCATCTTGATAAGGGTAAAATGATTAAAACTGGGTTCAAACCATAAAACAAGGTCTCATAATCAACTGAACATAGTCATTAATTTCATTTTATGGGATACATTTGACCATATTGATTCAAAATTCTAATATGTGTCATTTTGGTTTTATTTTTTAATTAAAATTACATTAATATTATTTTATGTAGGGAAAATCGCAAAATGTAACTCTCTTTACTATAATATCTATAAATGTTTTTGAAAATGATAAATAGAGGATACTGTTAGTTTTAAATGTTTATTATAAATATTAATGAATTTTTTATCATATTAATTTATTTTTTTTTTGTTTTAAGTGATCATATATATATTAGGTGCTTGAGGGTATAATTATATTAAACACACACACTAAACACAGGTCGGAAAGGCAGGCTATATCCCCTATAAAGGATAGCCTAGCCCTCATGCCCAATTTATTCAGTACATGGACCAAATACCCACTGCCCATGAAGCCCATAACATTGCCCAAAGGAGCACAAACGGAACCAAAGGTCCAATGCAACATCATGCATATATCATTCAAGCATAACCCCATTCATGAATCACCACCTTTCTGTGTCATGTTTGTATCATCTCTTGCCTACGTGATGCTTGTAGTATCACATTCCTGTATCATGCATGCATCACCTCCTGCCTATGTCATGCCTACGACATCGTCTGCCTATGAAAATGTGCTCCCACTCGGATCTAAACTCGGGTGTGATAAAGGATTACAGTGATCCTTTACCACTTAAAAAATCCTCAATCCGTATTAAGTGAATATATAATTACCTTAATTTATTTCACAACGCTGATAGAGTATTTGTACAAGTGGTAGAGAAATCATCAAAATGAATTTAAAAAATCTATAAATGTAATATTTTTATCAAGTTATAGTACCCAAATAATTTTTTAGATTAATATAACATATTAGTTATTTTTTAATGTTTATAATCAAATTTCTTTTCTTTATTGATGCATTTAATATTAAATTAAATAAACAGTTTCAAAAATAACAATAATGATATTTTATAAAAAATATATTTTATTAACATATTTAAAAATTATAAAAATATTTCAAGAAAAGATGTTGGATGATAAAATATCTAAAAAGACACCATTTTCTATTTATGATATAATTGATACATTATAATTAATATTTTAATGGATTTATAATGAATAATTTGTCAATAAAATTATGGTTAAGAATGGTTAATGAAGGGGTTAAAATAAATTATAAGGGACTAAATAACCTAAGTTTTCCAAACCAAAATATAAGGTAATATTTATATAATAACCTTGTCACAATTGAATATGAATCTTTTTAGATACATTTCTCCATGACTTTTTCTTAATAATTTTTTTTACATTGAAAAATTAAATTTGTGCGAATCACATCATTTATAAAAGGGAACATCCCCCTCCCAATTATTGAAAACTGTTTTTCCATTTACCTCAAAAAACTATGAAAATCTCTTAGCATAATCTATATCTACTTTTAAGAGTTTTGTTATTCCCAAAAGTCCAACCCTGTGGTTTTTAAGAAGAGATCCAATGGAGGTTTCTCTACGATAATGTAATCATCTTCACCATACTCTTTCTTTTTTGAATATTAAATTACCACCATTAATTAGGTACTAAAAATTAAAATATAATAACACTAAAATATCCCATATACTAAAATGTAATTTTTTATTGATTAATATTTATCCATGTTTTCTCCATCAAATGGGAAACAAAACCATTACTTGTGTGTAAGGTGGACTACCTCCTTGCAAACCATTATAATTTGTTTTCCAAAACCACCACACATGTAAAGTCATAATTATGTACTGAAGGAATGTATATGAAACATTTGAAATAATATTAATTTTATTAATGTAATATATAATTTAATTCCTTAATCATTTACCCATTAAAATTGATAATGTTGCTCATGTGTACAAATGACTTACTATCTCCACGAAGTAATGTGATTCCTCTTACATGTATATATTTCAATAATGATTCTAAGAATTGTATTTAATGAATAAATATTATATAAATATGATTATATAATGGTGAACAGTTATTTCCCTTTCTTTCATTCCATTAATTGAAAAGTGAAAACAATATACATTAGTATATAAATCCTAGAGTCTCCGGGAATGGTTAATTTATTTTTATATCTATAAATTTTAATTATCAATATATATATATATATATTTAATATATATTCTATATAAATCATTTTTAACATTATAGAGATGATATAAGCATAATAAAAGTACAAGGCTTGGATCATCTATGAAAAAACATGCATGAAATAGCAATGCAATTAGTACATGAAACAATGTTAATTATAGAATATTATTAATTAATGGGTGATAAGATGAAATAATGGGATAATATATGATATTATAAATATTAATATGGTTCTGGTAAAAAGTAATAACATATTTAAAATTATTACATATGAGTTTAAAGCATGTTTGACTAAGGGGAAGTGTGAGGTAAGGGGTTTCATTACTCAACTTCTATTCATTGGGTTATACTTTTACATCATTGAAAACTAATTTCCATGATAATGAATGAAATGACCATTGATTGTTTTATATTCTATTTAAACTTTTTTAAATTTGTTACACATAATTACTCCTTTGATTAATTCTCACATCAATGATACAATCTTTTTATGTGATTTATTTACAATCTCTACTCCATTGAGTCATATTTGGTATTACGAACCTATTTACATCTATATAGTGTATTTGATACTACATTTTTTAATTCTACCTGAATTTATATTTTTTTATGGTAATAAATGTTTGAATTCATTTTTACCATTTTAAGGGTCTATAATTAATTTTTTACCAAATACAAAATAATTTATTTTAGAATAACATTTTTCTGGGATTACTTATATCTTTTGTTGAAGGATTCCTATAATATTTCTTCTAAAAATTCCAACAGTTTTTGTATCATTTGGTTATTAATGGATTTTCTTTGTATTCTTAAATTTTAAACTCTTTATAACTCAAATCAATCAATGAAATGTTTAAATTAAAAAATAATCTTATTTCACTTTTTGATTGGGTATATTTTTCTACCATGTACAAATTTTTTAATTTTTTTACAAAAGGCCTTTTAATTATAATAACTAATTTATTAAGAGTATTATTATTCTTGAATTTTATAAATGTTTTAAAGTAATATTTCTAATGTTTTATAAAATTTTCATTTTATTATTTCTTTATAAAAACTCAAAAGGAATGTTTTTTAATGTATACAATGTAAACTGAATTTCATGCCACCATAATAATTTTATGATATTAATCTTCTTAAATAACTTACCTATTGTTTTATGAATAAAAAATTTTCATAAAAAATATTTTAATTTTTTATTCCATTTTTTATTCTAAAAAATATATGAATTTTTTACAAAACTTATTGTTTTAATGAATTGATCTCTCATAAATTTTGGGAACTTTAAATTTTTAATTAATTATTCACATTATTATTTCCATACTTCATTTTAAATTATATATCTCTTAGATATCCATTTTATTTCTACAAAGTAAAAATTATTTCCTAAACCATATACAAATTCTACATACGACATTATTCAAAAAAATATTTATATTGATTGGGGAAATCATGATATTATGTATCATTTTACCAATATTAATATTTTTTAAAATAGAATATTGTTTATCAATTAAAATTTTCATTAAATAAATGAATTAAATATTGGATATGCAGTGATGGGTGGGGCCCCAAATTAAATATCCCCTTGGTTCATCGATAGATCTCAAGAGACAAACTAGTTAGTTATCCATATAAAATGATATTTGGTTTATCGCTACCCATAGTTTAATCTATATTAGTGCAAGGACATGGCAGTAATGAAAACATTATGTTTTAGATCACGAGATCTAAAAATATGTATTTCCTTAATTAAGAACTTATTTATAATTATCCTTGATATTACAACATTTATTTTTATTCATGGATTTATTTTATAATCATGTTTTTATCAAATAGAATGTTTTATTAAGTTATTTTTCTTTCTATATTGATTATTATTTATTTACAGATGATAAAATCAATTTTACAGATTTCTTATTGGTAGTTTTATATCACTATTGTTTTTATTTTTCCTCAGGATATGAAGAATGAATTATTGAATTATTTTCTAAATGAAGAATTTTTTACTTTCCCTATGTTTTATATTTTATTGTCTCTTTAAAATAGGAATAATTTTTGTTTATGGATATTTATGACTACTAAATTGATCAGTCCTTCACTATGGGATCACTTATTTCTTATTCCAGTGTAATAAATTTGAAACTAGATCTGAGTGAATGGATTTAGGGTTATTACATATTTTACCCATAGTATTTTCCAAGGGGGAGTGGTTTTAATATTTTTAGTATAATAAGGAATAAATTCATTTATTAGTATTATATTGGGGGAATAAGGGAATAATATTCAAAGAGATTTGTTTTAGAACCCATTAAAATATACATTTGGGTTTTAAGATGCATTATCAGTTTGAAAAGATAATCTTATAACATCAAAATAAAATATTACAATCGATAGTATATTTTTTTGGTGATAAAGCATTTCATAGTTTTTATTACATCACTTTCAATCCATTATGATGTCATAATATTTAATATATATTTATAATGTATTTATGTTTTACCTAAAAATTCATCTATCTCAAAGAGTTATGAAAGAAAATCACTATTGGATACTTTTGATATCTAGATTAAAAAAATAGATTTTTTTTCTAAAAGATAATGTAGTACCCCCAGTTTGAGGTATGTGGATTTTTTATGCATTGTTATGTGTTTAAAGTGCATGGGATGAGTTGGGAAGAGGTTGGGAGAGTTTGGAATGGTTTTGAATGAGTTTGGAGGCTTTGTATAGGGAGCATGGTTTGAGCACGGTTAGTGTAAACCGTGCGGATTATCCAGGAAACCGTGCAGGGGGAGATAATAGGCTTCGCACGGCCTGCGCACAGTTTGCCAAACTGTGTGAGGAAACTGTGCAGACCCTTTCTCTCGAGGCAGTAGCGTGCGCACGATTAGCGCACGGTTTTCCATATCGTTCATACTAACCCTGAGACCACTTAAAAATTGGGTTTTAAAACTTGGGTTCACTCAGGCTTGCCTCATTCCTCTCCAAACATTCTCCCAATCAAGCCTCACTTGGGATTTCGGGTTCTCAGGGGTTAAGGGTGATCTATCACACATTTTGGAAGTAAATCGAAGAGGTTTGAAGGTGTTTTGAATGTGATTTCTCCCAAGTAAGTCTCTCCTCTTGGTTTCCTTGTGTTTTCCTCTAGATCCACATCCCTCTCTTTCTTGGTTTTCTAGATCTACACTTGTTGTGTGTTTATATAGGGGTTTGGTTGCCTTGGATGATTATTTTAAGTCTTATGAATGTTAGGGGAAGGGATCTAGAGAGGTTTCGGTGGTGCGTTCTCCGTATTTGAGGTGCATTTTCTTGTTAGTCGATTTTTCGGGAACCCTAAAGGTAGGTGGCTTCTTTCTTGACTCAACTTGGTTAGAGCTAGTGGTTTTGGTTACAATTAATTTGGTTGGATTGAAATTAATTCTGTTTTTATGTGCAAAGTTGGTTGGAAATCCATTTGGGGATATTTGAAAAAAAGGGGTTTTATGGTGAAAGGCTCTAATTTTGGATTTGAAAATAGATATTTTAAAATGGTTTGTTGAGATTGATTTGAGAAAATGGTTGATGAAAAATGGTTTTCAATAAATATGTTGTTTTTATTGAAATGTGGTTTGGAATGGAAAATGGTTTTAAATAAATGGATGATTTATTGAAGTGGATTAGTATGCGATGGAATTGGTTGATTGCATGTTGTTGTGACATTGGTGGGTTATATGCTAGGTTGTTAATGGTTGAAATGTTGTACGGAAGTGGGTGGGAAGTCTCACTATAAAAGGTGATGTATAGTGGTCGGAATAACCACCATATGAGTAGTGGTCGTGAAGTAACGCTAGTTGTGAATGGGTGAACGGGTTGGGTGGAAGTCCCACCGTTTTGGTTATTTTGGTGTGAATGGGTGAACGGGTTGGATAGAAGTCCCACCGTTTGGTTGTTTTTTGTGCATTGATTTGCAAGTTGGAAATTGTTGTGCTATTATGTAAATGATGAAACGGATTGTGGCATGTTTTTTTGGCTTTCCCTGAGTTTTTTGGTTTGGGTGAGATGGCTTGGTAAGGATGTGTTTGACTTATGGTAATGGTTTCACTTGTGATTATTTTATATAAACTTTTTATATAAATGTGATAATGGTTTTATCCTAGTGGTGTATGTAGGGAAGTCATTTGGGGAAATCCTACTGATTAGTTGTACTCACCCCCTGCTTTGGCACGTTGGCATCTTTGCAGATTTTGTGTATCATGACATGGGAAAAGGTAAGGAATCACCCTCCTTATTGGTGCATCATGATGTCTGGGTGGAGCTTGGAGCATGGAGCTTGGTGTGGAGCCATGAAGTGTGACTTGGATTATTTTGGGTCTTTTATTGAGTCTTCTACATAGTACTATTATATGGTATTGGTTGTATTGGTTTTGGGTTTTATTGTGGAACAACTTGGTTGTCCTTTGGGAATACATGCTTGAATTTTTTGGTTGATATGCATCATATAGTGATTAATAGTGGATGGTTTTGTTGGTTTTTTCTTAAGGGAAAATAGATACCCAATTTGTTCTCGAAGACCTCAACATTTATTTCCAGCCTTTGGCACCTTGGTAACATCGCTTAAGGCCAAGTAACCCTCACCACCTCCTCAAACCAATGAGGTAGGGGTGGGGAGTTACAAGTGGTATCAATTTGTTTGGTCCTTAACTTTCAAGAGTGAGCAGTTGTTCGATTATTGATGTTGATCATTGGTTTTGGTGTTGACATTCGTTGTGGTATATTCCTTGAGTCGGGATGGTAGTAAGGCATAGGAATGTCAGAACTTGGAATGTATAGCATAAAATAATGTATCTAACCCGCTTATGTTGAAATTCAAGTTACCAGGGAGTTGGGTACATAAGTGTTTTGGAGACACTTATAGGCAATGAAAATCTCATTGTCATGGGTGTAGCCAATGAGATGTGCCTGGCATATAAGGTAGAAATGACTTCCCTCTAGGATACATATTTCATTGGGGTATAATGATTTATAGTTTTATATGAATGTGTGAAATTGTAATGTGAATAAATTGGTATTTTGAAAATGATTTGGTTTTCAAAATGGTGAAACACGGGAAATGTGGGAAATCCTTGTGCGATAGTGTTGTGTAATGTGATTAGAAATGGGAATTCTTGATGTCTATAGAAGTGAGACTCATGGTTGTTTGTTTTCTGTTGATAGAAATGGCACCGGGTAGGTGTCGTAGAGACCAACCAGAGGAGGCTGTTGAGAATGTGGTAGCACCTGAGCCTCAGGTGAACCAGCAGCTAGTGCAAAGCATAGTGCAGACTTTCCAAGCCGTGGAAAGTGGAATTAAAATTGATTAAGTAAGGCATGAGGATCATGCGGTTTAGTTTCAAAAGCATAATCCACCCATATTTAAGGGTGATTCAGAGCCGGAGAGGGTAGAAGCATGGTTGAATAGAATGAACACGATTTTCTAGTTCTTGGGAACACCAGTAGAGTTAAAAGTGAAGTTGTCCATGTATATGTTGGAAGATCTTGCCCTTCAGTGGTGGGAGTTGGTAGTCCAAGAGGGGATGGACCGGGGTGTGACGTGGGAAGGCTTTTAGGAATTTTTTAATAAAAAATTCTACCCATATACATTCATAATTCAATGTATGATTGATTTCTTAAATTTGAAGAAAGAGCTTATGTCTGTAACGAAGTATGCAGATAAGTTTATGAACTTAGTGAGGTTTGCACCTGAGGTGGCAGGTAGCACGCCATTGAAGGAAAGGATCTTTGAAGCGGGGTTAAGGCAAGAAATCCATTCAAAGATAGTAGTTCTGTGTATAGATGATTACACAGAGATGGTCAATAGAGCCTCGGTGGTTGAGCGGGTTTTTTTGGGAGCTCCGGGTGGAGGAAGCATGGTGAGACCCATGGGGAATAGTGGGAACTATAAAGCTGGGTTCAAGTAAAGGAGGGACACTTATTCCCATGGAGGGGGAAGGATACATAATCTGACGACATGATTGGTGAATCTTCCTCCGAAGCCCCAGAGCAAGTTGAGATGTTTTCAGTGTGGTTCTACGAGCCACATCAAGAGAGATTGTACGACGCAACCTCAAGCATGTCATAATTTTAAGTAGATGGGGGCACCTGTAGTGTTATTGTAGGAATGATCTGAGGTCAGGTGTGCGTGATACTCCTTAGGGATTGCAGATGTCGTATGATTTGATGGGACAGGGAAAACAACATACCCCTCAGGAGCAGAGTAAAGTGGGTCATGGTGATTCTCGGAATACCAGGACGCCTCAGAAAATTAATAAAGAGTAGAGTGTGGCAACAAAGGAATTGTTATGAGCTGAGCAGGTTGTGGTGGATGATCAGTCAGGACCATCTAGGGTGCGAGGTACTATTATTTTAAATTCTACCTTGATGCAATTGTTGTTTGATACAGGTTCTTCACACTCTTTTATTGCTGCACTTATGGTTGAGTTGTTGGGTTTAAGGGCGGAAATGATGCCATCAGTTTTGAAACTTCAAACTCCTCTGGGTTTAAGAGAGTGTTTAGAATTCTTGTGTAGAGCATGTAGTATTGTTGTGGGTGAGGATGAGATAACCTGGAATTTCTCAGTGCTTGAAATGGATGGGTATGATATAATCCTAGGAATGGATTGGCTGGTGGCGTTTAAGGCCCACATCGACTGTAATGCGCTGACAGTGGATTTTACAAAACAAGATGGAATAAGACATCTCTTTAGAGGAGAGAGGCATGAAAGGCAGGGTGAAATGTGTTTGTTGGCACCAGCAGTGGGCACATTATTGTATCAGTTGGAGGTGTTGTCGTTAGAATTAGTAATGGGTGTTTAGTAGAGTGTTCTTCCGGCAGTGGTGGATCAGTTCATGGATTTTTTCCTCATGAAATCTCTAGGTTACCTCCTGTAAGAGAAGTGGAGTTTACGATTGATCTCCTTCCAGGGACCAGTCCTATCTCACTTCCTTCTTACTAGATAGCGCCTACTGAATTGTGGGAATTGAAATTCTAGTTTGAAGAATTAGAAAACAAAGGGTTTATCTGGACTAACATGCCCCCATGGGTAGTTCCGGTGTTGTTTGTGAAAAAGGAAGATAGAACTTTCAAGCTCTGTGTTGATTATTGTAAACTTAACCAAGTTATGATAAAGAACAAATATCCACTTCCACAAATTGATGATTTGTTAGAGCAGTTGCGGGGAGCCCAGTGGTTCTCCAAGAATGACATATGGTCGGGATATCATCAATTGCGGGTGAGGAAGGCCGATATTCCTAAAACAGATTTCAGAAGTAGATATGGTCATTATGAATATGTGGTTATGCACTTTGGTCTAACGAATGCGCCAGCGGTATTCATGGAATTGATGAATCAAATATTTCAGAGATATATGGATTCATTTGTGGTGGTGTTTGTAGATGATATTTTGGTGTATTCAAAGACAAGGGTGGAGCATGAGCAGTACTTGGAGGTAGTGATAGGGATCTTGAGGGATCATCGGTTGTATGACAACTTCTCAAAGTGTAAATTTTGGATATAGAAAGTCCGTTTTCTTGGCCATGTGATTTCTGAAAGAGGTGTTTCATTAGATCCATAAAATTTAGAGGCTGTTATCTCGTGGCAACCTTCAAAGAATGTGTTTGAGGTATGGAGTTTGCTCGGTCTATCTAGGTATTATTGACATTTTGTTCGTGATTTTTCACATTTGGCTTCACCGATGATAGATTTGACAAGAATGAATATTCCATTCTAGTGGAATGAAAAACGTCAGCAGTGTTTCAAAGAGCTAAAGGGTTGCCTTACATCAGCACTAATCTTGGTTTTTCCAGAACCTGGAAAAGGGTACGTGGTGTATTGCGATGCATCGAGATCAGGGTTGGGGTGCATTCACATGCAAGGGACTCATGTGGTTGCATAGGGATCACAACAGTTGAGGGTGAATGAGAAGAACTACCCAACTCATGATCTGGGTTTGGCAGCAGTGGTGCATGCTTTGAAAGTGTGGCGTCATTATCTCTCTGGTGAGAAATTCTCGGTATATACAGATCATAAGATCTTGAAACACATTTTCTCACAAAGAGATTTGAACTTGAGGCAAAGGAGATGGGTGGAATATCTCCAGATGTTTGATTTTGACTTGATGTACACACCGGGTGAGGGAAATTTGTTGGCATATGCATTAAGTAGAAAATCATATGCTCATGTGGTGAAACAGGTGTCAGAATAGTGGCAGTTGATGTTGGTTATAGCTGAAATACGGTTGGAATATGAGGAACTGGGAAATAGAGCAGTATTCTTTCAGGTTTTGTTGATTCCGGACTTGGTTGGCCTGGTTAGAGAGGCATAAATATCTGATTTTGTGTGTGTGACCATGGGGTCGAGACTCAATGGTTGGTAGACCATTGAGGGTTGGAAATTGAATGAAGATTTAGTTTTGTGTTTTCGGAATCAGATGGTTGTACCAATTGCTTGTTAGGCGGATCTTCTTAGGGCGTATCATCATTCCAGGTGGGCTGTTCATCCTAGAATTAAGAAAATGTATAAAGCATTGAAAGCATAGTTCTGATGGGATGGTATAAAAAGAGGTGTGGATGAGTTTGTTTTGAGATGCTTGACTTGTTAGTAGGTCAAGGAAGAGCATCATAGGCCAGCAGGAATGTTGCAGTCTTTACCAAAACCTATTTGGAAGTGGGAGAAAATAACAATGGATTTTATCATAGGTCTCCCAAGAACGGTCAGAAAGCACGATGCCATTTGGGTGATAGTGGATCAGCTAACGATGTCGGCCCATTTCATCTCGATTTGTGAATCTCATATGGTGGATAATCTGTCCAAAATCTATATCCGGGAGGTGGTAAAGAGGCATGATATTCCAATTTCAATTATATCCGATTGAGATCCGAGGTTTACATCTCGTTTCTAGAAATCCTTACAACAAGACCTTGGGACACAGTTGACTATGAGCACGACGTGTCACCCTCAGATGGATGGTCAATCTGAGAGGACGATACAAACTTCGGAGGATATTTTACAGGCTTGTGTCATGGATTTTGGTGGCTCGTGGGAGTGTCACGAACCAACTCGGGTCAACCCTGAACCGGTCACCCGAGCCGGTCCGCGACATGACCCGAGAGGCGTTGCCGATCCTCCCGGGCTGGCGACAAGCGCTAAGACATCAATAGAGGCTGTGGGAATGATTTCGCCCAGTATAAATAAATAAATAGAGCAGCTGAAATAAAATAGAGCAGCACAAAATAAAATAAATAGAGTAAAGTAACTGAACAAGATCAAAAGAAAATAAAACTAACCGAAAGAGACAACCACTATCTCCGTGTGACCTCGCGGGTCACTCTTCAACTCACGACCAAACGTCACCCAAGGCGAACACACCCAAACTGTAACCTACACAAACACTAAAAACAGAAAAGAACTATAGGTGTGAGTATTAAAACTCAGTAGGCTAGCCCAATATCTATTCCCAATGAACTACATTTAAATAAAGAAATTTACCAACTATAGGTTTGAACTAAATATACAAAAATATTGGTTTTCACACACACGTACTTCCATTTCTAAATCAAGTATTGGTCTATTGCCCTTTTTAATTTAAAAACAAGTTTAATGTCTGAAAGGAATAGTTTTATTTCTTTTTAAAACATTTTCTGCGATCCATTTAGAAATCCAAACTTTAGTTATTAGCCAAAAAGGGAAAACCACACATATCACACAACACACGCCAAGGGAAATGGAAAAAGTTGCACACTGGGGCCAAAAACCAAACTAGACATCTCAACTGTCTGCCATATATAAAAAAACACTAAAAGAAACATGGGTTGAACCTAGGAGATCATGAACAATCCAGAAAATACTATACATCTGACTCATCTTGAAGGCATGCCCTAACTCAATGATGTCATAACGCCCTAATTCCCAACATAGCCCTCCATGGCCTAACCGAGGGGCCCAATCCCCATAGAAGCAATAACTTAGTATTCCCCTACTATGGGGACACTAGCCAGTGAATAATCTAAACTAGTGCAACAATCATTCTCAGAAAATTCACTCAATATGCCAGGTTCCTATGTCAACACATACAACAAAAAGGGGTGCATCCACAATGTAAATCAACCAGTCATGATGCACAAACATCACATATAGCTCACGTAATAAACACACACAAAAGATCACCCCTGAATGGGTTTTCCAAAATAATTTATTCTATTAAAGTGCCAAACTGGCCTTCACAAATTTTAAAACAAAACCTCATTTATCAAGAAAACCTAAAACACTTTTTCAGAAGAAATCACTTTTATTTAAAACTAGAAGTACATTTGAAATTCTATGAATTATGTTTAAAGGGAAAACGAGCATTCTTTCAATACTGGGTGTCCGCTCGTCAAGGAAATATTTCAAGTGTTCGGTATAAAATAAACGGATCATTTCACACTAAATAATCATTTAAAATTTTATTATCTAATATTATTTCTCATTCATTAAAATTAATAAAACATCAAGCAACTAATAAATTATAAATTTAAAGGTGATTGCAGTGGGGGACCTACCTCAAGACCAAGGCGCGACGACGGCGCAAGATTGGAAACCAGGCGCGATGACGGCGCTCACTCGGAAAAAGGCGCGACGACGGCGCTCACTCGGAAACAGGTGCAATGACGATGCTCAATCGGAAGTAGGCGAGACGATGATGCTCACTTGGAAACAGGCGCGATGACGACGCAACCTCAGAAACAAAGCGAGGAGACGACGCTCACTCAGAAATGCTCTGCGTGGGTCCTAGAACGTCAAGCCGACCCAAATAAAAAAAATTAATTAATAAAAACTCTAATCAACCCAAGGCATATATATATGTATATCAAATATAAATATCAAACGGACATAAAATAAAAGGGGTATACCTACCGGGGGGGGGGGGTTGCGACTAGAAAAAAAACCACTAGAGGGCGTCATGCCGGAACATCCGAAGTTGTCCACACGGCTGGATGAAGTCCGACCAGGGGGTGCGGCAAGGGTCGCCGGACAGCGGAGATGCAAGGAGGAGAGGGCAGGAGGCGGCACTAGGGCACCAGATCGCTACAGGAGGGCTGGCCGCTAGCAATGCGGACTGGAAGTGGGAGGACGAGGGAAGATGGGTACTGTTGTGCAGGAAGTGGAGAAGAGGGGTTGTTGTGTGCTGGAAGGGGAGCAGAAGGGAGAGTGAGAGGGAATCCGGACTGCGGTAGGAGCGAGGCGAGGCGCTGTAGAAGGTGCACCGACTGGAGGAGGGAGCCGGTTGAGGCGACGTCGGGTAGCAGGAGAGGCGGACTGCTAGGGCTGCATGAGGGGTGAAGGCCTGGTGGAGGGCTGGTGAACTGCAGGCGTGCAGGAGGTGGGGGAGGTCAGGCCAGGCGGAGGGCTTAGGTGAGGCCGGGCTGCAGCAAGTGGGAGCCGAACAGGTTGGCTGTCGGATGAGTGGGGCAGCGAGGCTGGCGGAGGGTAGCAGGTGCGCTGGACAAGGACGACAATTAGGAGCTGGGGATGGCCGCGGAAGCTGCTGCCGAGGTGTGGCAGATTGCATGAGGGGAAAGAGGAGACCCAGGGAAGACTCAGGTGTGGCATACGCATAAACAGGGGAAGTAACACCACGTGAAAAAAAAGTAAAGAAGAAAGGAGAAGAAAAGATAAATAAAGGGGAAAAGATATAAAATAAAATAAAAATAAAAGTAAATAAATAATAAAATATAAAGGATACTAATAACAATAATAATAATAATAATAATAACAATATTATAAATTATTGTTATTATTATTATTAAACATTTTATAAAACTCTTTTCAATTTAATCTATTCATTTTCTTTTAAATAATGAAAATATTAATAACAAGTATATAATAATTGTATCTATAATAATTTCAATGATAATAATCTTATTAACAATTTTTAATAATAAAAATATTTTTATCTATGAAATAATATCATAATTATTACGATTTAACCATTTAACTTATTTTATTTACATCAAACTTTATTTATTTTAAACATTAAACATTTGTGCGGGCACTTGGGCCGATCGCACGGTCACGGTCAACTATGAGATGTCCGTGTACCAGTCTAACACCTGCCAAAACTATTAAATGATAAAAATTTTAGACTGACGCTCAACTTGAGCCTTGACGAAGCTAACCAAGGTCAAAAAAAATAATAAAATAAAATTATAATAAAAATGTTTGGGGTGTGACATGGAGGATCACTGATCGTTGGTTGAGTTTTCATACAAGAACAGTTATAAGGCATCCATACATATGGCTCTGTTTGAAGAATTGTATGGGCAGCCGTGTCGTTCTCCACTTTGTTGGGTGGAAACGGGTGAGTCCTCAATGGTTGGACCATGCCTTGTCCAAGATACTACAGAGAAGATAAAGTTGATCAGGAAGAGAATATAGACATCTCAGAGTCATCCAAAATCATATGCATATCATCGTCAACGACCGTTGTCGTTCGAGGTGAGTGATCATTTTTTCTTGAGGATCTCTCCTAGGTTGGGACATTGTTGGTTTGGGAAGCAGGGAAAGTTATCTCCAAGGTATATTGGACCTTTTGAGATTCTTGAGTGGGTTGGTGAGGTGGTTTATCGTTTGGCTTTTCCACTTAGGTTCAGTATGGTTCACAATGTGTTTCATGTGTCGCATTTGAAAAAGTATCAGCCGGATCATGACAATGTGATTCGATGGGATCATGTTGAGTTAGAACCAGATGTTTCATTGGTGCATGTGTCAGTATGGGTTATGGATAGGAAAGATAAAGTCTTTTGTGGTAAAATCATCAGTTTATTTCGTGTTTTGTGGCAACATGGTCAGATTCAAGAGGATACTTGGGAGCGGGAGAAAGAGATGGTCGAGAAATGGCCCGAGCTCTTTCGGCAAAGGATGGGTTCACTACTTTCTGAGGAAGGAAAGAAAAATGGTGGGGAGAATGTAGTACCCTGGTTTGAAGTATGTGGCCTTTTAATGCATTTTTATGTGTTTAAAGTGCATGGGATGAGTTGGGAAGAGGTTGGGAGAGTTTGTAATGGTTTTGAATGAGTTTGGAGGCTTTGCATAGGGAGCACGTTTTGAGCACGATTAGTAGAAACCATGAGGATTATCCAGGAAACCGTACAGGGGGAGATAGTAGGCTTAGCATGGCCTGTGCAGGGTTTTCCAAACTATGAGAGGCAACTATGTGGACCCTTTCTCTCGAGGCAGTAGCATGCAAACTGTTTGCTAAACCGTGCGAACTAACCATGCGGCCACTTAAAAATAGGGTTTTAAAACCTGGGTTCACTCAGGCTTGCCACATTCCTCTCCAAACATTCTCCCACTCCAGCCTCACTCAGGATTTTGGGTTCTCAGGGGTTGAGGGTGATCTTCCACACATTTTGGAATCAAATCAAATAGGTTTTAAGGTGGTTTAAAGGCAGTTTCTCCTGGGTAAGTCTCTCCTCTTGGATTCCTTATGTTTTCCTCTAGATCTACATCCCTATCTTTCTTGGTTTTCAAGATATACACTTTTTGTGTGTAGATATAGGGTTTTGGTTGTCTTTAATGATGATTTTAAGGCTTATGAATGTTAGGATAAGGGATCTAGATAGGTTTCAGTGGTGCGTTCTCCGGATTTGAGGTGCGGTTGCTTGTGGGTCGATTTCTCGGGAACCCTAAAGGTATGTGGCTTCTTTTCGACTCTAATTGGTTAAAGCTAGTGGTTTTGGTTACAATTAATTTGGTTAGCTTAAAATTAATTGTTTTTTGATGTGTGAAGTTGGTTGGAAATCCAATTGGGGATTTTTGGGAAAAAGGGGTTTTATGGTGAGAGGCTCTTGTTGTGGATTTGAAAATATAGATTTGAAAATAGGTTGTTGAGATTGATTTGGGAAAATGGTTGATGAAAAATGGTTTTAAATAAAGAATTTTTTTTATTGAAATGTGGGTTGGCATGGAAAATGGTTTTTAATAAATGGATGATTTATTGAAGTTGATTGGTATGCGATGGAATTGGTTGATTGCATGTTTTTGTGACATTTGTGGGTTATATGCTTGGTTGTGAATGGTTGAAATGTTGTGTGGAAGTGGGAGGGAAGTATCACTATAAAAGGTGATGGATAGTGGTTGGAATAACCACCATATGAGTAGTGGTCAAGAAGTACCACTAGTTGTGAATGAGTGAACGGGTTGGCTGGAAGTCCCACCATTTTGGTTGTTTTGGTGTGAATGGGTGAACGAGTTGAGCGGAAGTCCCACCGTTTGGTTGTTTTTTGTGCATTTCTTTGCAAGTTGGAAATTTTTGTGCTATTATGTAAATGATGAAATGGATTGTGGAATGTTTTTTGGATTTACCTTGGTTGCTGGGTTTGGGTGAGATGGCTTGGTAGGGATGTGTTTGGCTTATGGTAATGGTTTCACTTGTGATTATTTTATATAAACTGTTTTATATAAATGTGCTAACAGTTTTATCCTAGTGGCGTTTGTAGGGAAGTCATTTGGGGAAATCCTACTGAGTAGTTGTACTCACCCCCTACTTTGGCATGTTGGTGTCTTTGCAGATGTTTTATATTGTGACATGGGCAAAGGTAAGGCATCAACCTCCTTTAGTAGTGCATCGTGATGTCTGGTTGGATCTTGGAGCATGGAGCTTGGTGTGGAGCCATGGAGTGTTCCTTGGATTATTTTGGGTCTTTTGTTGAGTCTTCCACATAGTACTCTGATATGGTATTGGTTATATTGGTTTTGGGTTGAATTGTGTAACAACTTGGTTTTCCTTTGGGAATACATTCTTGAATGTTTTGGTTGACATGCATCATATAATGATTGATAGTGGATGGTTTTGTTGGTTTTGTCTTAAGGGAAAATCATTCCCCAATTTTTTCTCGAAGACCTTGACATTTATTGCCAGCCTTTGGTACCTTGGGAACGTCACTTAATGCCAAGTAACCCTCACCGCCTCCTCAAGCCAATGAGGTAGGGGAAGGGTGTTACAAATAACATTTTAAATATGAAAAATTTTATTTTTAACTAAAAATTATTATTTACTTAAAAATACTAGTTTTGTGATATATTCAACTTTATGAACCTTATTAAAATTTTATTATCCTTAATATAATTATATTATCATTTATATTGTAGTAAATAAAGTTTAATAATACAATTTCATTGAAATATTAGATATTTTAAATTATTAAATTTATAATAAGAGTGAATTTTAATTATAATAACATGTTTTACATAAATAAAATTTTTATTTATATATATCTGAAAATATATTTATCATGTTCATCTTATATTTATGTGAATTTTAAAAAATAAATAAAAAGGTATTGACATAACTACTATTTTATTTCTATCATAGAAATCTATACCTGTATTATACTATGATATAACTAAATAACCCCATATTACACTAGCATACACCCTAAGGGTAATGTGTATGATTATATATGCCTAGAAATCTCCATCAATGAATTCATTTCAAGTCACAAATGGAAAATCTCAACATTGGCATGATCATGGGAGAACCCTAGTGAATCCATCTCTAATAGAATACCTGTTAAATGAGATTTATAAGGGATCATCTTATTGGATGAGTCTAATAATTCTTCCATGTACATTAATTGGATTTTATTAATACCCTTGATATATAAATTTTTAAAGTTTACATTATAATTTCTATGTTATCAATGGTTTTAATTTTTGATTTTTCAAATATCTAATGATCATATTATATATTTATTTTATAGTATTAATAAATTGTTTTCTATATTCATTATTTGGTGAATGTGTCCTATATTATACTATATTAATGGAACATTTATTCATTCAGAACATAAATTTTATTTATAAAATTCTATGCCATTTCATTAACTATAAGAGACTGCCACCTTTTATTTCCAATAAGAATGGTCATGATTATGATGAATTATTATTATGTATAATGTGATACCAAAAAGATAATTTATGTAACCTACCTTGAAACATTGTGTTTTTTTTAAATTATGAAACAAAGACTATTTTTTTGTAAAGATATCATATGTTTGTTTATGGTGAATTTAAATAATGTAATTTATGAATTATATTATAAAAACAATGTTTTGGAAATTGATATTGAATCAGGTTCTCATGAACCATATCACATCATCTTTTGGAATCAATGAAATATAGATGTAAATAAGATTTGGTTGACAATGATATATCTATATATCCATTAATTGTTTGAACTAAAACCCCATGATATATATATCTCTTATTTTCAAGTCAACCAAACCACCTTTTAGTTGGGAGGGTTAAAGGTATATAGACATCTATGAATTGGTAAACACTGATACATGAAGAACTTTTCTAGTAAAAGATGGAGGTGGGTATTCATTAATTATTACTTTTACTGATGGATTGAGTAAAAATTGAATAGTTTATATGATGAGACCAAATTGTGAATCCTTTGAGAAACTCTAGGATTACCAGAATTAATTGGATAATCAACTTGGTAAGATGATTAAGAATCTGCAATTAGATCGAGGGGTTTAGTACCTTAACTAAGAATTAATCGATTTTATATGGGACTTTGGGATTCTATCTCAAATAAATTCTCCTTATAAACCATGGTGGACTCTTTTAAGTGAAGGGAGGAATAATACATTTATTGACAAGCTATGTTTTATGGGGATTCATGGAAATTATTCATTATCAATTTCGGGATATACATTAGTGGCTTCAAATATATGAAAACTATTGACCCAACTAATATGAAAAGGGAATATAACATGAATTAGTGTATGGAAACAAAATATATGTTTTATTACACCTAAGTATAAATTTGTGATTAATTTTTTAAGGATATCTCTGGAAATAAACTATTACCACAAGACAAAATATGTATTTTTATTAGATACCCAAAGGAAATAAGGGAATATTATCTATATTACCCATCATAAAATAATTTTGTTATGGAAAGTGATTATCCACTATAAGAGGCTAATATTAATTGCTAATATATGTAGTTTCCATGTGCCTTTCTATTCATAAATACCATTTTAGTGCATTTTACATTTTGAACACTCATTCTCATCATTTGTGCACTTCATGCCTAATGTGCACCAATTTAGGCCCAATGTTTCATCTGATTTTAAAGAATGTAACCATCCATGTTTTAATTTGATATTTTTGGAAATGGATATTCACTTAATTATGAACATTTTTTATTCAGTGATCAATGGATTATTAATAAATTATGATGGAGATATTTGGCGATTAAAGGAAACAATTCTGGAGAAGGTAGATTGTATATTATCCCACTGATCGGACTATGGGGCCCACCATACAATCCCAATGAAGCCGAAAATTTATGGAAGGATAGAAGACATATAGGGGAACAAATCATTCTTCTGGATCCAGTTCTAATTCGCCATAAATGGTGGTGATTAAGGCGGCTCAATTTGAAGATTTAATTTTGGGCCAGAGTCTCCGGCCCAGAAAAACATCCCACTATTTCAATCATATCTCCAGAACCACAATGTATTTTGGGCTGAAATTTTACATGATGTTAGGGAACATCCGGGGATTCATTTAAGTCTTATAGGGCCCACTCCAATTCGGCATTATAGAAGGTACTTTAGGCGCGTGTTTCCGGTGGATGCAAGCTGGCTGCAACTTCGGGGCAAGAAGTGGAAAAGTCTCTCATCATTAATGTTCCACCCACCTTTCGCAAACATAATTAATTAAAGGCACATGGGATGTTGGGGGCTCGACAAAGGCTTAATTTTTTCCTATTTAAGGCAGGAGTGGTGGTGGATTTGGAGGTTGGGTTCTTTCTTTTCATTGTAATGTTATTATGCCAATTTGCCTTTGTAATGTTCTTTCTTCTCATGTAAGTTGTTCGAATCACCTTAGTCTTCAATAAAAGTTCTTTCTATTCTCTTGTTCTGTTATTATCCTTATCACCTTGATATCGTTACCTCAAGGTGTGAATTTATTCACACCAAACCTTGTGATTTTGTTCACACAACGGTGGAGTGATCATTATTTTTGTTGTTTTTACTTCTTCAATTCCACCCTCATAAGTCGACTTTCCGCTACCGTTGAGAACTTGTCATCAATGGAGGGCTAGATCTTTTATGGTTTGATCAAAGGGAGTAGAAAGGGGCTGGATTGAATGTTATTTCTCATGCCCTAAATGTTATTAATTTCTTTTAATTGAGTTTCTTTCATTCAATTATTTTTATTCTTCCTCTTCCTTATTGAATTTATTCACCCCACTTTCATGTGCTAATTACATCCTTTACCTTGGAGTGCTCATGAAAATGATCCTACAAGTGTATAGGTGATTATCATATGTTTTAAGGTGTTTAATCAGTAAGTGATGAGGTTAGTTTGAATTCATTGCATGAATCTTTCTCAAGTTAATGAAATTAAAATCGTAAAAAAAAGGAATTCATTCAATCCACCCCGAGCAATAACCTAGGATCAACTAATTTTCTCATAATTTGAATTCACATAGATCTTTTAGTGCTCTTTCAAAACAATTTAAAATCAACCCAAGTTGGCCACTTCATAGCCAAAAATCCATCTATTTTATTGAGTGTCTAAAGGTTCTTCTTAGGTCTCTGAGGATTCGACAACCCAAGCTACACTACAAGCGACCACTTGACCCTTAAAACTTGGGTAAATTTGGGCGAGACCAAATTTTGGAGCCGTTTCCGGGGAACAAGTAAGTTCCTTTAGACACACATCTTCTTTTCTCACCCCACATTCTCTATTCTCAACCCCATATCTCTTATCTTTATCCCTTTCTGTTTGTGTGTGTCCTGAGAATCTAGAATCCAACATTCCATCTTCTCCAATGGAGTATCTTCCAAATTATCATGTCACAAACTCATACTGGAATGAAATGGAAAATGAATCTTGGGAAGCCCCTAAATTAGAAAATTTCTTTGATCAAACCTTGAATAATTACCACACACCTAATGATATGTACAATCAATGGGATGATGATTATTTAAAGGATCAATTTCCGACCCTCTCGAGGATGATTGGAGAGATAAATCTTAACGAAGTTAATGATTTACAATCTTCTATCCAGCCTAATCCTCAAAAACTCCTTGAAAAATTGTGTAATCAAATGGAGATGATGAGTTATGAGGTATCATCATTGAGATTAGAACTACAATGCATTAATACTTGTGAGGAACTCATCCATACACCAACTGTACCTTCAAAAACCTTATGTGAAGTGTCTAGTTTTCCACAATACTCTCATGAATTTATTGAAGAACCGACCTTTGGATTTGGGGTGTGGGAAGTAAATCAAGAAATTGTTGAAGGGTCTTTAAATCAATAGGAAATTGATTTCATGTATTCACAAGAGGGGAATTAGACATCATGGATTGAGTCTCCTAAGTGTAACTCTATTGATGATTTTTCAAAAACACCAATCACCGAACCACTGAGAGAAATAAAAAACATTGAGTCCATGCCCACTCCTAACACTATTCTTTCCATTTTTTTGGTTGAATCTTCAATTCAAAATGAAACAATTTTGTCAATAAATTTGGAAAATGAAGATAAATTGGATTCAAATTCTCAACCTGTGTCTAAATGTCCTATCCAAACCGAGCTCAAAATCATTGTCCTTCTTTCCCAACTTGAGTAACCTATAATTTTTGTTAAGAAAGAGCTTGGGGATTTCATTCATTCATGTCATGAAACCCAAAAAGGTGGGTTGATCTTTGATTTATTAAGAAATACTACAGAAGAAAAAAAATCAACCATTTATGATATTCCTTGGATTTTCCCATTCATTTTAGAAAATAGGATTGTTCATGAATCAAATTCCAAATATTCATACCAACCACAAGGGATACACATTCTCAATCATGTTGAAGTGGAGAAAGATGAGGTAATTAAAATTTTTAAAGTTGGAATTGGTTAAGTTGGGGGGTTCATGTCGAGCTAGCGACGTTAAACAAAAGCGCTGCACAGGAGGCAACCCATGGTCTTCATGTTTCTAATCTTTGTGACTCATTTTTTTCTTCTTCTTTATTTCCTTCTTCTTCATTTTTTTATTTTAAAAAAAATATATATATATATAGACTATTGACCTGTTCTTATTTTATGAGTAAGTATGGGTACGAAAGGGGAGCACCGTATTCATCCGTGTCACGCGGTGTGATCCCTGAGTAATACCTTACCCAGAAAATATAAAGAAGACAATGTATCATCATTTTATTTTATTTTATTTTATATTTTTGTTTGTATTTAAAAAAAATAGATTGTTGACCTGTTCTTCTTTTATGAGTAAGGATGGGTATGAAAGAGGAGCACCGTATTCATCCGTGTCACGCGGTGTGATCCCTGAGTAATACCTTACCCAGAAAATATAAAGAAGACAATGTATCATCAGTTTATGTTATTTATACTTTTTTTTAGGTTAAAAAAATACAAAAAATATATATATTAAAAAAAAATTTTAAGGCACGTCATAGGTCATTGGGAAAAGCTGGTCACAACCGTCCAAGCCATTGGGAGATAAACCAGAACTGAAGGGAGACATGGGAATGCATTTTCAACATCAACCACCAGGTGACTTCATTCCATAATTTTCATTTTCAATGTCTTCGTTGAACTTCTATCCTGCCACTTATATGTTTCAATTCTTTAAACACTAGGGACAGTGTATTCCAAGTTGGGGGGGAGATGAAAATGTGTGGAAGGAAAAATGCCATTAACCTTGAACATGATAACACACATTCCAAACTCTGAAATTGGATATCAAATAATTTTGCATGCCTTGATTCTGATTTTAATGCAAGTTTATGTTCATGTGCATAGTTATTGTAAAGTGTGGTTGTCCGATGTGATTTTTCACTGTTATATTTTCATCCATTTAATAAAAAAACACAATGCACGTCCTCTATATTGTGGGGTCTTAGTTTGAGTTCTTGGGGACCCATAATAAATAGAATAGGATTGGCGATCATTTTAATTTTAACATGAGTATTCAAAAAAAAAAAAAAATTTGCACGTAGAGCAATGAATTGACCTAATGTGTGGCTTTCGACACTTGGGGATCGCGACTCCATAGTTGTCTGGCCTAGAGTTGGGCATTTAATCTCTATTTGGGGTAATTTTAATTTGTTTTTGATTGAGTTAACTCGAGATGATGCCCGAGTATGTGAGATTCACTTGGTGCCCTAAGGTCTTTGAGCCTGGGAGTCATCGGCAAAGTCTTGCTACATGGGTTGACTCGATTGAGTTCAATTTCAATTACCATGGAAAAATTGCAAAAAAAAAAAACCCAAAAAAATAAAATAAAAAATGAGTACTCATCTTATTATTAAAATTTGATTGCTCCTAGCGCTTCCATATTTTCTCCCTCGAATGAAAATGAACCCCCATGTCTATTGTGACACGCAACACTTCATCATGCTTAATTGAATTTGGATGAAATATGGCAATGAATTTGAACAAAGGAATGAGCTTAGGATTGAGATATGTATATGGAAATATCTTGTTTTAAATGATTTTGATGGGTTTGATAATTGTTTGGTATGTGATCTTTGGGTGAGAAATGTGTATTAAAATGTTTTTGGAAAAGGTCGTTCGAATTTTATTTTTGTGAGATATATTTTTCTCGGGACTAGCAAAACTCAAGTTGGGGGGTGTGATTAGACACTGTAAGAGGATAATATTCATTGATAATATATGTAGTTTTCATGTGCCTTGCTATTCATAAATACCATTTTAGTGCATTTTACATTTTGAACACTCATTCTCATCATTTGTGCACTTCATGCCTAATGTGCACCAATTTAAGCCCAATGTTTCATCTGATTCTAAAGAATGTAACCATCCATGTTTTAATTTGATATTTTTGTAAATGGATATTCACTTAATTATGAACATTTTTTATTCAGGGACCAATGGATTATTAATAAATTATGATGGAGATATTTGGCGATTAAAGGAAACAATTCTGGGGAAGGAAGATTGTATATCATCTCACTGATCGGACTATGGGGCCCCCAATACAAGCCCAATGAAGCCCAAAATTTATGTAAGGATAGAAGACATATAGGGGAACAAAGCATTCTTCTGGAGCCAGTGATAATTCGCCCTCAATGGTGGTGATTAAGGCGGTACAATTTGAAGATTTAATTTTGGGTCAGAGTCTGCGGCCCAGAAAAACAGGCCACTATTTAAATCATATCTCCCTAACCACAACGTATTTTGGGCGGAAATTTTACATTATGTTAGGGGACATCCGGGTATTCATTTACGTCTTCTAGGTCCCACTCCAATTCGGCATTCTATAAGGTCCTTTAGGCGCATCGTTCCGGTGGATGCAAGCTGGCTGCAACTTCGGGGCAAGAAGTGGAAAAGTCTCTCATCATTAATGTTCCACCCACCTTTCCCAAACATAATTAATTAAAGGCACATGGGATGTTGGGGGATCGGCCAAGGCTTCATTTTTTCCTATTTAAGGCAGGAGTGGCGGTGGATTTGGAGGTTGTGTGCTTTCTTTTCATTGTAATGTTATTATGCCAATTTGCCTTTGTAATGTTCTTCCTTCTCATGTAAGTTGTTCGAATCACCTTAGTCTTCAATAAAATTTCTTTCTCTTCTCTTGTTCTGTTCTTATCCTTATCACCTTGATACTGTTGCCTTAAGGTGTGAATTTATTCACACCAAACCTTGTGATTTTGTTCACACAACGGTGGAGTGATCATTATTTTTGTTGTTTTTACTTCTTCAATTCCACCCTCATAAGTCTACTTTCTGCTTCCGTTGAGAATTTGTCATCAATGGAGGGCTAGCTCTTTTATGGTTTGATCCAAGGGAGTAGAAAGGGGTTGGATTGAATTTTATTTCTCATGCCCTAAATGTTATTAATTTCTTTCAATTGATTTTCTTTCATTCAATGATTTTTATTCTTCCTCTTCCTTATTGAATTTATTCACCCCACTTTCATGTGCTAATTACATCCTTTACCTTGGAGTGCTCATGAAAATGATCCTACAAGTGTATAGGTGATTATCATATGTTTTGAAGGTGTTTAATCAGTAAGTGATGAGGTTAGTTTGAATTCATTCCATGAATCTTTCTCGAGTTAATGAAATTAAAATCGCAAAAAAAAAGGAATTCATTCAATCCACCCTGAGCAATAACCTAGGATCAACTCATTTTCTCATAATTTGAATTCACATAGATCTTTTAGTTCTCTTTCAAAACAATTTAAAATCAACCCAAGTTGGCCACTTCATAGCCAAAAATCCATCTCTTTTATTGAGTGTCTAAAGGTTCTTCTTAGGTCTCTGAGGATTCGACAACCCAAGCTACACTACAAGCGACCGCTTGACCCTTAAAACTTGGGTAAATTTGGGCGAGACCAGAAAGGAATTAAATGTTTCATGAGGGGGAACAGTTTTGAAAGTTATAGTGGTAGAAATATTGAATTGGACTAAGTTGATCCTCATGATACCCAAGATTTGGTGTATTAAGAAAATTGACAGGTCCTCATAGAAAATGACGTTCCTAAGAAAAACATTATTCTTTGGATAAATATAGAGGATATATGAGAAAAAATGATATGGTCATTAAGTATGGGGACTCATTATTAGTTTAAAATAGTGATCATTATTAAAAAAATGAGGCATTATGGATATTCAAAGATATAATTTGTGACGAATCTAGGAATTATGAGATAGATTCTAGTTATTATATCTAAGTATTGGTACTAGTTTATGAACTTGTTTATGTGAATACCATTGGGTGGAATTGAATTTTCAACAGAAAACATGATCTAAAAGGAAAATTAAATACTAATAAAGGATTAATAGTGGATAAAGGGTTTGAAAAGAAATCAAGTCATAAACTACAATGAGGATATTTTAGTAGTTTTAGTTATTTAATCCATATAAAGTTTTCATGACTGGTAGATTTCCATGACTGTTATTTTTTATATATTTAGTTAAAAATAGGTTTCTTTAATTGAAACCGTATATAAGATTTCCATATGACACAAACAAGAAGGTATTACCACTCTATGTAGTTCTAATAAGTTAAACTAGTGTTTCTGATCTATTTATAGATTTAGGTATTCATCCAGATCATAGAAAATTTTGTTTGGTGAATCCGTATGATAATTTAGTTTGAAAATGAACAATTCAAAACTATGTTTCTAAAAGTGTTTTAGTTAGAGTATGTTAACTTTTCTATTAATATTTATTGGTGATATATTACTCAATAGAAATTATATTATAGACATATTTTTAGTGATGAAATGGTTAAAAAATCATATCCTCATATAAGATAAAGGTGAAACATCCTACTTCATTAGGATTAGGATTATTCAAGATAGATCTAATTTTATTTTTAAGATCTTTTAGGGTACACGAATTGAATAGATACTGAATAGACTCGATATTGAAAAATCCAATAGGGTATTGGTTCTAGTATCATGTGGTAAACATATTCCCAATAAAATGTATCCTATGATATAATAAGAGTGAAATTGGATAAATAGGATAATTTATACTAACTTGATAGGTTCCATCATGTATGCTATGTTATCTATTGGGTGTGATGTAGCTAATGCCTTGATCTTCATAGGCGTATATCAAGTATTTCTAAAAGAACAACATTTGACTACTATTAAGGATAACATATTATTTTTAGTAGTTCTAAAAAGGATATGTTCCTATTATATAGAGTTGATTAAGAGGAAGAAATATGGGGATATATAGTACACTTATTCCAAATAGATAAATTAAACTTCAAGTATAAATTTGGGTATGTATTTACTCTCAATAGAGGATTCAGGAGCTGGAATAGTTCCAAAAAATCTAGTATTCACTGACTCTAAAATGGGATCCAAGTACATTTCTCCTTTTAATGAAGCTATGTAAGTAGTGAGAATATGTATCATCATAAAAAATAATGATTTGGTTTTTTTAGTAAAAACTCTATAACATAATATTGTGATAATATTATAGTGATGGATCTCATAAAGAGTCCAAGGTCACATAAATGGATGAAGTACATATTTTAAAAGTATCACCACATGAGATATTTTTCTTATAGAGGGAGGTGAATATTAGAATTTTATCAATTAAGGAGAATGGGTAAGACGCCATGACTAAATAATTATCTCATTAGAAGAATGAAAATATTGTGAGCAGTAGAGAAGTAAGAGTTAGTGGATTCTAACTCTATTCTAAGTAGGAGTCTATTGTTGTTTCTACATAAAATAAAACTACTATATAACTTATTATTACATGTATTCATGTTTTTTAACATTAATGAATCACTAATTAAATCATTATTGTTCTTATACATGAAATTTTATGTGAGAATGTACTAAATATGCCTATCACATTTAAGGGTTCTATAATTTTCTTGATATAATAAAATCATAGAAGAAATATGAATGTATTCTTAAATTCATGTGCTTGGTTGGATGATATCATGTGGTAGGACATATATGAAACAAGATATTTGGGTTAAGGGATCATAATTCATTGATACTTTCTCCCATGAAGTTCTTACTTGTTGATATTAAATATAGTAGGTTGTGATAACATAACCCAACCCTATTCAATCCATATTTATATTTTTCATTCAATATTTTAATATAAATACATGTGTAATAGTTTTTAAGATCTAATATTGTTATTATTGAATATCATGATTCATATAAATTTATGTATTGATGAAAACCCTTACTAGATATGCTCATGGAGATTTAGGATATCTTAGGTGTGTCGTGAATGATATTGCATTACTGAGTATGAAGGGGAGACATTTTTCCCTCCTCATCTTTAAAATAAATTTTTATATTATACCCTTTTATAGGAATTAAAATCTTTCATGAATTCCATGGAAATAACACTCTATTGAAAAGTTCACTCACATAAAGTCAAAATACGAAACATCGAAAACATTTATTGATAAAAATAGTTTTGGCCTTCTTGATTATAGATATTGAGACAATAGGATAATATTTCATTGTGTACATTCATATGAGGTTGTTCAATATTATATGAACAACACATTTCATTATGGCTTCCTTGGTGTGTTTTCAGACACTAACCTTTAACATTATGTAGTTCTAGTTGATTCCAATGATAAAGGGGACTAGTGGGTCACACACACAGTTTATCAAGAACATAAGTTATATTATATATGAATTTAAATTATTTAATAAATAATATTCACATAAATGGTTAAATAATTTCTCATGGTTAACAGATTACAAATATTTATTCACCAGTTACTCATGATCTAATATATGATTTGAATATTTAATAAATATTTATTTACTATTTTAGATAATATAATATTTATTTATTTACTTGTGAATAATATTGTTATTTTTTTTATAAATGGACATCATTAATGGCATGATAAATGAAGATGAGTGTTGATAGGCCATGTTGAGGGTCCAAATATTTAAGATATATTGAATATCATTTTATAATATTTATTTATCTATAATTTTATCACGTGTTAACTAAATAATATTGTTAATATATTATTATTTAGACAAGGGGTTTTCTGGAAATTATGTTATTTCTCATGAACCTATGAGAAATTATTGACTCAGAACTATATTTATAAATTCATAGTGTATCATTTCTTATTCCAAGACAACTTTTTACACATTAAATTCTAATGAGAAGCCTCTCAAACCCTAGATATATATCCCTTTAGAATTATTTAAGAAAAGAGAGTGATTCTCCTACTATACTATCTTGAAGATAATGTGAACAAGAAGAATCAGTCATCCTTAAAGTCATTCTTGTGGTGATCAACTATGAATAAAACAAGTGTAATAATCTTCTATACTACAACCAAAAGATTTATATGGTGATGTTTATAAGTTTTTGGAGCATGTGTGAATCACTTTGAGAGATATTATACCCTTTAATCCTCTACCACAATAATGGTACAATAAGAAGTGGTCAACTGATTAAAAAATAAATGAAAAATTTAACTCAATGTTAATATTTATATAAATAAATTTATTAAAAATCATCTATCATGATCATACATCAGGGATATCAATTTTTTGTCCAACTAATATTAGAGGAATAACTAGAGAAGTTAAAAATTTTCCATTGTTTTGAATGGGAACATCTACTTCCATGGGGACCTTGAACCTTCACAACCCCCAAAACATACACACTCCCTCATCATTGTTTCCTTTATTAGTTCCAATAAGTGGTATTGTAACACCCCAAGATTTTATGAAAAATATTCTTTTAATTTCATTAATGCTACACCAAGATTACCTTGCGCCATACGCAACACTGTATTAGCTTGAGGTATACACAACACTATTCTTAGAGTGTGTTACACACCATTTCAAGTTCGTTTTATAATAGTAATTCTACGCAACATTGAGAGTATATATATATATATAAATATATATATTCAATGTATAAATGAAATATGGTTGGATTCTGTTATACGAAACAATGAAGGATTCCTTCACAACACGCAACCCTGACTTGGCTTGCATTGCACGCAATCACGACTTTCCTCGATAGCGTGTGTTGTTCGCAATATCAGGTTTCACTAAACAATGATACATGGTTATAATATTATGAAGAACTAGCCTTTATGAATAGTATTAACTAAATTTTGAATGTTATAACATTATTATTTCATCTTACACATTTTCTAGAACATGGTATGTGATCAAAATAAATTTTTCGGGTAAAATAAGTATTTTTCAAAAAATGCATTTTTGCCGCCTTTTGATGGTGAAAACACTTTAAATCTAGTTTTTGACATGTTTATAAGTTCAATTTTACAAAATAAACTTCTTATTTTGAATCAGGATATAAAAATTTACATTGAATAAAGTTTTGATATTTTTCTGATAACTTTCACATTTTATTAAATAGTAAAAACACGCTATATTTTAATTAAAAACAAATTTTTTCATCGTAATAATTTATATGGTTAAATTATAATATTGAATCGTTTTAAATTATAATAGAATATATTTTTACCATTTAATATAATTTATGTAATTAGCATTGATTTTACCTTGAATTCGTAGGTTAAATCAATTCAATCTTTTGCAATGTTTTAAACAAAAACCCGTTTTCTTTCGATAATGGGATTAATTTTAATTTAATTTCTGAAACTTTTTTGTATTGAATTTAGAAAAATGGATTCCATATTTGGAATCAGTGGGTCCAAATTATGTTAATAGGCTACTTTTTATTTTTGGAAATTATGAATAGTAACTACGGTAAATTTTATTTACCATAGTTAAAGGTAAATCAGGTAATTAAGGGTAAATATAATATTATAAAATTACTCTAACACATGCCAAAATTCTATTGGATGACTAAATGTTGACCCATATCACTTAAGGTTCATATTAGAATCATTTAATGGACTTTTTTCCATGAAAATAACTTAAATATTATTAAAACCAAAGAAAGTGACAACATGTCACTCTCTTAAATCTTATAAGTATAATAATTTTAATTTAGTGACAAACATCATAAAACTTAAAACATGAATATTCTCCAAAAATATTATAAAATTATCTATATCATGATAATTTATTTATAATTTTTATGGATTAAATAATTGTCATTAATGGTGATACATTAATGATGCAGAAATTATTTATTAAGTGAAAAATCAGTAATATAGTTTTTATCGAAATAATAATACCCATTAAAAGGCCCAAAAACCTGACCAAAAATTATTGGTAGTGTATATACATACCATGATAATCCAATTACTTAATATATAACCGTTTGGAGGCATATACAAGTGATTATGACACTTATATGATTTTATTTTAAATGATGCCAAAGTTGTCACCTTCATAATTTAATAAATATAACAATTTAAATATTGTTATTTTAAGATGATAAATTATATTAAAAGTATTATTATAAAGTCTAATAGATTTATCTTCATCATAGGATTTTATTTTTAATTTTTATGCTACAAATAAGTATATTAAATAATTATACAAAAATGTTGTAGGAATTATTTTATTAAGTGATAAACCAAATAAATGGTTTTACAAATAATAAACTAAATATTATATGAACTATTTAATGTTCTAAACTAATTTTATAGATAAATATGACCTTTTAGGATTCTATTAAAGCTTTTATTTTGAACATATCTTATTTATACATTTTATTTAAATTCAAATAAATGAATAGTGTCAAAATTGACACTATTTTTATTTTGTAAAAATAAGATATTATAAAATTGTTTAAAAATCACAAATATATTTAAAAATTATAAATTTAAATTTATATGGTAGAAAATGTTATAAATTATCCAATTATGGACAATTAAAAACAAATAATTAATTATTTGTTATAATTTAAATTTTAGAATGTTATTACCACAAATAAAATTAAATTGATTAAATTAGGATAAATCAAGTAGATAATGTTTAAAATAAATTCCTAAAATGTCTAAATTGGATTGGTTGATGGGATTAAAACCCTATCTCATCTAATATTCGTATATGAGTCATTTTTGGAGGTTTTTAAGTGGGGTTAGATTTATTATAAATTAATATTTTTAAGAATTCCAAAGGTGCCCCTCTCCTCCCTTATAAAAGGGCACCTCCTCCCTCTCCTCATCACACCACCTTGAGATTTCAAGCTCAGAGAAACCCTAGAAAATTATCTTCTCCACTTCCCTAGAAACATCCTGGAGGTACTTTTCTTCTTTAAAGACCAATTTTAGTTCCCTAAGAGGAGGTCTCAAAGAGGCGCTTCAAAGAAGAGGTAATGTCCGTTACCGATTCTTTCAACTTTATTTCTTTTTCCACTTCTTCTTCTTTATTTGTTTCATTATGAAGTAAAAACATCAGTATCACTCATATACTGGTATGTTATTATAAGTATGAAACAACCATATTTCACCATCTATCCATCCTACGGAAAACAAAATCACCGCGCGTGCGTACGTACGGAATACCGTCTTCACGCCGTGGTGTAATCTGTTTTTCTACCAACACCTTACATGGATGGGTATAATGGTGTAAAGAATAACTATATATGGTTATTATAACATCATACTGATTATGATTTATTATACAATCCACCCCAATTCTATAATTATGGGAACGATATCATCGCTCATGCGTACGTACGGACTACCGTCTCCACGATGCGATGTGATTCATTCTCCTTGATTAACCATACATGAATGATCATAAAGTTTATATAATGAATAATAATGAAATATATGAAATAATAATGCTACTGGGTATATATATATATATATGTATGTCATATATTTAGTTTCATTCAATTCAATAAGGAAACGAAAACCGCGTTCATGCGTACGTACGACCTACCGTCTCCATGAACGATGTATTTCATTCCTTTTATCGATATATAATAAATATATATATGTATATGATGAATATTTATTATATATAAATCATTTTTTACATTATGGAATTATGTAAATCAGGATATAAGTAATAATATCAAGAACAATAAGTCGAAACACATATGATAAATAAAATGATTTTACCCAAAACGCTGCTTTAACATGGAATTTACAAAATAACGGGTAATATAAAGTCATAAGTGAACTATATATGATATAATAACAATGAATATGATTTTTTAATAAGTCAATGACATTATTTAAATCATTATACAGGAGGTTCGGATACGTACAAAGCATACCGGACCTAAGGTAATGGATAATTATTCCAATCTCATTCTTATCCAAGATTGTTTATTCGTAAGTATTTACTGGGGTTGTTGTTATCATCCATTTCCATGTTTCCTAAAAATGTTTTCATGTCATTTTTACCCATTTTTGACTTTTACTACATGGTATGTAAGGAATCTTTCTTTTGTTTACGTTACGAGGTACTTTTTTGACTTTTCTGACAAAAGTACGAGGAGAATGCTATTTTTAACTTATACGGCCTGAACGGATTTTTACGGTTTCATAATGCCTCATTTTCAGGAAGCTTAATCTACATGATTTTATGAATATTTTCAACAAAATACTTTTATTTTAAAAGTGCATGGCATTTTTTGAAAATAAAATTATTTTGACGAAGAAAGGATATTTTCCTCAAGAATTCATTTCAAATGTTTTATCAAAACCATTTTCCATCTAAGATGACATTATTTGATATGTGTATGTTTCAAGTTTAATGTCTCTATAATTTACATGGTTCACTTTTCTTATGATGAAATGTCCATTTTTTTTATATGGATTATGAAATGATGGTATGATGTTTATGAAACCCATTTTATTCTTTGGGTTATGATGAATGTTTTAAGTTTATTTTGTGGAACAAGTAAGAATGATTTCATTATGAGATGTGTGGGACCTATATCTACCTCCAATGCATTGGGTAAAGATTTATATCTCATGAGATAGACATGGTTGGAACGGAAAGTTAAACTGGTTCAGTAATATAGGACTGAAACGAGGAGTGAACTCGATTCAGAAAGGGACTTTATCCACTAAGATAGTCTTAGCAGCAATGCCTTGGCTACTATGGAAATCATATCATGTGATTAATGGTTTGCCATAATTACATGTTTAATTCCCATTCTATTTTATCATGATTAATGTTTCTTTATGATCTATGCCTTACTTACTTCCATGATTTATGTCTTTGCTCAAGATTTTGATGTTTAAATTTCATGTTCAAGTTTTTGCTTTCAAATGTTTGTAGATTGTTTTATGTTCTCTATGTTTTCCCTTACTGAGCATTGAGCTCACCCTTTTTATGTTTTATTTTCCCCAAGAAATAAAGAAAGGTTTTAGGTAAGGAAACAAAAAGGGGAAGATTGTTATGGGAGTTTTTGAAGATCTTTCACCACGATTAGAAGATTATGTTCTGAGTTTCCAAAGACACTAAACTATTATGGTCCTTGAGTGTTGGTTTTTGTTATATATTAAGTATTCCACAAAAGTAATGTAATGTACATGTACGTCAAGCTTTGGGTCTCTACAGTTGGTATCAGAGGAATGGTTTAGTCAACCTTTGGAAACTAGGATGCGAAACTGTTAGTGAGATCCCTAGAGATATTTCTAAGGTATGTCTAGGGATGTCCCTAAGGATAAGTATACATATAGGATATAGTCCTAGAACTACGGTAACAATATTAGAATTTAACCTAAGATGTTAGATATTTAGGGTGCTCCCACTTTACTATGTTGTTTTCCCTAGCATGATTTTTTCCTCTCACACTATTCTTTTTGGGTTTTAGAAAATGGCTGGAAACAGGAATATTCATGATAATGGAGGATATAACAGACAATGGAATGATACTCTTCATGAGAAACCAAATGAAATGGGATTTGGAAGTCCAAACATCGTTATTATGCCTAATCATTAATCTCATAATATGATCAATAATCTCAACTTTGGTATGTTTCCCGACTCAGATAATAAGAGAAAGATGGAGTTTCATGATGATCATAGAAGAAAGAAAGTTCAATTTACCTCATGTAAATCATTTGGGAAGAGGCATCAGGGAGATTGTTTCAAAGGAAATGGAAGATGCTTTGGTTGTGGAAAAGAAGGACACAAAGCCAGTAAGTGCAAAGGAAAAGGTTCAGTTAACACCATGGATGAGGATAATGGTATTTCTACGACATCAACAATGGTTAAATGTTTTAAATGTTGAATGTACGTGTATTATGCAAACCAATTACCTAAGGGAAAGTCTCATGAAGAGAATCAGTATGGTCGTATGGGTAATATTTATGTTGATGATGATGAAGAGACTACAAATGATATGTGAGATGAAAGAATTGTTGAAGCTTGGTCAATGGTTTAAGAAGGTAGTGGAATGATTACATGTTTATCAAGTGTAATGTTGTATAAGTAATCTCATGGTACTATGGAATAAAGAGACATCTAAGGATTGTTACACTGTTGTCTTTCCTTAAGTTTTTAAAGTGTGTCATGAATGGTACCAGTATTTTTGGAAATTAGATGATATGCACATAATGAAGGGATAATGAGAAAATTAAATGTTTGATAGTATTTAGGAGCTCATGAATGATATAAGGAGAAGGTTATATCATGGTTTGAGTATATAGAATTTTTGGATTTTGGTATGAGGAAAGAGTTAACTTTTGACAGCATTCATGTTTTCACTAAGGTTTAATGGGTATTCATTTTTCAAGAGAATACATGATTAAGGTATTCACATGATTGGAATGTAACCAACAAGATATATGGGGGATAAATGATGGTATTCGCATGCTTGGTTGATGACATTTCAAGTAATCATTTTATTTATACTATGATCTTGGACCGAAGTATCTTAGATAAGCCTAAAGATTGAAATGGATTATGTTGGACATAAGTTAGTATTGTTTAAGGATAGAATTTTTTTTGATATTATTGATGGGATGCTATAGTAATGTAGTTTTAGAAAAAGGAAAACCTACAGGACGAGTGATATCCCATCGCGTCAGACAAGGCTATGGGAATCGAACCCACAACCGATGTGCGACTAGCCTTTGTCACCTACCACTGGCCTACAGGAAGTCCCTGGTTAGTATACACTAGTTTTATTTTATTAAGTGGTATGATAGATGAAGTATATGTCCATTTTGGAACGATATACGATAGATGAAATTATGTATATAACTATTGCTAACCTTTTGATTAAGACAGATGGAATGACCCATCATTCTATCACATGATCTTCTAACACTTCACGAATGAAAAAATTCAACTTCATTTCTTTAAGAGATGAAGTGGAAATTGATCAAAGCACGAACAACAGTGAGATTGTACCAAAATCAAGAAAATATTTCTTCTAATTCAAAATTTTCAACTTTAGGGAAATGATATTGAAAACAAAAAATGTTGTCCTATTGCTCTTATATCCGATGAACCAGATGGTACCTTAGATCATCACTAATCTATGGATTTGTGATTGATGTCTTTTTCATAGCCATGTTCTCTACCACTCTCCATCAGAACATGATGGTTAGATTTCTCTTCCATATCCATATTTTCACCAATGTTCTCCTATGTGGAAACCCAGTGATTAGTTAATTTCGGTAACCGTTACGTTTCATACATTATTTTTTAAAGTCAAGATTTTGTATTCCTTTTTACGATGTGGGTTTCTATTAAATAAATCTTCAAGTAGAAAACCATTTATAACCCCGACGAATTTCGAGGGTGAAATTCATTTTAAGGGGGGTGGAATGTAACACCCCGATATTTTATGAAAAATATTCTTTTAATTTCATTAAATCTACACCAAGATTACCTTGCGCCATACGCAACACTGTATTAGCTTGAGGTATACACAACACTATTCTTAGAGTGTGTTACACACAATTTCAAGTTCGTTTTATAATAGTCATTCTACGAAACATTGAGTGTATATATATATATATATTCAATGTATAAATGAAATATGGTTGGATTCTATTATACGAAACAACGAAGGATTCTTTCACAACACGCAACCCTGACTTGGCTTGTATTGCACGCAATCGTGACTTTCCTCGATAGCGTGTGTTGTACGCAATATCAAGTTTCACTAAACAATGATACATGGTTGTAATATTATGACGAACTAGCCTTTATGAATTTTATTAACTAAATTTTTAATGTTATAACATTATTATTTCATCTTACAAATTTTCTAGAACATGGTATGTGATCAAAATAAATTTTTCAGGTAAAATAAGTATTTTTCAAAAAATGCATTTTTGCCGCCTTTTGATGGCGCACCCACTTTAAATATAGTTTCTGACATGTTTATAAGTTCAATTTTACAAAATAAACTTCTTATTTTGAATCAGGATATAAAAATTTACATTGGATAAAGTTTTGATATTTTTCTGATAACTTTCACATTTTAATAAATAGTAAAAACACGCTATATTTTAATTAAAAACAAATTTTTTCATCGCAATAATTTATATGGTTAAATTATAATATTTAATGGTTTTAAAGTATAAATAGAATATATTTTTACCATTTAATATAATTTATGTCATTATCATTGATTTTACCTTGAATTCGTAGGTTAAATCAATTCAATCTTTTGCAATGTTTTAAACAAAAACCCGTTTTCTTTCGACAACGGGATTAATTTTAATTTAATTTATGAAACTTTTGTGTATTGAATTTAGAAAAATGGATTCCATATTTGGAATCAGTGGGTCCAAATTATGTTAATAGGCTACTTTTTATTTTTGGAAATTATGAATAGTAACTACGGTCAATTTTATTTACCATAGTTAAAGGTAAATCGGGTAATTAAGGGTAAATATAATATTATAAAATTACCATAACACATGCCAAAATTCTATTGGATGACTAAATGTTGACCCATATCACTTAAGGGTCGGATTAGAATCATTTAATGGACTTTTGTACACAAAAATAACTTAAATATTATTAAAACCAAAGAAAGTGACAACATGTCACTCTCTTAAATCTTATAAGTATAATAATTTTAATTTAGTGATAAACATAATATAACTTCGAACATGAATAGTATCCAGAAATATGATAAAATTATATATATCATGATAATTTATTTAGAATTTTTAGGGATTAAATAATTGTCATTAATGGTGATACATTAATGATGTAGAAATTATTTATTAAGTGAAAAATCAGTAATATAGTTTTTATTGAAATAATAATACCCATTAAAAGGCCCAAAAACCTGACCAAAACTTATTGTTAGTGTATATAAATACCATAATTATCCAATTACTTAATATATAACCGTTTGGAGTCATATAAAAGTGATTATTAACCTTATATGATTTTATTTTAAATGATTCCAAAGTTGTCACCTTCATAATTTAATAAATATAACAATTTAAATATTGTGATTATAAGATGATAAATTCAAGTAAAAGTATTATTATAAAGGGTATTAGATTTATCTTAATCATATGATTTTATTTTTAATTTTTATTCTACAAATAAGTATATTAAATAATTATACAAAAATGTTGTAGTAATTATTTTATTAAGAGATAAAACAAATAAATGGTTTTAAAAATAATAAAATAAATATTATATGAACTATTTAATGTTCTAAACTAATTTTATAGATACATATGACCTTTTATGATTCTATTAAAGCTTTTAGTTTGAACATATCTTCTGTATATATTTTATTTAAATTCCAATAAATGAATTGTGTCAAAATTGACACTATTGTTATTTTATAAAAATAAGATATTATAAAATTGTTTAAAAATCACAAATATATTTAAAAATTATAAATTTAAATTTATATGGTATAAAATGTTATAAAGTATCCAATTATGGACAATTCAAAACAAATAATTAATTATTTGTTATAATTTAAATTTTAGAATGTTATTACCACAAATAAAATTAAATTGATTAAATTAGGATAAATCAAGTTTATAATGTTTAAAATAAATTCCTAACATGTCTAAATCTGATTGGTTGATGATATTACAACCCTATCTCATCTAATATTCGGATATGAGTCATTTTTGTAGGTTTTTAATTGGGGTTAGATTTATTATAAATTAATATTTTTAAGAATTCCAAAGGTGCCCCTCTCCTCCCTAATAAAAGGGCACCTCCTCCCTCTCCTCCTCACACCACTTTGAGCTTTCAAGCTCAGCCAAACCCTGAAAAATTCTCTTCTACACTTCCCTAGGAACATCCTAGAGGTCCCGGTATTCTTCAAAGACTAATTTTAGTTCCTTAAGAGGAGGTCTCAAAGAGGCGCTTCAAAGAAGAGGTAATGTCCGTTACCGATTCTTTCAACGTTATTTCTTCTTCCACTTCTTATTCTTTAGTTTTTTCATTATGAAGTAAAAACATCAGTATCAATAATATACTGGTGTGTTATTATAAGTATGAAACAACCATATTTCACCATCTATCCATCCTAGGGAAAACAAAATCACCACGCGTGCGTACGTACGGAATACCGTCTCCACGCCGTGGTGTAATCTGTTTTTCCACCAACAACTTACATGGATGCGTATAATGGTGTAAAGAATAAATATATATGGTTATTATAACATCATACTGATTCTTATATATTATACCATCAACTCAAATTCTCTAATTATGGGAATGATATCATCGCTCGTGCGTACGTACGGACTACCGTCTCCACGATGCGATGAGATTCATTCTCCATGATTAACCATACATGAATGATCATAAAGTTTATATAATGAATAATAATGAAATATATGAAATAATAATGCTACTATATATATATATATATATTTATGTCATCTATTTAGTTTCATTCAATTCAATAAGGAAACGAAAACTGCGTTCATGCGTACGTACAGCCTACCATCTCCATGAACGGTGTATTTCATTCCTTTTATCGATCTATAATATATATATGTATATGATGAATATATATTATATATAAATCATGTTTTACATTCTGGAATTATTTAAATCAGGATATAAGTAATAATATCAATAATGACAAGTCGAAACACATACGATAAATAAAATGATTTTACCCAAAACGCTGCTTTAACATGGAATTTACAAAAGAACGGGCAATATAAAGTCATAACTGAACCATATATGATATAATAACAATGAATATGATTCTGTAATAAGTCAATGACATTATTTAAATCATTATACAGGAGGTTCGGATACATATGAAACATACCGGACCTAAGGTAAGGGATAATTATTCCAATCTCATTCTTATCCGAGATTGTTTATTCGTAAGTATTTACTGGGGTTGTTGTTCTAATACATGGCCATGTTTCCTAAAAATGGTTTCATGTCATTTTTACCCATTTTTTACTTTTACTACATGGTATTTAAGGAATCTTTCTTTTGTTTATGTTACGAGGTACTTTTTTGACTTTTCTGACAAAAGTACGAGGAGAATGCTATTTTTAACTTATACGGCCTGAACTGATTTTTACGGTTTCATAATGCCTCATTTTCATGAAGCTTACTCTACATGATTTTATGAATATTTTCAACAAAACACTTTTATTTTAAAAGTGCATGGCATTTTTTTTAAAAGAAAATGATTTTGACGAATAAATGATATTTTCCTCGAGAATTCATTTCAAATGTTTTATCAAAACCATTTTCCATCTAAGATGATATTATTTGATATGTGTATGTTTCAAGTTTAATGTCTCTATGATTTACATGGTTCACTTTTCTTATGATGAAATTTACATTTGTTTTATATGGATTATGAAATGATGGGATGATGTTTATGAAACCCATTTTATTCTTTGGGTTATGATGACTGTTTTAAGTTTATTTTGTGGCACAAGTAAGAATGATTTCATTATGAGATGGGTGGGACCTATATCTCCCTGAAATGCATTAGGTAAAGATTTATATCTCATGATATAGACATGGCTGTAACGGCAAGTTAAACCGGTTTAGTAATACAGGACTGAAACGAGGAGTGAAGTCGATTCAGAAAGGGACTTTGTCCACTAAGATAGTCTTAGCAGCAATGCCTTGGCTACTATGGAAATCATATCATGTGCTTAATGGTTTTCCACAATTACATGTTTAATTACCATGATATTTTATCATGATTAATGTTTATTTATGATCTATGCCTTACTTACTTCCACGATTTATGTCTTTGCTCAAGATTTTGATGTTTAAATTTCATGTTCAAGTTTTTGTTTTCAAATGTTTGTAGATTATTTTATGTTCTATATGTTTGACCTTACTGAGCATTTGAGCTCAACCTTTTTATGTTTTATTTTCCCCAGGAAATAAAGAAAGGTTTTAGTTAAGGAAACAAAAAGGGTAAGATTGTTATGGGAGTTGTTTAAGATCTTTCACCACGATTAGAAGATTATGTTCCGAGTTTCCAAAGACACTAAACTATTTCGGTCCTTGAATGTTGGTTTTTGTTATGTATTAAGTATTCCGAAAAATTAATGTAATGTCCATGTACGTCAAGCTTCGGGTCTCTACAGGTATTAATGAAAATGGTTCAATTATGTGGAACTCTATGTTTATTTAAAACATTGGAAGTAGTAAATAAAAATGTAATTATAATATTTGAAGGGAAAAAAATTTATCTATAGGAGATTCATATATATATATATTTGATCCTTGCGTATATATTTGTACAAAAATTATATGAATTGTAATTTAGTTAGTATAAAAAGTAATGATTTATAAGAATTAGAGTATAAATAACATGATGTTGATCCTAGAGGAATGAATAATTTTGGAGGAACCATATATAACACAATATATATAATGGTTAAATCTTGTACATCTCTACATAGCCCATTAAAAATTATAAATAATAAATATGAAATTGAATAAGTTATTTGATAATGTAAATTGTAGGAAATACTGAATAACTATGAGGATATAATTATACATCTAAGAAAATATGCTAATATAATATCTAAATATGTAAATGTTATTTTATAGAATATACATGAACTTAGAAAACCAATTGATAATTTCAAGATAATCATCCACATCTTGAGAAGTTAAAAAACTCAGTTTAATCCAAAATTCTCTATTCATAAGATTAGATATCTAATAGATCTAAAATTTGATACTCTCTATAGTAATTTTATATAATAATACCTATGTAATTATGAATATGAGGATATTGAAAATGAAAATTCTAAGTATGTTTCATTCAAATAATTGATTAATAATACCTATTGAATGATCAATAAGAAGAATAATTTGATAAAGTCATATCATTCCTTTTATGAAATATAAAAATGGGAAGTGGAAATTTCAACGGTAAACATACACTCAAATTATTTCGATGTAAATTGGTTGAGATCTTTACAACATAGTTTCCCATAATGTTCAAGGTTCATGAAAAGGATGGTGATTTTCCTATAAAGAAATATTCAAATGATGTGATGACTAAGAGTATTAATAAGATCCATTTTTTTAATAAGATGAAAATACATTCCCAAGTGAATAATAGCTTAGAAGGGTAAAAAAAGATATTGAGGATAGTAAAGAGCTAAACAAGATTTTATCTTGGCTATCCTAGAAAAATCATAGAAAAATAAGACATTAATGATGACCAAGATGAAGTAGAAGTGATATTTGATCTCATAGAATTGTTAAATTCTTCACTTGATGAAATTAATGTATAGATAAGAATGTTAAATAAATCTATTAGAGTGTTTTGTGACACCAAACACTACAAGTATTATTATAAAGAATAGAAGTAAAATTTAATTATATAAATTAAATGTCTAAAATTTAGAAATTAGAAGAATATTGAATAACATTATTAAGTATAATCTCAATACTAAAGAGAAAACACAATATATTGATTTTTTTGACTGAGAAACCGAAATATTAAATCAAACATATTAAAAAGGTTGAGTGAGAAGTCATATGTCTATGGTTTAAAAGATAATATTTGGAAAGACATGATAATAAATACATGACATTAAAAATAATATTGAATGTGATCTAGAGAAAGGTAAGGGGAATCATTGATGTTAGATAGAAAATTTAAAGAATTTTTCATATAGACAAAAGACACATAAAAATGAAATAGATGGTATTTTCTTGATCAAAGGAATAAGGCAATGATAGTTGATTCCATGTCCCAACCACCCACTATAATGTTGAATATTGATATTTATATGAATCAAATTCATAAAAAATGATGAAACTAAAATATAACTACTGTTATAGGGATTTAATAATTGGGTATAGAACAAATTAGTTTTTATTATAGTTAAATGATGGTGAAATCACAAAATGAATGTTCTATAGACAATATGATTCAAATGAATCAATAATAATAAATACATCCATGATTAGTTTTATACTCTTTATATGCTTTCAATGACCACTATTTTTAATTATATATATATATATATATGAAAATATAGTTATGTAATTCTTAATGATATTTTAAATGAATGATCTTACATGAAACCAAATTGATCATGAACAATAGCTTAAAGAGTCATCAATAAATTTAAATATAAAAAATTTATTTTCCTACTTTTGATATAAAGTTGGTCCACCATATTTGATGAAATAAGAAACAATTGAATCCTCGCTCAATGTGAAGATAAATACATATATAATAAAAAACTATTTTAGGAGTTAATGGTTATATATATTTTCCTAAGATTATCAGTTTATGGAAGTATGCTAATTCTTGATAGAATATGTACTTATAATATAATGATAAAGGATCTAGTTTCAAGAATCATATATGACAAATAAGACATCATAGTGTTTTAAAATAATTAATATTTGATAATTATTGGATCAAGGAATGAAATATTTTGAGGGAAATACATGATATGTGGATACTACTTGGTTAGTAATGGTATTGGACACAAAATGAAAAGTGTATGTCAGTTTTATGACTCAAAACATGTTGTAAATATCTTAAATAATAAATGTATCATTGATGGGAGGTGTAATGCAGTTATAATGGAAGGGATCACACATAGGGTAAAATGTACCTCATAATTAGAGAAAAAGATATATTAAATCTCTATAAAGAAGAAGAATGTATATTGTGGAATAAAACTATAGGCCACTAAATTCATTGTTCCATTAAAAGATGATGAATTAAATGGCTCTCAACCAGGTTTAAGAGGAATGATGACTTATGTTAATAATGATTTAGTTATTTTTTCATTAAATGATTTCAAAATGGGTTCAATATCTTTTTTACCATTTAAGAATTTACTTTTTGGGGTTTGTGAGTGGTTTCACAATAACTCACATCAGGTTTACAATTTAAATCTATCATACAAACAATCTATAGTTTCTACATCCACAACTGGGAATATACATCATTTACAAAGTTATGTGGTCTATTGGGATTTCAAACCCAACAATACTTAGGAACTCACATTGGTCGAGAGGATTTGAGTTCTGTCTTATCGTACCATTTTTGGGGAATTATTTCATATCATGTGACTCTCCTATATGATTAAGATATGTTGGTTAATCTCTTACAAATCATGAAACGATACTGGTTACCCTAATAAAATGATTGGGTGTTAAATTTTTCTATGTAAAAATGGTTGAACTATTAACGAAACCACCTATATGTATATATGGTTCTCTAAAAATTTCATGATATTTATTTACAATGGGAAGTAAAATATTTTTGAATCCATATTACAAGGAACTAGGGATTCTACAACCCTCCAAAAAGGAATTTTTTGTTTTGAGGATTGGATTGATTGATCATGAGGGGTCCTACATGTCCTATTTATAACATGAATAAAACCCCATATATTTTGTTTATGTTTGATCCATAAAGTTTAACATCACATAGGAAGGACATATTAGACATAATATATGAACTAGGTAATGAGATCATGCATTAAAAATAGTCCAACATATCCTATTTATAACATGAATCATATTCATCATAGTTTGATCTTCCCTCAACCCATTGAAGGGTGCTTAAATATAATGAAGGCCCATATGGGTTATTTCTTTGGGAATTTCCAATTGATACTTCCATCGAGAGTTACACTAAGGTGGATGACTTTTTATAGAGGATATCATATCATGCCATTAAATGCAAATTATATATTGATATTTCCATGGCAAGGGAAAATTGATGATTCAAGTGATATTATCATTTTGAATCACTAAGCCCACATGATTCATTCCCAGTGTGAGAAACAGGGGAAATCATTTGGTCAAACTCATCACATATGGATATAATAATTATGCACCAAGGAAGCATTAATGGGGTGTTTTATGTGGAGATCAGTCCTTAGGAAATCACCTTAAATGTCTTTTTATATCAATAATTAGATTTCTTGTATTTAAATTCATCCCAAACCAGCTGATTGGTTTGAGGTACATTAGGGAACGATAGGGGATTAAACAAAAATAGATTCCTCTATTTCATCCCTCATGTCATATGATGATTGGTGAGGAATTATTGGAGTATTATGGTATAATATAGTCTCATGAGTTAATAATATCTGAGATATTTAAGGATTTATACTTAGGTAGATTCCCATTAGAGCTTAGGCCTTAAAAAGGTGTTTTGTGTATCCTATTTGGGTAGGAATTGCAACCATTATAGTTCTATTTTATGTATTTATGAATGTGTTTATTGGAAAAGGATACCATTTCATGGGTTGTAATAGCCTAATACATTATAATATACATCCTTTAAAATAAATTTTATTTCGTCGATATTTTCGAATGCACACAACAACGAGTTTAATCAAAATGCATTATAGTCATGTTTTGTGATGTTAATTTGAAATTAATTTTTATAACTCATATATAATTAATTTAAAAAATTGAAATTTATTTTTTAAATCATCACATTGAAATTATATTTGATTTAATTCGTGGTATTTTTTTGAAATGTTTCATTTTTTGATGAATTGCGAAAAACACTAAATCATCGTTTAAAAATATCATTTCATGAAAATTATTTAAAATTTTAAATTATATTTAATTTTTTTTAATTACACAATAGTTTTATTATACATATATTAATATAATTTAGAACATTTTAATAAATTTCATATTTAATTTTGAAATAAAAACCTACTAATCTTATGAACATTTTATCTTTCAGACCTGCGGTATCATCATGTCTCTGTGAATACTTTTAAATTATAATTTTCCACTTATATGAATTGAATTTGAAAAAACGGATCACATAATTTTAATCATAATAATTTATAATGTCTAATAACGTTGAATTAATCTTTTTACATAAATTAATAGTGAAAAAAATAAAAAAATATTTATCATGGTCAAAGTAAAGACTGATTTAGTGGAGGTGAAACTAAGAAGATAAGTGTCAAAATGACCTAACAAATTTTAAAACACCAATTTTCTGGTAACTTTCAACCCTTTTGACCATATTCTATATTATTATGGGTTTTTGGGAAACTTTTACATGAAATTAAGACAAGAATAAGTTTAATAAAGAAAAAAATAAAAATAAACCTTTCTTCCATGTAATATCTATAAAGTATAGGGATATAAAAAACAACATAAGATAAGTTATAGATATTATTTTTCAATAAAAATATTTATTTTTATTATAATAATTTATCATTAAATTTTAAATATGAAATAATAACTGAAAATGCATACGAAACACCAACATAGTAATTATTTAGTTAATAAAAAATAAAACAACACATACTTAAAATATAAAAAACTGATGTAAATTGAAATAATTATTATATTTAATTTTTATTTTAGAGGAATATATCATTTCAAAATGCTGTGGAAATTATATATTATAATTCTATTATTTTCATGATAATTTTAAATTCAAATTATATGAAGAATATAAAAAATGACATTTATTCTATTTTATAATGAATGATAATTTATTAAAAAAATTAAAATTACATAAAATAATATCTTCTCCATAGTTATTCTTAAATATTAAAAAATATAAACTATAATCTATTAATGGACTAATTTTTATTTTAAAAATATTATATTGATCCCTAAATTGTAAAAACCATGTTAGCTTATTTAGGGTTAAAAATGTGTTTTTTTCACATACATGTGTTTTTCTTAAAATAAATGTTCAAAATAGATATGATATTTATATGATAAATTAGATTTTATATTTTTAATAATTGGATAAAAATTATATAATAATAGTCACTTTAATTTTATGTTAATTGGAAAATTAACTAGGTTTTAAAATTAGTTACCATAGTGAAGAGTAAAATGGTAAACGTAGGGAAACATATATGATAAGGAAAAAATAAATTAAAAATTTATTTATCATTTAGTATAGGTATTAATAATCCATATAATCCCTTAAACCATTTAATTATCACTTTTGGATCCCCATGTGGTAAGATTGACCTTATAATAGTGAATAATTTACAGTATTTACAAGAATTCCACTTCTTCACAACTATAAAAAGGGACTCACTCCAATCATATATTACCACATTAAAACCAATATGGTTCATAATATATCAACCAAAATCACTTCACCACTTCTTCTATATCATTATAAACTTTATATCCAGGTAATAAATCCATCTAATGAAGGCTTTAGTGAAAACCTTAGGGGGATGCCTAAAGAAGATGTAATGTTCTTCAATAAGAATTTTTAATTTATTTCTTCCTCCACCTACTTAAATGTAAATTTAAAAAATATGATATAAAATCCTCATTATATTCCATAAAATTATATTTTATTTCACTTATGTACATGACCTACAACTATCTCCACTTCCATAAAATGGGTTATGAAATCACAGTTCATGTGTACAATGGAATACTGTCTGGAGAACTGAGGTCATTCCTTTTTACGTTACCGCCACTAATGGTTGATAATTACTGTGGAACTAAATAATAAAAATTATATTAACCAAATAGTTATATATTTTGATTCATTACATGATATACACCTTTTTACCACCCATTTATATGGGACATGATAATGTTGGTATGTGTATGGCAGAATATCACCCTGTAAAGTGATGTGATTCATCTTTCACTAACACATAACATGAAATGAGATAAGGATAAAGGGAAATTAATATATTATATATAAACTAAATAATTATGATATTCATGAAATATTTATCATTATGAAATTATAATATATTATTTTCAATCTTACACCTAAAGATGATAATATTGTTCATGTGTGTGTGGACTACAGCCTTCATAAAGCGATGTAACTCTCAATTCATCACAACACTGCATGGATGATATATATATATATATATATATATATATTCAAGAAATAATATTACATTTATGATACTATTATAATTTTTTATATATGAAATATTACTTATCTCTATTAAATAATATTTATTGAAAAATAGAAACATTACTCATGCATTGAAACAGATTACTGTCTCTATGATTGTAATGTAATTCATTATTCAAAACCATCATTAATTATTGGATATAAATTTTTAATTTATATATAAATATGATAATTATATCATTATTATTATTATATATATGATATAACTATATAATATAAAAAAACTAGAACATTTATAATAATGCACAAATGGGGAAAATAGTCAATTAAATTTGAAACAACGAAAATAATTAGTGATTATTAATGAAAATTTGATGAGTTGTTATTAAGTGATCATAAATGATATCATAAATAATAATTTTGTTCTCGTATAAGTTAATAACATAGTCAAAAAAGACTATACAAGAGGTCAAATCATGTTCACCCAAAAGGACACATGAGGTAAGGTATTTCCCTTCAATTTAAATTCCATTAAAAATTATTTATTATTATGAACCAATTTAATTTCATGTGGTGTATATACTGACCCTCACACATGTAAAATCATGAATACTTAATTTTTTATGGTATTTTATGTTTCAGTTTAAATTATTTTCTCCAAGAGTATTTGACTTCAAAATTACATTATGGAAAAATATACTATGGAATCTCACTATATATTGTGATTGTTTAATTTCAATTAAAACAATCACATTCTTGGGACAATTTTTCGTTGGAAATTAAATTACTATTGAATATACATATTCTTATTCAGTTGATATTATTATTTCATAAACTATATAATATTTTTACATATTAAGTTTACTTTTCAAGTTATTTAATAAATTGGGAAAATATTGATAAATTAGTATACTTTATGTAATATGGATAATTTATGATAAGAAATATTTTTCATGAACTAAAAATATTATTCTATATTTGAGGAACTATTTGGAAATTCAATATATCAGTTGGGAACTATTTATAGAAATACCCTCAATGCATCCGTAGTTTCGAGAGATGAATCAGCTGGCCAAATCAGATGGGTTCTTTATAAGTATGTTTTAAATCATCCTACGAATGGTCTTGATGGTAAAGGCACCATGTTATTGGGAAACATAACATCTAATAATTAATAATTTAAACAATTTATAATTGAACTATATTTATACATGTTATTTTCATATTGATATTATCTCTAGGATCATGATATTATTAGTTTATTCATAAAATGTAATGTTTCTTCACTTATATGTCATTCCATATTGATTATTCATCATCGAGTTATTTAATTGGAATTTGTGTTTAGTTATGTAAATTTACAAATTTATAATTCTTATTGATTCATTATTTATTGTGTTCTACTTAACACTGACATCATATTTAAGCTCAACCTTATTTTTTTACTTTCCATATGATATGAATATGAATATTTTCAGCGATATTCAAGGATGGTGACCATTTTCTATTGTTATGTTTTATTTTTTATTCCTAATATAAAATGGGAATCAAGTATATATCTAGTTCTCAAAAAACTACTAAACTGGTCGTTCCTTTGTGATTTTACCCATTGTAATTATTATAATATATTAAAGTAAGGCACCGAATTTAGGATACTATGGTCTGGGTCGTCATATTTGGTTTTAGTGGAAATTTAGTATAAAAAATGGTTGAAAATTTATGAAAATATAGATTTGGGAACATAACCTTATGATAGAATTTTAAGATAAGTAAATAATAAAATTCTAATGTTTTGTTAAGGAATATATTTTATGTATTTTCTATTAATATATATATCTTTGGATATTACAATTGTATAGGGTTCTATAAAATTGGGAGGTAGGAGTAACAGATCTAAAATGTATGACTTTTATTGAGAATTGCCTAGTAGACGACAAATAGCCTTAATGTGTACCTGGTTTAACACTCCCATGGGATATGCTTAGGATAATTATGATTTTATTTACAAACCATTATGAAGGATTTGAAAAATAAATATTCCCCAAAGAAACTAAATATTATGAATTTGAGACTAACATTGCATAAATATTAAAAAAAAATTAAGTTTTGAACCACTTTTGGAATTATAAATTATGATTTAAAATTCCCAATATTAATTTCTATTTTAATATATTCCATTTTCTAGAAATGGAACACAGATTGAAGATGTGTATAAATACTTGTGGTTGATAGAGATATTGCTTTAATGAGGAATCCAATATAGCTAGTATTGTAACTGGTAAAAATTATTCCTATATGAGGGTAGATTAATAATGTTATAAAAAATAACCTTTAATGGATGGAGAAACCTATAATATAGAGAGATTATATTTTTTTTCGATAGCTTTATGGGAATGAGTCCCCCATCATTTAGTGGGACTACTGATCCAATGCTAGATAAGAAATGGATTATGTATATAGAAAAGAAATTTATGGTTTTGGAATGTGTTGAAAAGGAAAAGGGTACACTTGAATTATATTTTATAAAAGATGATGCAGATCAATGGTGGTCATTGATAAAGAATACTTGGGAAGAAGAGCAAATAGAACTCATGGAAATAAAAGATTTTATGGAGACATTCTTTGATAAATATTTTTCTCATTATAAAAAAAAACAATACTGACATAACATTCCATATATTAATGAAAATGGAAGAATAATGTATCGTGGAATATGAAGTATCCATTATAAGGTTAGCTTGGTCTACCATAGATTAAATATGAATGAAAAAGTACAATATAAACTATTTCTTTAATGGGATTAAGTTATATCTCTAATGGGAAATAAACTATAAAACATTTTATTTAAATGATGAAATAGGTTAAGGTGTCATCAAGATAAAAAATTATTTATCCACTTCTTCTGGGTTTAATGGGGTGTAAGGAATGTAGAAGAAAATTGAGAAAAAATGTATAAAGGGAATATGGGATAGAAAGGATTTTTCCAAATGATAAAACTATGGAAATAATCACCTTGGTAAATGTTTTAAGGGATTGTTAGTTATTTTTAAGTGTGGATAAATGACTCACAATAAAATAAAATTTAATTGGAAGAAATAAAAAATTTCATCCTATTTTTAAACAATAGGGATATGGGGCACTATGAAGATGAATTCCGCATGTGCCAAGGGAATATACCTTAGAATAAGTTGTGGTATCAAGTTAAATCTTATCTTATTGATACATAAAATGACGAATGATTGATGTTATTGTGTTTTGATTCAATAATTATGTCATTTTATTTTTTCTATAAATTATTTACTAGTAATAGTAATTATGAAATTTAAAATTATTTTAATGAAGTGCCTTTTAATTAAGGATTAAAAGAATATGTTGAATAGTATAAATGACCAAGAAAATTGAATCCATAGAAAATATGATCTTATTGGGAAAGAAATTATTAAAGGAAATATAACCCTTAATATATACCTAATATTGATATAATGATTTTGGATAAAGATATTCTTGATATGAATAAATTAAATTGATTTGTAATTACTAGTATAGAACTTATAAATGATTTATTGACAAAGTGGTTAATTTCATCATTGGAGTGACCAAAATTTTAAGATTTCAAGAATATATCGAATAATATGCATTTTAATATTCCATAAAATAGAATCATGAATGTTTTCAATAAGTTTTTATGGTAATTTAGTTTATTACCATGTATTAAAAAATACATGTTAATGGTATTTAGATGTTTGATATGTAATTATTAAGAGATACTTTATATTGTTTAATCTATTAATGATAAGTTCATTTATGAAATTTAATGAACTTACTTATAATGTTTTTTAAATTTTTATTTTTAAATGTTTATAAGGTCGAACGTTGATGAAATGGTCTAAGATGAACTTTGGACGAGGTATTAGATATTAATATATTACTTCACAATATGGAGTTTTATGTATATTGGATGACTTTTTCAAACCAATTTTTCATCATAATAACTAGAGATTCAAATAATGAATTTTAATTCTATTATAGATACTCTGATCAATTAAAAGTTAATTTCAGTGCTTCAGGCATAAAAAATCATGATGGGATATTCATTTCTTGGAGAAATCGATGCTTTAGAAATTATTCATAGAACAACCAAAGAATGATATTGTTCTTATGAAATGGAATGAAATAAAGTATGTATATCCTTTCATTAAATATCATAGAGTTTAGGAAATTGTTCTTTGAACAAATATTCTATCCTATTATCATCATTTCGATGACATTAATGACACTTTTCACACCTCTGGTTTAAGGATTTATGGTCGTTAACTTCTCCTTGAACATGTTCTTTATAACTCTATATCAATAATTGTGTTTTATATTTATATTATATGTCCATGTTTTTTTTCCAACCTATGTTATACTATTTAAAATTCTACTACTTTTTATTCCATATAACATTTTACTTCCATTTTCTCTCTTATTAAAAGGATATTTTATTAACAGTTTTATGATGATGGATTTCAACAATGGAATTTGAAAATATAAGACCCTTTAATATCAAGATGATGTTTAAATTTTTAGGATTAAATTTATTTAATGTAGGTAAAATGTAATTTCCTAAGACTTTAGAATATATTTTCCTTGAAATTAATTTGATTTCATCAACTGCTTTTGGTGTACGCTACAACAGGTTCAAACAAAACTAGGTTTAGTCAGGTTTTTCCTATTTAATTAAAAATTATTTTTGAAAAATTTAAGAATATTTATATGGAAAAATTGAATTATTTTTTTAAATTCATCATATCAAAATTTTCTTAGTGTGAAATTTTGGGATTTTTCTAAAATATTTGATTTTTTGATCAATTGTGGAAATACCAATTTTTAATTGAAAATTACCTTTTTGTTGAAATTATTTATAATGCCAAGTTTTATTTTAAATTGGTTTTAATTTCAAAATAATTAAATTATACATTCATTAATCTAATTTATTTCATTCAAATAAATTTCATATTGAATATTTATATAAAAAATTATAATCTTTTGATTATTTTATCTTTAGAATCCGATGTTCTTGTCAAGTATACGAGACTAATTTTCAATTAAGTCATTTCAATTAGATGAATTGAATTTGATAAAATGGATTCCATATTTCCAATAAAAATAACATATAATTTATAATAATTAAAACTTAATGCTTCAAAGAAATAAATCGTGAAAATAGTAAAAATAATTTACCACGGTTAAGGTAATGATTGATTTACCCAAGGGTAAAACTCAGAAGATATTTGTTAAAAATAACCTAATAACTTTTAAAACACAAAGTTTCTAGTAATATTTTGTATTTTATGACCATATTCTCTATTTTTATGAGTTTGTGGGACACTTTTCCACGAAAGTGACCCATATAACATGTTATATAATGAAAAACACAAAAATGGAACTTTCTTCCATTTAATATCTATATAGACCTGGGAAAGGAATTAAAACAACTTACGTTAGGTAAAAGATATTATTTTGAAATATATATAAGTTATTAATCATAATAATTAATCTTTTTTTTGATATGAAATAATTACTAAAAATGATTAGGAAAAAAACTCAATTATTATTAAGTTAATAAAAAATAAATTAAATCTTACTAAAAATATAAAATATGATGTAAGTTGATTGAATTTTTATATTCCAATATTTTATTAGATATAAATATAACGTTACATAGGTGATAGAAAAATATATTTCAATTCCTTCATTTTAATGACATTTTTAATTTCAAATTAAATGAAAAATTTGAAATTTAACCTTAATTCTATTTTATAATAAATTATATTTTAATAATTGATTTAAAATTAATAAAAATACAATCTTCATAAAAATGATCTTTAACTATTATTAAATATAAAATATGATCGATTCATGAAATTTTTTATTTTATAATTAATATTTTGGCCCTCAAATTGTTAAAACATTTTAGAGAAGTTATGGTTAAAACAATATTTTTTCACATACACATTCTTGTGTAAATATAAATTTACCAAAAATATAGATTCATTATTTGATAAAATATATTAAATATATATAATATTTGGTTCTAAATTATCTATTTAATTTTACTTTAATATTGTCTTAATAGTTAAATTACATTGGTAAGAAAACTAGTTATCCTAAGGAAAAACCAAAATTATAAAATATTTGAATCATAAAAGTTAATGAAAAAATGATTAAACCATGTTTTTTATTGTGTGGTGGATGTGTTACATGACCATATCATCCCTCCACCCCTTTAAATTTTAATTTTGGATATAATTATATTAGGATTGACTTCCCAATTGTTAAAACATTATATTATTTACAAGAAAGACACTCCTCCTAACCTATAAAAGCAAACTCACTTCCCTCAACCCATCACACCATAAAAACCCTTTTTTTGGATAATAACCATGAAAAGATATATCCAATTCTCTCCTATAATTTTATAAGCCTTATATTTGGCAAAAATCCAACCTAAGAAATCTGTATATAAAATATTAAATGGATAAATGAAGAAGAGAAAACAATTTTCAATGATATTTTTAATTTTATTTATTCCTCAACCATCTTAAATTATTATTAGACTACGATAATTTAATATAATATATATATTAAATATATATAGATATTTTTATATTTTTTTAATTACCTAAAACCATATCCAGTTTCATCAAATGGGTTACGAAATCATTATTCATGTGTATAGCGGACTACCGCTTTGTGAACCCAAGTCATTCATTTTTTCATTACCACTCCTCATGGTTGGGTATGATGATGGAACTAAAGAATATATAAGATTTTCATAACATAATTATAACTATGGAGTTACTATATCATATAAACCTTTTTATCTTCACTCTATAAGGGATTTGATAGTGCCATTCATGTGTAGGGAGAACTACTGCATCGTGAAGAAATGTGACTAATCTTTCACTAACATGTAAAATAGATGGTGATAAGGATAAATGTTAATTAATATATGTGATATAAATGAAATAATTATTATATTTATTACATATTTATCATTTTTAAAATAAAATATATCATTTTCATTATTACTCTTGAAGATGAAAACATTGTTCATGTACTTGTGGAATGCCACCTTCACAAAGCGTCATTACTCACTTTTCATCACCACACAAGATGGATGATATATATATATATACATTTAAATTAAATAAATAATATGATATATATTATGTTATCATCATATTCTATCAATAAAATATTACTTCCTTTCCATAATTATCATTAATAAATGGAAATGTTACACATTCGTATGTATATCCTACCATTTACAAGATCATAACATACTTAATTTTTCATAATGATCATACATGATTGGTTTTAAAAGTAAAATTGATTTAGAAATATTATATTTAATTAAATACTATTATTAATGATATGATATAACTATATATTATTCACAAGAACTAAAACTTTTAAATATTGTATGAATGAGAAAAACATTTAATTAACACTAAAACGTCTAAAATAATGATAGAGTAATAAAAAAAGATGATGAGATGTTATAAAAGGACCATATTATATATTATAAATACTAATATGATTTTTTATAAGTTAATAACATGTTTAATAATACTATAAAGGATATAAAATCATGTTTACACAAAAGGACATGTGAGGTAATGGATTTTGTCTCAATTTACATTCTATTGTGAGACAGATTTTATTATGCATTAATTCAATTTTATGTGGTTTATATAATTCCAATTTGACACATAATATTATTAAGACATCACTCTTAATTTTATATTAATTATCAATTTGAATTATTTCATCCAAGTTTATTTGATTTGCATATAACCAATCGGTAAATGTTATTGTGAAATCTCACTTAATTTTGTGATTATTAACATTATCTTGAAACAATAAATTTCGTGTTACCATTTTTCATTATTTATTACATTTTTATTAAATATTAGTATCCTTGTATGATTTATATTATTATTTTATAAATCGTATAAATTTTTTTCATATATTTTTTACTTTGAATGTTATTGGATTAACTATATAAATATTGATAATTCTATATCCATTAATCAATATTGATACTTTATGATGAGACATATTGTTCGTAAATTAAATCAATTATTCTATATATGTGGAATTATTTAAAAATACACATCATGGGTTTGGGTCCATTTATAGAGAGACCCTCGATGTATCAGTATTCTCATGAGACAAATCAAATCGCCAAATTAGATGTATTTTTACCCAATATGTTTTAAACAATCATGTGAAAGGTATTAATGGTAAATGTATCATGTGAATGGGAAAAATGAAGTTCTATAATTAAGAGTTTCCTTCATTAAGAATTTAATTATTATTATTGATGACATCATCACAATGATATTATCTATGTATTCATTTCATTCGTTTTTTATTGATTAAATGATAATTGGTTTTAGTGATTTACTATTCCATATTGATTATGCCTTATCTTATTAATTAAGTGGATTTGGTTTTTAGTTATTTACATTTTAATATTGATTATTCTTATTGATTCATGATACATTCCACTATATTGAAACCTTACAAATCATTTGAGATCACCCTAATTATTTTTTTACTTTCCTCAAGTTATGAAGATAAATCCATTCAATATGTTTTAGGGATTCTGTGAATTTTCTTTTTTTGGTTTTATTTAGCATTACCAATTTAAAATGGATATCACACACACACACAACTTTTCAAACCTACTAAAATAAAAATACCTTTAGGATTTGACCCTTTGTATCTATTCCAATGTAATAAAGTAAGGAATTACCTCTAGGTAATAAGGGTTAGGGTCATTGCATGGGGTGTCAGCCTGGAATGCATTACATGTCATAGGGTTCATTCACGACCTATCTAGATTTTTTTCTGACATAACCAAAGTGTCATCCTAATATGTACTGCTTTTATATATAATATGTCATGAGTGTCTGCCTGATATGTTATTGTTTTCTACCTAATATGTATTGAGTGCTTCTATTACAAGGCTAAAAAGTACAAGGGTAATTCACATGATTGAATAATAAATATAAGAGGTAGGTCTAATGATTTAGATGACATGCCTAGAGGGTTGTCTCCGGAATTGGTTGACATGTATGAGGCTCTTCACATGATCAACACAGAAAAATCCAAGGGTGTCACATGATCATAGATGACATGTCATAAGGCTATCACATGTTCAAACTTGAAGGCTGGGAGGAATTCACTTGACCTGTCTATATTTTCTAGAATAATTTTCATGACTTTACAGACTTGTCTAAAGGTCCTTATGTGACATGGATGACAGGTATGTGGTCTTCACAAGTCTTGGACGACATATTTGGGAACTCTCTCATAATCTAGATAGGTATTGTTAAGATAAGGATGCCTTTATATAAAAATCAGTGTATCCCTATTCACATAAAAATTCAATTTAGGAAGTATTTATAACATATATCACTCAATTTTTTCAACCCTTATCATATTGATTTTTCAAGTGACCAAATCGATATGTAGATATTCCTTCACATAATCCAATAAGTGCACCAGATTTCATTTGTGTGATCAATATGGTGATCATGTGATGCATATATATAGGACATGTGAACCCTTATGTCATTCCCCATGTTTACCTAGTGGATGACCCTTTCTATTGCATAGATTTACACCACGATAACTCTCATATCACTTCTATTCTCCTCTAGGCATCCCTTTCATGTGTTGTTGTAGTATCAATTTTTTTATAGAGGGGGAGGATTTTACAGGCCTCACCTCCCTGGATCAATTCATCCTTGAAAAATGTGTATTTCTTAGATATGTTCTTGAGTTAGTGGAAGGAGTTTCACATCATTCTTTTCACATGATCATACTGGGGGCCATCCTAGGTGTTGCATGATAATCAATAGCTGCAAGAATGCTCCATCATTTCCATATTTATTAGAACATTGAATTATCAAATGGATTTCTCATGATCTTGTATGCATATAAAAATCCTTCACTAGTCTATGATAAAATGACTTGGAGTTCTTGTGAGGGCATGATGCTTATCGAAGAGGATTTCACTTGATATATTGATACTTGCCTCAGGAACTTTTCTAGACCATGTTGTCTTTTTAATAGGGCATTTCATGATCAATGTTAATCACACGAGTCACATAACCTCTTCTTATAAAACTCTGAATATCTTAAAATCATGAGGGGATTCCATACATTCCAACTTTTATAACATATTTTACTAGACTTATTACCTTTGACTATTTGTTTTCCATCATGGAATCATATGATCAATAATGGATCTCATGACAGTGTGAGACCATAATCATCGATGGTTGATACGATTTTATATGGTGCATCGTATAACCAGTAATGGATTATTCGACAACCTATGTGTATTTTTGGGAGAAATCATTAAACTCTTCTGTGGATCTAGAGTGGAATCACATAACCAAATGGACATTTCCAAGGGCCATTGGGTGATTAAAGTGACCTATCATAGTGTAACCACATGATCATTAGTGATTATCTAGGGCCCTTTGTATGATCATATTGTCCTGTCAAATGACCCTTTCATGATCATTTTTTTTCACAGAAGTTTTATAACCCCTTCTCATGAATAATAGTGTAACATAGACCACATAAATACTCAAACTTATTAGATTTATTTAATTATTTGACCAGGTAATTTGGGTGATTACCAAGATTCTTTCACATAATATGTCACATTTTTAGAGGAGGTTATCAGGAAGGTTTCTCATGACCATAATCACTTTACTGGATTACTTCTCAAGAAAAGGTGGTCTTGTTAGAGGGAATTCATGTGATCATTAATAGATCATACTATTTGAAGTATCTATTCATGTGAACTTCCTATGGCCATGCGATCATGTGCCCTCTTATAGGTCACAAGATTCATATGATCCAGCCACTTGGTCTCCATGTAGACATGTTTCTCCTCCTGTTTTATTGAATAGAAAATATACCAATGATTTAGTTATTTATTCAATTCTAGAATTTTTTATGTTCATTTGGCGGGATTCAACAAATGACCCCCCTCAAGAGCATGGTCGGTAGGGACATGGAATGTATTCTAAGGAATATAATTTCCCACCAGAGTCCTTGAGGCTTACAATGATTCTTGTCCTAAGTGGACTTTGGTATTCCATGTGAACTTTGGTATTCCATGGGATTCCCCATAAGTAGAAGAGTGAGGGAGTTTCTCATTCCAATAGTGATTCCAACAATATATATCTTGTTATTTCTTCCATTAAATGACTACTTGACATGAACATTCCACAAGAACCAATTCCCCAGACCACTTCATGAGATTTTATCACATGATCTTACCATGTGTCTTCCTCACATGAATAAATTTATTAATTGATATATGACCTAATATATGGTAGTTTCCTCAGTGTTTTATGCACATATTCGGCTGTGGGTTTATCTTTGGAAATTTCCTTGGTTTAATGAGGTATAATTAGATGATCTCTTGATTATTGAATAACTCACATGACCTCTACATGTTCATAAAATCCTAAGACATAAATGGAAATCATTCAATCGTGAGGTGTCCCTGGGGATACAAATCTCACGAGACCCATGATGGGTCATTTGACCATGATCCCTTATATGGGTCATGTAAATCACTAGGTGTTTCCCTCATTTCAATATTCATTTATATTTTTAACCTGTTAGGATTTAACTCCATCACATGTATGATTAATATTCTTAAATAGATGGCTCCCAGTTCTTATACACGTTCTAATGCATTCGACCATTGGGATATGAATATTGGAAATCATAATGTTGACCCCCTATATCTTGTGTGCTTGAAAAACTAGGTTTTAAAGGGGATTCCCACACATGAACATTAAGACTATCCTATGTCGTACTAATAAACATTGTATGGATTCAGTCTTTTGTATGATATGAACATTCCTAAACCTAATTACAATATTCAATCTCGTGGCCTATCATATTTTCATAATTATATTCAAATGAAAATATCTATTTATAGTTAAATGGTTTTCATGACTCTCTATGGGATGTTTATGAGCCCGTAAGGGGCACCCCGCTCGGCTAGGGTTTCTCTCATGCCGCCTCCCTCATCCCGGATCTGCGCTCCTTCCCTGGATCGGTGGTTTGAGGTGGTGTTTTTTATACTGCCGCAGCCTTGTATCGGCTTGTCTTGCGCGCATTGGGGTCTTCACGACTCAGTGTTGATTCTGTGCCTGAGTCCTTGGTCCGACGGTTCGAGATCAGAACTTTGGCCATCGTTTTGGGTGTTTGGAGGTCAATCATTACATCTCTAGTTTTATTAGATGGTGGCATTGGGAGCTTGGTTTTTTTCGAGCTGATGAGGATGATGTCGGGAGGGTTTGTCGGACAAAATCTTGTTCTTGGAGTTCAGTGTGTGATCTTTTGAAGCTGGTATTTTCTTGAATCTGGTGATGTTATGTTCTATTTGTACGTTTTGATTTTATTTTTTGGGTGATTTCTGGGTTTCTGGTGATGTTCTTCCTCTCACGATTTTCTATGTGAGTGATTATTAGATTTCATGGATGGAAAGGGATGGGTTTTTGGGTCTTGAATGTGGCTGTTTTCTGGCCACGACGATGGTCTGTGATGACGGTGGCGGGGTCAGAACTCTCTTCGGCGTCCTCGACGAAGAATGGTGGCGTGTTCGCCCGATCTGTTGGTTTCGTGGTGATGCTGGAGGAGCTCTCGCCGTCGACGAACGTTGAAGTCTTGTGGTGACGTTGATGGGTTCGATGCTCGAGGGCATGAGTGGCTCGAGGATGCATGGAAAGGTGTACAGATTGATGGCGTGCGGATCGAGGATAGCTGTCTGGTTTACTTGAGTTTGAAATTTGAAATATGAATTTATCTGGATGTTTCGACGTGGTCTCCGAAGAGGTGATGTTTTGTATTGGGTACCAGGAACCCTCAAACTATCCATGAGAAAATGGGAAAAAAAGTAATTTGCAGGACTCTCTATGGGTTTTCCAATAAGTTTGATAAATTCCCTTGAGGTCCATATGGTTTCGAAATTACCCTTTTTGAATTTCTCAGAGTTATTTGAGCATAATCATCTCATCTTTGAAAAATCATAGAATCATTTTGAGCTAAATTTTTTACTTACAACCTCTAAGAAACACGAATGATGAAAAGAAATGGCCATTATGGATTAGGTAGAGTTGCTCAAAATTCCCCAACATTTTCCATGTTGTTTATATTTATGAGTTGACATGGAATTCTCATATTTTCAGGTATCATCAGTCAAAAATTCTAAAATATCTGATTACTCATTAGTGTATTGGATATAATTCCTTTCTCCTATCTCATAGCGATGTAGGGATCCAAAATGGGGATATTTTCCTTTTGGGTGAAATAAAATCGCTTAGGGTGATGCATGATCAATTTATTCCTCTTACAGACATTTGGGATGACCCTTCACAAACTCTAACCATAGAAAGGGACATGCTCTATATCATTTAGAAGAAATTATTAATGGTGATAAACATAGTAATTATAATTTATCTTAATTACTTGATCAAATTTTTCCTCTATCGTAGGTAGGATCATCCAAACTATTTACACACTCATCTATACCCTTCCTAAAAGGATGGGAAAAACACAGGATCCTACTGGGCCATTCTTGAAGCTAGGAAACATGCCTCATGGGGATACTAGGTGGTACTGGAGGTATCCCCAATCGTTTATCTATTATGGGGTTTTATCCATGTTTTTGAATAAATTTATATTCATGACCAGGAACACATGCATGAGAATTAGAGTAGGCACATTGGTGTTGGAAGAATGATTGTAATAGGGGTGCCTCATTAATCTAGATGTGTCGACTTATATTCTCCTTTATCAACTCCTTGGTCATATCCAATAGATATACATCCCATATTAGTTTATGGGAACCTTCTAGTTATTTTTTTCTAAACAGAAGATAATTTATAGTGTTTCAAATATCATAACACCAATGGAATCACCAATGCTCTATTCAATACCAGGATATTGAATCTTTTCAAGGTTTAGGGGATGTCACTAAGTCTCGATGAGGTTGTTGGCATGTTTATCTGGCATGATCATTTCAACTTCAATCCATTTCCTACACTATAGAAACCCTTGCATTCCATAAATTTACATTTTATAACATTTCTGTAATATTTTAAACAATATAAAAACAGAACCCAAAGAAAGTATTATTATAGTGCCTTTGGAAACGTGGAATCATAAGCACTGGTACATATGTGATCTATATTATCTCCTACTAGGTTTGTCTTGACTAGCACCTTTATTATAAATATAAAACACAATAAATATCATCATAAACTAGGAAAGAAAACATAAAAATGGTGATATTTGATTCTTATTAAGGGTAAATAATGGAGATATGTGAGTATAAACATGGGAATAAGGGTAAGAGAAAGTGATCATAACATTATAATATTATACCACACACATCATAAGAACATAAATCATGGAATAAATCTTGGAAGATCATAAGACTTGAATTGTATGTAAATATAGAACATAATCCATTAAACCATAACATAGGATTATGACATGTAATTATAGGAGCCACATAAGAATATAATTTCATTTCTATATTAGTCAAGAAATAACTTCCAAGTCCGTCTATATAGTTTGGGTATACTCCCTATAACATCTTGTTGGTCATAGTTCACTCCTAGGGATTTCTTTGTAGTATGAGTTCACTCCCCATACCATCATGGTAGTCATGGTTCACTCCAAGGGCCATATTAGTAGTTAAGTTTCACTCCCATTACCATCTTATTATATCTCATAAGATTTAGGTATTTAACCAATTCACCATAAGGGGATATAGGTTCCACCCATATCATAATAAAATCATACATACATGTGTCGTAAGATCATAACCCATGAAATGAAATGGGTATCATAAATATTTAATCATATCATAACATGTGGAAAATGATACAGGTTTCCTAATTATTTCATCAAATGTATAACCCATGAAAATAATATTCTTTCAGAATCATATATCCCTCGAAAGACAAACAGGGTTCATAAACATCATGCCATCAAAAAATAAATCATTCAGAGAAAGAATATAAATGAAAATGATGAATCAATTCACTCAAAATTCATGGTTGAAACCAACAGATTCCATCTTATATGGGAAATAATCTCAAAATATCTCTGAAAACAATTTCATAAGGAAAATAACTTTTTTCCATTATTTTTTTTAAACATAAGAAATTTTTAAAAATCATATTTTTGGAAAATATATTTGAAAAATTATAAAGGTATATTTGAATACCATATAAAAAATTAAACACCTTTTTACTTAAAAATTATCTTCAAATATCATTTGAAAAAAAATTGGAAACATTTTCAGAAACATTGTTTATGAAATAAAATTTATTTTTGAATGGAGAGAGAAATATAGTCCTATTTTTCTTAATTTTTTTATTAATTATATTAAGTACCAAAGAGTGGAAAATGGTACTAGTATGGAGAGATATCTTCACTAAACCATGGAGAAGAAAAATCATGGGTGATATTATGATATGGATCATATGGTTTCATCAATGGAAGCATATTCACAAATAACCTAGATAAATTATGATATTGTTTCAATAAAATATTACCACATGGTAACATGGGATCATACTCTAAAAATAAAAAATGGAATTACAAGAAGACTAAAATATTACTAAATAATAATATTCATGATATATCATGTTAAATAGATGTATATACACCTCTAAAAATAATTTAGCTGCATTACATGACATGTGTCTTAAAGATGGAAAATTGAGACAAAACTATACTAAAGATTTGGTAACTTTTAAAACATAAAACCATTAAACAATAGATAATATAATGGATTTTTAAATAAAAATATATTTTAGAATAAAAATCATTTAATATATTCATGGGAAGTATAAAAACCATTATAAATAAAATATTGGTGAACAAGGCATGTTTCTCACAAATATAAAAAGTAAGATGAAATTCCCTTACCTTGTGTTGTGACTTTTTCCTTACTCATAAATCCTGAAGAATCAAAGGTTTATGATTATTATAAATCTATCAAAAAATTATATTAGTAAATATATATTAAAATATATATTATTTTCTTATAACCTTCTATTACCCATTTATTTTACTGTAATGTTTCAGGTAATAATTACTTTGTTTACCGTATGTGTTTTGACTTTTCATTATTGATCCTCTTAATTAAGTAAAAAATTACTTATTTAAAAAATTTAAAACAATAATTATATATCATATATATTAATTATCTAAAAATTTCTAATAATATATAATATATATATATATGTAATGGATTACACCTTTCATGGACACAGTAGGCTATTTGTATGCATAAATGCGGTTTCCATTTTCATGATTCTTTGAAAGAAAGAAAGTAGATGACATATTTATATATATGTAAATAATATAATTAATATATAAATATTTGGAAATATTTTTCATATAATTTTACTAAAATAATCTTTAATACATTTTATGTAATGTGTGAATGAATTACATCATACTGAGGATAAGGTAGTCCACACTTCCACAAACAAAGTAATAATATTTTTCAAAAAATTGAATGCACGAATGAAGGATTTATATAAAATATTAAAAAGTATAAATAAATCATATAAATCATATATATCATATTAATATATAGTTTCCATCATAATTCCCATCCATAATAGTTGTTAATGGTATAACGAACAACATCGTTTCGTGAGGCGGTAGTTCACTCTACACAAGAACGATAAGTTTGTTACCCATTGGATGGAAGTGTTTGAAATTATAGGCTGAAAAATTCACAAAAAATATATAAATATATTGAAGATACTTATTATCTTATTTTTTCATGGAATAATATTAATTACGGTGGTGAAGAAAGAGAATAAATGAATAGATATTGAGGAAGGATGTTACCTCTTTTTTGGGCAGCTCCTTTTGCTATTCACTAAATGTATTCCTTAGGTGGATATCCGCCCAAAGGGAGGATTCAACGAGTAATGAAGGGATGTTTTAGAGTTTATTAGGAATATATATTCCAAACCTAATCATTTTGAGAGGTGTGGAGAAGGGGGAAAGGTGGTGGCCTTTTATAGGGACATATGGGGAAACAATTGGTATTTTTTAAAAACAGTTAGGTGTTCCCATGTTGTTACCTTGAAAATATCATAAAAAACCAATAAAAAAACAAAATTGAAGGTTTATGGACGAAATATTTTCAGGAAATTGGTTTTGGTCAAGTTTATAAGTTATTTAGGCCCTTAAGATTAAGAATTATCTCTTTGCAAGCATGATTTTACCTTAACCATTATAATATATCTTAATCACATTACATAAAATTTTAGGTCAAAAATTACCTTTATATTGTTATAATATAAATATAATAATGATTTCAACAAAGTATGAAAATTTTTATAAATTCAATTCCTAGAAGAAGGAAAATTATTTTTAATGAAAATCTCGCAGATGTGGTGAAAATGTGGGGTTTTAGAGTGAGAATGTAAAAAAGTTAACTAATATTTATATCTAATGTCAATATAATAAGATTAAAATGACCTATATTGGGTGAATATATGTATAATTGATCTATTTTACTTTTAATACAACTTAAAATATAATTTAACAATATAAATAAATTTGATGTAAAATCATTTTTGAATTAAAATTAAATATTTTTTACTATTAATCCAAAAATAATGATTCTCAGAAAACTAAAAAATATATAACACTAATAAAATTTTGATATTATTAATTCAAAAAAATTATTTATTTTATCTAATTAAATTTCAAAATGTACCTAATTTTTTCCATTGAAGGACATGAAAAGGATTTTGCTTGAGAAAATACTATTTTTAAAGATATAAATACATTACCAAAATTAATATTTTTCATTATCATTATATTCATTTTAAATAAAAAATTTATAAAATATATTTTAAAATTATTTATTAATATTCATATTAATAATTCTAATTTCTAGTTTTTAAATATATCATATAATTAATTATAATAATAAAATGGTTTTTTGTAGAAACTCAATGTTGTGTGTAAAAGATGCTAATTAAATGTCATGTGAAAGGAATGGTTGACATAGTGAAATAACATACATAAATTTATATTAATTAATTTTATTAAAAAAACTCTCTAAAAATGAAGGGTGATACATTCTACCCCCCTTAAAATGAATATCTCCCCGAAATTCATCCTTTGGGTGAAAAAAATGAGGATACTTCTACTTAATCATATCCCCAGGTTCCCACAAAGATTCCTCTAATTAATGATTTCACCACAAAACATTAACCAGGTGGGAGGTCTTGTTTTATACAACCTTCTCTATATAATCTATTTTTTAAAATGGGTTTTCCTCATAAGAAAGATCATTCTTTAGTAGTATGTCCTCTGATTTTAGTACATGACAAGGTCAGTTATGTGCATCTCCAAGAGAGATACATGGAACACGTCATGGACTAGAGAGATATTTGGAAAATATTCTAATAGATTGTTTACCATCATGATATAATCTAGAATCCCAAAGGGATTAATATACCTAGGTTTTAGTTTCCCTTTATTTTCAAATATAAAAACCTTATTTCAGATAGAGATTCATAGAAACACCTTCTCACCATACTCAAATTTTATATCACACCATTAGTTATCTTAACATTTTTTTTCAGACTTTGAGCTACCTTGATATGATGCTAAATAGTTCTAGTCATCTCTGCCATTTCTTTTGTGATCTCAGGTCACAACAACATTCTTTCCCCAAATTTATCCCCACACATTGGAGTTCTACATTTATTCTGATAAAGGGTTTCATAAGGTTCCATCTTAATTCACAAGTAAATGATATTTATGAAAGAAAACCCAACTTAAGTATTTTTTTGATCCCAACCACCTTTGAAATCCAATGAAAAAGATCTCAACATATTCTCAAGGGATTGAATTATTATTTTAGTCCGAACACCCTTCTGAGGATGGTAAATGGTGCTAAAACTCTATTATGTATCAAGTACATACTAAAGAAATCCCCATAACATAGAGGAAAACCTCAGATAGTGATTCAATATAATAGAATCTTGTACTCCATGCAACCTTACCACTTTCATAAGGTATATCCTAGCAGGATGATCCAAATTGAAGTCTTCTTTGATAAAAATGAAGCGTGCTGACTTTGTAAGGTGATTGAATACCACCCATATAGAATTAATTCCTTTATTTGTGTTGGGGTGTCAAATGAAAAAATCAATAGTGATGTTCTCCCATTTCTAATCTGGTATGGGTAATTGATTCAACAACTCTATATAATTTTTTAGCCTTACATTTCTATAATATCTAACACTATGATAAAAAATCTATGATATATATCTTTATTTCATTCCCCCAAATGTATTCTTTCAAATATCTATACATCATTGTATATCGAGGATGAATAGACAATGAAGAACTATGATATTCCTTTAATATATCCTTCTTCAAATCTATTATAGATGGAACACATACATGTTTTCAAAACCTTATCATTTAAACATGAACACGGATAAACCCATGGGAATTTATAACATTTATTTACATCTCTACATATTTTTTATACACCACATTAATCCTCACATTGATAGAGGTTGACCATTTATTTGAGAAAGTTATTATTTTTATCCTTACATCATGATTTACAACTCTATCATTTACAAATACATAAATATTGATTATTTTTTTATCATCATTATGTATAATCTAGCACGATCCTTTTGACTCAAAGCAAAGTCCACCTTATTTTCTTTCGTAGGGTGGTAATATATTGAGAAGTCATAAATTTTTATTAAATATAACTATATTTTTTGGCCCATGTTGAACTCCTTCTATGTGAATATATATTTTAGACATTCATGATTGGTATATATGTCACACTTTTCCCTATAAATATAACTCCACCAAATATTTAATACCAAAATTTCTGATGCTAAGTCCAAGTAAGGAGTTGGGTAATTTTTCTCATGAATCATCAACTGTCACGAGGCATAGGCTATAACGATTTTATTCTACATAATTACACATCCTAATAAATTTGTGGATGCATCAATAATGATTACAAAGACTTCTCCAATATAGGGAACTGAATTAATAGGGTACTAACTAACCTTCTCTTTAGTTCCTTGAAATTTTCATCACATTAATATGTCTAGAAGAACCTAGATCCATTTGGAGTTAATTAGGTCTAAGGATTAGATAGTCATGATAAATTAACTAAAAATAAATGATAATATCCACCTAAACCATGAAATAAATGGATATCAGTCACCGTGGTTGATCTAGAACAACATTCAATAGCCTCCATATTTAATTGATATACTATAATACCATCTCATGATATTACATGACAAAAATATGAGACATTTTACTACCAAAATTCACACTTTTTAAAATTTTCATATAGTTTCTCCTTCCATTGGATCATTAGTAATATTCTTAAGTGATCTTCATTCTCTTCCATGCTCTTAGAATAGGTAATAATATCCTCTATAAAGACAACCACAAACTATTCAAGGAGATTTCTAAAGACTCTATTCATAAAATATATTAATATGATATGGGAATTATTAAGACCAAAAGGAATCACTATATATTTATTATGTCTATAACTTTTTTGTAATGTCTTCTTGGGTATATCCTCTGTCTTGAACCTCAATTGATGTTATTTAGAATGATGGTTAATCTTTTAAATGTATTGGGATCCACACAGTTGATCAAATAATTCATTAATATGGGGAAGTGGATACTTGTTCATGATTGTGATCTTCTATTACAATCAATAATAAATAAAGAGTCTTATTGGTCCTTATTTCATTATCACAAAAAGAATAGGTGCACCTCAAGGTGACACACTTAGACAAATGAATCCCTTATCAGGGTTTTCTTGGAGTTGCATCTTCAATTCCTACAACTCAATTGGGTCCATCCTATAAGGATTCTTTAAAATTGGTGTGAAACCATGTATGAGTTCTATTGAGAAATCAACTACATAATTTTCTTGAAGCCTAGGAATCACTTATGGAAAGACATCAAAAAATTATCGAACATTAGGCATATCATCGATGTTTATTTTCTGCCCAACCATTCGAGATAAATAGCCTTTATAATTGGAAATTAATACCTATACATTGGATGTAATCTCCACAGGAAGTTCATACATATCATCACATTGACGTAAGATCATAAGAGGTTGTAGAATAATAGATATAACTTCCCTTCCTCAACAATTGATGTAGTATTTATGTAGATAAAGCTAATATATGCCTGTGACAACATAAATTTTAACCAAATAAGGAATGATATGATTTTCAAGAGGCACATTACCACAAACATGAAATGAATAGGAATCGTCGACATAGTATGCAATCAACCCTACCATTAAAACTTTTTAATACTGATTCCAAATCTAATCACTTTGGGAGAATATTAACAACCTTAATAAATTCATTAGATATGAAAGAGTGGGTAGATGTAGAATCAAATAATACATTATCAGTTCTAGAGTGGCTGTAATGTGAACCTTTCACCAAATTTTTATCTCATCCCTCATCTGAAATAGTGATTGTAATAGATTTAACCTTTTCTCTTAGAATTAGAGGTTGTTTATGTCGGATGTCATCATCATACCTTGGGTTTTTTCATTAGTTATTATAATTATGATTATCCATACACTTCTAGAACTGATGTGTGGGAGGTGCATTTAGCTCTGATTTTTCTCAATTCTCACCACTAGCTAACTTATTCCCATCTCTTCAGAAATAAAATGCCTGATGTCCTTCCCATTAAGAAATAAAATATTTATTAACCCCTAAAGAAATTTACCCCATGATTCTTCCCACACATAGAGAATGAATGAAATCTCATATTCTTCTCATCCTATTTTTTATATTTTACTATAAAATCCACCTTTATTTTCTTATCAAAACCATGGGATTGATAGGTGACTCCAACCTCTATTTCAACCTTTAATACCCAATGAATAATCTATTCATATAAAATAAAGTCTCTTATGTCCACCTCCATTCTAAGACTTGTATTAAATCTATTGGAGAACCAATAAACATTACTTTCACGTTGGATTATAATTCTTAATGAGTATATCATGTGCCTTGTGAAATTAGCCCTGTATATACTGATAGATTCATGTTGCTTCAACTCAAGAAAAAATTTATATATCTTGGTACAGTGAATCTGAGGAAAGTAATTATTGAAAATTATGTTTTTGATCTAATCCCAATCTTTGGATTCAACAAAATCTTGTTACCTCATGTTCTTGATTTTCTTACACCACCAATTTGCTTCACATTCTAACAAATAAAAAACTAGAATGAATATCTCATGATCTAAACACTGAAGAATGTATAATATCTCTATAGTAGTACTAATCCATTGTTTTACAACATATGGATATGTAGACCCTTTTAAAGATGGTGGATGCTTCCCCAAGAATGACTCAATATAATGTTGTTCCCTCTATTGGTCATTTGGAAGTCCACCATGTTTCATATCCCAAGAAAGGTGTGTGAGCATAGAAACAAGATTTTTCATTCTAGATCCCATGGAATTAGGTTTCTGAAGAGTAAAATTTTTGAATTGTATATCACAATGACTATCAATGTAGTTCCTTCAAGTTTCATTCATTGACTAAAACAAGAATCATAATGTAAGAAACCGTTATCCTAACAAGGAACTATATATTCATGAAAATTCACTTATATGATTTCCAAATTTTGACATATTCCTTAATTTAGGGCACCTTAGTTTTATCATAGGTTATCTATGACCAAATTTTATTTAAATACTTAATGATATTTTGTGATGAGTCTATTAATTCCCTAATCATATCCCCCGAGAGTGTCAAACCATGTGTGTAGCATAGCCCATTTTCATGTACTAGGTTACTCCAAGTCATGCCCAACATAAATTTTCAGAGTTTTTACTCCTAGGTATATTTATTCCGGAGCCACATCCACTTGTAGAGTCATAACATGTATATATTTATAGGTAACCACTCACTCTATCCCTTACCATGATTCCAGTACATTTTCCTATACTTTTCCTTGTCATTATGCTTATCCTTAAACATACCCTTAGTGTTTGAACTAAGGTTTTCTCATCCAAGATTCCAAAGGTTAAAAAAATATTTACTCTGATAACAATAATAGAGATCCAATTTTTTTAATACATTAACATTAAAGATCTTTTTCAGAATACACAAAACATTATATAATTATATACCCAAAGACCATATTAGTCTAGCACCTTTAGAAACATAGAAACATAAACACCAGTACATAAGTGAGATACATTTTCTCCCACTTTGTTCTTCTAAACTAGAACCCTAATTATACACATTAAAACTAACACATATAATCAAAACATGGGGAATGAAACATAAAAATGGTGATATTTTAATGCACCAACCCTATAATCCCATAGCTGGTGCGTTATTTTAATACATTGGTATGATTAAAAGGAATCAAATCCCAAAATACTGATCAATAAATAGATTATATATATAAACATTTCATTAAAATTGAAAACATAATATGCAATAAAGATAATTATTTGATAATACCATTGTTCTCTTAGCTGAACCCTATATATCAATGATAAAACATTTCTTGGTATCTAGGGAAAATGAAGAACAATAAAGGGGTGATATTAGATGCTCAGTAAGGTTATACAATACAATATACGATTGCATAAATAAGAATAATCATTTAAGGAAAGGTATAAAACTAAAACACAATATTTAAAAAAAAATATTGAGCATAATATGAAAAGAATAAATCAAATAATGTTATAAAAAAATTCACATGGATATTTTACTAGTAGAATAATTTCATGTAATATCTATAACTAATCTCATAAAGAGGAAATTTATAATGTTAGACATCATAACCACACTATCAAGGCCTCATGCGAAGACCATATATATGGTAAAATATTAGTTAAAACACAAACTAATTTTCCTCATTAGAACTATTGATGTATCATGGGGAATTCATTAACCAGTCCCCAATACGTTGGGATTTTATTAAGTGGTCCCCAACCCATCATTTACAATTCCAACACATTCCTCATATGAAAATAATTAAACATAAGTAACATAAATATTCAAATTAAAACTAGCATATGAAATGTTAATACATTTACCATAATCCATGAATATTATCAAAATAGAACATCCATAATAAAAAATATCATGAAACCTTTAATAAAATGTTGAAGATTGTATCAAAACAAATCAAATTCTATTAAGCATAAAACCCAATAATGGATATTGACATAGATGAATATAATCTAAAAAAATCATTAAAACTCATTGATTGAAATATCCCATTTTTACATTGAGAATCTTTAAATGTCACACAATTATAAAAGAAAAAATTTCTTTTTAAAATAACCTTTTAATATTTTATGGGATGTTTCAAAATTTTAAGGCATTATAATAGCGGAAAATAGCCAGTTGTTCCATATAAGTTAAAAAACATTATTTCCTTAATTGGTCAAAAATCTCATGAATAACCTCATTAGGAAAATGATGGAAATATTCCATTAAAAATGTTTTATAAAAAGTTAAAAATGGGTAAAAATGTATTTAAACAATTTTTGATAGTATTTTTAAGAACATTGTAAGAATCATGGACATGGATGATAAAGGTGTCCCAGTATATACTTAGGTATAAACAAACTCAAATAATAATGTGATTGTGGAATTAACCCTTATATAAAATATTATAAGATTCCCTTTTAATTTTTTTAATGAACATATAAATAGACAATAAAAATCATTATAATTCTTTTATATCCTTATAAATAGTTATGTAAAATAGGATCAATAATATTGAAACTGAGAAAGGATTAATTCTTTAAACCTTCAATGCGTCTAATACCACATTGAAAATTTAATTAATAATAATAATATCTTCAAATGATTCATTTAAATATCATTAAGATGAATATATTCATGATATCATATATAATATGGGTAGTACATACACCACATAGAAGAAATAGGTGGTGAACGTGGATAATATCTCATGAAAATTAAAAGTGAGACGTAAATTCCCTTATAAAGACAGTACAATTAGAGTGAGGAAAATTCAATGAAATAATTATGTGTGACAAATATAAATCCACCAAATATAAGTTTATATTAATTATAAAATAATCATGAGTCCTTCACAAAAATTCATGGAAGAACATAAGCAATGACATAAATATTTAACTCAAGGAATGGAAATTAGGTTATGATTTCCCTTGCCTTAGGTTCGATACTCTATATACATATCTGAAACTTAGTTATAATGGTTTTATACATATTATTAACTCCTAAATGAATCATAATAATATTTATGATATCATATAGGATTCATTTATTACTTTATGTTACCTATTTATTAATAACTTCTAAGTTAAAGCAACATTTCAAGTAATATTTTCTTTGTTTATCATACGTGTTTTGACTTCATATTCATTATATTATTACCTAGATAATTATTTAATTACATAAAAAATTTAAAACAAGATTTATATATCATATATATTCAGTAAAATATATATATATATATATATATAATAGATAGATAAATGAAATGGAACACAATGTTCATGGAGAAGGTAGGATGAACGTATGCATGAACGCTATTTTTTTTCTTATCGTATTGAATGGAATCATGTAAATTATATATATATATATATAAATATATGTATATTTTATTTCAGTAGCATTATTATGTAATATATTTAATATTTTATTCAGTATATACATTTTTATAATCAATCTGAAATGGTTATAAAAGAGGATGAATCTCATCTCGTTGTGGAGACGGTAGGCTGTACATATGCACAAGCAACAATATCATCCCATTAATGTTTAAATAGTATAGAATTTTATGGTATATTAAATATAAATAACAATTATCATTTTATATTGATTAATTATACCCATTACTTCCATCTAAATAAAGTATATATGAAAATAGTTTACACTATAGTGTGGAGATGGTTAGTCGTACGTACACACAAATGGTGATATTTTTTTGTAAGATGGGTAAAATAGAGTAATATGGTTGTCCCATATTCATATCAACATATCATAATATAATATATTCTAGAGTTATTTATTTAGTATGGAAATAACTTAGTAAAAGTATATAGAAGAAGAAAAGAAATTTGATAGAGTTGGTAAAACAATTACCTCTTATTACAATGACTCCTTTTGATTTGACAAACTAAAAAGTGAACTGGAAGCTTTTATCCCTTTGAAGGCTGTGGCTACAATGACTCTTTGTGATGCTGAACAGGTCATGCAACTAGATTTGGCTAGTCCATCCAAAGGAGTTGCGGTGATTGGGGATGTCTGCGATGCTTTTCCCATAGGTAAGGTGTCAAAATGTCCAATAGTGGATAATACAATCTCTCAATTCCAGTTTATGGGTCTTAGTTTCAAGGAGCCATGTGGTTTGGAGAAACTAGTACATGTCCTGCATGCCAATGGATCCTATGATGAGTAGATGAAGTCTGGAGGAATGGCCACTAACTCCCAAAATCGGTTTTCTATGTTGGGAGAAATAGAGTGCCAAGAATATGGGGATGGCCATGAAGTGGAAACCTCCAAAGAGGATTTTAAGTCCTCATTAGACTCCCCTGCTGAGTCCATGGAAGAGAAAATGGTGTAGGACTACCTTGGATCCTCCTCCAGGAAGGTAAATTTTCTATCATTGATTCTGATAGTTTTATTAAGCTCACCCTGAGGCTACGTCAAAGTAAATACTATTAAAATTTTCCAAACCCTCTGTTTACCAGATCCTCAAGGAAAGGCAAGGCATCTATGAAGGTGTCCAAAATCTCCAAAAATATGTCTCTGAGTAAAGACAATGATTTTGATATGCAATTGGAGACTCAAGAAAATCAGTCTGTGGATATTGTTAGCCTCTAGTTTGGAAAGGTATTTATGGAATGTGTTGAGTGGGAAAACATTTTTAATGGTAATGAATAATTCTTAGAGAAGTATATTAAGGTCGATTCTTCTCAAGAGGCCTTTAAATAGCTAGTTGACAGGAGCATCAAGTTTACTATAACCTTATAACAGAAATATTGGATCAAAAAGCAACGCGATATTTTGGCTCGTGGATTTAACAGAAAGAAGATCTCCGTGGTGGAGCTCATTAAATCTTGGGATAAGATGATAATATATTTTGAAGACCTCCTCAAATACAAAATAAATGGATGGGATTCCACTCCTCAATGAATATTCTCAGAGGTAAAGGCTCTAAAAGACATAAATTGAAATTTGAAGATTCATCCATTTCTTATGAGTTTTCTTGATGTTTTTGTGTACTTTTCTAGTTTTACACTTTTCCCTCAAAAGTGTTTCTTAATAAAAATACATATGATGATGAGAGGAGAGGGAATATCTAGGAAACTCCAAAACTATTAATTTATTATAAATGTATTTTCAATTTCAAATAGTGAAGAAGAGAGTTATTTATAGGATAAGGTGAGGTTGTATTGAAATTATCCAAAAAATGAATTTTATATATGTTTAGGTTATAAAATTAACCTTATATTTTGGCATTAACCCTTAGTTAAACAATTTAACTTTTACTGTGACAACTTGTTTTTAGAATATAGGGTCAATATATTTACTATAAAATGTGAAAGGAACCCAAATTGGAAAATTTATGATTATTTATGAATGTTATATTTTATGACTATTATATCATTTAATTAATTATTATTTATTTTAATGTATCATTTACATCAATTTTGATACTATCCAATATTTGAATATTTAAAAGTATCACACCAACATGATAACTTCTTACCAATACATCCAATATGTCACTAACATGTATAATTTATCTATAAAATTAGTGGATATAATTAATTAAGATAATTTTTTTTTATTTTAATATTTTTAATATCACTTATTCTAAATCTCATTTAATTAAAAAACTACATAATCATTATTATAAAAGACTTTAATTATGTTATTTCTCCTATAATAATTAAAAAGAAAGTATTATGATGAGGATAAATTTATTATTTTTCAAATTCATAATTATAGTATAATGTATCTTATATATAAAACCATCTTAAAAATCATTTAGTTATTTAAATTTGAATATGAAATGTTTAACTCTTCTTTAAATAAAATATAATTAATGCGCTAATCTAACAAAAGTTTCTTAAAAGGGATCGTAGTTTTTTTCCTAAGGATGATTTTATTTTAAAACCACTTATCAAATAAAATTAGGACACGTGTTTGAGTAATTTTATATTATTATAATATTATTTTTACCTTTAATTACCCTATTTTCCTTTAACTTTGGTAAATAAAATCCAAAAATTACTATTCCCAAAAATTATTTTGATCCCATTGGACAAAATTTTCCATATTTATTAAAAACATGTATATAACTTTTTTGAATATAAATTCACAGAAGTAGTAAAATCACATTTAACGCTAATGTTATATATGTGGTTAGAAGGTGGGTAAAAGAGATGTTCGAATTTTCAATAATTTTTTATAACAAATATTATTATAAAAATGAATCTAGTAACCTAAATTGAGTTAATATTTGTATTATTTATCTATTTTTACTTTAAAATAAATTTCAATTAAAATACTTATTTAAATGAAAATGTCAGTTTTTAACAAAAATGTGGTATTTTTTACTATTCATCAAAATTTGGAACTTTTCATAAAATTACCAAATCTTCACCCTATGATAATTTTAATATTTAAAATTAAAAAAAGTCTATTTTAAAAAATAAAATTTAAAAATTCAAAAAGTGATTCTTACTATTCATAACCGCTTTTCAAATTCTTAGTTTAGTATGTTGTGGTATGCTCGAATTTGGTGTTGCATAGAACACAAGATATTGAAGAAACAAAATTTATTTAAGAAGATACATAGAAGAAAAATACTAGGTGTGTTACATTCTCCCCTCCTTTGATATATTACATCCTCACAATTTGAACCGAGGATTAAAGACTATATATTGGACTTTTCAAAATGTCATTATTGAAATTCTACAGAAGAAAAAGGATTAATGAAACCTCCATTATAAAATAGAGAACATGGAATATGATGTTCATCAATGATAGAACATACTAGGGTTACATGTAAAAAAACATGGAAATTAAAGAACATTTAATCATCTTGTTCTGAAGGAATGTGATAGAGAACATTATTAGAATAAAGTTAATAATCACAAAGCTATAAATCTGCCATGATCCAAGGGACCATTTTATTCATTACAAAAGAAATTACATGGATTTTATTTGGTTTTATTATCTTTACCCTAGAGTTTAAGAATTCATATACATCTTAGAATAAAAACACAATTAAACATACTTACATAAAGAGTAGGGTTTCCTCCTTTAATCAATTTCCATCAGAGACTCGTCTTTTTCTCTTAATGGTGAGTGTTCAAGATGAATTTTTTCATACTTGAAGCCCTATATTAAACATTTAGATAATATAATAATCCAAAAAATTTTAACTATAATTTTCAAAAAAAATTAGTCATTAATTAGAATATTAGTACAATATAAGATACTTCACAAAAATATTCTCTAAAACTGTACATTGAAACCCCAATTTTCAACATAGATCATTCAAAAAATAACTATTCTTCATCAAAAATATTCTGGAGTAAGATTGAAATCCAATATTAATATGTATTTAGTCATATGGTCTTCCAATAAGTAAAATTTGATTCCTTATACCAAATTTAATTTTCTAAATCTCATAATCTCCAAGTTTCTCTAACCATTTCATAAATTTCACAAATCACCATTCATTCAAAATAAAATCATATTTGACTCCAAAATATTTTTTTGTTAATACTCATTAAAATATTATGTTTACCTTATTCGTAGAGGATTCCCAAAAGAGCAGATGTATTACAGGGTATCATTAATTACTTAAACCCCAAATCATTTTCAAATTCCAAATTTATCTATTTGATAAAAACACATCTCTTAAATATAAATAACCTTTATCCATATAAAAAAGGACTTGCTAACCGAAACGTTGCATATTCTAGTGGTAGGCATTGCACCCTTTTCACCCATTGGTTATGGGTTCAGGACCCACATCCTTGATGGACGTGATGGGTTTGTCACCCTTCTAGTGGTTTTTACTTTTTCTAAAATTATATAATTCATATAACATTCCCAAAATGAGATAAATATTCAAAGAAAAAAAACCAAAAAATATTTTAAACTCAATGTTTATCCCATTCCTTTCATTTTTCATCCCAAAATGCAATATCCCATAATTACCTCCAAATTATATAAACCATAAAACTTATTTATAAATTTATAATTATGTCCACATAAGAAAAGATAATTCTTCCTTGAATAAAATTTTCACATAACAAGCTTCATGGTCACAAACACTAAAAAAGTCTTCTAATGCAATCCCATCGTTAAAAGAGCATTGATACTTTTAAACATTTAATCATCCATTTATTTCCACATTGATCCTTATTTGGCCTAGAGGTTATCCTATATAACAAGTAATTTAATAAAGTAATTCCTAGGTCCCCTATATTTATAGAAACTGAATACAAATAGATTCTTAGTATTAGTTTAATTTTCTTCCATTATAATCTTCATTTTCCCTTGGAAATTATTTGGTTTATGTTATTCTTTCCCATACATAAAGCATTTATTTGTTCTATAAAGGCACTTTCCTAGGTTTCTCCTTCCATATTTCCTACATGATGGAAATTGATATTTATTTTCTCCATGGTCTCTACTACTGTATCTCATAGAATGCTTCACCTTTCTCTTCTTTAGTGAGTTCAGGAGTAATTTAATATATATGTTGTTGATCATATTTTTTTAAAACTTATTAATCATGAATATGATATATTTTATGATTATCAACATTCTATTTTATTTCTAAAACAAACCACCTTGTCTACATTTTCCATTATGTTAAATGTTAACATGACTTCTTTGGGATCCAACCATTGAATAAAACCAAAAAGCCTAGTGTGATTGAAAATAGTGATCAATCAAATAAATGACACCATATTTTCAATCTAAAACACCTTATTTTTATCCCTAGTTATTAATTTTCATCTTATTTTGAAATCATTCATATTGAATTGTAATGAAAATTTGAATTATCTTAATAATATACCTCAGGAGTGTCATACTAGGTGCTCAGTAAGGGCTGTTTTCATGTACCATGTTACACCGAGTCAGGCCCGGAACAACTTGTCAGAGTTGTTACTCCTAGGTGAATCAGTTTCAGAATGACATCCACTTATAGTATCCAGACTGGGATGTATTTTATAGGAATACCCATATAATATTTAAATTACCCAAAATTTTAGGATGTTCCTCTATACTTATCCTTAATGTCAATCTTAGGGTTATTTTCCTTAATCTATGATTTATAAATCTAGTTTCCAAGGCTATAAAAAAACATCCTTTAAGAACAACTCTTATGACCTGAGCTTAGAAGACAAGGTTTGGTGAATTATCTTAATACATTGGCATGATTACAATGAATAAAATCTCAAATTACTGATCAATTTAGCAATTATGGAAAATAGATTACATACACGAACCTTTCCTTACAAATCAAAACATAATAAAAAATATAGTTAATTCTTCAAGAATCCCATTATTCTAATAGATTAACCCATCATATCAATCATAAAACTCTTCTTGGAATCCTGGGAAAATGAAACATAAGAAAGGGGTGAGCACAGATTCTCAATAAGGATATACAATTCAGAAGAACCTTTCATTAATAAGAATAAACTTTTATGGAAAGGTATAAAACTGAAACACAAGCCTATTAAACAAATTTTGAGATAAATATGGAATGAATAAATCCAATAATTCCATATAAAAATTCACATGGATATTATACTAGTTGAAGAATTACGTGTAATATCAATAATTAATCTCATAATGAGGAAATGCATAATGTCAGATGTCATAACCACATTGCCAAAGCCTCATTCCAAGACCATACATATGAGTAAGACATTAGTCAAGCCCCAAAATAATATGTCTCATGACAACTATTGATGTATCATGGGGATTTCATTAACTAGTCCCAAACCTGTAAGGCTTTCATTAAGCGGTCCCCAACCCATCACATACTATGTCTAATTCATTCCTCATATGAAATGGGTGAAACTTAACTAACATAAAAATTTATATTAAAAATAGCATATGAAATGTTAATAATTTATCCACAAACCATGAATTGTATCAAAATAGCACATATACACTCATACATATCATTAAAACTTCAATACAATATGAAATATTGATCATAATAAATCAACTTCAATTTAGCATAAAATCCAACAAAGGATGTTGACATAGATGAAAATAATCAAATAAAATCAGTTAAAGTCCATGACATAAATATCCCATTTTGAAATTGATTTTTTTTAAATATTTGGAAATTATAAAAGGAAACATTTCTTCTGAAAATAACCTTCAAAATATTATAAGGTATATTTCAAAATGTTAATGAATCATAACGTGGAAAATAGCCTCTCACACCATATAAGTTAAATAAATATTATTTCATTAATTTCTCAAAAAGGTCATCAAGTAACTATTTTGGAAAATGATGGAAATATTCATTTCAAGACATTTTATAATAAGTAAAACATGGTTATAAATGTATTTAAACAATTTTCTATAGTATTAGAAACCCCATTTTAAGAAACATGTACATGAATGATAATGATATCCAAGTAGATACTTATATATAAAAAACCACAAATAATAATATGATTTTGGAATTAAACCTTAGATAAAACCTTAAATGACCCCCTTTTGATTTATTTTTAATTAACATAAAAATACACATAAAATGGTCTTTTAATCCTTTTATATACATATATATATATATAGTTATGTAAAATAAGATCATGAATATTGAAATGGAGAAAGGATTAATTCCTTAAACATTAAAAGCATCCCATATCACTTTTAACATTTAAATAATAATCCCAATATCTTAACATGAATATTTAGATACTATGAGGATAAATGTATTCATGATATAAAATATAATAGGGGTAGTATATACACCACGCATAAGAAATAGGTGGTTAATGTGGCTTATATCTCACAAAAATTAAAAGTGAGACGAAAATTCCTAGAAAAAGATCATATCATTAGAGTGAGAATAAATAAATGAAACAATTATGTGTGAAAAATATAAACCCTCCCAATATAATAGGATTTTATGTATAAAACAATAATGGGTCATTCACACATATTCATGTATGAACACAACAAATGATATATATGTTTAACTCAATGAATGAAAATTGAGTTAACATTTCCCTTACCTTTGGTTAGATACTCTCTATACGTATCCACAACTCCTATATAATGGTTTTGAACATATGTATAACTCCTACCAGAATCATAATAATATTTAAAATATCATATAAGATTCATTTATGACATTATATTTTTTGTTTATTAATAACATGTAAGTTAAAACAACATTTAGGGTAATAATCGCTTTGTTAATTGTACATTTTTGGATTTTTTTATTCTCAGTATTATTAAATAGATAATGATTTAATTAATTAAAGAATGTAAAATAAGATTTATATATCATTTATATTAATTATATAATTATATATTATATATAGATAAATGAAATGGACCACACTGTTCGTGTAGAAGGTAGGTCATACGTACGCATTAATGTTGTTTCTGTGTTATAATCATATTGAATGAATATAAGTAAATGAAATATATATATATATATATATATATATATATATTATTTCATTGTCATTATTATTTCATATATTTCATATTTATTCATCATATACATTTATATAATCATTCTGAAATTGTTTTAATGGAAGATGAATCTCATTGTATTGTGGAGACGGTATGCCCAACGTACACACGAGCAACAATATCATTACTTTAATGATTAAATTGTATAGAATTGGATGGTATATTAATAATAAATAATCATTATAATGTAATATTAATTATTTATACTAGTTATATTCCCATAAAAATAAATTATAGATAACAAACAGTTTACACCATAGCGTGGAGACGGTAAGTCATAAGTACTCACACATGATGATATTGTTTTTCATAGGATGGGTAAAAGGAATAATATGGTTGTCCCATAATAATAACAACATATTAGATTATAATCTATGATGAATTTATTAAATTAGTATGGAATCATATTTTTAAAATTAAGTAGATGAATAAAAGAACATTGAAATAGTTGGTAAAACAATTTCATCTTCTTTGAGTGTCTCCTTCTGATTTTCACAAAAGGACTCCATAGATCGGATTTATGCACAATGTATGGACAATGTTATGAAGTGAGAGAATATGGGAGGTAAAATTAGTAGGGTTTGATTGAACTAAAGGTATTTTAATGTGCGAATAAATGAGAAGGTGATGTGCACTTTTATAAGAAAGGCAAGAGGCACTTTAAGATATTCCAAAACTATTTATTTATTATAAATTATTTTTCAATTTAAAATAGCTCCAAAGGGATTTATTTCTATGATAAGGTAAGGATGGTTTGAAATATCATTACCCAATTAATTTTATACTTTCTTAGGTCAAGAAATTATCCATATTGTTTGGATTTAATCCTTAGTTAAACAATTTAACTTTTACCATGTAAACAAGTCATTTTACACTATATAGTCATTATAGTTTCCATAAAATGTCAAAATAATATCAATTGGATCATTTAAGAAATATTTAACACTATACAAGTTATTTTTACAATAATTATATTTTTATGACTTATATCATTTAATAAAATATTATTTATTTTAATGAATCATTTATGCCAATTTTTATACTACGAAATGTTTGAATTTGTAAAAATATCAAAACAATATGATAATATTTAAACAGTACTTAAAATATTTCATTAACATGTATATGTTATTTTTAATTTTTTTATGTCATTATATAAGTAAAATTATATTTATTTTACTTTTTTTAATATCATTTATTTGATATCTCAATTAATTATACAGTTACTGCATCATTTTTATACAAACCATTAACTAAGTTATTTATTCTATAAATAATAAAAACAAATTATTATGATGAATATAAATTTATTATCTTTGAAAAATATAATCGTAGTAAAATTTATATTATATATAACACCATATTAAAATTTTTTATTTATTAAAATTTGAATATTTCATTTTTAAATCTTCTTTAAATAAAATATAATAAAATTCCTAATCTAACACAAGTTTCTTAAAAGGATCATATTTTTTACCAAATATTCATTTTTTTCTAATAGTTATACAATGCAATTAAGACAACTGTTAGGTTAATTTTATATTATTATAATACTATTTTTACCTTTAATTACTCTATTTACCTTTAATCGTGGTAAATAAAAACCAAAAGTTACTATTCACAAAAAATATTTTGGTCCTTTTAGACCAAAATTTTCATATTAATTACAACCATGTATTTTTTTTGAAATTCAATTCACAGAACCAGTAAAATCAGCTTTACTGATAATCTTGAAGATTTAGCTAGAAGACGGGTAAAAGAGGCGTCCAAAAGTTCAATAATTTTTTATGTTCAGTTTTATTATAAAAATGATTCCAATGACCTAAATTGGGTTAATATATATACTATTTAACTATTTTTACTTTAAAAGTAATTTAATGTAAAATAATTATTTTAAATAAAAATTCATTTTTTTACAAATGTGTAGTATTTTTCACTATTCATAAAAATTTGGAACCTCTTAGAAAATTACCATAATTTCAACCTAATCTAACTTTGATATTCTAAATTCATAAATGAAGACTATTTTGCAAAATAAAATTTAGAAATTTAAAATTTTCGTTTTTACTATTCATATCCTCATTTCAAACGGCTTGTTAAGTATATCGTGGTATACTCAAACATGGTGTTGCATACAATACAAGCTATTAAAGAAACTAAATTTATATAAGAAAAGAGGTACCATAAAATCTTGGGGTGTTACATGATCAGATGCTCAGTATTGGTATACAAGGAAGGTATGTATGCATAAAATGAGTATAGGGTTATGAGAAGATGATCATAATAGCAGGAGATCATAACCTGAATATTATAAGAAAATGAATCGTGGCATAAAGATTTGCAGTTAATAAGACATAAATCACAAAAAAATAAAAAACACAATACAAAAAAGTATAAAATTAGAATAATACATGGAATTATGGTATACACATAATCATATAATATGATTTCCATAGTAGTCAAGGCATCACTTCCAAGTCCATCTTAGTAGTATGGGTTCACCACCCATACCATCTTGGTAATCATGGTTCACTCCCATGGACACCTTATTATTTTCAGTTCAATCATCATTCAATCATGGCAGTCATGGATCACTACCATAACTATATTAGTAGTAAAGGTTCACCCCCAAGTCCATCTTAGTCTATGTCATTACATATAAATATTTACTCAATGCATTAGAGATAGATATTGGTCCCACCAATCTCATAATGAAATTATACTTTTAGGTTCCAAAATTTCATGAAAAATTATTCCATAACTAATTAAATGTAATTATTTCCCTATAAATATAATCATATCATGATCTATAAAAAACGATGCATGTTTCCTAATAATTTCACCAAATGTATAACCTATGAAAAGAATATGGTTTAAAAGAAAATAACATGTGAAAGAGAAACACGTTTCATTAACATCATGCCATGAAAACATAAAAAATTTAGAGAAATAATATGAATGGGATCATTGAATCATTTCCCCAGAAGAAAATTATTAACCCCCACATATTTCATATTATATGGTACAAAATTTTTAAATATCTTTTGAAAACATCTCTTGAAGGAAATATCCTTTCAATATTTAAAAATGGTTTCTAAAACAGAAGATATTTGGGAATATATTTTCTTGTAAAATAAATTTGAAAACATATAAATGAAGGATTGAAATCCATAAAACATTTTTATACTCATTTTTACTTCAAATTTATCTTAATGGATCATTTTAAAAGATTTTTTGAAAAGATTTTTGAAAACATTGTTTTTGAAATAAAACACATTTCTGACCAAAGATAGAAATACGGTCAAAATTTTCATAAAAACATTTTATTAATTATCCTAAGTACCAAAGAGTGAAAAATGGTACCATTATATGGATATATCTTGAATAAACATAGTATAAGAAAAATCATGAGTGTTATTGAGTTAGGGATCAGATGATTTCAACAATAGAAGCACATTCTTAAAGAATCTTGATAAACAAAGAGATTGTTTCAATAAACACTTATCACAGGGTAACATGGGATCATAAAATCCAAGTAAGAAAATGGAATTAAATGAAGATAAAAATAACATGAAAATAAGAATATTCATGATATATCATGTAAAATGGAAGTATATACACTGTGAAATTTTTTTTCATTTAATAACAAAACATGCGTCTCAAAGAAGGAAAATTAAGAAAAAAACATCTTATCGATTTGGTAACTTTTGAGACATCAACCTCATGAAAGAGAGATAATAGAATCGATATTTATATAAACATAAATTTATGTAAAATAATCATATAATACATTCATGTAAATTATATACACCACAAAAAAAAAAGAGTGGTGAACATGGAAGGTTTCTCAAAATCATATAGAATGTGAGATGAAATTACATTTCCTTGTAACTTGAATTTCTTCATACTCATACAAGATTTATATATAATAACTATAAGTTTAATTTAAATCTATAACAAAACCATATACATATATATTATACTATATAAATGTATTTATTATGACCTTCTATTACCAATTTATGTTAAAGTAATGTTCAGGTAATAACCACTTTGTTTATCGTACATGTTTTTGACTTTTCATTCTTGATACTCTTACATAAATAATGAATTTATTATTTAATGATTGTAAAACATGAATTATATATCATATATATTTAGTATATAAAAATTTATAAGTATCAAAAATTCATATATATATATACAATGAAATAGATCATTAATGGAGACGGTAGGACGTATGTACAAATGAATGCTTTTACATTTTCACGGTGTATTGAAAGAATGAAAGTAAATTAAATATATTTATATATGTATATAATATTTTTAATGTAGACTTATTATTTCATATAATTTTACTATGAATATCATTAATACATTCAATGTAATATGTGAACTAATGACATTGCTTTGAGGAGGTGGAAGTCCACACATTATCAAATGAAGTAATCATATTTACAAAAAATGGAAAGAATAAAGGTATGTTTTATATAATAAATAATTTCATATGAATAAAAAATATATATCATTTATATCATATAAAAAATTCAACATAATTCCCAACCATAAGAGGTTTTAATGGTAAAATGATACACATCGTTTCGTGAGGCGGTAGTTCTCCACACACATGAACGATAAGTTCGTTACCCATTAGATAGAATTTAGGGTAAGTATTGATAGATGAATAAATATAAAAATATATAAGTATATTTAGGATATTTATGATATTATTTGTTCATGAAATAAGATTAATTTGTATAGCGGAGAAAGAAAATAAATAAAAGGAGCCTGAGGAAGGATGTTACCTCTTCTTTCGGTAACTCCTTTTAGTTTACACCAAAGGGATTCCATTGATGGATTTATTACCAATGGGAGGAAATAAGGTGTAATAGAGGAATTATTTGAAGTTTATTTCACAGATATTGATATAACCTATGTGGTTATAGAGGTGTGAATATGGGGGAGAGGTTGTGGTATTTTATAGAGAAGGGAGGGGACACACTTGTCAATTTTCAAAAAAAGGTAGGTTTCCTTGAATGTTTCCAAAATAAAGTCACAAAAAACAAAAAAACTCAATGATTAATGTTTTATGGGAGGAATATGTCTATACAATAGGTATGGGAAAAATTTATAGATCATTTTGGCCTTTAATATTAAGAATTATTCCCTTATTAAGCTTAATTTTACAATAATCACTATAATTAATCTTAATCACATTGACTAATTTTTTTTGTCAAAAGTTAATTTTATATTATTATAATATAAACAAAATATAGATTATAACTATGTATATCCATTTTTTTAAATTCAATTAATGAAAGAGGATAAATTAAGTGTAATGTTAATCTTCTAAACATGGTGAAAAAGTGGGGGTTTTAAGTGATAATATTCCAATGTTCATTATGATTTTATGCATAAATTATATATAAAAAGATTAAAATGTAATAAATTGGGTTAATTGATGTATAATTGACATTATATAACTTTAAAACAAATATAAAAATTAATTTAACTATATAATTAAATTAGATGTAAAATCGTGTTTGAATTAAAATTCATTATTTATCAGTTCTCATCCAAAAATTAAGATTCTTATAAAAATTATAAAAATTCACCCTTTGAAAATTTATACATTATAAATTTAAAAATTATTTTTATTTTATCCAATTAAATTTATAAATATTTCAATAATTTATTTTATTATTTTTAACACAAGCACATGAATAATAATTCATTTGAGAAAATAATATTTTTAAAAACATAATTAATTTATAAAAAAATTATATTTTTAATTATGAATATGTTACATTTATATAAACCCATTATAAAAATAATTCAGAAAATTAGTTATTACTATTAATATTATTATGTTTAACAAATAGGTTATAACTATCATGTTTAAATAATTTTAACAATAAAATTATGTTTCCTAGAAATTCAGTGTTGTGTGTAACACGCCAAGTTGATGCGATGTGAAAGGAATGTTTGACCTAATGAAATGAAAGTCATAAAGAAATTATAATTCATTCAATAGAGAAAAAAAGGTATATAAAAACTCATGGAGTTACATACATAGACCAGGATAACAATTGATAATGGAAGTAGCTCTCTCGATGGGAGGTCATAAAAAATTTCTCTCTAGGATGGGGTTTTGGTGGCTAATATAGATAACATGATTATCTATTAGACATATACCCCTATAATTAATCTCTATCAAGGATGTGTTTAAAGGGTTTCTCTACTCCCTATACCTGTCATGTAAGGAGAGTGATATCCTGGGATCATTTAATGATTTTGTCTTATGTAGGAATATGAATATACAAATTTAGAGGTTGTTAGACCACTTATCAATGCTTCGATATGCATGTATTACAAATCTTCCATGTATATGGTGGAATCATACCTAAGTAGTTTCTTGAATCATCTAGTTTTTCATTTGGATAAGCCATGCGATTCACATAACCCCTTATACATCGTAGTAAATATGTTGATTCTCGACATAGGAGTAACTCTATGGAAGCACTCTTATCATAGTGTTGTACTTATGACTACTAAGAAAGAGTTTTGTTAGGTGTCTTGTCCTTTGATACAAATTAAAGATGACACACTGATTGAGGGGATATCAGATGAATTTTCTTCTCTTGCTTCTTTATAGGCTTTGACAACCATTCCTTATCCCAACGTACCCACCATAGTTATTGAGGAAAACCAAGTACCATGTGTCATTATCTAGATTAAAATTTATATACTGGTCACTAAGACTCCCTTGAAAGAGTTTCATGGACAATGGGAAAACCTTTGCATGATCATTCATGATTTGGGGGTAGGTGGATTTGATTTCCAGTCATTGTATGATTTCATGTGAAAACAATTTCTAACACAGAATGAATTGGCTAGTAATGAGGGGGATTTGTGAGGTTTTGATAATACTACTCCTCTAGTTTAATTAATAAGGGATGCATCAAAGTTTCTTTAATAGAGAAATCATAGAATCTCTCAGTTTCAAGATCATATGGATGACTTCAATGCACATATAACAAAATAGAAGGATGTAATAGCTTCTTAAAAATCTAATCTTTCTTGGTCATTATCTATATTGGGGACTTCTTATATTATAACTCAATAGTTGTTTTATTTTATTGAGACTCATCATATTATGGAAGTTCCTAAGGAAAATGTGTGGTTAGTACTACAATGTGCATTTAATTACTCTCACCAGAATCTGGATTATTTGGAAAACTCAGCCAATTAGATTTTATTTTTGTCTGATCACAATTTTTTCTTATGAATCCTTAGATAGGATTAAAAATTTGGATATTCCTCCTTATTTTTTCACATTATCAAGGAATAAATATTCTGAACATTTGGTTCCATTTTCCACCTTTCTTTCAATCATGATATAAATGAAATTTCATTGAATTGATACCATATAGTTTATTATTGATACCCATACTTTTCATAATAATAAGTAAACTCAAACACCTATATTTTAAAACCTAAATCACAATATATTTCTTTGAATAATTCCTCTTCAATTCCAACCTAACTGAGATTATTCAATAATTTATATGCTCTTATTGTCCTGGGATCAACTAGATTAAAAAGGATAATTTAGTTGAATTACATGTCCCATAGAGAAAGAGATCTAATATATTACATTTATAGTTGAATAAGAAAGAATATATTGATTTTTACTATTAATAAACATTTATCCACACATTCATTGTTTATATTTTTTTATTTCCATAATTTTTCCTAGGATTTATATGAGAAATGATTAATGGGAGTAGACTTTGGTTTTTCAAAATACTACCTATAATGGGATTTAAGACTGAAAAGTGTTATAAATTCCCCATAGTATAAGAGGTCAAAAATTTATGGATCAAAAAAAGTGAATGCCTAGTTAGAAGAGACTCAAATTTTACCGAGGGTGCACTTTTTGAGTTTTCATCCTTGTGAGAAGTTTCTCTCTTTCAAATAGTTTTTTATGGTTATGAAAAACTAGACCATCAATTTGTTATAGATTAGATTCTTCTATCTCAGACCATATAGATCATGAGCAGTGAATCATCCATGACATACTGTTCTTAGTTTCATTTAATGTTAATCGGTAAGAACGTATTCCATTGTTTTTAACATCACATTGTGAAAATGAGAAAATTTTTTAATTTTGAATTATTTCTCCAAGGACTTGATATGATTTGAAATTTTGAGTCTTACTACCAAACTTTATGCAGTTCAGAGTCTTTCTACCAGGACTTCAGATGCTGTGTAGTTTATATTCTTACTCCCAAGACATGGGGCACTATGTAGTTTAAATTCATTCTACCCAAACAAGAGATGTTGTGTAGTTTAGAGTATTACTTCTAGGACTTGATATGCTGTTCAAGTTAGAGTCATTATTCCAAGAAATGAATAATGAATAAGGAATGGGGAAGACATGTTAAGGATGAAGACAAACAACTTAAGGTTCTATGTTCGAAAATGGTGTTATCAGAGCTTAGAGGGATTATAGCTCCTTTCTTGTAAGGAGGAGATACCTATATTAGTATATGAGAGGACCTTATGAACGATACTAGATAAATAAAATTCAATTTCATGTTAATAAGATTCCAACTATTATCCAATGGCTAATAAAATTTTGTGAAGTCTGAATTGGTGGATTGTAAAATATTAGGGAAGTTGATACTATCAAAATAGTTAGAATATTGGTTGCATAAATAATGACATAGAAGTTTGAACAAATGAATATGGAATAGGGAAATCATATGAGGTATGTACCAAATCAACCTATGGTGATGAGTTCCATTGTGGTGTTTTTAGGGCTCATGGGTACTGTAGTTCATTTCATATAAAAAGAAAAGCCTCTAGTTGGTAGGTCAGAGGCCCTTAGGAATGGGCCCATGGGGAATATATTCATGGTCATGTAATGGGGATCACCAATATTTTTGAAGGGACATGAATAATTTTTTAATATTCAAACTTATTAGACATGATTAAAGGAATATAGAAAAGTGAAATACTAAAAGGGTTCTCAAAACCTAGTGTTGTATTTTCTATTGGGATAATTGGCTCCTACACCATTTAATTTTCTTTCATGTAGTGTGATCCATCAAAAGGTTTTAGGTTATAATTTCACATTATTTCTTTGAGAAGATTCACAAAAAATTATTACATAACATTGAGGATTAAGAATCAACCTGAATAGTTTTATTACGGGGATTTTGAAAACAAGGTATCAGAATATCTTTGTTAATAAGAGTTGGAAACCAGTTGGTATAGGTTACCCATTGGTTATGGTTGATTCCCATATTCAATAGAGTAAAAAAACACAGGATTTAAGGGGGACTTTCTGGGACCAAGCATCCCCAAAGCACAAGATCTTTGGTAGGGTGAAATTATCTAACGAATCACAATGGGTTTTTTTTGGATATCCTAGTCCATGTTACAAGTTTATTATATCAAAGAACTAGGAAAAAGGGATCTACTGTTCCATGTGGTTCCAATAGGAGGATACCAACTTGAGGAAATTGGTGTGTCAATTTCTCTCTTAAAGGGCATGAAAGTGTTTTATGGAAAATGAAATATTCATGAAGGATATTAAAACACTAAAAGTTGTTCCACCTCCTAGTGAACATGTTGTTTTAATGGTGTGATATGAATAGTTATTTATCTAACTTTTTTCTACACCAAGGGGTTTACTTAGAATGGATTTAGTTTTACTAGGTTAATAAGGTGATCTATATGAAATTTAATAATTGATTATTTATGCTCTAAATTTTCACTAAACTATTGAGATTAATATTTTAGGGAGTAGAGACTTGAATTTATCTCAAACCACCCTTTATGGGTTTTCAGTATAAGTAGTTTTGTGTCACTCTCACTAGTTTTTTAGGTTTTGTTTGATTTTTACCATCAAAGGATAATGTTTATGGTGATGTAGATTTTAAAAAATTACACTCAGTTTAGGATCGTCATGAATGTGGACCTAGTATGAGAATAATTTTACATAACAACCTAATTATGATACCTATGTTTAGGAGTAATCAAAAAAACATTTTAGCAGAAGATGAAAATTTCACTAATCATGGATCAATGTTCTCAAGTCATGAGTATTGGTATGAGAATATCACGTATGGGATATCCCAAAGAAACCTAAGGTTATGAGTTCTATCATTTATATGTTAGGGAACACAATTATTAGAAATACCTTCCTACATGGTGAAGATGTCTCTCTTTGGTGGATCAGTGCCCCTATATACATCCACCTCTAGCATGGTCAAAAAAACACTTCTTTACTTATTTATAGTGGCTATTAATGGTTTATGGTAACCCAAGGTGGTAAAGGTATTAATTTTGATTTATAGGTGGAGGTAGTTAAATGATCATAGAATAACCCCATAATATGGTTGACTAGGATTAAGCCCTAGTTTTCATTTGATATGAAATTAATATGGTAGATGGTATTCACACATTAAGATCATTTAGTGGGGATGTATGTGTTATATTGTTTACGATCATGTGATAAGAACATTTCCTTGAAGATTTATGTCATGTGGTAAGGACATAGAGATATATGTAAATATCTATAATCTATACTTAGGGATATTTCTTACTAGTTAGGGGAGATTAGATGTAGAAATCACCTTTTTATAAAATTATAGGTTTATTTATGGTTAGCCTTATTTTAGAGCCATTTTTTCAAAGATTTATCTTAGATGGAAGAAAGATATATGTTGATTTTACTCGTACATAGGTAGATCGAGTATGAATGAATCAAGCCTATTTAAAATGATATACCTTCTAATTTTATGTCTAGGATTATTTATGATTCCCAATGAATATTTTAAGGTTAGGAATCATGCCATAATAAGATCCTTTAAGGATATCCCTCTCTATAGATCTAACTCATATATAGGGGTTATGATTTAAAGTGATCCAAAACTATGGTTGATACCAGTATTAGAGATTCACAGGTTACTATGTATCTTCTGTTTACAGGAATCAAGCCACACAATGTTCTTAGATTGTTCCTTACATCGGTTTAGTCCAAATATAAGAGGGTGAATTTTTATCATTCTATATATTTTGGCTAGACCCAATACTAGATATATGATCATCACTATGTATCCTATAATAATTAAAATCAAGAAACACGTAGTTATTTAATGGGAAAATATCTATGCATGTCAGGAACATACAATGAATTTTTTTATTGATTATTGCGTCTTGACCCAGGATTGGAAGTACGAGCATCAGTTTGTATCGTATGATGGATGAAATCATGCCACATAGAGTTATTGAATTGAAAAAACTCTACATAGGTTTGATCCATACACATAGGGGGAATTGTTTCAATTGATTATTGTGGATATACCTAGGATTGGATATCTGGGTGTCAATATGTGTACTGTGATTGCAGGATTCAAGAAACACATATTTTTTGAATGAAAAAACTACCAAGTAGTTATGGTCAATACATATATGGTTTATTTTTATCATTCTATATATTGTGGTTTGACCCAGAGATAGAGATACAAATGAAACTTTGTATCATAAAGTAATAGAAATCAAGACACATATAGTTTTTTAATGGGAAACTCTCCACACAATTCTGACCGATATGAAGATGTGGAATTTTTATATCTAATTATTATATATGGACCTAAGATTAGAGGTCTGGATATCACTACATATCATGTTCTGGTAGGAATCAAGACATGTATAGTTCATGAATATAATAACCCTTTATGATGGTCTTATCTATATGTTGAGAGGGAATTCTTTACATTGATTACTGTGGTTGGACCCTGGATTAGTTATATGGGGGTCACTATATGTCTTGTGATAGTAGAAATCAATACACATATTTTTCTTGAATGGAAGATATCCATATACCTCCAACTCATATGAATAAAGAAATTTTTTCTATTGATTAATGAAGCCGGACCTAGTATTGGATAACCGAGTGTTACAACCTGTCTTGTGATGGTATGAATCATGATAAATGCAGTTTTTAAATAAAAAACTCTCAACATAATTCTATTATATACATATAGGGGGTAATGTTTCCCATTTATTATTTTTAATGGACTAAGTATTTGAGATCTTTATATCACTATGTATCTTATGGTGGATGATGTCAAGCCACAAGTATCTCTCGAGTGAAAAAACTCAATATAGGTCATACCCATACATATAGGGGTACATTTGTTCTATTTATTATTGTGGCTAGACCTAGGATTTGATGTCTGAGAATCACTACATGTCCTGTGATGGATGAAATCACTAATCAATTGTTCCTGAATATGAATCTCTTCATGCATATCTGACCCATACATAGGTTTGGCATTTTTCCTATTGATTATTATAGATGGACCCAAGATTTTGTATATGGGAATCAATAAATATCATGTGATGTAAAAAGTCAACCCACCTGTAGTTATTGATCGGGAAAATCTCCACTTAGTTCTAACCCATACACATAGAGGGGTATTTTTCTCATTGATTATTACAGATGGACATAGGATTGGATAATTGAGCATCACTGTATATCATGTGATGGAAATAATCAAGCCACATATAGTTCTTGAATGGTAAAAACTTTATATAGGCCTGGACTATGCATAAGGGGTGGAATGTTTCTAGTTTATTATTGAGGATAAAGAAATGGTTTGAAATCTATGCATCACTATGTATCCTTTGATGGAAGGAATCAAGCCACATGTAGTTCATAAATGGTAAACTCTCCATGCCAGTCTAAACCATACAAAGTTGGGGTATTTTTTTCTACTGATTATTATGGATATACCTTAAACTATAGATCTTCACATCACTATGTATCCAATGATGGAAGGAATCAAACCAATATTTTTATTTAAAGGGAAACTCTCCACACAAGTCTAAACCATAAAAATAAGGGGAATTGTTTCCCATTTATTATTGTTTTGGTATCTAGGATTGGATATTTGGGCTTCACTATATATCATGTGATGGAATGAATTAAGGAACACATAGTTTCTTAATAGTTAAATATCAACAATTGTAATTAACATAAGCTGAGGGGGTATTTTTCCCTATGATTATTATAGCTAGACCAATGACTGGATATCTGGGCATCACTATATATCTAGTGATAGAAGGAATCATGAAACATGTAGTTATTGTGTACAAGTGTAGTGGGAGACCAACACCAATGGTAGTGTTCCTCTAGGGTGTATGTTATAGTAATTCACAACTTTATATCACAAAAAATATGTAAACAATATATTTTAACATGATGGGGTAAGGAATCATTGTATGAATTTTAAGGTCTTTCTTCCATAACCATGTTAATCCTGATATGAACTGATATATCATGATCATATAGGTAAACCCTTATCGAAATTCCTTTTCCCATGTGTACTATGATCAGTGCATGAAACATGGAATGGAAATATTTCTTTAAACAAATATAGGTAATTAAGAGAAATGACATAGGTAGTTGTTATCATTTAGTGGATGTGAAATGATATACGATCTTGGTGTATCTACTTATATTATTGTAAAGAGAATCAACTCGTACATGGTTTAGTAGAAAATTAACATCGAGTGAGTGGATGGAAACCATGTAGTTTAACATCATGTGGTAAGAATGAATGGTGTCTTTTAGTTTTAGGTCATACACTTCAGACCATTAAATATTTTGGTTGGACCTAGGATTTTGGACATGGGAATCTCTATGTATCATGTTATGGAAGGAATCAAGTGAAACACTATTCTTGAATCTAAAAATTAATTATGTGGAATTAACTCACACACAAGGATGAAATTTTTTCATTTTACATTCAAATATATCCAGCTCATGTGTCAATATTCATATGAAAATTAATATTTTTCATGTAGTTTATTTTCATTTGGTAAGTAAGAATGGTGATTTGTAGTTTTATCTCATACAAAATTCCTCATAGATTCTTGATTGAAGCTATGAAAATTAATTATTGAGAAACATTGCATTGGTGGGGGTGTAGAATTTTTCCCATCCATTATACAAAATGAGTACACTACATTGGAATAGGCCTTATGTAAAACATATGGTCCTTCACTTTTGGGTTCTAAAATTGGAGGTTTCCTTCCTAGAATCATTGGGGTTTCAGGAGCCAACACCAATTCTTCTTAATATAATGAGTGGATATGAACCATTTTTTTAAAGACCCAGGGGATCTAATTCTGATAAATGTTGAGATTGTACAGTGTATATAAACATTTCTCATCAAGATGTTCAAACTCATCCAACAACTTTTTCTATTGCTCATCGTCTGAGAGTTGTCCATGAATAATTATCAATAGGTAGAAAAATATAATTATATAGACAAATAATGCATGGTTTCGTACTATAAATAATATAGAGTATTTGTGTATCAGTGTACATGGTGGTATAATATGACTATAAATAATGAAAGAGATTTTATGGCCAGGACTTCTTATTCTTTCTCTCTATATTCTAGATTATATTCTATATAGTCTTATTTAAGTCCTCTATTTTTCCATTTTACACTATATTATAGAGATATGAATTTTTTACTTGATATTTCACTCTGGGTAAAAAAATCAACGTGTTAGAACAAAATTTTTGTGAAGTTATATATAAATATGCTACGAGGGACTCAATATCTAGTGATAATATTAGACTATATGAAGTTATTGATATTATTTTTTCATAATTCCATGATTGGTATTACTGCAACCCATTTAGAGAATAATTATGTTTTAAAATGGATGTACTTAAATTTCTTAGTCGTTGTTTCCTTTTATGGACCCACAACATCCATTACCCATATGTGAAATGACTTGGGAAAATATTTCTATATGTAGAAAATCTGGGGTGGATGGATGAATTTTTCATGAATCTATAATACATTACATTTCCTGGTGAATTCCACACACTCCAATATCATTGTTTTCTATTAGTAATCAACCCTCTTAATTTGAATGAAGAGTTCAGTCCTAGACTAATGAAAGCCACATGATCCTGCATGGACTTCTTTAATGATAGTATGAATCTATCCCTCTATTATACATCTGAGGACAATTCTAAGAAATCCTCATTCATAAATTTATTTTTGATCATTTGGATCATCCTAAAGTGCGAGGATCATATCTATGAACTAAACCTATCCTTTTCAGTTTGGTCTAACGGGAGTCCCATTTTGGAGGTAATCAACTATGGGTTCCTTCAATATATGTGTATATATCTTTTCATAATGATATAAATATGTGTTGACCTGATATATTTTCTACATGTCACGTATGAGCACTAAAGAGTCCATCCTTCTATGAGCAATATGTGAAACCCCTTCACTTAGGTCAGGGTTAGCCAGTTCTATGGCTATGTTAGACAATGCATCAAAATGAGCTTTTTTTAATGGAAAAAAATTATAAAATATTTGTCCAAAAAGGAACTCTATCATTATTATTTTGACCTAAATGATGATAGGGTCCAATTATTCCTTCATGAAGTAATAGTTTCCACAAACTTTTTTGATCATTAGCTGTGAAACCCTTTTGATATTCTGATCAGATATCTGTAGATATAGGGATAGTTCTATGCCAATAATTAGTGATTGTTATTGTACCTAATTATTAGTGAAGGCTTTTTATACTGAGAACAAGTAGGGTAAATTTTCCTTTTCTGGGAAAATAAATAAAATCCCTATACAAAACCAGTTAAACAATTCATTTTCCATCCTCTTTCCAATTTGAAATTGAGAGGAACCATCAAAGTACATATCCCTTGTTTAGGGAGTTTAATAGGTGTATAATACCTCCTCTCATATAAGTTCAATGTCCACTAGTGTGATTTTTGTGGTGAGATGTTCTATAAGGAAATTAACTCACAATCTCTCATTAATTTTATTTGGTGAAACACAATATATGTCATATTATTTTATAATTACTACCCATTATTCCAAATTAATAGACAAAATAAAATGTCTAATTATGTAATTGAGTGGGTCAATATGAGAGAAAAATAGGACTTCTCAATGCAACATGGGATGTATTTACTTTTTTTCTACAAAGATGAGCATTAGGTAGTTCTTCTCAACATCAGAATACTGGGTCTCATTACCATTTTATTCCTATAATGTAGACTACTTTCATTCACCAAATCATTTTTTATGTAATTATACCATTAAGAAATTATTCCATGGAGTCCCCATATATGATAAGTGGATTTCATTATAATAGTGTCATGAAAACTGGTGGGTGAGGAAAGTTATACATGATATTATCAAGAGATTATTGGTAGTCCTCATCCAATCGGTATGTGGCTCCCCTGTTCATTAACATGGTGATGGGGAGAGGTTTTAAGGTGAGGTTGGATATATAATGCTTAATGTAAGGAAGGTTACCATGAAACCCCCTCACTTTATTGGGATTTTGAGGCGGTAAAAATTCTTTTATTTCTCTATTATTTTCGGGATAAACTTTAATGTCATGGTGGAATACCACAAAACAAAAAAAATTCCCAGAAATTACCCCAAAAAGGAAACTTCATTGGATTTATCATCAAAATATGCTAACAAAACTTTATAAAGATGGTTTAAAAATCCTTAGTATGATAAAATCACCGCCAAAATTTGACTACCTGGTCATTGACATAGCATTTTTATATTCATCATAGAATGGTCTTAAATATATAATTCATGGTGTGTTGGTAAGTAACATCAACGTTCTCTAATCCAAATGGAATGACTTGATAACAAAATATCATCTGAGGAGCTCTAATGGTGGTGGAATCCTTATCCTTAGCGGAAATCTTTATCTGATTATACCATGAAAAATCATAAATAAAGGATAGTGATATGAAGCTTGTAGTTACATTGATAAAAAATTCAGAGATTAGAAATGGGAAATCATCCTTCATGTAGTGCCTTTTAAGGTCCCTAAAATCGATGAAACCCCTGTTTTTTACATTATTTGTCTTGATGGGGAAGATGTTAGTAATATATATTGGGTATTTCAATTCCCAAAAAAAGGAATTGATAAATTTCTCAACACCTGACTCTACATTAGTATATTGAGAGGGATGTATCTTCCTGGATGCCTTCTTGAAACCTCAATGGTCATCAGGTAAGCATAGATGTTTCCTATAATGCCCCAAACCTAGAAGCCTGCAGCCACTGCATTATTTTAATACATTGTCATGATATAAGGAATCATGTCTCGAAGGGTAAAACAGTTTATAAGTCATGGAAGATAGAATACACACATGAACTTTACATTACAATTTCATACAAAAATTAAATAATAGATAATCCTTTGAGAACACCATTATTCCCCTAGTTTAATACTTAATATCAATCATAATACACTTCTTGGAATACTGAAAAAAAACATAAAAAAGGGTGAGCACAAATGCTCAGTAAGGGTAAATAATTTAGTGAAAGATATAAACATTTAAGGAATGAGGTATAATAAAAACAAAACCTTTAAAACATAATAATGAACATAATATGGCTAAAATAAAACAAACATTACCATATAAACATGAACATGGATATTATACTAGTTGAATAATCACACGTAATAACTAATTTCATAACGAGGGAATCCATATTTCCAGAAATCATATAAACTATGTCTAGGCCTTATGGTAAGAACATTCACAAATATTATGTCAAGGCCTTGTTCCAAGACACTGGTTTGTCTCATGAGACCTATCGATGCATCGAGGGGCTATAGAGGGCCCCTACCACCACTAACTAAGTCCAATACATTCCTTATATGAAAATGGTGAAACATAACTTAATCACTCGTATCAAAAAAATCATACGAAATGTCAATACTTTAACCATAGACCATGATTGGTATAAAAATAGTACATCCACAATCAAACATATCATAACTCATTTAATACAATATAGAATATTTTATTATAATAAATCAACCCCAAATCAAAAATATTATCTAGTAAAGGATGTTGACATAGTTGAAAATGATCAGTAAAACTCTTTGAGAGAAATATCCATTTTTCATAAAATCATTTAAAAGTCACACAATTTATAAAGGAAGTCATTTAAAATGGATTTTGAGTCATCATTTCCCAAACCACTTTGAAACATTTTAATGTAATTAACATTTTAATGTTTTCATGTCCATATAAATAAATATTTAAAATCATTTTGAAAACATGGACATGAATTAAATATATTTAGAAAAATAAATCATTAAAACTTTAAAAATGATGATCTAGTTAAAAATACCCTTCCATAAAACATTAAAATATTTCTTTTGATTTTTTTTTATAAATCATGGGCTTGGATGATAAATATGTCCCATCATATACTTATACATTAACAACCTCAAATAATAATGAGATTGTAAAATTAACCCTCGCCTTAGATCTAATACTCTTCTTACATGTCTGAAACTCCAATATAAAGTTTTTAAACATATTATTAACTAATATAAAAATGACAATAATATTTATGATACCGTATATGATCCTTTTATGACTTTTTATTACCCTTTTATTATCAATTCCAAATTAATGCAACATTTTGGGTAATATCGCTTTGTTTACCATACATGTTTGGACTTTTTATTCATGATCATATTATGTTAATAATTATTTAATTACATTAATAATGTATAATATGATTTAAATATAATATATATTTATAATATAAATATATTTAATAGATATATATATAAAATAGAATACACCATTTAGGGAGATGGTAGGCTGTAAGTATGCATGAATGTTGTTTCCGTTTTCTTATTGTATTGAATGGAAGTGAATGAAATATATTAACATAAATATATATATCATTCTAGTAGACTTATTATGTCATATATGTCATAATTATTAATAATATATTTATTTTTTATAATCATTCATGGATTGTTAAAGTGGATAATGAATCTCTTCACGTCGTGGAGATGGTAGGTCGTACGTACGCAGAAGTGACAACATCATTTTTTAATGATTAAATGATATGGAAATAGATGGTATATTAAATATAAAGAAACATAGTAATGTCATATTCATTATTTATGTCTATTATAATCATCATTATACCCATACAAATAAAGTAATTTGGAATAACAAATTACATCACATTGTGGAGATGGTAAGCTGTACATGCACGCACATGATGATAGTATTATTCATAGGATGTATAAAGTGATGAATATAGTTTTCCCATGATTATATAAACATATCAGTATATTAATGATAATGTATTAAATTATTTTTTCTGGAAACAATTTAGAAAGAATAAGTAAAAGACGAAAATAAGTTTGAATGATGGGATAAAACGATTACCTCTTCTTTGGGTGTTTCCTTTTTGTTTGAACAGAAGGGATAATTGGGATAGATATCTTCCAATTTTAGGCCTCTATGATTAAGTGAGGGAGTTTGGGAGGAGAAATTGGAAGGGTTTTTCTGAAAACAAATTTTTTATAGGAGTGAGTTAAAGATAATAGGAGATGCTCTTTTATAAGAGAGGTGAGGGGCACTTTAGGAGAAATCCTGAAATATTAATTTATTATAAAATTATTTTCGGTTTCTAACAGCACAAAATTTATTTATTTATATGGTAAGACAATGAAGGGTTTAAATCCTCTAAAACAATAGGTTTTATACATGTTTATTTCATAAAAGAAACCTTATCTTTTAGATTTATCCCTTTATAACATAAGTTAACTCTAACCATATCCTCTGGTATTTTTATACTACATGGTTAATATCATTACAATAAAATTCCAAGATAACCAAATGTGGATGTATTATGACATTTATATCACTATCTATGTTATTTGGCCAAGATTTAGATTTTTATGATTTTTATATCATTTAATACAATAGTATTTGTTTTAAAATATCATTTATGTCAATATTGACACTATTTAGTAATTGATTTTTTGTAAAAGTCATAAAAACATTATTCCTTTAACCCAAATGAATTAACTCATCCCTAATATGTCATTATTATCTAAAAAATTCTTGTATGGAATCAAAATTCTCAAATTATATTTATTTTAATTTTTATAAATTTATTTATTTGAATCTATCATTAATGAGTTAATCACTACATCATAACATTTTCATAAATAAATATATTTATCTAATGACTAAAAATTATAAATAAAATACCATGATGTAGGAATTTTTTTATATTTTTAATGAATATTTATATACATATATAAATGTTATATAACCCTATACTAAATTTTATTTAGTAAAATATATATATTTATGTTATAATTACCATTACTTTAAATTAATTCTTATAACATGTCATTATCACACCCAAGTTGTCCAATGGGGTCCTAAAATAATCTTATGTATTCCAATTATCATACATATATAATAAAATTAGATTAGGATATGTGTTAGGGTATTTTAATATTACTATAATATTATTTCACACCCTAATTTAAAAGATCTACCCTTTAACCATGGTAAATAAAAATAATTGCTGAAGTTATTATTCATAATGTCAAAAAATAAAAGGTATCTATTTAAAAAGTTTCGACCTTATGAATCCAAATATGGAATCCATTTTAAAAATTCAAAATAAATAATTGGCAGAAGTTAATTTAAAATTAATTATTTTTGTAAAATAAGAAAGCAGGGTTTTAAGAAGTAAAAACTATGAAAAGATTGACATGTGTTTATGTACAATTTAAATATAAAATTTATTCCAATTACCTATATTATATTAAATGATAAAAATATATTCTAATTATGCATTAAACCCATAAAAATTTATACTTTAACACTATAAATTATTTTGATTAATTTTTTTTCCAATTAAAATTTATTATTTTTTACTATTAATAAAAATATAAATTTTTTCATAAAAATATTAAAAACACATCAAAAATAATTTTTTATTGGAAAAATCTAAAGGATAATTTAATTCCATAAAATTTAATGTACAAAAGTGTTGAATATTGTATTTAAAAGGGTTCTACATTAAAAGGCCGAAAAAATGATTTTTTTGGAAAGTAATTCTTTTATTTGAAAAATTGAATTTTTACATATATAATGTCTAAGAAATATATAATAATAATGTAAAAATAATATGGGGTTTATAAAATTCAAAATTTGGTTAATACTGTTCATAAATGCTTTTTAAATGTCTAGTTTGATAGGTCATGGTGCACTTGAACTCGGGGTTGTGCACATTACATGATATTGAATTGTTTAAAAAGGAAGCGTATCATGGAATATTGGGGTGTTACATAATGAAATCCTTTAGTAAATTGTTTCCTCACAATTTAAACATGGGATTGAAAACTAGGGGTTTGACATTTCAAAATATCTTAGTTGAAATCCCAATATCTGAAAAAGGATTAATGAGGGATCTATTTTAAAATAAAGAAAGGTATGTATGAAGGTTACCAGAAATAACACATACAATGGTTCAATGTAGGAAGACATGGAAATGAAATAAAAATCTAACCATCAAGTTATGATGGATAGTGATAGAGAATATTATTATGATAAAGTTAACAATATGAAAGCCATAATTTTTTGATGATACAATGGACCATTTGATTCATCTCAAAAAAAAGTATTAGGAAAACATTTTTGGTTTTCAAGATCAATTCACTAATGTTGAATAACATGAGAATAAATTCTCACATGATTTCAATACTATATCAGCATTGGCCATGCCTTGAACAATTTCCACTTCATCTCTTTTTCAAGGAAATGAAGTTGAATTTTTCATTTCTAAAGTGTTGGAAGATCATGCAATCCATAAATAGAATGATAAGCCATTCTATTTTCCTAAAAAAAGTTATCATGGGTTATCAAATATGAATAAGTCCACTTATAGTTAGATAATACATTAATTAAACTAACTTTAACTAAAGTATAATTGTTTCTATCCATAAATGGATAATCTTACAATCCTTCCCAAAACTGAATATTTAAAACATTAGAAAGTGGTGAACCAAATAGGAATATAATTTATCTCCCATATATCAAAGGGAAGTTCTTGGATGTAACATTTCAAACACATGAACACCTTCATCATGTATTCTCTTGAGCCACGGTAACAACCTGAATTATCAGATATCCTAATTAAAAAAATGCATGTTTCCTTATTAAAAAACTTAGTGGATTATTCATTAAGTCCCAAAAAGTTATACTCATCATCCATGATAGCATAACCCTCTCATAAAAAAAATCCAAAATCAGTTCTCGAGAATTAGAATCATCTAATTTATGTATTATAATCCAACATATCTTTATCCAAATATTATTATCTTAAAATAAAGAACATATTATGGTTTATATTTACCTTAATCATATGTTCTCCAAATATAATATAACTCTTAAATAAATTTTATTTTCCATTATAATTATTCACAATATTTTTGAAAATCCTTAGAGAAAAATATAAATTGAATACTACTTATATAATCCACTTATTCATAATTCTTAGATCAAAATACATAAATACTTCAATACTTCCAATTTAATGGTTGGCATGGAATATGTCCTTCCATGGTTTAGAGGTAAATTCTTATGTCTGGTAATTGTGTTGGGTAATGCCCATGATTTCCACAAATGAGACATTTTACTCAATAACAATTGGTCACTCTATTACCCTTTTTCCTAGAGAGATAACATCTTCCCCTCTATTTGAGGTATTCCTAAAGGTTCTTCTTCCATTCCTCTTGACATGAAGGAAGCCGAATCTACTTTCCTATATACTTCTTACAATTTGAACATTTATAAACAATCATATTCCTATTACACAACGTGTTAGGAAAGTCATGAAATACCACATTTTTAATCATATATCATGATAACTAATTTGGCATAATCCCAATATATTTCTTTCCATTCATCACCCAATTTTGTTTCTCAAAATAACAAGATTTTCTATCAAACAATATGTTAATATAATTCCTTATGGTGTCCTAAATTTACTAAGACTAAAAAGATTAGGGGGATAAACACATATCATTGAAGAAAACCACATAAACCTGATAAGATATTTTTAATCTATAATATCTTAGGTTTAATACTAGGTTATCCATGATCACTACCAAAATTCAAGGGGTTCTTCTATACATATACTCAAAGCCTATATTAGGGTTAAGATCCATAATCTATGTTTTCTAAATCTATTTCCAAGGTATTTTCTAAAATTCATATGATACCAAATGTAACACCCCGACCCCAAAATCCCAGAGCCAGTGCATTATTTTAATACATTGTCATAATTAGAAGGAATCAAGTCATGATGGATAGATCAGTTTAACAGTCATGGAAAATAGATTACATACAAGAACTTAACATTATAATTTATAACATAAAATACAAAAAAATATAATATTTTAAGAACACCATTATTCCACTAGTTTAATCATCCATATCAATCATAATATACTTCTTGGAATCCTTGGAAAATAAAACATAAAAAGGGGTGATCTCAGATGCTGATTAAGGGTAAATAATTCAGTGGAAGCAATAAACTTTTAAGAGAGATGTATTATAAAAATAGCATCCTTTTAAACATAAAAATGAATTTAATATAGAAAAAATAAATAAAAAATTATCATTTAAACAAGAACATGAACATTCTAATAGTCAAATAATAACATGTAATAACTAATTTCATAACAAGGGAATGCATATTGTTGGACATCATAACTAGTACGTCAATGAATTGTGCTAATAACATCCACAAATATTCTATCAAGGCCTTTTACCAAGACTCTAGTTTGTCTCATGAGACCTAACAATAAATCTAGGGTCTATAGAGGGCCCCTCCAGTCACTTATTAAATCCAATTTATTCCTCATATGAAAAGGGTGAAACATAACATAATTATTTATATTAAAACTAGCATATGAAATGTAAATACATGAACCATAAACCATTAATGGAATAAAAATATTCCATCCATAGTAAAACATATCATAACTCATTCAATACAATATATAAGATTTTATTATAATAAATCAATCTCATTCAAGAAAAATATCTAGTAAAGGATGTTGACATAGTTGAAAATGATCCGTAAAACTCTTTGAGAGAAATACCCCTTTTCATGAAATCATTTGAAATTCACAGAATTTATAAATGAAATAATTTAAAATAGATTTTTGAATCAAAGTGTCCCATAACTGGTTGAATATTTTAAAAGGAATTAACATTTTAAAATAATCATGTCCATATAAATAAATCCTTAAAATAATTTTGAAAACATAGACATTAATTAAATATATTTTAAAAAAATAAATCTATGAAACATTTAAAATGATGATCTAGTTAAAGAGACCATTCAATATAAACTTAAAATATTCCTTTTGAAAACATTTTTTAAAACATGGGAAATGGATGATAAATATTCCCTAGTAGATACTTACACATCAAAAACCTCAAATAATAATGAGATTGTGAAATTAACCCTTACCTTAGATATGATACTCTCTGTGCGTGTCTGAAACTCATATATAATGTTTTTAAAAATATTATCAAATTATATAAAAATCATAATAATATTAATTATATCATATATGATTATTTTATGTCCTTATATTACCCATTTATTAGCAATTCCAAGTTAATGCAACATTTTAGGTAATATCGCTTTGTTTATCGTACGTGTTTTGACATGTTATTCTGGATCATATTACTTAGCTCATGATTTAATTACTTACAGAATGTTTAATATTATTTATATATCATATATATTCATAATATAAATATTTATAATAGATATATATATACAAAATTGAATGCACCATTCATGGACACGGTAGGCCGTACATACTAAGGAACTTTGTTTCCAGTTTATTATCATATTGAATGGAAGTGAATGAATGACATATATGTATATATATATATATAATTATAGTAGAATTATTATATCATATATAACACCCCACCCCCAGAATCCTAGAGCCAATTCATTATTACATAACATTGGCATGATCACAAGAGATCAAGTCTTGAAAGACTGATTAGTTTAGTAGATTTGGAAGTACTAGATTCATACATAAGTTTTACATTACATCATGAAATAAAAAACAACAACATTGTGTATTTGTAAAACACACTCATATCCCTTATCCTATACCTGCAGGATAGTCATAATATAATTCTTCACCTCCTAGTAAAAATAAAATATAAGAAAGGGGTGAGCTCAGATGCTCAGTAAGGATAACAATATAATAGAAGCTTTCATAAATAAGCATAAAAATTTAAGGAAATGTATAAGAATAAAACAAAATATTTTTCTACATAAAATTCACCATAATATAGAAAAGATTAATCAAATAATTCAATTTACATATTCATAAGGACATTCTATTAGTTGAATAATCACATGCAATATCAATAGCCAATTTCATATTGATGGAATGTATAATGCCCGACATCATAACCACTTAGTCAAGGCCTCATGCCAAGACTAAAAATAATATTTTTTCAAGGCCTTCTTCCAAGACACTATTTTGTCTAATGTGACCTACCAATACATCGAGGAGCAATAGTGGGCTCCACCCATCACTTACTAAGTCTAATTCATTCTTCATATTAAAAGGTTGAAACATAACATAAAAATTCATATTAAAACGAGAATACAAAATGTTAATACATTAACCATAAACCATTAATGGTATAAAAATAACACATCCAAAGTCAAACATATCATAAAACATTCAATACAATATGGAATATCGTATTATAATAAATCTACTTGAAACAATTGTAAAATCTATCAAAGGATGTTGATATAGATGAAATTAAAACTATTTGAGAGAAATATCTCTTTCTATTTTGAAATCATTTAAAAGTCATATAATTATAAAATAAGAAATTTTTTTTGAAAATTGTATTATAATCTTTCAAGGGAATCATCGAAGATGTTATAAGAGCGGAAAATAGTCGCACCCTCCCTATAAGTTAAAAAACATTCTTACTTTAATTCGTCTAAATGGTCATAAAGTGCCTTATTTATAAAGTAATGGAAGGATTCCTTTAAAACCATTTTATAAAAAGTAAAATGAGGGTATAAATGACTTTAAACTATATTATAGTAAATAGTAAAAATGTTTTGAAATATATTTTTACGAAACATGGATGTGGATGATAAAGAGGTCCCATTAGATACTTACATATAAACAACCTTAGATAATGAAGAAATTGTATAATAACCCTTAACTTGTAATTTTACTTGGTCGATGGTATGTTAAACTCATGTATATTAGTTAAATAATTGTTTTTAAATTATACAAGAACCACATACATAAATATTATATCATATATGGTCTTTTAATATTTCTTTTTTAATAATATTTCATTAGTATCACTGTTTCGGGTGTTAACTAATTCGTTTTTCTTTATATGCTTTGTTATGTAATCCATGTTTTTAATGGATAGGATGTATTTGATTAATATCTAGAATGATATTAAGTTCTTAAAAATTATTTTTAATCATAAAATGAAAATTATTCTCTAATGGTTATGATGGGGGAATGAATCTCATCAAATTCGTAGAGACGGTAATCCGTACATATTCACGAGAAAAAATATCGTTCTATTGATGGAGAAATATTATGTAATTGGTTGGTATATCATATATAAATAATCTGTAACATGTTATATGTATTATTTACATCATTTATACTCATTATTATACCCATCCAAATAATAAAGCGTTGAATAACAAACTACACCACAACATAGAGACGGTAAGTCGTATTTACGTACGTATGATGACTTGTAATTCGTAGGATGGATAGAATAATGAACATGGTTTTACCATATTAAAAATAAAATAACAGTATGTATAAGGTACTAGAGTTATGAGTTTTTTTATAGAAACAACAAATAAAGAGGAAGTGGAAGAAGAAAAGAACATTGAAAGAGGTGGTGAAATTATTACATCTTCTTTGGGTGCTTCCTTTTGATTTGATAAAAAGGGCTTCTTAAGTTGGATTATGATAAAAATAAGGCCTCTAGGTTTATGTGATGGTAGTTGGGAGGATATTTTAGAAGGGTTTGGCCAGGACACATGGCTTTGGAGGTGTGATTTTGAGATAAGGGCAAGTACCCTTTTATAAGAGAGGTGAGGGTCACTTTAGGAAAATCTTGAAATAATATTTTATTATACAACCATATTAGGTTTATAATGGATCAAAAAGGATTTATTACAAGGATATGGTGGGGATGGGTTAGAAAACTATAAACCAATATGTTTTATAAAGGTTTATGCCACCATATTAACCATATCTTTTATATTTAACTCTTAGTAAAATAGTTCAACCTTTACCATGTATTCTTGTATTATTATAATAAATGGTTAATAAACTTACTCTAAAAAGTCAAGACAACCCCAAGTGGTTAATTATTTATATATCTAACATTATTTAATTACTTTTGATGAACCTTATATTTTTAGGAATATTATATCATTTAATAATGTAGTATTTGTTTTAAAAACTCATTTATGTCAAATTTTACACTCTTCGGTATTTTGTTTTTGTGAAAGTCATAACAAATTTATCACTTAAAAAAAAATATTTAATCAAACCTAACATGTCATATTAACCTAGAAATTTTTTGGAATACATTAAGTCTCAATTTCCAATTATATTAACATTTATAATATAAATTATTTTAATCTTTTAATAATATGGTAATTGCAACATCATCATTGTGTCATAAATAAATTTAATTGTCTATTATCTAAAAACTATAAATAAAATACCATTATGTAGGATTTTTTTATAATTATAATGTATATTTATAGTCGAATTTATATTATGTATAACCCTATATTAAAAATGGTTTAGTTATTAAACTTTAAATTTAACACTTTTAACAATTCTTTAAATAAAATAATAATTAATGTCCTAATCTAATCCAAGTGGACCAAAAGAATCCTATTTTCTTCAAAAGATTGATTTTGGTCAAAATTCACTTATCCCATAGAATTAGGACATGTTTTAGGGTAATTATAATATCATTTTTACCTTTAATTTCTCAATTTACTTTTAACCATGGTAAATAAAAGTCAGAAGTTACAATTCACCAAAATTTTTCATCTTCTTATTAAACCAAATTTTACTTACTGATATCAATCATGTCTCTCAGATTTTTTAAATTCAATTAACATAAGCGGTATAATTATGTTTTATTCAAATTTGTAAATGCGTCTAGAAGGTGGGTAAAAGACTTTAAAAATTAAAAAAAATTTAGTACATCCAATCTTATTATTAAATGACTCCAATTAATTATATTGAACTAATATAAGTATTATGTATTTATTTTGGATTTAAAATAATTTAAAAAATATATAATTATTTAAATAAAAGTCGGTTTTAAACAACAACACAGTGTTTTTCACTTTTCATCAAAAATTGAAAGTTTTTAGAAAAATACCTAAAATTTAAACTAAGCTAATTTTGATATTCTGAATCCAAAAATTAAGTTAATTTTACAAAATTAAAAACATATAAGTTTCATTAATTAATTTAAAATTAATTCTCATTTTCAAAAACAAAAAGTAGGTGTTTAAAAAGTAAAAACATTAATAAGATTAACTTATTTTTATGTCCAATTTAAATGTGAAATTAATTATAATGACTTAAATTATATTAAATGATAAAATTATAATCTAATTATACTTTAAAACCACTCAAATTAATAATTTAACACTAAAAATTATTTCGATTAAAAAAGTTGTTTTTAATTAAAATTTAGTATTTTCACTATTCATCAAAATATGAAAGTTGTCAGAAAAATACCAAATATTTATCCAAACTAATTTTTTATGTCCTTATTCTAAATAACAAATTTATTTTTTCAAATTGAATATATAAAAGTGTCAAATGTTGGATTTAAAAAGGGTTTTCCATTAAAATTTGATAACATTTCATTTTTTGAAATATACATATTTTTTCTGAAAAATTGAATTTGTCCGTATATTATGTCTAAGAAACACAAAAGATGAATTTTAAAATTATATAGGATATATGTGAAATTAAAAATGTGGTTAATAATATTTATAACCTCTTTTTAAATGGCTAATTTAAAAGGTGATGATGTGCATGAACTTGGTGATGCGTGTAGCACAAGCTTTTGAATTGCATTTAAAAGATAATGTCCCATGAAATACTGGGGTGTTACATCATATATTTAATAATTTTGAATTATGTATATTTTATTATAATCATTCTTGGATGGTTAAAGTGGATAATGGATCTCATCGCGTTGTGGATATGGTCGGCCGTATGCACGCACGAGCAACAGTATCATTCCTTTAATGATAAAATGATATAGAATTAGCTGGTATGTTAATTATAAATAATCATAATCATATAATATTAATTATTTATTTCTATTATACTCATCAATATACTGATCCAAATAATTTAATGTGGAATAACAAATTACACCACAATGTGGAGATGGTAAGTCATACGTGCGCACGCATGGTGATGTTATTATTCATAGAATGGATAAAATGAAGAATATAGTTGTACCATGACTATAAAAAAATATCAGTATATGGATGATACTGTATTTATTACTTTGTTATAGATAAAACATAGAAATAATATGTATAAGAATAAAATATCTTTGAATTAAGGGATCAAACAATTACCTCTTCTTTTGATGTTTCCTTTTGATTTGAACAAAATGGATCATTGGGATTGCTATATGCCCAAAGTTAGGCCTCTATGATGAAGTGATGGAGGTTTGGAGGAGAAATGGGAAGGGTTGTTCTGAACCAAAAGAATTTACAGCTCTAATTTAAAGAGAAATGGAGGTTCTCTTTTATACGTGATATGTTGGGAACTTTAGAAAAAATATTAAAATATTATTTTATTATAAAAATATTTTCGGTTTATAATATCTCCAAATTGATTTATTTCAAGGATAACATGAGTATGTTTTCAATCCTCTCAACTAATAGGTTTTATACATGTTTAGTTTATAAAATTAACCTTATCATTTAAACATAATACCTTTGAATATAAGTTAACTATTAACATGTCCTCTTTTATTTTTATACTACATAGTTAATATCATTACAATAAAATTCTAAGAGAACCTAAAGTGGATAATTTATGAAATTTTTATCACTATACATGTTATTTTTCTGATCTTTAGATTTTTATTAATTTTAAATAATTTCATAAAATAATATTTGTTTTAAAAACTCATTTATGTCGATTTTAAAAATATTTAGTAATTGATTTTTTTAATGTAATAACAAATTTATTACTTTGAAAAAAGGTGTTAACTCTTCCCTAATATGTCAATGTCATCATAAAAATTCGTGGATGGCATCAAATTGTTCAAATTACATTTATTTTAATATTTATAAATTCATTTATTTGAATCATTTATTAATGAAGTAATCATTGCATCATAATTGCGTCATAAATAAATATATTTATGTAATTTATAAAAATTATAAATAAAATAAAATGATGTATAAAATACTATTATATTTATAATTACTATTTATAGATATAGGTGTATGTTATAGAACTCTATATTTAAATCGATTTAGTAAAAATATATGTTTATATTAAAATTATCTTTACTTAAAATTAATTCTTAAAACATGCCATTATCACACCCAGGTGGTCCCATGGGGTACTAAAATCACATTAAGGATGAAAATGGTCAGAAATATCTCATCCAATACTATTATAACATGTGTTAGGGTAGTTTAATATTATTACAATAAATTTTTTTACCCTTATTTAAAAGATTTACCTTTTAACCATGGTAAATAAAAATAATTTTTGAAGTCACTATTCATAATTTCAATAAATAAATGGTACATATTTACACAATATGGACCTTATGATTAAAAATATTGAATCCATTTTTCCAAATTTAAAACACATAATTGGGTGAAATTAATTTATAATTAATTCTTGTTGACAAAACAAGAAAGTGATTTTTTAAGAAGTAAAAACTATCAAAATATTAACATGTTATTATGTCCAATTTAAATGGAAGTTTAATTAAACTTATGTAAATTATATTAAATAGTAATAATATAATCTATAATACTTTAAAACAACTAAAATTTAAAATTTAACACTATCAATTAGATTGATTTAAAATTTTATTTTAATTAAAATTTACGATTTTTCACTATTTATCAAAATTTAAAAGTTATCAGAAAAACACCAAAAATTCATCCAAACTAAAATTTTCTATCCCAATTATAAATAATTATTTAATGTCATCAAATTTAATATATAGAAGTGTCAAATATTGGATTTAAAAATGGTTCTTTATTAAAATACAGAAAACTACATTTTAAAAAATACTTCTTTTATCTGAAAAAATTGAATTTGTACTTATATTATGTCGAAGAAACACAAAAGATGAATGTTATAATTATATGGGATTTATAACATTCATAATTTTGTTAATAATATTTATAACTACTTTTTACACAGTTAGTTTGATATGTTGTGGGGCACTTGAACTCGAAGTTGCGTACATCGAACGCTATTGAATTATTTAAAAAGGAAGCGTACTGTAGAAGCATGGGGTTTTAAAATTACTATACACATAAATGTTTATCCTAGACATTTAAATATAAATCCCAGTCAAAATATATCAATGATTATTTAAAAATTAAATATAAATATTTTTCTCCTTGAGAGGAATAATGGTAGTAATCAACATAGGCCACAAGTCTTCTTCTATTCCCAAATTCACATTCCTTCTCTCATCAATGGTGGTGGAGAAAATTCGTCATATGAGGGATGGGTGTTCCATATTTTATCCTCTTTATCTTATATCTCATATTATGTGAGTTATTTTTAGACATGATGGATGATATGTTGGAATTTATATCGTTTTCAACGTAAGAGAGGCTATCGGAATATAAAATTTCATTTTGAATTACTAGAGTTATTATTGAGAGATTATAGCGGTGGTTAATTTCTTTAATGTTGTCACTATGGATAGGGGGATCTTGGATATCTAGGATTAAGTCTACTACCTAAATTTGGTTTAAGGGTATCACATAATTACCTTTTATAATAATCTAAAAATTCAAAGGGGAATTACCCTAGCCATTGGCGGCTAAAACATTTAAATATCCATGCTCTAATGCTTATATTCCTTCCATTTTATAGAAACCATCCACATCCTACATAGATTCATAGGTCTCAAAGGGGGAACTATCACCATGTAGTATTTTGACCTTTTCCATTAATGGGGTATTTCAAACACTGATGAAATATTGAAGGAAACACCACATGGTTGTAAATAAATAGTCTTCCTGGAAAGACATTATATGTGGTTTCTTATTAGAAAACCATGCAAAAACTAATTGATGTGATATCCCTAAGCTCATCCTTGATATTGATCATCCCAAGAGGCCCACTAACATTATTAACATAACCATGAATGGTTATATTTTTCATAGATAAGTACCTCTCTATATCTCAAATGTTGGAGGCTTAGAGTTAGGAAGATGTTGATCTAAAAAAAATTTCAATCAAATCCCTTTGTATTTTGAAATTTTCTAGTTTCCTTCAATCGCACAGGGTTATCATTTTTACATAGATAACCACTTTATGGTCATGTTATATGAATGATATGGTGACATGGAATTATATTGGAATAATATTCAATTCATACACCTTATGTTCATCAAATTCTATCTCGAAATCATGGTGGATCTAGTGGGATTTGATCAGTTCCTCTATGAGTTCTTTTTACAGATTGAGAGAATCCAGGGTTGAATGTATAGATGGGAAAAATGCCGACTATTTCAGGATTTCATACTTTTATACTAGAGGTATTCTCTTTCTAAGGAAGGGTTTTCCTAATTATGTAGATAAGGATTTGAGGGCTTTGTGTTTTATGGGCCTGATACTTGAGAAAAAGGTTGAGGTATCATATGATTGTAATGGTGTGGCTCACATATACCTACCCCCTTGTTTGGGGTTGATCAAACATTCACACCCAAGCCAAATAGTCATGTAATATGGTGGGTCTTGGATGACCGTTAGAGGGCTCTGAGGTATCTTTGTGTTTTTATTGGGATTGTTTGAGTACACTACCATGGTTATCATCGTCATATATACCCTCAGTAGGCATGTGACCGAAATATTAGGTTCAACCATGCTGAATCCATCCCTCGTATCCCCTGATTCTGCATCCTCATCCACTGGCTCCTCTGTCAGGTACAGGGAACTCATACTCAAAGGTATATTCATCATTAGTAAAGGGATATATTAGGTTAAATTTGTTAATAAAATAATTTTTTTCTTCAAATGAATATGGTTCTATTTATTGGGTCCGTTCCAATTCTTTATATTTTTATAGAATGTCTTATGCAAGAGTCAAATATTTTTTTAGAGAGGGATTTGACTCTTCCTATTGTTTCAATTCATTTTTAGGAAGATTACATCAATCTCTAGGTGTTGTATTCAATGTATCTTCCTGGGTGATGTGATCATTTTTCATTTGTAAATATGTGATTTTAGGATGGCCTAAGATTTGTAAAATATCTTTCAAGCCATCTAGTTATCAAACACATATCCATGCCCATCCAAAACAAATTCATAATCACCCACTTCATCTTGTTGAGTGACAGTTACACAAGTCACATGTTCTAGGTGATTCTCTAACATCACATATCCCTAAACAACCCTGACTTGGAGAACATCATTAAAGTTGAACCAATAATGGATGGTGTGACCCAACCTCCTATTGCAATGAAGTAGTCATGATGATAAGTGGGGTTGAACTATCTAGGTTTCTTGGTTACATTTATCATGAATAGTTTACATTCCATGGATGTATGGAAATAATGGGGGACCTAATCATTTTGTAAGGAATACATTTTATTCATCTATTCATCGAATATTGGGTGATCCTGATAAATTTTTTTATTATGTTGAGGGCTGTTTTTTTCTTTCTCTATTTGACTAGTGGTGAAGGACTATTATATGGCTACATGGATTCTATAATGGGAATTGATACTATTTTTAGGGTAGAAACAACATTCTATTTCTTACCAATCCTTTTTACCTTTATTAAGGGAATGATAGGAGATATGGCTCGGGTCTACTGAAAGAGATATTCTAGGAATTTTTATATTTCTAAAAAACTCATGGAATCCTCCTATACACTTCATAAAGATCATAAGTATTTGAAGTTCATCTGAGTTATTTTTAGTACATATTTCTAAAAATTTCTTTTGAGATAGAGGAATACTAATTGAATAGGTTAATCCATTGCATATGGAACTGAAATCATAAATCATCTAGATTTTGTGTTGTTTGTAGTTAATGAGGTAAAAAATTATCATTTTCTTCATCGTGGTGATGAACTTGTAAAGGAACTGATGATGGATGTAATCCCATCCCGTAATGGATCCTACTAGAATAATTCTATACCAAATGATGGATGAACTTATTAAATTCGATTTGAAATAGCTCAGGTTGGTCGCCTCCTTTTTATTTAGAGGCCCCATCATTGAGCTACATTGGTACATTAATTTTTTGAGATGTTTTTCTCGATATCCCATGCCACAAAAATCTGATAAAGTAGGATTTTTGAAATTAAGACGGGGGAAATTTCTATCCGCCCATTTATGATATGGATTCATCTCATGATACAATGGTGTGTTACACCCTTCCATGGATTCTATTAGTTTATTTGTAACACCCTAAAACTTTATGAGGTAAATTATTTTTAAATTCTTTGATGTCTTGGGTTGTATGATACACCAAGATTAGCTTATAGTATATGCAAAAATTTTCTTGGCATGTGTTACACTCAATTTCAAGTTCATTTGATAGAATTAATTTCCTAAAAAACTGAGTATAAGTGATAATAAATATTATGACCTAGTATTTATAATGGTGGATATGAATAATATTAACTTCCTTTTAAAAAAATATTTAAATTAAAATAATTGAGTCTATAAAATAATAAAATATCCCTTTATGGATTCAATTAGTGAAATATATATGAAATATATTTAATTTATTTTTTTAAATTCATCTTATATGTTTCCTAGATATGATATAAGAACAAAATCAAAATTTTTCGATAAAAGAAGTATTTTTCAATCCAAAAATACAGCTTTACCGGCTTTGGATGGTGAACCCTTTTTAAATATAGTTTTCACAATTTTATAAGTTCGATTTGACATAATAAACATCTTATTTTGAATAGGAACATCAAAATTTTCCTTGGTTCAAATTTTGGTATTTTTCTGATGAAATTCTTATTTTAATGAATAGTGAAAAATGATGCTTTTTAATTCAAAGATTCATTTTCGTATAATTTATTTCTATAGAATGATTTTCTATTTAACTGGTTTTAAATTTTAATTGGATTATGTTTGTATCATTTAATATAATTTTGTTCATTAAAAGTAATTTCACATTTAAATTTGACATAAACACATCTCAATTATTTGATAGTTTTTACTTCTTAAAAACTTGATTTCTGATTTTTCACAATAAGAGTTATTTTTGAATTAATTATTGCCACCTAGTTGTTTTGAATTTTGGATAAATGGATTCCATATTTAGAATCAGTGGGTCCAATTTATGTTAATTGGTTACTTTTATTTTATGGGATATTATTAATAGTATCCATGATAAATTTTATTTACCACTATTGAAGGTAAATCATGTAAATTAGGGTAACAAAGAATATGATAAATATAATAAAATTACTATAACACCTTCCAAAATACTAATGGATTAATTAAAGTAAAAAATATCACCTAAGTATTGGAATTGATTAATTTATTTTCCTTTTGTCAGGAATGTGATATTATTATAATTAAAACAAAAGAACGTGACAATATGTCACTCTCTTATCTCTTATCAGTATAATAATTTTAATGTATTGATAAAATTGAAAAACCATCGAACATAAATTTTCTAAAGAAATCTAATGAAATTATCTACATAATTTGAATTTATATATATTTTTTTGGGATGAAATAATAACCATTAATGATGATTAACATGATGTAGAAATTATTTTATTAATAGAAATATCAAATAAATGGTTTTGAAAATATTAAAACAAATATAATATAAACTAATTAATGTGCTATATTGATTTTCTAGGTAAATATGAAATTTTGTGAGTGTATGAAATATTTTTTTTCTAATTTATCATCGCTATGGATTTTATTTAATGTCAAATAAATGAATAGTTTCAAAATTGACACTACTAAAATTTTATAAAAAAACATTTTATTATATTATTTTAATATCATAAAAATATTTAAAAATTAAAAAGTGAAAATTATAATGTCTAAAAGTTTATAAAGTGTCCATTTTTGGAAAATTGAAAAAACATAAATAAATATTTATAACCATTTAATATTTAGAATATTATTACCACAATTAAAATTAAATAGATTAAATAAGGATAAATCAAAATTATAAGGTTTAAAATAAAATAAAATCATGTTTAAAATTTATTGGTTCAGTGATTTTCAAACCTTCCTTATATTATCTTATAAATAATCACGTTGAGATGAATTTAAATTTAAAAATTAATTTATATTAATTTAATAGTATTGGTGTTTCCAAAAGTGCCCCTCCCCACTCTTATAAATGGACACCTAATCGCACTGTGATTCACTGTTTTATTTTCACCATTACACCACTATGATAAACTAGTCTTGTATTAAAAATTATAAAAATAATACCAAATTGAACATCATATTTGATTAAATTATTTGTTTATTACTATTAAAGTGATCAATGATACTTGTTTTGATAATTTCATTGAAGGTGGAGGTGATTTAGAGGACCCATGATGGTGTCTAAGAAAAATGGGGCAAACTGTGTAGGATCCATGCACATCAGTGGACTCAGCCACATAATTATACTAAACTGTGCATAAAAATGGGATTTAATATTTTGGTAGGGTCCTAAATTCAATGGGCTACATTTCTTATGAAGAAACCCAAATCTAATGCGGTTATCTAGTGGCCCATCGGGACTGATCAGTCTGGCACAACGAATCTGCACGAAGTCAAAAGTGGTCTGACATGTTATGTCAATATCTCGAGCTACGATATTTCAAATGGAGCCAAAAATTTTGTTGATATATTCCAGAGGTGGGGATACAACTTTTTAGTTTTATAAAGAGTGAGATAAGACTGTCTGGCCATCGAAAACCATGAACCAAATGGTTTCTTGAAATCAAGAGGCTCAAAACCACCTTCCAATTTTCCTATAAAATAAAACCTTAGGCTCCCCATTTGGAAGTTCGTCCAAGGAGTGAAGTTCTAATAATTTGGAGTTCCATATGAGTCTTATCCTCATCCTAGAAGTTCAGGAGGCCCCTATCCTCATAGGGGGATCAAGAATGAAGAAAGTGTTTCACCCGAGCTTCATTCTCATCCCGATGTTAAGCTAAACTGTGGGTGTTCGTTGTGAGGGAGCTACACACATGTAAATGGAGTGACAACACATATATTAGTTATTGGTTTGGGGTAATTTTTATTTTTAAACAATTCATTCCATGTACCTTACATGATTTCATATTTGAATGCTTGTTTTGATACATGTGAATGTTATTCTCTTAATTTTTAACCGATCGATGTGAGATTTTGAGTTTGTGACTTGTGTTATTCTGATTGGATAACACAAGAATAATTTTCACAACCACATTCTTGAGATTTCAATCTTCTTTGGATTTTTTTATTCAATGCATAAGGGTTGGACCTTGACAATACAGTTGTTACGTCAATGATTGGTTCTTTAAGCATTGAAATAAAATCTTAAGAATTAATCGAGATTCGAATTAATTTCAACCAAATAATTACTCCAAACCTAAATTAATCTGTATGGGAAATGAACTTTAAATGTGTGTATTTAAATCAAAATTAACCCTTCTATCTCATATTTTTTAAATTCTACTTCGTTTCTCAACTTTTAAGCTTTTAATTAAGTCTTTTCATCCGAAAACTATTTTGAAAACCACCCCCTATTTTAGTACTTCTTATAAAAAACACACAGTCTAAACTTACCAAAACTCCTTGAGATATGACCTAGGATCTTCCACATACTATAAATAAACCTTAAAATCATAATCAATTTGATGTTTCCTGACAAAACGTCTAATACATTTGCATATAATTTTGTGTTATGATTTATTTATTTTTCAGGTTCTATGATTGATGTGTTCTACTATGAGATATTTACCCCTTTTCAAACCCAAACCAGTGAGGATCCTATGTCTAAGACACCGATACACACAATACAACCCTTTGAAGGAGGACACACCACAACATGAGACTTTTCTAAACCCATCATCTTCTGGAACAAAATTAGAAAATGAAATTAATATGTATAATACTGATGAAAAAACTTCTATTATTTCCTCTGATCTCTTTTCTGAGTTTTCATCCTTGATATAAATTCTAGGAAGTGAATCATGCATTGAATGTTGTATTGGTCTAGAAAAATGTCATGCTTGTCTGTAAATTGATGATTTACTGAGCACTGAGGATCACAAGAAAATCAATGATAATTATAAGATTTTAAAAGTTCATTATTCATATGGTGATGTTACCATTAATTAGTTAGATGAGATTAATGACCTCTCAATTTCACATTCACTCCCTAGACACGTTTAACATTTATTTGAGGGAGTACAAGATGATATCAATGTGGCTTTACTAAATGAGAACCAAGATGCCTTTATTGAAAATAAATACATTAATATTGATTCTATATGTTTTAATTTTATTCAAATATAATTAAAATATGGATTTATCATTGACACCATTGATGTTACATTTCTAAAGCAAGGTCTGGAGAATGAAGAAGATGTTGTGAATATGGAAACCAAGAAAGACGAGGACTCATTAATTGTACTACCCCCACCTTTTAAGTTGTTTCTCATTATAATGGGGGAAAATTTAGAACACTATATCCATGAATTACTCAATAATAAATATTTGGGGAAATCTGAAAAAAAGAAGTGTTGGTGGTTCCTATCAAAGAAACTTCACCCACTCTAAGATTGGGGATAACCCACTAGAACCGCCCATCTAGAGGCAGTAAAAAACTAGGGCCCACATGGGGGATTAATCCAAGATCAATCTATATTTTCATCACCCTTAATTTTATATTTATCATTTCATTTATCTTAATAAATCTATTATATTATCTTCTCTACTTTTCATGTAGGTTTTTCAGTGAGAAAAATTTAGGAGATTAACTCAATGTTGCACTACTAATAAGTCAGGTCATACCCTTCTATTACACTTACTTGCTTATTGTGATTAAATTTTAAATCATCTTAAATGTTACCTCTATATGAATACAGTAAGGAAATTGTGAAAATTAGGTGTGGGGGATGGTTATATCTTGCGTTAGTTGGTAATTTTCAACTTCTTTCTTATTTTTAGCTTGCTGAATTGTATTGTTAGTTTCCCCCTTTCCCTCTCACTCACCCTTGTGACTGAATATAACATTTTTATTCCCACTTTATCGTGGAAAATGATTCCTTTTTAATTATAGATTTTAAAGAAAATGCATGTGTAATTTCCGTATCATGTTGTTTTAGTATTGAAAAAAATTCTGATGCAATGTGCATTTAACAAGAATTAAATACTGTGGTGTAATTTTATTTTGAAATTTGGTTGTTTTTCAATGATATAAATGGTTGTATCATTTTGAAACCTTTTAGAAGAATGGTTCCTCTTTTTGGGATTATTTTAAGGGGAAATTATGTCACTTAATTTCTCCACACAACTTTGCACCCAACCATGAAGTGTGAAATTTTCTACTTAATGAAAGGTAAATATATGTTAGGTTGATTTTTCTCTACTTTAAAAAATCTTTTTTTCTGTAATTTCATTCCTTATCCAATCTATTTCGTTACTATACCATATTTACTTATGAATGTGTACTTGTTATCCTATTGTTGTACGCCCTCAAAAAAATAAAAATAAAAAATGGTTGTATATTAGTAGGTCAAAAACAACCCTTCATAGACATTTGATCTTGTTATTACTATTATAATTAGTTTCATGAAGAGATCAAACATGGTTTTGAAAAAGTGTGTGATATTTGTTCCATGTACAAATTTTGAAAAAAATAATAAATGAGAGGAATGATGAAATGTGAAACATATGGGGATATCTAGGTCGGGATCTTATGGTTTGACTTCTGGGAATTCTTAAGTGTGTGGGTCATAGAATTTGATTGCAAAGAATATAAGTCAGGTTCATTGGAAAGGATCATATAAGTAATTTTTTAAAATAACTTATATTTACTCAATAGAAAGTTGAAAGAATATCATGGAATGGATGTCACACACACACATGAAGAATTGGTGAAATGGTTATCTTTTGAACTATTTTCTAAAATTTTTATCATTCAACACTGGGAATTTCATCCTCATACAATTTTTGAGACATCTTTTTGTTTGATCACTGAGAATAAATCCTCAGTGTGATTTTTTATTTGATCACATTTCTATCAGGAATTAAATTTTAATTGAATGTTAAATTTTTATTATGTTGTAAATATCTAAATGCATAATTTCTAAAAAATCTGAGTTTTATCAGGAGTGACGATGTTTATGTGTGGGGGTGTGATCACACTAAGATTCACTGTTTCATTTTCACCCTTACACAACTGTGATAAACTAGTTTTGTAATGAAAATTATAAAAATAATAAAAAAATTCACATCATTTTTGATTCAATTATTTTTTGTTTTTACTGTTAAAAAGGGAAATTATTATTATTTTGATAATTTTATTTAAGGTGGAGGTGATTTGGAGGGCCCATGATGATGTCCAAGAATAATGGGAAAACCTGCGTAGGATCCATGCACACCTGTGGACTCAACCGCATACTGATACTAAAATTTGGATCTAAATGGCCTGAAATTTTGTGGACTGGTTTTAAATGAAACGAGGTGCATTTCATATGAATAAACCTAATACTAATTCGGTCAGCTAGTGGCCCATCCAGACTGATTTGTCCAGTGCACCAAATCTGCACGAAGTGAAACGTTATTTGTTGTGTTCAGTCAATATCTCGAGTTGTGAGTGTCCAAATGGAGCCAAAAATTTGGTGGATACATTCAGTAAGTGGTGCTACAACGTTGTATATTTTTACAAAGTGAGATAAGACTGTATGTCCATAGAAAACCATGAACTAAGTGGTTTCTTGAAATCAGGATGCTCAAAACCACCTTCTAATTTTCATATAAAATGGATCATTGGGCTCCCCATGTGGTAGTTAGACCAAGGAGTGAAGTGCTAATAATTTAGAGTCCCAAATGATTCCTCTCCTCATCCTTGAAGTTATGGAGGCCCCTATCCTCATAGGGGAATCAATAATGAAGAAGGAGTTCCACCCGAGCTTCCTCCTCCTCCCGATGTGAGGCTAAATAGTGGGTTTTCGATTTGATTGAGCTACAAACATGTCAAGGGTGTTTCGACCCATATATTAGCTACTTTATTGGTGTAATTTTGGTTTTTAAACATTAAATTCCATGTACCTTACATTATTTCATATTTGAATGCTTTTTTGATAATGTGAATGTTATGATCTTAATTTTTAACCGATCAGTGTGAGGTTTTGAGTGCATGACTTGTGTTGTTCTGATGGGACAACACTAGAATCATTTTCATTCCCAAATTCATGATATTTCAATCTGATTTGGAAGCTATTATTCCATGCATATGTTCTTGAACTTGATAATACAATTTTTACATCGAGGTTTGGTTCTTTAATCATTGAAATAAATGCTTAGGAATTAATCAAGATTCCAAATAATTTCAACCAAAGAATTACTCAGACCTAAATTAATCTCTATGGACAATGAACTTGAAATGTTTGTAGTGAAATCATAATGAACCCTTTTACCTCATATTTTTAACATCCATTTGGTTTCTCAACTTTTAAGCTCTCAATTAAATCATTACATCCTAAAACTATTTTCCAAACTACCCCCTATTTTAGTATTTTTTATTAAAAAATCACACTCCAAACCCACCAATGCTACTTGAGAGATTACCTAGGGTCTTCCATTGACTATAAATCAACCTTAAAATCAAAATCCATTTGACATTTCAGGAAAAAACGGTCAACTCCTCTCCTTATATTTTAATGGCACCTGTAAAGCCCTCTTGTTTAGCCAAACCCTACCCATTTCATCTCCTAACATCCCTCACATCATCCTAGAGGACCCACTTTGTGTAGAAATCCATCCTAAGGAGACCCTTTGTTCAAATCAAAAAGAGATACTAAAAAAGGAGGTAAATGTTTTATCACCTCTTTCAAAATTCATTTCTTCTTCTACTTATTCTTCTTATTTTGTTTCCATACTAAAGTAATAAATCCAGAATATTATACATGATGAGATATTAGTATAATTATGGTATGACCTTATACCACATTTTATCCATCCTATCAATAAAAATATCAGTATTCATGCATACATACTGATTACTGTCTCCACACCGTGTTATAATTTGTTATTCAAAAATAAATTATTTGGATGGGTATAATGAAGAGTATTATGGATGTAAATAATGACTGTAACTTTATAATTATTCTATATAATTAATATACCATCCAATTTCATACCATATTACCATTAAGTCCATGATTTCATCACTCGTGCATATGTATGACCTACCGTCTCCTTGATGCGATGAGATTCATTCTACACGATCTTCATTAAACAATGACTATATACATGAATAGAATGATTAAATATGATAAATATTATTCTAATATTAATATTTAAATGATATTATATAACCAATTAAGTGGAACGAGAACTTATCTGAAAAAATATGTATAATAACACAAAGCAGTTAATATCCAAATAACAGACGACAATGGAATGTTACTGAAAAAGAGTTGATTATATGATCATATATGATATCATAAAAATAACTATGATTCTAGAAACAATCAATAATTTTTTCAAATCAATAAAATAGAGGTTTTGATAAAAACTAATCATATCAGACTTAAGGTAAGGGATAATTTCACAGTCTCATTATTATTTGAGATTATTTAAACTAAGTATTTATGGGGAATATTTATCATCCATATCCTTGTTTCCAAAATATGTACTATTTTTTTATTCTTATAAAATTCTTAATTTAAATTTTACCTATTTAGTTTTTTATTAAACTGTATGAAATGAATCTTTTGAAAATTTTCAATATGAGGTACTTTTCATCTTTTCTTATAAAAGTACGAGGATAATGATTTTTAACATATATGACATGAACTGATTTTGTAAGTCTTCATAAAATTTTATTTCCCTGAAGCATCCTTTACAAAATTTCAAGTTTATTTTAAACTAAATTATTTTCTTTTAATATTGTGCTGTTTTTTTAGAAAAATTTGTTTTTTAATAATAAATGATATCTTCCTCAAGAATTATGTTTGAGTGTTTTAAAAAAAATTATTTCCATCTAAGATATCACTCTTTAAATTGGGTTATGTTTCTATCCCTTTTATTAAGATTATTTTAATTTTTTAATGATGGAATGATATTTTATGTGGAATAAGTTATGATATTATGATGTTTAATAAACATATTTTATTTCACAGTTTATGGTATGATGAATGATTTATGTTTTTCTTGCACATGTAATAATGACAGGATTATGAGATGGGTGAGACCTATATCTCTCTCCAATGCATTGGGTAAAAATTAATATCTCATGATATAGAAATTTATAGAATAGATATTAAATTTTATTCATTAATATAGGGATAGAACGTAAAGTAAATCTAGTACATTCATATAAGGCTAGAATGGAATGTAAACTCGTTTCAGTAAAGAACTGTTTCCTCTGTGATGGTCTTGTCAACAATTCCTTAGCTACTATGAAAATAATATTATATGCTTATTTGTTTCCACAATTCCATGTTTTATTACAATTCTATTTTCTCATGGTTCATGATTCTATTTTTATTTAGGACTTATAAAATACAAATATCTATTTCATGAATCATGATTTTGGTACATGTTAAATGCGATATGTCTTTTTCCAAACTTTGTGTCCATGTTTTTACATTATTATGTTAATTTTTTGTAATATATTTTCCATCATTACCTTTTTGAGAAATTTAGATCACCCATTTTCATGTTCCTTTTCCCTAGGATATGAATAAGGGTATTAAGTAAGATGTTTCAAAAATGAGTTCTAGTTATGAAGGATAAAGTAGGAGATGATGTTGAAGTTTTATAAACCAATTTTTTATGTTTTCATGTTTCCAAATGCAATAAACTAACATGGTAATTGAACATATATTTGTTTTATATATTATGTATTCCAAAAAATAAATGTAATTTCCATGTACATCCATCTTGGGTCATTATAGTTGCTAATATAGTGAAGGTTTAATTAACCATTGGAAACTAGGATGTGAAAACATTAGTGTCATCCTGAGAGATATTTCTAAGGTATGTATATGGATGTCACTAAGGGTAAGTATAACTATAGGTTATTGAACTATAATTATGGTAAATATTTTTAATATCCTAGTATTATACCTAATATTTATAGATTTAAATTAATCCCCCTTGATTATGTTATTTTTTTAGAATGATTTTTCTTCGCACAATATTCTTTTTGGGTTTTAGACAATAGCTGGAACCTGAAGAAACCATATTAAAGATCAATGCACTGGGAAATGAAATTATTTTCCTTATGAACAACAAAATTTTATGAGTGATGGAATGAAAAATCTTATTGTTATATTTACATATGATATGAATCATTCTGGACATCCAAATGAGCAGATATGGGAACAACATTTTGTTGAGTCCTTTATGAGGAAACATCCACCTTCTTTCAGTTGGTATTCTAATCCACATGTTGACAAGAAATGGATGAATACCATTGAAAACATATTTTCCATCCTTCTCTTTTCAGAACATGAAAAATTCACTTATATTGTTTATCTATTTAGAAGGAGAATAAGGCCAGTGGTGGACTCTAATCAAGAATACAAGGTAGCAATATGAAATTGAATCCACAGAATGGGGCGATTTAGAGAACTTATTTTTCAATATGTACATTTCTATTATTAATCAAAAAAAGAATTTAAATGAGTTCCTTGAACATATAAAACAGATGATGAATCTATTGGTACATACATGGAAAATTTTACAAGACATGAATGGTATGCTTTTGCCTTTAGCATCTAACCTAAAAGTAATGTTGATTGATTCTTTTGTGGCTTAAAACCTTATCTTCAAATCTATAAGATAATTTAGTATCTATGAAGAGATTGTGAATTGTGCTATCAGGGATGAAATATAAGTTTGTGTTACATATCAATCTCATGGTTTTGACAAGAAATTAAAGATGGAGTTGAAGGGAAAATATCAAAGCGATGGTGAAAATAAGATGAATGTTTCCTTATTATCAATGTGTGAAAGAAGGATGGTGGATATTGTATTAAAGGGACTAGAAAATGTTTTATGTGTGGAAAAGAACTTCATAGAGCTATTGAGTGGTGGAGTAATGGGAAAACTGTTTATAATAATGTGAATAGAGAAATGACTATAGAGAACGCACTGCCCATACATCAATGCTACATCTGCAAGGAAAATGAGAATTATACTAATCGATTCCCTAATACAGGGATTATGGATGATTATAGACTTCCACAACCACATTAGGACAAATACAATAAAAAATATCATGCGATCACTATTGGAGATGTTGAGTATAACAACAAAGTGGTGGAATGATTATGTGTTTTTGTAATGGGATTCCAAAAATAGTATTATAGAATCTATTTTATAACATTATGGAATTTTGGAATATATATGAATTGGTTCATTATGGTTTTCCATAAGTATATGGTACTAGAAACCAGGAAAAGTGATTGAAATATATTTAGAAAGCACATGATATACACATAATGAATGGATAAGGATATAATTAGATGTTTGATATTATTAATGACCTCATGACTGATATAAGGAAAAATTGATATCATGGTTTGAGTATATAATTTTTTTGGTATTTTTGGTTTGTGTAAAGAGTTAATTTTGACAGAATGAATATTTTCACTATGGTTCTATAGTAATTCATTTTATTATCATGTTTCATGAGAATACACAATTAGGGTATTCACATGTTTGGAATGTGACAACCAAGAACAACCTTATGAGTTATGGGAGATAAATGTTATGTCAATTTAGTTCACCTCTTTATAAAGTTTTATATTTTCAGTTTTGGGAAGGATTATAATGTTATCCATTTATGTATAATATAAATTATATTACAGTATAAGTATGTTAGATTAATGGATTGTGTAGGTGGACTTATGATTTTTTGATATATTGTGCTAAATTTTTTGTTGGGACGTAGGGAATGACCTATCATTCTATAGCTTGATCCACTGAGACATCAAGAATGAAAAATTCTAGTTCATTTCCTTAAATAAGAGATGGAGCTGAAATTGTTCAAGGCACAAAAAAGGTGAGATTGTACCAATATAAAGTAAGTATTTATTCTCATAAAAATTCTTCATCTTTAGGGAAAAGATCATGAAAACAAAAAAAATGTTTTCTTAGTACCTTCTTATCCGATGAATCAGATGGTCCTTTGAATCATCGAAGATTTATGGATTTCTGGTCATTAACGTTTTCCAACCATTGTTCTCAATTTCTATCTATTAGAATGTGATGGTTGTATTTTTCTTCCATATCCATGTTTTCACTTCCCACCTATGTTCTCCTATGTGGAAATCCAATTATGAGTTATATTTGGTAACTGCTATATTTCAAACATTCCTTTTTAAAATAAAGTTTTAGTATCCCTTTTTATGATGTGGATTTCTATGAATGATACTTTCATGTAGTAAAACTTATATAACCCTGAAGAATTTCGAGAGAGAAATTCAATTTAAGGGGTGTAGAAGGTAACACCCAGGAATTTTATGAGATAGATTCTTTTTAATTTCTTTGATGTCTTGTGTTATACACTACACCAAGATTATCTTACAACACACACAACACAATTCTTAGATTCTGTTACACACAATTTTATGTTATTTTGATAGAATTAATTTCACATAAAACTGAGTATAAGTGATAAAAAATATTATACACTATTCATTATAATGGTGGGTATGAATAGTATTGACTTCCTTCTAAAAAACTCTTTAATTGAAAATAAGGGAGTCAATAAAATAATAAAATCATTGTTTATAGATTTTATTAGTGAAATATATATTTAATATTTTAAATTTACTATTTTAAATTAATATTATATGTTTTCTAGATATGATATAAACACAAATTTAATTTTTTTGGAAAAAATAATTATATTTAAAAAACATATAGTTTTACCACCTTTCAATGGATAACCCTTTTTAGAATATAGTTTTAGAAAATTTTATAAGTTATATTTGTCATAATAAAATTATTATTTAGAATTATGGCATCAACATTTACCATGGATAAAATTTTGGTTTTTTTCAGATGAAATTCATATTTTAATGAATAGTGAAAAATACTGTATTTTATTTCTGAACTACCTTTTTGTCTAATTTATTTATATAGAGAGATTATATTTTTAATTGATTTTATAGGGTAATTGGATTATTTATTTATCACTTAATATAATTTTGATCATTGGATGTAATTTCACATTTAAATTATATATAAATAAAAGTCAATCATTTGATAGTTGTTACTTCTTAAAAACCTGCATTATGGTTTTGACAACGTGAATTAATTTTAAATTTATTCATGCATCTTATATGTTCTGAATTTTGGAAAATGAATAACCTATTTTGAATTAGTGGGTCCATATTATTTTAATAGGTTACTTTTATTTTTTTTATTTTATGAATATTAACTATGGTAAATTTAATTTACCATAGTTAAAGGAAAATCAGGTAAATTAGGGTAAGAAATAATATGAAAAAGGTAATAAAATTACTCTATCACCATCCAAAAACCTATTGGATGAATTAAATTATACCAATATCACATAATGGTTGTAATTGATTCATTTTATAGACATTTTCCCATGAAAGTGATGTAATTATAATTAAAACAAAATAAAGTGACAACAAGTCACTCTGTTATCTTTTATAAGTATAATAATATTAATGATGTTATAAATTTGATAAAAAATTTAACATAAATAGTCTCCATAAATTTAATGAAAATTTTTAAATCATATGAATTTATTTAGAATTTTTAGATATTAAATAATTGTCATTAATGGTGAAACAATAGTGATGTAGAAATTATTTTATTTATAAAAATCTAAAATTAAGGGGTTTGAAAATATTAAAACAATTATAATATGAACTTATTAATGTTCTACACAGATTTATATGTGACGAAGACATATTTGGAGTGTATTAATTTTTTTTAATCTAATTTATCTTATGTGTGGATTATATTTAAATTCAAATGAATGAATAGTGTCAAAATTGACACTATTGATATTTTATAAAAATAAAATATTATTAAATTATTCAAACATCACAAAAATATTTAAAAATAATAATGTGAAAATAATAATGTCTATAATTTCATAAATTATCCAATAATGGACAATAAAAAACACATAAGTCAATATTTATAACTATTCAATATTTAGAATATTGTTACCACAATTAAAATTAAATAGATTAAATAAGGATAAATCAAAAAGACTAAGTTTAATATAAAATAAAAACATATATAAATTTTATTTCATGAGAGGATTTTTACCCATCCTTATCTTATCTTTCAAATAATTCACTTTTTAGGCATTTCAATTTAAAAAATAATTTATATTAATTAAATATCTTTGGTATTTCAAAAGGTGCCCCTCCCCTCTTTTATAAAAGGGAACCTCATCTCCATTAATCACACCTATAAATCCCTTTTTTCATTCAAAACCTTCCCATTTCCTCTCCCAAAATCCCTAAAATAATCCTAGGAGCCACACATTGGGTAGAAATTGATCCTAAGGAGAACATTTGTGCAAATAAAAAAGAGATACTTGAAAAATTGGTAATTGTTTTATCACTTCTTTCAACATTATTTTATTCTTATACATCCTCTTCTAATGTTGTTTCCATAATAAATAAATAAATATAGTATATTAAAAATGCTTATATATTATTATAAAAATGGAAAAACCTTATACCTTTTATTATCTACCCTACAAATAACAATATCACCATACATGAGTACGTATGACTTACCGTTACCATGGCGTGGTGTAATTTTTTAATAAAAAATACATTATTTGGATGGGTATAATGATGAATATAATGTATTTAAATAATGAATATAACCTAATAAGTATCATGTATAACTAATATACCATCCAGTCTGCATCCAATTTTACCATTAAGTGAATGATATGTCTGCTTGTGCATACGTACGACTAACCATCTCCACGAAATGATGGGATTAATTCTACATGATCTTCATTAAAGAAAGATTATAAAAATTAATGGAATGAATAAATATATATATTAAACTAATACCATTATTCAAATTATTTAACTATATCCAAAGAAGTGGAACATGAACCTTTCTGACAAAACATGCATATAAACACAAAGTAGTTAATATCTGAATAACAGGTGAAAATGAAATATTACTAAAAAATAGACTATAATATGATCATATATGATATCATAAAAATGAAAATGACTCATAAAAAAGTCAATAACATTATTTAAATCATTCTATAGGAGGTTCAGATACATATAAATCATATCAAACCTATATTAAGGGATCATTTAACAATCGCATTATTATTTTATATTATTTATAGGAAAACATTTACTAGGGTATATTTATCATCCACATCCATGTTTCCTAAATATTTAATATTATTTTTATTCTTTTAAAATTTTTTCATGTCAATTTTTCCCATTGTTAATTTTTTATTAAACCGTATAAAAATAATCTTTTCATGTTTTTTGATACTAGGTACTTTTTGACTTTTCTGTTAAATATACGAGGAGATTGTTTTTTAACCTATACAACATGAACGGATTTTTTTATTCCATCATAATGAATTATTTCCATGAAGCTTACTTTACAAGATTTCAATTTTATTTTCAAATATGTTCTTTTCTTTTTAAATTGAGTTTCATTTTGAGGAAAAATTATTTTTGAAGAAGAAAGGATATTTTCCTCAAGAATTATGTTCGAGTGTTTTTTATAAAAATTATTTTCCATCAAATATGAAACTATTTAAATAGGTTTATGTTTCTATCCCTCTTATTATGATGAATTGATTGGGTTTATGATGTAATGATATTTTATAGGGATTATTTTATGATAGAGTGATGTTAAAGAAACCCATTTTATTTCTTGGATTCTGCTATGATTAATGATTTATGTTTTTATAGAACATGTAAGAATGATTTCTTTAGGAGATGGGTGGGACCTGTATCTCCCTCCAATGCATTGGTTAAAGACTTATATCTCATGAGATAGACACGACTAGAATGGAAAGTAAATATGATTCAGTAATATAGGTTTGGAATGGATAGTAAATATGATTTAGTAATATATGGCTAGAATATCAAGTAAATCCAATTTAGTAACAGACTTCGTACACTTTGAGGGTCTTTCCATCAATGCCTTGGATACTATAGAAATGATATTATGTGCCTATTTGTTTACCATAATTCAATGTTTTATGAAAATGCTATTTTTCTCATGGTTGATGATTCAATTATGATTTATACCTTATGAACTTCCTAGACTTATTTCATGACTCACAATTTTGGTATATGTTAAATGTGGTATGTTTTTTCATAAGTTATGTTCATGTTTATTTATTCTTATGTTTATGTTTTGTAAGATATTTTCCATTCTTACTATTACAGAACATTTGAGCACACACCTTTTCATGTTTCTTTTCCACAAGGATTTGAATAAGGGTATTATGTTAGATGTGTCAAAAGGGGGTTCTTGTTATGATGGATAAATCATGAGATGATGTAGATGTTTTATGAACTTGTTATGTATTTTTTACAGTTTCCAAAGGCACTAAACTAATAATGTTTTTGGGAATCTTTTTGTATAATGTATTAAATATTCCACAAAAGAAATGTGATGTCCATGTACGTCAAGCTTGGGTCATTAGTGTAGTCAAGAATTCAAAGGAATTGTGTAGTTCTGCAAGTAACATTGAATAGGATTCCTCCCATCTACATGGGGTAGGCAAGGAATGATGATGTTTCACCATTTTTAGATTCCACTAATACCTGATCTTTATTATGAATGAATTTATCACCATGATGTGGGATAGGTTGTCACCATAATTGAGGAAAGTCATGATCATCCTCAACTTACTCATTAATATAGATTAGTTTCCAGGATATAGTTCAAACATAATGCTTTGATTCCTCTCTTTTCGGTGGGTTTCTACTCTGGTAATATGTGGTAGGAGGGATATTCATTTCCATCTATAGCTGATACCCATCAGAAATGTTCCCCTATGTAATAACTCATTGAGTTGTATTAGATTTTTTTTCTCATTATCATAGGTTGATAGTCATTCCTCCATGGGAGGAATTTCAACTTCTCTAGGTGGGGGTGGGATTTAGTAACACCTTTTCCTTTATCCATTATAGTTTTTTCCATAATGGTGGAAATTCGTTATTCAATGGTTCTAGGTCTGAGATACTCCTCTAATTATGCATATGTGAATCCTTATTATCTATTGTATTGATGGTGATGAAATTCACTAAGGTGTATCAGGAAATTGATGACATCTAATTAATATCAACATATCTAGGTTATTCTGCACTGTTGACTCCTCTTTTTAGGGTTATATCATGGTCTTTTCTATGACCCCTAATTATATAGAACCATTTTGGATTATGGATATTATGGGGATTTATTTCCTCCACCATAAGTTCCTTTGATATTAGTCAATGAATAGTGACCATAGGGGAGTTTTTAAGCATGTTTGTTGAATAGTACTGAGTATGAGTGGTTTTTATGATGGTAAGAGGAATTTATTGGATGTTTACCATCGCTATTTTACTCCCAACCTAGAGAAGAATAAATCCATTCAGGGTGATGATAACGAAGAAACCCCCCAACCCCGCATGATGTGGACAATTCAGAGCCACTATTGGAACATATTGATCTTATTATTTAGTTTTTGATTATTACTATCAAGGATTTGATGAATCATGAGATAGAAATTGAGATATAAATCCTCCCATCACTATGGGATAGGGTTTAACTAGAATCAATCTGCATTTCTCCATGAACATATTGGGGTTTGATGAACTAGGTGATTGATTTTCAGCTTAAAATTCCCCTATCCCATTGGGATGGGGTTGGTTTTTAGCTATTGTTGATATTTACTAGATCCTCATAGGTTTTGATGACCTGAGGGTGGAGGTAGTGGTAAAACGTTCACCAATCCATGTGGACTAGGTTCACTTAAGAATATTTTTTATGGAAGTTGTTATTACGATCTATTTGATTTAGAACAATTATTCTTGTGTACAAGCTAGGTGAAATGGAGTCCCATGATGGGAGTCATTTTCTATGGGAAGTTTTTAGTTGTCCACAACTTCAACTTCTATGTCTGCATCACATTCCTATTTTTTCAAGGGGCTCATCGTAGTAGTCTGTTGAAAACCCTCCCCCTCCGTTCATGACATTATTCCATCTTTAATGTAGGGTAATTTCCTTGTACTATCAAAACAAAATATGCATTAACTAATATCCTAATTTTTCTTATAGATATAACATTATAGTATGTAATATCTATGTATTTTTTTATTTAGGGGACAAAAGGAAGTGAATTGCTCTATATTTCCCCTATATTTGGATATCTCGGTTTTATACGGCTATGGAAATCAGTCGAAGGAAAGTGGTTCTGATATGGAGAAAAAAACAATGTTGGAATTTTCCATTCTCTTATATCCCTCAATTACCAACTACAAAGAATGTGTTCATGTCCAGATGAAAACATATTTTATTTATGATCTTGGTATTTCCATAATAATGTTGATAAGGTAGGTGTTTATTATTCATGTGATGATGAGTTTCCCATATATTTTGGCATAGGTAAAGCATTAAATCCTTCTAAAACTAATCTATGATATCATATTCAGATATGGGGAAGGTCCATAACATGGTTTGGATTTCTATACTACCTAAATATCTCAATATACCCATTTATTCCACCTTTTCATCTAATTTATAAACCACCACCGGGTCATACCACAATGTTTTATTCTACAGGTCACACACTGAACATGATGTAGTTTTAATGATGGTTTATAGGGAACAATATACTATCAACTCAGGTCCTTCTAGAACCACTATATCTGATTTTTTTTGTTTTGAGAACTTCTCTATAGAGAGGTGTCTGATAATGGATTGTATTTTCTTGTTCTATAGACATATCACCATGGAGAGGTTGACCACAATATATGTCAGGAGTATGGTACTTGTGATCCATCTCATCATAATATGAAAGAGGAAAATTGTTTTAATTATCACCTTCCTCTTATTTTTAAGATTTTATAGACCCTTGAGGTGTGGTAGATATGTTTTTCACAACCTCAAGGAAATTGTAATTGAGTAGATCACTGATATGAACCTCATTATACATCATTAAAGGAATATGCTGACCAGAATTTTGGGGTTGAACAAGGATTTGAGTCTATTTTATAAGGGATGTTAGAATATGTTGATGATCATCTGGTGATGTGGGAGCATGAGCCCATGAATGAGAATTTGGTAGAGTATTTCAGGTAGATTTTGTATTATTATAACTAATATGGGCCTCTTTTTGGGTGGTTTCTAGAATATTTTAGTCAATCATGGATTAATGAGGGATATGAGCCCAATTGAAATATGAATTACCCATTTGAATATGAAAATGGACCTCCTAAATTGGATGAGGTCTATGAGCCTCATCTGGTATAACCTCTGAATGATATTTGGGTATTTTTTCATCAGTGGAACTCTTGATATGAGCCTCGATTATGTAAAATATTGTGATGTGTTTAGAAATATCATTTTCAAGGATATGAACCTACCCTATGGTGATTAGTAAATTTTAATGAAAAACCTTAGTTGGGTGGGGATATGATCATAGTTAGGTTCTTTTGTATTATTTCAATTTTTCTAGGAATATGATCCCATATTAATGCATGTGTCAGACCCACATGGTGTGACCTAGTTGAATTTGAGATATGATCAGGACCCTATTCATTTGGAATATGTTTCCTATTTATTTTGATGTGATTGTACTGAGGAATGTTGTAAATCAACTTGGTGAGCCTCCTTTGGAATGGGTAGGGTGCATGGTCCTCTACCTCATACTTTATCAGAATATAAATAGAACCCTCCAGGATAGGAGAAGGAATATACGCTTTCACCATAGTAACCATATGATCATACAAATCATGGTGATATTTGGATCTAGATATGGGGATATGAATATTTTTGTTCCCCTACATCTGTACCAGTTCCATAATATGCCAACAGATCTCTTCAGTTGTTTCTAGAGTATAGTGGCACCTTAGAAAAGTGTCTGATGGAATGTAAGACTATACATTTTCCAAATTGAAAATATACTGGATGATATCCTAGTGAAGTGTTGGTTTCTACCGACTCATTAACTCCTCATTCCATCAAAATATGTTGATGGGATTCATGCATGGGTCAAGGAATATGTGCCACCCTCATGCTTGCAACAAGAATATGTGTTCATGCTTTATCCATGTGAGATGTTATATGAACATACCCACTAGTTATCATCATAAAATGATGATGTAATTTGTTAGTGTAATAGGGGATATATTACCACTTACATTTATCAATATTATTCCATTCAAGATGAAATATCCTTGGTACCCATTCATGAGTGTCTTGGTTGTCAATTTCTATATTGGTGTGCTTAGTAGGTGGTAGAGGGGCACTGGCAGTATGAAGATGATGATAGATGTTGAGAGGGTCCTTCCTCGAAAGATCCTATAATATTTTGGTTACTTTGCTGAATTCTTTATTAACACATGGATGATATGTAATGTTCATATTAATATCCTCTAATGATAAGATTCTGAAATGACTGGCATATATTTTTGGTTCCATTAGTTACCTTGAATCATTCACTGGATGAGAAGGATTAGTGTGGGGATAACTTTATGTGTATCCTATAGGGTCATGACCATACCATGTAACTGGTATTACCAAACCATCATATTTTCACCTAAAGATAAATGTTTCAAGTGGGTGAGGATGTTTTATGAACCACAGAGGTGATTACTATATCTTATGTTCGAAAGAAAATCTCAGTGACAAAACTATGTTGAGTCATGGTGTAGTTTTTGAGTGTAGTATCTTTGGAAAAAAATAAACAAGGATTAAGGTCAGTAATTAGTTCATCATTGCATGTTCTAAACATTTTCATCTAGGTATGCACACATAAAAACATTTCTTTTTTACCAGTTCATCCATTTTTCTCATGTGGAATTTGCACTGTGAGAGTGGAATTATTTCATATGAACCTTGATTGAGTATGATTTCACATCAGGCATACCATTTTTTGTTAGAGACACAGAAAATTTCCTGATGGATGGTCAACCAATCTTTTTTATCAATCTAGATATTCAAATCTGGTTTACCATTTTTGTTTCCCCAAACAAAGACTGATGGTATGGTTATTACTAGGATTTATGAGGCATGATTCCCAAGACCTATAGTGATTCAGTTATCCTATTATTACACGATTTCAAATTGGGTTCACCAAATTTGTTTTCTATTTGGGGGTTGATTGTGGTTGGTTCAAGAAATGGTTCACAATCACCCAAATCTGGTTTACCATTTCCATCTTTTGTAGAAACTCCCAACAATTACCACATCTATAATTGGGTATAGAACTACTTTCAAAAGGAAAGTTCTCATTTGAGGTTTCAAACCCAATACAATTATGAACTCAAATTAGTGAGAGTATGGGAGGCCAGGTTCATCTCACCATTTTATTGGAAATTATTTCTTATTTTGGGACTGTCTTATCGATTTATAACTTGTTCATTAATCTATTCTAAATCCCGATACATGACTAGTGATAGTAAAAAAATGATTATGTGCTAAATCTCTCTATGTGTAAAGGTGGTCTTATTTATGAGACCATATGTATGTATTCAAGGATAACTATTAATTTCTCATTATTTCTTATCATTTGGATGTTTCTTATATTTTGAATCCATATAACCAGAAACTATAGATTTTACATACATCTAGCAAGGTTCTTAGTATTTTGATGAATATATTTAGCCTTCATAATGCATCCTAAGTATTGAAATATTAATAGTAATACTATATCATGTAGTATGGATGTGTTTTATCCATATAGTTTAACATCTTTTTGAAAGGACAAATATGAGAGTACATAGGCACTTGGTATTGAAATTGAGACCTATTAAGGCATCCTATCTATCGTAGAAATAGTAGGAATTAGAGTTATCATATTTTAATATTCCCATAACCTGTTTATTCGTGGTGATAGATAATTAACAATCATGAGGGTTATTGTCCCTAGGTTCACCAATATGAGAATGACTTTGGGGATTGCACTGAGGTGGATTCCCTTGCGCGTAGGCAATCATATCATTTCACTGAACATGGAATACACATTGAGGATTCACTAGCAAAGGAAAATTAATTATGTGAGTGATATGATCATTAAAAATACCATATTACACATGATTCATAACTGGTGTGAGAAAAAAGAGATAGTAAGTGATTAGACTCATCATATATAAAGATAAGACATATACACCGTAGAGGCCCAAATAGGGTGGATCTTATGAGGATCAAGAATTTGGAAAAAATCCTACATCTCTTGTTAATAGAAGGAATAAAAGTCATGGTTTTTCAATTCATCCCTTGCCAATTGACAAGTTCGAAGTAATTGAGGGAATGGAAGGGGATTACACATAAGGGGTTTCCCATATATAATCACACTTCTAATCTACTGATTCCCAAGGAATGATGGTATACTAATGGGAGAATAATTTCCCATGAGTCAATAATATTTGAGATATGTAAGGACATGCATCTTGGTGGTTTACCATTGGTGGTTGGGCTTTAATAAGGCACCATATGCATCCTGTTTGGACAGGAGTCATAGTCCTCATAGTTTAGTTTGATGTTTGCGCAAATCTATCTTTTGAACAAGGTTATCATCTCCTAGAGTGTTTCCATGACATAAATTTAATTTCAGAGGGAATATGACTAACATGTCCTACGTTTATATCCAAAATTTATTAATTGTATTCATGACATATTCTATTTTGATGTCAGAAATGTCATGAGTGTTTACTTATCAAGTCCTCATTATTTACCTGAAATGTACTATGTTCCTGTCTAATAGGGCTTAAATACCCTCAGTTTATTTTTATTATTAAAGTAGACATCTTGGAGGTCTTCTATATGATCTACATGATATTTCCAAAGGAATTTCATATCAGTTGGCATACACGTGTTTGGGGATTCATGTGATAAACACATACACATCAAATGGTTCCTCATAATCAAGGATGAAATATCAAAAGGATGTCAAATAATATAGTTCTATGTACTAGACAACATTAGATGAAGTTTCCAATATGTCCAGTGGACTTTGGAATTCTTCTTTGACATGTCTGTAGGATGTCGTGTTACATGGATGACATGTCTGGAGGACTTCTCCTGTCTTGGATGACATATTCAGGTGCTATCGCATGATCTTGAGAGGTTATGTGAAGTTAATGATTACTTCACATGAAATTAATTATATCCTTATTCACATAAGTCTTCTATATTTTTCATACATAATGACAGATATTCCTCAATGTCGGTCATTCATTTTCTTGTTGAGTTTTTTCATGAACAATTTAACATGTGGAAATTCCATCCTAAAATCCTTTCATCACACTAGAAGTCCTTCACATGAACATTAAGTTTATTAAAAAACCACATATATATGAATCTAAATCCCTTAAGTAATTACCCATGTTTAACTAGGATAATACTCTTGTGATTGTGTGGATTTCTTCTCTGAGAAGTATATTCTCTCTTATCCACTCTCCTAAGTGTTCCATGCTTGTTTCACAGAAGTATCCATTTTTATCTAGGGGGATTTATAGTCATATCCAGCCCAAATATATTCCTCCTTAAACAATGTGTATATATCATACATGGGATTGAGTAGGTGGAGGGAGTATCACATTACAAGATTTGAATGATCCTGATACAGGTTGTCCCAGACATCACATTAAAACCGGTTACCATAATAACACTCTGTAATTGCCATATTTATTAAAACCATGGGAAATTAAAGTGACTTATCATGAATATATTTTCATGTGAAAAAGCCTTCATAATATTTTTATGAAAAATCTAGGAGTCTTCACTAGACTATGAATCCTATCACAGATGCCTTCGCGTGATTAAGGGAGACTTGTTTTGAGCTCTTCATGAGATGAAGTTTTCTTGTCGAAGGGTGTTAGTGTAATAAGTTTTGATCACACAAGGCACATAACCCCTTCATATTAAATTTATATATATCTTACCTTTTCTAAAGGCTTCCACCTTTTCAATAATTTATTATTTATTTTACAAGACTTCTTACCTTTCCTCGTTAGTTTTCCATAAGCGCATCAAATGATCAATAATGGATCTTGAGATAATGTCAAAGAATCATCATGGATGGTCTACCTTATTGTCTATAGTGATTTTTATTATTAGTGATGGATCTTCCAACGATATATGAGTATTGTTATGGGTGGTCATTCAGATTTTAAGTGGATCTAGAGGGGCATTTCCTGATCGAATGGACATGTCCAAATGCCTTCAGGTGATGAAGGTGACATATCAGAGGGCTATCGTATGAAATCCTTTCTTGTCTTGGGCCATTAATTTGATCATATTGGCATATCAAAGGTCATTAATGTGGTCAATGGTGATCACAAGATAAGTATAACACCTTCACATGATGAAAAGTGTAACTTCATCCACATGAAGTCGTTACCTTTTAATCTTTATTTCATTATTTTACAAGGTTATCAGGGTTATTTTCAGGCATCTTCCACCTGATACATTTAATAATCATAGGATGTTGTCATGAAGCCTTTTCATGACCCTAATTTCTTGTTTGGATGCCTTTTTAAGAGAGAGAGGGATTTTCCGAAGGGATTCCCATGATAATGGATAGATCATGTGATGTGCATGATTTTTTTAACAAACTTCATATGGTCATGAATTCATGTGTCCTCCTGGGGGTCATGTGATAAATGTGATATTGAACATTTTCCTCTATGCATCCATGTTTCTCATTCCATTGTATTATAATGAAATTAAAACCCATTCTTTGGATATTTCACCAATTCTAGAATTTCTGATGCTCATTTAGTGGGCATCAACAAGTTGAAAATCCTTTTTATGATCTTATGACAAATAATAGTTCATGTGATATAACATGATTTTCACATGATTGTATATGAATCTGTGATGCATTTCAAGAAGTTAAAATTATTTAGGAAATATACATATTGAAATACCAAATATCAATGAGGTTTCTAGATATATTATATGATGTTAAATATGTGTCTATATCCACATGATCAATTGAAGCTATGTGTTAGTATTTGTAATAGATTGATGATTGTATACGAATTGAAAGGTTGATGGATGTCACCCATAACTTAGAAGAGTTAACTTTCATTAACAAATATAAGAAAAATGTAGACAATATGATTTGGATAAATATTTTGAAGTTATAAACCTACAAAGGAATTGAATTTACTAGCATCTAGGTGGAGGATTATCAAAGGTAACAAGGTATTATGCACCATGTTTCAATATTGACAACACCTCAAAAAACAATGTAGATTCGAGGATAAATGAGATATCAAACAACATAAATAAACAAAATTTACATAGAATGTCCTACCCCTGATTTTTTGATGGAAGAAATAATGAAATTAGTTGTTATCTATAAAATAGAGTTATTATTCATGAAAATGAAATTTCTATATATAATATGTTGTATGGAAAAATGCTAGTGTTGAAATAATTAGGTGTATTTAGCACTAGTTGACTATATATTAATAAGTGGAAACATAGAATGTTTGTGTATTATGAAGATAATGTGATATCCCTTGGATTCAATAGAAATATATTTAATAAGAGACATGGAAATATTTTAGAATTCAATGGCCACAATATTTGAGAGAATGATTATGATATTCAAAAAATCATTGAAGAGATTATAGATGAATGTGACATGGAAGTGTGTAGATAAGGTGGATGATAAGGTGATGAATATAATTCTGAAAAATATAATAATAATATGAACAACGTATCTAACTTAGAAGTTATATAGTCGCTGAAATGTAGAGTTGAAAATTATGTAAAGAGTATAATCTTTTACTATAAAACTCCAATAGAAACAAGTTGAGAAAACCATCTTGAGTAAAAATATATCATATCTCTTGTAGTACAAAAAATAATCTGAATATTCTTTTTATATACTAGAACTGGATCCCAGTGTATCATGAAGATGTTAAACAAATTGAAAATAATCCAACCTTCTAAATAACTTTTATGACTTTAGAAAACAATAACACTTCGAAAAATGGGTTTTATATAAAAACTAAATAATGGTGACATGGATATTTGAATTAAGGCACACAATTTTTGTAAGAAATAATTCTAATTTGATGGTTTCGATGTTGATGAAAATTTTAATCCCATTTTAATGTTAGGAAATATTCAATCATTCTGGATCAAAGTAGATAAAATTGAACTAAATATTTTATAGACATACATTGAATCATAACTTATAAATATATTATTTAATGAAGGAGCCTATAACATGTATCAAAATGGTTTACTTATAGATTAATATGAGAAAAAAATTCATACTGAAGAAGGCATCACATGGGATTAATAAATCACCATGATCATCATATTGTAGACTTGAAAAATGAGAGAGAAATTCCAGTTTAAAATATGGTGGATTTGATCTTAATATATAAATCTAGAGGGATGGTGTCACGAACCATGTAAGAACCCAGACCTTTTTTAGGTAAGTTTTTCCTTTTCTGGTCATTTTTGAGAAAAAAGAGGAAAAATAAAAGAATCTGGAAATTTTCTAAGTACATGTCGTGTACTTTATGAGTACACACTGTGTACTTTTCTTCCACATGAGGCTGTGTGATGGCCATGTCCAGGCCACACACACGTTGTGTAACAGTGGTGTGGAGGTCGCATAATGCGGTGTATGAAAGGGGCGAGTACATGTCGTGTACTCATGAAGTACACACAGTGTATTTTTCTTTTTATTTCATTAAATGGAATGGGGTCGCGACTTAACCCCGAATACGTCTTCTTCTCTAGCTTCTTTGATCGAGAGTGACGGTACGATCACAAATCTTCTCCAAGCCACCGATCCATCACCTGCTGTCCGAATCGAACGCTGTCAGTTGCAATAGAATCGCAGCAGTGAATTTTTGGTTCTTCTTTGGCCATGTTTTCGGATTCCTTCTCTTGTGAGAGTTATCTGAGGTTGAAAATTTTATATTTTTTGTAGATCTTCTCCATTCTAGGATGATTCATAGGCCGAGGTTCATGTATATCGATCTCCTAGTATCGAGGTAGGTGGTTTGTTTCCCTACGTTGAATGTCTTTGAGTTTTTGGTGAAAAAGTGCTGCATACCCATGTATCGGGTATCTCGGGTTAGGGTTTTGATCCTGTATTATTATATACCTTAGATTTAATGTATTATTGAGGTTATTAGATGATTAATAATTTCTTGTTATCATGTTTGAGGATCACCCCTTGGGTGTTTCCCTTGTTTTGGCTGTTTATTGCAGTTTGTCTTAGGTTTCATATGAGGCAGACCTTGTTGCATTGCTTGCTTGCCTTGATATAATTGATTGCATGTATTGACTATTTTTATATGCTTTTTATGCATTTTAGCTATTATCCAAGTTTTTGTTGAGATTAATTTGGGATTCTAACAGTTTATTACACACGATTACACTACTCAGGGCTGTGGGAACCTGGTGTGGTAGACTAAAGAGGGAATTGACGATTAAGGGCTTCCCTAGAGAGTCTGTTATAAAGTAGAAACATTCTCAAGACCTACGAGAATGGTAATTTGTGCTTATTTATAGTGTCCTTAGTTATGTATCAAGACTATAGGGGTAATTAGACGTAAGTGATTCCTTAGAGAGTCTATAGCTATCGTTTCACGACCGTAGGGGAATTGACGGTGAGAGCTTCCCAGAGTGTCTGTGCCTTTGTGTGTTTACTTGAATAGAGGGTCCTTCCAGTGTGATCCACCTAGGGAGTCACTATTATTATTTTTGGTTGGTTTTGATGAGTCCACCAAGCCAAAGAACAAGCTTGGGTTCTGTACTGATTTCTTTTTAGGTAGTCTGCTGAGATTCCTGTTGTCTTACTTGCTTTGCCTTGAGAATATAGAGCTGTTTGCTACATTCCTTTGTTGATAATTTAATGAGTGAATTAGATTAATAAATAAATTTTAATAGATATTGGTAGGATTTTTCCCTTTAGATTACTCCTATTTCTCGGCTACATTTATTTCTTTTACTTTTACTATATTGCTCAATGACAGTAGGGCATGGATCTTGTGGTGATTGCCTATTGGGATTAGTCTCACACCCTGTTTGGGTCCTGCTTTTCGGCCCAAATAGGTTATATGGTTACAGGTATGGATAGGGATTGTGTCCCTTCTACTTTAGGTACATGATTGCTGGTTGGAGCTGGAGAGCATAGGACCAACCTTAGGCTTGCGATGATGCTAGAGTTGCTGTTTACTTTAGTGATTTGTTCTCAGTTTTATTTTAGCACGTTCTTGTGTTTGTTGCTTTCCTTAGATACATGTACCATGCTGCATCATTATTATATTATACATTGCTTCCACTGTTTAGTTTCAGTTTTTGTATGCGGTTACTGATTTTTCTATTGACTGTTATTTCCTTTACCTTGTATACCTTACCAAATGAGGGCATAGTTTCCCCAATAACATACCAATGCCCTCGCTGCTAGTCGGAAGCTGATGGAATTTGGGGAAATGTGCTTGAGGTCATATGGAGAACCGAGCACAGGTCACCAGTTGAGGGGCTCCAGATTTGGGTCTCTACAAAGTGATATTAGAGGAGTTTCTTCCTTTTTATTGACTTACTATTTAGCGACATTAGACAGGGATATGACTTAATAGTTAAATGGTAAAAAGCTGTGCCCGGGAATTCTAGAACCCATGTACAGGGAAAAAGCCAGATTTCCTCGAATATTACAATTTTTGAGTTTTGCAATTGTTACAGTTTAATTTATTTCACCATTAGGTGGTGCACTTGTTTTGTGCTATTATTGTTTGTATGATTGTGGTTATATTTTGTTACAACCTGATGAGATGAGGGTATTCCATAGCATGCATCATATAGGCACTTGTTAAAAAATCACATGCCATGCATTTTTCCATGCCATCTAGGTTGCATTAGAATTTTCATGATGTTGTGATAGAATTTGTGATAGAAGATGCATGTTGTTGTGATAGCTACTATGATTGAATACCTGCTATGTTGATAGGGTATCACTTGTTTAGAGATTCTTTATAATGGACGCCAAACTTTGGTCTTAGAGGTGTTATGGGCCCTCGAGGATCAGAATTTGGTGGGTCGTGAGTTGTTATACTGTTTACTTGTTAAATGCATGGTTATGATGCCAAGATTTGATTCGCGGGGAGTATGGGCCCCCACAGATCAGAATTTGGCACCTTAACACTTGTTTTCTGTGTTTTCTGGGCTCCGGTGTAGTTCTGAGGCTACTTTCTGGAAAAACCTAGAATACACGGTGTGTACATCATTAATACAAACCATGTAGTTTTTAACCATGTCCCTGACTATGTTGGGCAGAGACACGGGGTTGTAAAGTTTCTTGTAGGAACACGCCATGTACCAGCTTAGCACGCCGGGTAGTCTGGAATAGGTATCCGGCCATGTCACAGAAAACACGGGCCGAGTTTTTCCTTTAAGTTCATGCCATGTCCCTTGGGAACACGCCGTGTATAGTTGACCATGTAGCCGACCATGTAGACAACATCACTTGTTGGTGTTATCCTTCCGCATGCTTGCTGTTTCCATAAAGAACATGCCGTGTAGTGTTGACCATGTGTCAGGCCGTGTCACTAACAACATGGTCCAGGTAAGGCATGTCAAGTACACACCGTGTAGTAGCAGTCCATGTACCAGTCCGTGTGACTAAGGACACGAACATGGGAGAGATCTTAAGGACATGCCGTGTAAGTGGACAAGCACGCCATGTAGTTTCCTGCTGGGAAAATCCGTGTTCCCAGTCGTGTAGGTGTGAATGGGTAGGGAGGAAAAGGGTTAGTACACACCATGTAGTTTAAGAACACACCATGTAGCCGGGTGGTTTACACATCCATGTATCGCCAAGGTACACGCCCAGGGTAAACTTTTAAGAAACACATTGTGTAGTAGTACTACATGCCGTGTAGTCATGTTTTCCCACATCTTAAAGTTTTCTCTCTTGTTCCTTTTTGCTCTATTAAGTTTCATCTGTGTTCATCATTAATTAAAGTGTGCTTTGACCTTTCAGAGCTATGGCACCAAGACATCCTCCTATTGCACGTCAGGAACCAGGTAGTGACCGTATGCCTGATACAGTAGATCAGGGACTACCAGTAGTTCCGCCTATCATTCCAGACATGGAACCTGTAGTGATTCCAGACACTAGTGCCAATGCTCAGTTCAGAGAGGGTTTCATGAGATTCATGCAGAACTTCTAGGGATCTCAACATCCTTCCCCGTCTATGGAAGAACTGACGCGGGTTTTTCAGCAGCATCACCCTCCCAAGTTCACAGGGGATGGAGGACCACAGGCTGCAGAGTCATGGATAGAAGTCATGCTGTCCATCTTCGAGCATCTGGAGACACCTTCAGATAGGAGAGTGAGGCTCGCGACTTATATGATGCGAGATTCCACCAAGAGATGGTGGGATGTGGTTTCACAGACAGGGTGCCAACATGCTATGTCTTGGGATGAGTTTCAGCGTATGTTCTATGACTACTTCTACCCGACGATGCTGAGGACCGACATAGCTAGAGAGTTCATGAACCTGTAGTAGGGTACTCTCATAGTTATGGATTATTCCTCCCTCTTTACATATTTACAGCATTTCACTCCCATTCCGGGGAATGACGAGTTGTTTTTTGCAAGTAAGTTTGAGGAAGGCCTCAGACCGGATATCAAGTCATAGGTGAATGTCTTTCAGTTGACTTATATCACTCTGATAGTCAACCAAGCACTTATTATGGAGAGAAACCTAAGGGAGAATGGAGCTGTGGACCAGGGCGGTTCAACATCCAAGGCTGATTCACTCCAGACAGATAGTAGGAAGCCCCACCGAGAGTCTACATGAGGTGACTCGAGGAAGCGAGGTATTCCTTATGGTAGATGAGATCTTCCTTCTGGTAACCATGTGGTGTGATATCAGTGTGGAAAAAACATGAATAAGAAGTCTCAGTGCCCGAGAGACCGAGTGGAGTGCCGATCATGTGACAAGATGGGTCATCTGCAACGGTTCTGCAAGGTTCTTCTTCCAGCTGCTAGTGAAGGAGGAACAATTTCGACTCCACGAATAGGAGCAAGATTACCAGTTCTATAGCAGATTGAGGGATGGAGTTCTTTAGGTCATTCAGGCCAGGGTAGAAGCCGTGGACATAGTGGTCAGGCTCAGGGAGGGTCAGCTCAGGGAGGGTCAGCTCAGGGATCTTAGGATGCTACATAGGGCCGTGGTGCAGGCCCGACTTTTGTGGTAGAGTAGATTCCTCAGGAGTAGGATCCTAGATCTTCTATAGTTCGAGGTATGATTTTTGTAGCCTCACTTTTATCCTCTGCACTTTTCGATACTAGAGATTCATATATCTTTATTTCTATGAATACTGTGGAAACCCTTAGACTTACTGTTTATACTTCTGAGTAAGTGATGACACTAGACACTCCCTTGGGAACTAGAACTGCTAGTGTGCGTCAGTGCTTGGACTTCCCACTTGAGGTTTGTGGGTGTCATTTTTCATGGGGTCTCTATGTTTTGGAGATGGAAGGCTATGATTTCATTCTCAGGATGGACTGGTTAGTTCCCTTCCAGGCCTTTTTCAATTGCTATCACCGTAGTGTGAGTTTCACATCACCGGAGGGCGGATCTTTTCTTCAAAAGGGTGAATGGGATGTCCAGGAAAGCAGAGCTGGACTAGAGCATCATGGGTTGGGAGGTGTTACGGCCTAGATTTCTAGATTATATCTTGATGACCACGGGACTTCTCAGATAGATTTTCCTCCAGTGGTTAATCACTTTCCAGATGTCTTTCCAGAAGACTTTTTAGGTTTACCTCCAGAGCGATAGGTAGACTTCTCTATTGAGCTTGTTCCAGGAGCAGCACCGGCGTCCATTCCTTATTATAGGACGTCTACACATGAGTTGCAGGAGCTCAAGAAGTAGTTGGAGGAGTTGCAGGAAAGGGTTTTCATCTGACCCAGTACTTCTCCTTGGGGTTCGCCTGTCCTATTTGTGAAGAAGGAAGATGACACCCTTAGGCTTTGTGTGGATTATCAGAAGCCAAACCAATTGACGGTCAAGAACCAATATCCATTGACATGGATATATGATCTCTTTGATCAGCTTCAAGGAGCCAGAGTGTTCTCGAAGATTGACTTGAGATCCGACTACCATCAGTTGCGTGTCAGACCATTTGATATACCTCTTACAGCCTTCTAGAGCAGGTATGGTCTGTATGAGTATTTGGTTGTGCCGTTTGGTCTGACGAATGTGCTAGCAGTTTTCATGGTGATGATGAACAGATTTTTCCATCCTTACTTGGATTCCTTCATGGTGGTTTTCATGGATGAAATCTTGGTGTACTCTCACACTCTACATGACCATGCTACCCATCTTGAGATTGTTTTGAGTACACTAAGGGAGCATCAGTTATATGCTAAGCTCTCAATGTGCCACTTTTATATGGACGAGGTTCACTTCCTGGGTCATGCCATATTAGAGAAATGAGTACCAGTAGACCCAGAGAAGGTGAGAGTAGTAGTTACCTGGGAGCAGCTGAAGAATGTCTTCGAGGTATGGAGTTTCTTAGGGATGGATGGTTACTATAGGCAGTTTATATAGGACTTCTCATGCTTAGCAGTGCTGTTGATGGGATTGACTAAGAAAGGGGTGAAGTATGTCTGGTCAGAAGCCTATGATTCAGCCTTCCAGGAGCAGAAAGGGAGATTGACTTCAACACTGATTCTAGTTTTGCCGGAGCCGGGCAAGAGTTATATAGTTTTCTGTGATGCATCTAGTATCAGACTTGGAGCAGTTCTTATGTAGGAGGATCGTGTTGTTGTGTACGGATATCGGCAGTTGAGGCCACATGAGAGGAACTATTCTACGCACGACCTGGAGTTGGCTGCAGTTGTTCATGCTTTGCATTGTTGAAGACATTATCTTCCGAGAGAGAATTTTGCGGTGTATACGGACCACAAGAGCCTCAAGTATATCTTCACGCAGTGTGAATTGAATCTGAGATAGCGGAGGTGGGTTGAGTACCTGCAGTCTTTCAATTTCGAGCTTGCCTATATGCCTGGGAAATACAATGTTGTGGCAGACGCACTGAGTAGGAGGACTTAGATACAGACAGTTCAGGAGGCCGGTGGTGAGTGGCTGCTTATGGCTCTATTCTATGAGATGTATTTGGAGGTGCACGATAGACATGGACAAACTTTTCTTTCTTCTGTACCTGTTACCTATACCCTTCTTGACCGAGTTTGAATGAGGCAGCTATCAGATTCTGAAGGCCTAGTCCTTCCGGAAAGCGTGTCAGGAGGGGACCCTCTTCTTGGATGGACCATAGGCGAGGATGAGATCTTGCATTTCTAGGGACACGTATGGGTGCCAGGAGATATACGTGAGGAGCTGATGCGAGACTTTCATTCCTCAGTCTGGGAAGTTCATCCCGGCGTCACCAAGATGTATCATGATCTACACTGCTAGTATTGGTGGCCAGGTATGAAGAGAGATGTTGCTGGTTTTGTCATGAGATGTTCCACCTATCAGTAGGTGAAGGCGAAGCACCAGCGACTAGTAGGGCTTTTACAACAGCTACCAATTCTCGAGTGGAAGTGGAATGATGTCGCGATGGATTTTGTGACAGGGTTACTAAGATCACCTCGAGTAAATGGCGTGGTATGGGTTTTCATTAATAGGATCATGAAGGTTTCTCACTTCTTGCCAATTAAGGAGACCTTGTGTGTTGATGAGCTTGGATGGTTGTACATCCGTGAGATTGTACGCTTGCTTGGGTTTCCGAGTACTATCATTTCAGATAGGGACGCCCCCTTTACATCGCATTTCTGGAAAGGGCTACAAAGGGATTTGGGTACACAGGTACTTCTGAGTACAATTTACCATTCCCAGACAGATGGACAATCAGAGCGCATGATTCAGGTGCTGGAGGACATGCTATGAGCATGTGTCCTTGATTTTAGAGGTTCTTGGGAGAGACATATAACTCTAGTGGAGTTTTCATATAACAATAGTTTTCAAGCAACTATTCAGATGGCACCTTAAGAGGATTTGTACAGTAGGACGTGTCGATCACCCTTGTTCTGGCTAGAGGCAAGAGAGGAAGCTATGCTGGGACCTTGTCTTGTTCAGGAGACCACAGAGTAGGTGGAGTTGATTCGAAAAGGATGGCTACTACACAGTCTAGGCAGAAATTTTATGATGATCAGCAGAGATGACCTTTGGAGTTTAAGGTCGGGGATCAGGTTTTCCTATGTGTTACCCTGAGGTCGGGACACAAGAGGATCAGGAGATAGGGTAAGATTTCACCAAGATACGTTGGGCCATTTTAGGATCTGGAGAGAGTCGGGCTGGTTGCTTATAGGTTGCATTTTCCTTAGAGGTACTCGGATATGCACGCCGTCTTCCATGTTTCTCAGCTTCGCCGCAATTTCTCAAACCTGTCTCATATTTTTCAACCCAAGGAGGTTGAGCTAGAGCATAATGAATCATTTGAGGAGCATCCTATTAGGATTGTTGATCATAGTGCATGGATACTCCATGGCCAGTCTGTTCCTCTTGTATAGGTGCTACGGTAGTACGACCGTGTACGGAACGAGACTTGGGAGAGGGAGGCCGATATGCGATCACAGTGGCCAGAGTTGTTCGAGGTTTCTTTTTCGGTGCCATTATATGAATATTCGGGGAAGAATTTCTTTAAGGGGGGAAGTTTTTAAGAACCCAAACCTTATTTTCAGGTATATTTTTCCTTTTCTGGTCGTTTTTGAGAAAAAAGAGGGAAAATAGAAGAATCTGGATATTTTTTAAGTACACGCCGTATACTTTATGAGTACACGCCGTGTAATTTTCTCCCGTGCGAGGCCGTGTGCGGGCCGTGTCCGGGCCACACACACGGTGTGTTACTGTGATGTGGAGGCCTCTTAATGCGGTGTACAGAAGGGGAGAGTACACGTCGTGTAATCATGAAGTACACACCTTGTACTTTTATTTTTATATCATTAAACGGACCGGGGTCACGACTTAACCCCAGATACTTCTTCTTCTCCATCTTCTTCGACCGAGAGTGAGGGTACGACCGTGAATCTTATCCAAGACAACGATCCGTCACCTTCTATCTGAATCAAACACCATCTGTTGCAATAGAATCGCATCGGTGAGTTCTTGGTTCTTCTTTGGCCACATTTTCTGATTCCTTCTCTTGAGAGAGTTATCTGAGGATGAACGTTATATAAGTTTTTGCTGATATTCTCTATTATAGGATGATTCATAGGCATAGGTTCAAGTATATCGATCTCCTAGGATTGAGGTAGGCGGTTTGTTGCCCTACATTGAATGTCTTTGAGTTTTTGGTGCAAAAGTGTCGGATACCCATGTATTGGGTATCTCAGGTTAGGTTTTTGATACTATATTGTTATCTGCCTTAGATTTCATGTATTATTGAGGTTATTAGATGATTAATAATTTCTTGTTAACATGTTTTAGGATCACCCCTTGGGTTTTTCCCTTGTTTTGGCTGTTTATCGCCGTTTGGCTTAGGTTGCCTGTGAGGTAGAACTTGTTGCATTGCTTGCTTTCCTTGATATAGTTGATTGCATGTATTACCTGTTGTTTATATTCTTTTGATGAATTGTTTCTATTACCCAAGTAGTTTTGGATCTTACTTTGGACTGTTAACAGTCGATTACACACGATTACACTACTCAGGGCTGTGGGAACCTGGTGTGGTAGACTAAAGAGGGAATTGGTGATTAAGGGCTTCACTAGAGAGTCTGTTATAAATTAGAATCATTCGCAGGACCTATGGGAATGGGACTTTGTGCTTCCTTAGAGTATACTTAGTTATGTATCAATACTATAGGGGGAATTAGATGTAATTTCTTCCTCAGAGAGTCTATAGCTATCGTTGCAAGACCGTAAGGGAATTGACGGTGAGAGCTTCCCATAGTGTCTGTGCCTTTGTGTGTTTACTTGACTAGAGGGGTATGCTAGTGTGAGCCACACAAAGAGTCACTATGAATATTTTTGGTTGGTTGTGACAAGTCCACGATTCCTACGAACAAGCTTGGGTTTTTTACTGCTTGCTGTTTAGGTAGTCTGTTGAGATACCTGTTGTGTTACTTGCTTTGCCTTGAGAATATAGAGCTGTTTGCTAGATTCCTTTATTGATAATTTAATGAGTGAATTAGATTAATAAATAAATGTTAATGTAGATTGGTATTATTGTTCACTTTAGGGTACTTCTATTTCTCTAATTCATTTATTTCCTTTACTTTTTCTATATTTCTCACTAACAGTAGGGCACAGATCTTGTGGTGATTGCCTACTGGGATTACTCTCACACCATGTTTGGGTCCTGCTTTTTGGCCCAAACAGGTTATATAGTTGCAGGCGTGGATAGGTATTGTGGACATTTTACTTTAGGTACATGATTACTGGTTGGATCTGGAGAGCATATGACCAAGCTTAGGCTTGCGATGCTGCTGGAGTTTCTGTTTACTTTAGTTCTTTGTTCTCAATTTTATTTCATCACGTTGTTGTGTTTGTTGCTTTCCTTAGATACAGGTACCATACTGCATCATTATTATATTATACATTGCTTCCACTGTTTAGTTTCAGTTGTTGTATGCTGTTACTGCTTCCACTATTGACTGTTATTTCCTGTACCTTGTGTATACCATACCAAATGAGGGCATAGTTTCCCCAATAACTTACCAAGACCCTTGCTACTAGTCGGCACCCTCTGGAATTTGGGGAAATACGATTGAGTTCATGTGGGGAACCAGGCATGGGTCACCTTTGAGGGGCTCCAGATTCAGTTCCTTACAAACCAACTCGAATCAACCTTGAACCGGTCACCTGTGTCTGCCCGCGATATGGCCTAAAGGGTGTTCTTGATCCCCATGGGATACAAACTAGTTCCATGCATCAAAACAAGATAGTTGGGAAATGTTTTAGACTATAAATAAAATACATATAAAGAAATAAAAATAAACTGAACAAACTGGTAGTTGGAATAGAAGTAAACTAGGGAATGAAACATAACTCAAGTGACCTTGTGGGTCACCCCCAACCTTAGAACCATTCTCTTTCCAAGAGAAATGTGTTGGGACCAAGTTGGATAGAAAAGGAAGTAAGAATAGTCTGTTGTTACAGATTGTTGTCTTTTGTTGTCAATGAAGATAAATCAATTCACTTTGTAAAGGACTTTTATATCAGACGATGCTTTGCTGATTGGTATTTCACAAATATAAAAAGTTAGGAGAACTTGTGATTCAAGCCTTATGAAGGAAAGGGGGAGTAAAGGTGCTAACAGTCATATTTAGTTTTGATTGGAAGGAAAGACGCTACTAGAAGACATGGAAGTTTTAGTACTTCCCATTGAATGTCTGACGATGCTATAGCTATTCGATCAAAGGATACATATCATGATATTGAAGTTCATGATGAAAGCTATAGAGTGGTTATTGGATGTATTGAAGAGATAAATGACAAAGGAAAGTACAATCTAGAGAATGGTATGTTGCGCACAGGTGGAGTTCCATGATCTGAATATCAAAATCTATCAAAGGTGAGGTTTGATCAAAAGATTGGGTTTTTCATGCAATATTGGTTTTAGTGTGCAAGATTTAAGGGAGTTTGTAATCTTACACACAAGTCATGATTTGAAGTCCAAACATTGAAAAATGGAAAAGTCATGAATTGTGCAAATGATTCAAAGAAGTGCCTGAAAGATGAGGTTGGCACGGAAGAGACTTACGTGACCAATACGACGACAAATGAGGTTTTGCGTGATGTGGTAGGATCTTGCACGACACATCGGGGTTTTTGTGCATAGGGGTCAATGAGGTCGATAAATAAGAGGTGACCCCTCACAATAAAAAGGCTTGACACCTAGAGAAATCCCGAGCTCTGAGGCACATAAAAATATTAAGAAAAGGAGATTCTTCAAAAGAAATAGAGTTTCCCTCAAGAAGGAGAAGTTGTATGAAAGAAGAGAGTTGTACGCAAGATTGAAGTTGCGTGCAACAGGTGTTCCATGAAAAAGTCAAATCTTGTTCACGTGGAAAAAACGTTTCACTCAAGAAGACTAAAAGTGTGCACAAAATATTTGGGTTCTTCGCACGTATTCAATTGTAGATAGGATATTTATTACTGGCTTCAGGGTAAGAAAGTGAATATTAGTAATTCAGAGAATACACTAATTGAATTATAAAGAAGCCCTAAAATACAGTAATTCCCTAGTTGTGCTAAGAGGGTGTACACAAACATGTAGATTTTTTTTCTATGTGCTAAATGAGTTTAATGATATATCCTACTTGTTGTATTACACATCAAAGGATTGAATTCTATTGGATTGTGTGGTATTGGATTATTTCTGTACCATACCAAGGACTTAACTACTCTTGTTGAGTAGTGAACCTTGTAAATATTGTATTCTCGTGGTTGTGTGTGTTAAGCATAGAAGAAACTATTTAACAAGAGGAGAAGGTTGTTTCAAAAAGGTAGGAAACTTAAAAAAGAAAAAGATATCCATGATTCATCCCCTCCCCCTATCAATGGTACTTATATCCTGATTGAGAACTTCACAATGCAACTAGATTAACCTAAAACTGAAAGGATAATGTAGGTGTGATCACTGTGGGGATCAGTAGGGAGGCCAAAGAAAACCAATTTCCTTTTCCCTTACCTATTAAAAGAAACCCAAAACATGATAGTTTGAAAATAAGAAATAATAAAATAATTCTTTTCATTATATTAAAATTAGTGTAACAAGTTTACATTTTCACGAAAATCATTTCTCTTCCACTACATTTTCAAAATCAGTTCGATGCATGCATTATCTATTCAAATTTAAAGGAAAATAATTTATATTAAAATATGTTTTTCACAAATTACACATCAGGTATGAAGCAACTAAAGTGAAAATCACATCACAAGAACCATGGAAAATCCCTAAGAAGCAACTATTATCTTGGGACCTAGGATCCCCATACCTCAATGAGTCATGACTTAGAAACCATGAACATTAGAATTCTCCAGTATGAGCCACTGTTAAGGGACACCCTAATAATGTAGTGGTCTCAAATAACCATAACAATTTAGATAGTATTGTAATCGTCAATCATTATAGAAAAAATAGAGATGAACCACTTATGTATCATCTAGTGTACCGGTCCATGTCATTCCATATAGGTACTCAGGGTTACCCATGTGCTCTATTTCAAATAGAGGATATTTTTTTATCAAGTAAACACATATTAAAAAAATAATTTTCATTATCCAAAAAACCATTCAACATCCCACCACTAATCTCCCTCCATAATCACATCCCTCTTTTTAAGCCACACCACATATCACAAGCCCTTACCCTAGGCACATATCATAAATCACACATTAACACATCCATCACATTTATCAGACTATGGGTAATGCCTCAAGAGGGGTATTTGACTTTTGTAAACCATTATAAAGATTCCAAATGGGCCCCATTAGTTTATAAGGAACATTATGAATTTGAAAACACCATTTCTCACCATATTTAAGTTCTAAAATCTTCTAAAAAATCCAATTACACAAACAAGGCACCAAAAATTTAAATGAACGATTGAAAAAATGATTAAAATAAATCAAACCTTTTAAGAAAGAAATTTACTATTTAACCTCACATTCATACAAAAACTCATTAATTTTTCCAAACTAAGAAAATCATTGAATTTAAATCTTTTTAAAAATCATACAAGAACACACATTCATTCAAAATAAAAATTCACAACTGGTGTACAAATAATACATTTTTGGAAATACCCACCACATACCCCAAAACAAGTTTAAAAACCAATTTTAATGATATATAATTTAGGGATTATTGAGCATTATAAATGTAATACATTTTCAAAAACATGGTCAAGAGAATCTATAAACAAGAAAAAAACTTTGAAAACATAGAAAAATTGTGCAATGAAAATAAAAAAACCATTTCTAACAATCACAACCATTTCACATAGCTTATAATTATACTAAATAAATATAAAACATAATTATAAAACAATAAAAAATTATGGAATTCAAATTAAATGGTTATGTATAGGGAACCTACCTCAAACATGCCACTTTTTGATGATGACCACTCAAACTGACCCTTCACACTTACAAAAACATTCATTTATACATATAGAGATATATATACCCATAGTTTTATTTCACACATTCCTCGTGCCCTGAAGGGAATTTGTACAAATAGGTCATATATATATATATATTTATTACTTACCTATGCACGTACATATAGGAATTCTTGATACCTATATCCCAAAACCACATTAATGGGACCCAATGCACTCTATAAAAATTTACCAACAATTCAAAACACTGTGGAAAATAACCATGCACCAAACATAAATTTCCGATAACTCAAACCCCAAAATAGACTTAATTAAAATTGGACCCAAGAAATGGAATCAAAATACCTCACACAAAAACAATGGTAAACCCTGCTAACTTTGATATGCGAGACCTAATCTCGCCTCTCCTTCGATATTGGTTTCCAAAATATAGACCAATATCTCCCGATAGTATATTTCCCCAACCCCAAAATAGATGAAAACAAAAAATGGGTGAAACCCTAAATAGGGTTCCACATGAGTGAAATCCAGGTGACAGGAAAACATAAACTGACCATAAAATTAAATAAGAGGGAGGAGGAACCCTTACCATGGATATTTAGACTAAGAATGAGTGAAAATTTGATTGAAATCAAAGATGGAGAGGAATATCTTGGGGGGGGGGGGGTGTTGGCCACATGACATGGGTAGAGGGTGACTATTAGGTGACCATGTGAGGAGGAAGGCCACAAGAGGGGAGCCATGCACATAAGGGGAAGCCACCATGGGAGGAGATGGAAACTACTAGAGGAGGGAGGGAGACCCCTATAGGCCCTTTGCTAGTAGGGGGACAAGCAGGATAAGACAGGGGGGTCCAATATGTGTGGAGAGGGGAGGGGGAATTGAATTGATTAGGGTTTTTTTAGTTTTAATTTAATTTTACTTTGATTTTTAATTTAATTAATTTTAATTTTTAAAAAGGAATCAAACATAAATGAAATCACCACCTTGTTTTGAGTTGGGGTGTGTCAATTATCAACACCATTAATGTTTTCCACCCCCGTAATGACATTCCAAGGTTTATCAATAAGGAAAATAATAACTCACCTTCATAGATTAAGGATATTTCCATAAAACGTTGAATGATGGGAATACTGGAACACTATCAATAGAAAAAGAGATTTTCAAATTGAACTGAGGAGAGAAAAATAGACTCCCCACTATATTCCACCCTCCCCCGAAAGTTTAAACACATAAAATTGATTGATCAAAGGGATTGAATTTTGACAACGCATAATCCATCCCTATAAAGGAAAAAACCTCAATCATTATCAATGAAACCTGCACCACTAGCTTGAAATAGGAAGACAAGATCACTTATTTCCATGTCAACATCAGAAGCACAACTGTGTTAGTAGCATGGGAGGTCCGAATAGACTCCCCACCATAAGAGATAGGCTAACACTGATGAAATAAATATGATTTCTAGAGAGACCCACAGTGGGTCTCCCCACCATTAAAACTAGCCTACCCACATAACATACCCTAGATTGCATGGGTCCCAACATGGAACTACTTGAGAACTTTCCACACAAACTGAATCCACTTCCACAAGGGGTAAAAAAAAATAAATTCAAAACCAAATGGAAACACAACACAATTTTTACACATCCACGGGATAAGACTAATTTAAAATTGGACAACCATGAAAAAAGTTGACTTATAAGGATGCCTATATTTAGAAAACCCCATGGGGATTCGGATCCAAAAAATTACAACCATAGGATTGAGAAATTAGACAATCACTCCACTTTGTAGTCATGGAACTCTTCCACCCACATGAGTCACAACCTGGGAATGAGGTCATCAGGACTCTTTCCACTAAATGGGAGAACTTGAAACAAAGTATCCACACAAAAACATTATGTTGTCTCTATTTCCAACAATTAAGATATAGATTTTTTCAAGATATAATTATACCCCTAGGGTTTTCTAACTATGTATTAGATTTACTCTCGAACCTATGGTTGAAGCTCTATTGATTGAATCAATTCTTTCCTCATAGTCAGTCGTTGAAAATGTCCAAATAGAACTTATCCTTATAGTTCCATAAAAAACCACACGAAGATCCAAAAAAAAACCAACAGAAGAAAACACATCCCACATGAAACATTCCCTCAACATAGCCCTTCACCATGGCAGTGACTCAGAGGATGTCCACAGATCATACCTTTTACCTTGAGTGAGGATACAACAAGACAAGGGCACACTGAACATGATTCCCATTAAACATGGAAAATTTAGAATATCTGAAAGAGAACTTGATTATGTAATAATAGATGTTCTCATAATATTTCATGAAATCTACCCCTGCACTTGAATGAAAACACAACATTGTTAAACATCACTGAACTTGACCATCACAACCTAAGAGGCCTTATAAGGAAAAGAAGTTTAAACCAAATCCCAAATGGCACACAACTCCTGCAAAAGTCCTAACATCCTCTTAAAAACTAATTTTCCACACTAGAGGCCAAAAATGATCCATATATTAGAAGAACACAATGAATGATCCAAATTACCTTCAAGATGATGAATAACATTAACGACTACAGATTTTCTCCCCCTTTCCACACTAGAATTTCCTTCACCATTTTCAGGAAGAACCTTTAGACAGAACTATTTCAAACATCATACCTGATGACTTAGAAAACTCAAAGAAACCAAGGATTCATTCAACTCCTCTTGCCTATGTTATCCCACAATGAAAAGACCCACATAATTGAAATAAAAGGAAAGAAGACTCGTCAACCAAAATTCAATGAGAGAGTCCTTACATTGATAAACCGGAGGGTCTACCAACATTGAATCAATCATGGTCACACATCAAATATGCATTAATTTTTTATGGGGGTGAACACTGGAAAACAGAAGAAACAGAGGGTCCAAACAAAATAACCCATTGGAAAATACATGCCACAACCAACTCGAACATGAAAAAAGTAATCATTGCAAAGGATTCTCAAAACACTTCCCAAAAGGTACCACTAACCATTATGTAAAAACTAACTCACCAAGAAATCAAACATGAAACAAAAGTCAAAGAAGAATTATTATCAGTTTGCAAACCCCTCACAGAAAATATTTAAAAAATATAAGAAGAAATGACACACAATCACCAGTTACCAAAATATTACCTTTTCTTTTAAAATTTTATTTCAGAATAAATCAGAATCTGTAAGATACACATTAATGTTTTTCCCATGGAGCCTCTCACACAAATTTTTCTAATGCCAAAATAGGATCCCATTAACTCCCCGCACATATCCTATGCATGTGAACACTTACTAAAATATCAATGGTTAAATTAAAACACTTCCAATTTCTAAAATAAATATTCAACTCACTTTTCCATTTCAGAAATCTAATAATGCCTATTTTTATGACCTGTTAGCCAGAAAAATCAAAACACATTTAGAGTTTCAGAAATTTTTTTGAAAAAAACACCAACCATTCAAATAAAAAACCTTTTTCTAAATATACACATAAATTTAAAAACATTTCATTCTATTTAAAAACACATCTGGTTACACAAAAAACTCCACATCATCAGTCTCCATTTAATTAAAAACTCAAATATTATCATTTTAAAACAATTCTCCAAAACATTTTCAAAAATAATCATCCATTTTTCCAATAAACCAACATCTGATAAACCAAAAACATTATTCATAAAATTCCACCCCTGATAAACTCATCCCATTTACTCAAAAATAATTTTACAAAAGATCACATTTCCAAAACCTCTTTTTGGTAAATTCTGAAAAAACATCTTTCACCTTCCCAAAAAAAATATTTTTTACATTAAAATCATGTTTCCATGATTCCAAAACAAGGTATTTTCAAAAAGTAAGTTTCAAAAGAAAAAGAGACACATGGTGATTCAAGAGAAAACTAGTGCTGATGGGTAACTTAGACAAATGGTTGGTGGCCATACACCCGTCTGACCACCATAACAGAGAGTGTTCCAGGACCATGTATCCAGATCTACATGGCTTTACAAGACTTGATTTCTTATAGAAACCATTTACCCAACTCTCATTTAATTTACCAAATATCAACGAACTGTAAAACCCAAACAACACAATCAAACATAGATTTCCCTGGTAACATGAGTCCCGTAACGAGGTGTGTGGGGATGGAACCATACTCGTAAACATAATGTCAACTCCCAAAAACCCTAGCCTCGGTCTAAATAGACACTTACACAAGGAACATGACCCCTAAGAGGAAGTCTCTTATGATACCATTTTGTCCTGATCCAACCTGGGTCAATCCTGAACCGGCCACCCAAATCGGCTCGTGTCAAGGCCTCAAGGGTGTTCCCAATCCCCACACGATGGAAAATAGTGTCGAGCCTCAAAAAAATATAGTTCAGAATATATTTTCCCTTAAATAAAATATAGATAAAAAAATAAAGATAAATTAAACAAATAAGCAACAGGAAAAACAAAACTAGGCAACGAAACATACATTAAGTGACCTTAGGGGTCGTCCCCAACATTAGAGTCACACTCGCTCCAAGAGCTATGAAACTAGAGGAATATGAATCTAAAATCATAAATTAGGCATGTGCACTAAGGTGCATAGTTTTAATTCTAAGGGAAAACAACACCCTATTACGTTACCTTTAAAAAGATTCCCAAAACATGCTAGTTTGAAAATATGGCATAAAAAATAATGTTTTTCATTATTTTCAAATTCAAACAACTAGTTTTCAATTCTAAGAAAAGAATTTCTCTTCCATTATATTTACAAAATAGGTTCCATTAATGAATTAACATTTAAAAATGATATGAAACCAATTTCGATTAAAATATGGTTTTCACAAATGAGACATCAAGTATGAAGTAACTAGAATTAAAGTCACATCATAAGAACTATGGGAAATCCTTAAGCATCTAGTGTTAGTTTAGGCCATAAAATCCTTGTACCTTAGTGAAACATGGATTATAAATGATGACCATCATTACTATCATGCATGATCCAAAATTATGGGACACCACCATAACCTAGTTCCATATAATAATCATAATAATTTAGTTAGTGTAGTAATCATCAATCCTTCTAAACGAAACTAGGATGAACACCTTCTATATCATCTAGCATACTAGTCCTAGTCTACTCACCCAGGTACCTGAGGTAAAAAATGTGATATATTTTATATGTTGGTGACGTCTTATCAAGAAAACATGTATGAAATAATCACTTTATTTTTCCAAAAACCCAATCAATATCCCACCACTGATATCTATCCTTAAGAGAATTATTTTTTTAATCCACTAAACATTACACAAGCCTCAACACTAGGAACATATTTGAAATCACACATAAAAACTTTCATTTCATTTTTCATACTAGAGAGAATGACTCAAGAGAGGTTTTCCACTTTTAAAAACTATTCTCAAAGTGCCAAACAAACCCCATTAATTTTAAAAAAAATATCAATTAAAAAACACTTTTACTCAACATCTTTAATTACCAATATCTTTTTAAAAATATAATTGCTCAACCAAGGCACCACACATTTAAAAGATATATAGAAAAAAATTGTTAAAATAAATCCAACCTTATATGGAATTAATTTACCTTTTAACCTAAAATTCATACAAAACCCATGAATTTATTCAAACAAACCAAATTAGGTATTTTTCACCATTTAAAAATCACAGAAGAACCCACATTCATTCAAAATAAATATTCCCTACTAGAGTAAACACAAAAAATTTTGGAATATACCCACCACATACCCAAAATATATTATACAAGACACTTTTACAGATATATCATTTAGGACAAATTGAGAATTATAAATGTAATACATTTTCTAAAAAAACGTCGAGGTAATTTATTACCAAGAAAAACAAAAATTGAAAAATTATACAAATTATGAAAAGAAAATACAAAAGAATATTTAAATATCATATCCATATCACTTATCTTATACATATTTTACATAAAAATAAAACATATTTTGAAAACAATAATGAATTTATGGAATTCATATTAAAGTGTTTTGTGTAGGTAACTTATCTCAAACATGCCACTTTTTGATGATGACCACTCGAACCGTCCCTTCGCACTTACATGCATATGGATATATATATACACACACACCCTTATATGAATTTCACATATTCTACATGCTATGAGATAATATTTTTCAAAACAAAATATAAATATAAACATATATATTCCTAACCTATTCATGTACATATAAATATTATTGATACCCATAGCCCAAAACCACATCAACGGGACCCAACACATTCTAGAAAATTTTACCAACAATTCAAAACATCGTAAAAAAGACACTTTCACCAAAAATAAATTTCTACCAACTCAAATCCTAGAATAGACCAAATTAGAATTGAACCAATGGAATGGAATAAAAAAACTTTACCCAAAAACCCTTGAGAAACCTGATTCCTTTTCTATGAGAGACCTTATCTCACGTCACCTTCGGTGGATGTTTCTAGAACATAGACCAATTTCATCCTGGTAGCCATTTGAAAAAACTAAAACTAATGAAAACTGAAAACTGACACCAACGCTAAGTTAGCATTTCCACTGAATGAAATCCCAGTGAAGGGATACCTCAAACTAGCTGCAAAAGTAGAGGAGACGGAGAAAAAAACCTTAACATAGAGATTTAAACCGTGAAGTGGTGGAATCCTAGTTAAAATCAACGAATGAGTGGAAAATCATCAAGGGGGGTCGGCCATGCGACATGGATAGATGGTGGTTTTCAGGCAACCACACAGGGAGGAATCCAGTCGGAGGGGAGTCACTATATAGGATAAGCCACCACAGGAGGAGATGGTGGCTACTATAGGAGAAAGGGAGGTCACTAGAGGCCCTCTTCTAGAATGGGGTATGCGAGCATGATATGGATAGGGGGTCATATATACATGGAGAGGATAGGGGGAAGGTAATAGAATATGGATTATTTTTTATGTTTTAATTTAATTTATTTTTTTTGTTTATTTTAATCAATATTAATTTAAGAAAATGAATCGAACATAAATTAAAATACCCCAACTGTCAGGTTGGGGTGTGACTGAGCATGAGATATGAATCGTGGTTCTCAAATATGTTGACGAAATAATATTTTGTAGATATATTTATACTGATATAATATTTAAAAATCCATGACATGAAAATTTGAAATATTGATGATTAGAGATTTATCTTTTTCCCTTGATTTGTAGGTGAAAAAATGAAGGCATGGAACATTCATCACGAAATCCAAATAACCAAATCAAATTCTAAAAGTATATAGAATGATTATAGAGAAATAAAAATTATTTGTTCATCCCAAATGAATTTCTCAAGGGATGTTGATGGAAAATAAGTCATCATAATGGAATTTATATAGATCACTGTGATATCATTATAATTTACTACCACATAAACAAAAATTGTATTTTCCATCAATAATGATAATAATTACTAGATTAATCTTTTGGAATTTCTAATTATAGTCGGAAATATATTACTAGTGTATATTGAAGGCATAGTGGATTTTAGTTTTCTCCATAGTGAAACTTCAGAGATGAAATTATTGGGATATACGTAGGAATTTTTTTCTATTTTTAGATGATATAAATTCAATATCACATGTTTTTTTATATCATTATGGATTTGATATTTCTTATCTATGAATGAAATTGGATAATATCTCATTGAGAGATGTAGAAGTTGAATATATTTCAACTACTCAAGATTTCAAGAAACTAATAGGGATAAATATGATGGTTAAAGATGTGGTAGTTAAAGTTTAACCTTCTATCAAAATCAATTAATACCATTCTTGTGTTATAAATATTATCAGAAACCTTTTAAAATACACAATAATGAAGCACATTTTAATCATGTATCCATTCATCAAAGAGAAAGTAGAATGTTGGTTGGTAAAAGTAGACTGTATTGCTACTAGAATTTAAGTTATAGAGTTCATAAAAAAATTATTCCAAGGGGTGATTTTAGATGATTCAACTAGAACATGGTGTATATTCATCCCAAGAACATAGATAATGTGGTCATGGAATATCCCTTTTTTATTGTTTGATATTTATTTCTCTAAGAACTAATCGTTTCTATTTTCCTCTTATGGTACACAAAGGAGTGACCATTGAGTTCTTCGATAAAGGGTAAAAATATTTTCCTGAAATAGAGTAAAAGTTAATAAAAATATCTAAAGGTTTTGAGTAAATATAATAAAATAGTGTAATCTCTTTAATGATGAATTATGGGGAAAAATACCAAGATGAATCATGGGAATTAAATTTGTGTTTAGAATAGTTTTCAATCATATATTTGAGATAATAATAGGAAAATAGTGTTTCATTCATAATATTTGCATGTTATTCTTATTTATAATGTCGATCTTGAACCATGTGGGTAGAGAGATGTTTTATAGTGACTCTGATAAATATCTAGAGTTAAAAAGGATTAATGGTGTTTGAAGTATTATCAATAAACAAGAAGATGTATTTTGTTGGAATAAATCCATCAATATGATATTTTAATGATTTTAGATGTATTTTCTTGGAAATAAATTTAATGGGACTTTAGAGTGGATAAGACTATATGGTTTCAAAGAGGAATGTACCTAGAGAAGTTTAGAGATTACATGACAATACTAAAATCTGTTTTGGAGAAAATATTATATTTTAACACATGTCAAGTAGGAGGACACACATAAATGCATAAATCACATGAAATTATGGTAGACCCAGGTAACAAAGATTGATACATGGAAGAGAATTTTGTGAACTCAATTAAATTAATTAATAGAGGTTAAATGTTTTATAATAGTTTGAAAACTTTCATAATCAGATTTTTTTGATTTATAGTGTATTAATAATCATTATGGGAAGGTTAGAATCAGAGGAGATTTAATTTCATTATATTCATGTATAAAAACATGAATGTATTTATAATGTGAATGTATTTTCAATGAGAATAAGTTGCAAAAATGATATTATTTTAAATATACCAGTGTGGTGAAAATATATTTTAGATAAACAATATATTTTTACAATTATGGTTATATGAAACTAATGGGAATTTCCTATAATTTATATAGTAATGTATAATTTATTAAATAACAGTAATAAGTTCATTATAAAAAAACATTTTTTGGCATAAGCATTGCTTATTCAGCACTCCATTGAATTATTCTACTACAAATGTAATTACACATCAATTACGAAAGTAGTTCAATATTCAATAACAATATAGAAGTGAATTTCAATATTATTGGTAGTGAAACAATGGGTAGATTTATCCCATTTAAAATATTGTATACTATTGGGTAAACCAAGTAAAAAATTCTAGAACATTAGTGTGTTATCAATGTATTCCCTTTAAGTTCTCCTTGTGAATGTAAACTGAGTAAAAATTACACATTTCCGTCCTTTCATGCTATATTGCTTCATATTTACAATATGGGGTAGATGTGTTCCTATTGATACATGAAAAAGACCATTCAAGAGGGTTAATTTAATATATTGATATACCCTAACTCACCCACATCCCTAGGGTATTTTCTTGAAGGCTTGAAATTATTCTATGATCATGAGTGTAATTTCATGCTCCATTATTCTATTCCCCACTCAATAGAGATTACAATTAAATCACAATTCAAAAACCTAATTTGTATATAGTAGAATTTAAATCTAAATTCAAGTACGTAATTAGTGACTTTTCTATTTTCAACATAGAATAAATCTAAATATATAGTATATAATTCCTTAAATACATTTATGGTAATTTAAAGAACCATTTTAATTGCATTCAAACTTATGAATACATCATTTCTATATATTACAATTTATATTCACAAATTAATATTAAAATAAATTAAATAAATGATAAATTCATAAATTTAGACATGAGATAACATATTTAGGAGTAATTAACAAATAAATAAATTACAAGAACAATATTATTTTCCCTGATTTATAGTTACTTCACGACATTAGTAAATATAACTATTTTATATTTATTTTAATATGAACTATTTTATATTTTAATTTATATATAATTTAGAAAGTAATAATAAATTTTACAATTATTTTAAATATTTTCAAATATTTATAACAATATAAAAATTTCATAATTTATGTAATGACATTATAAAAAATGATTATCCTATATATTAATTTCAAATAAATAATTTCAATATAACCAATTTATATTCTCATTTACGAAAATTTAATAAATTTATATAATCAATTTTATATTTTGTATTATTTTAAAATTTATAATCACATTATAAATTATTCACCCAGTAAACCAACTTTAAACATGGATAATATATTCCAATTATTTTTGGTTCAGTTTAAATCCCCTATAAAATGTAGTGTAGGACCTCAAGGATCATACCAATGATAGTTTTATAATAATTTTAAAAAACATATAATATTCATTAAAATCAAAACACACAATATGATTTTTATATATTAATCATGTTTTCTCTACAAATTAGTGATAACTCTTTTCAAGGGAACTACCGAAGTTGGTTTGGTGTGAATCCGACCTTTCTAAAGAATTCTTTTGGGGTAGAATACATTTGGACATAGAAAATATATGTTGGGTATACTAATTCTTGATGGATATTAACTAAAAATCATTTTGATATTATCAAATCATATTTTGTAAAATCCATTGTTATTACTACTATATCCAATATATTTTGAATTAAGGATGTTCAACAGAATCTGTGTCATGGTCTGTCATTATGAAGACCTTAACAAAAAAAAAATGTTTTGAAAACCATTATGTGGTAGGGATAAAAAATGATCCACTGTTTTTCTAAACATTTTTAATGGTCATTTAACCTAAAATGGGTTATGTAATTATAACTTCTATAAGAAAAAACCATATTTTTTATAAAATTTATGTCATCATCAATAAATATTCTATAAACCATTATCATTTTACATGCTACATACCATAGACATAAATATTATCATTTTTATAGTTTAATTATGAAATTAAATAATATTCCCAAGAAAAATGAAACTGTCTTTGATACTACTAATTAGTTTAGAGGGGGATATAAATTATTCAAACATAATGGAAAAAATTATCTAAAACCTAAAAGGTTTCAGGTTATTCCATTCATATTGGATTGAATTGATATAAATAAATAATGGAATACCTTTTCTCTAATAATCATGAATTTTTTAAATCTGTTTTAGATGATCTTGGTCATTTTTACTCATAATTTTCCACTGGGTTTCTTCTTCCTAGGTTATCAATAAACATTATGAATCTTTCCATTTATATGATAGATCCCATATTCCTTATAGTTTTTAACCATTATTTGGATATTGGGGGAGAGAGAATTTCATCCTTGAGAAGAATAACATTATTTGAATGATAGTACCTCACACATCACATTATATGAGAATTACGTTATGGGTTTTCCATTAATTATCTATGGAGTATAATTGTTTATCAAATGTTCGATAAAAAATGAGTAATCTCACTAATTTTTGTTTGAAATCTCATCATTTTGATTATTTTTTTTACATTTATATCATAGTTTTTTCAAAATAATACTTATATAGATTATCATTTTATATTAATTAACTATATATGATAACATAAAGTTTGTTAAGATGTAAGAATCCATAGGTTATCACATAATGGATAAAACTACCTTGTAAAATACTATAGTGTGGTGATATTCATTATGATATAATTCTTCTTAGCACAGATCGTGAAATAGTCAAATTGATAAATCTATTTTATATTATTTACTATTTATTTATATCATAAGAGTATTTTTATGGATCAAAGTGTTAAAAGTATTAACAATTCAGTGTAAAATAAATTCATTTTAGGAGACTTTACAATTTTCTTAACCAATATTAGATCTCATTTTGAAATATGGAATGCCATGTTGTAAAAATTGTAATAGAACAAAATGTGATTCAAAGATGAATTATTCATAGTGACATTAAGATCAACCCAAATATTGAAGTTAATGTTACTAACTTTTTTTTAATATACATAAAGTATGGTTATAATGAAATGGGGAGATGATTTGATAAAGAAGAAAGAAAATGAGGACAGAATGGGAATACATAAAATGAAAGAAAAATGTTTTTAAAAAAGTAGTGGGTGAATAATCCCAAACATCATTCAAACCACCCTCACCATTCCTAGAAATAATGGAGCAAGAAAGAATCAAATAATAATGAAATATTTTTTTTTAATTTTTTATCAAACATTATTTTAAGATCCTAATTATAATTGATTTGAAGAACATTTCGTCTTATTAAAAATGCATAAAGGGGTTAGAAAAAAATAAAAAGCATATAGAGATGGATATAAACCCACTTATGATAATATGTTCCATTATGGATTCATGGATTCTATAGAAAAAGGATTTTGGTAAGGATAGTTTGTTAGTATCAATTAAATTACGTGTCTTATGCTTTTCTATAACCATCTTAATAAATTTGTGTGAATATAAAAATAATTTCTTACTCAATATTTAAAACCTTGAGATTAGATGATATTATTCCCATATTATTTTCACTTAAATTAGTTAGTGAATCAGTGAGATACACCCACACTTAGAAAAATGTTGTTTTTGTTAAAATAGATATATTATTCATTTTGGTTGAATTTATTGTGCTTGATATGGATGCAGATAAACATCCCCTTATACAAAAACTGATATTTTAGCAATGAGGAGTGACTAAATAGATATTCAATGCGGGGAGTTATCTTTTGGAGTTAGTGGTGATAAATTCATGTTTAATATTTATAGGGTGACAAAAAGAATTAGTAATGAATTTTTTTTTATTTGAGGGATTAATGATGAAAATTAGTTATTTGTAATTAAATTATGAGTATGAAAAAAATATACAGTGTTGATTAAATAAATGGATGTAATGATTTAAAAATATGATATTATGGTGTTAATGAATAATATATTATATGATATAAAATAAATAGTTATGAGGTGAAAAATGAGGTCCCACGAGTTTGGTTAGTCAAATAATTAACAATTTATTTTTTAGGATTAACTAAAGATTATTTTATTGGTAACATAGAAGTGGAGATGGTGCTACCTCATTGAAGGGTAAATGTTCCTTCATAGAAATGAAGAAGGCCCCATATGTGGAGGATACATAATATATATAATTATTTGATTTGGACATGATAATTTATATTCATAATTCTGTAACATGACATGGTGTGGTTTTGTATAGCTAAATAAAATTAAGAAATGTTTTTACAAAATGGAAAATGATGTTTCATATTTCTTCATAGAAAATTGTTTTTATAAAATTATATTAGGAGTGTTTTGTGTAATATAAAATTTAATCACCATTATATTTTTTAATATTAATATATTGGGGAATTGAAATTAATTTGGTTATATTTTTCACATTCTTGATGACGAAGTATAACATGAGTGGAGAATGAAAGAAAAAGGATTTGATTCAATGGTAAGGGAAGTGTAATTTCAAATTCATTATACATTTATATTTCAATCATTTTAATAAATTATTTTCAATATTTGGGATGAAATTTAATTCCACATTAATATTATTATTATGTTTTTTATCTATGATATAGAGTAATATAGAAATAAAAACATAAATCAATTAAAATTTTAATTTAAGTAATTTAATGAATAATATGGTTATTAGAAGAGTAAATGAAATAATGAGAATAAAAAATAGTTGAATCATTATTTTAAATGATTTGATGGATTTGGTAAATAAAATTTCTAAATCACTATTTTTATTTAATTATATGAAATTTTACATCAATTAAATATTTTTTTTACACCTACCATAATTGAATTTTATTTATTTTAATTTTCATTTATGATTTGTATTACAAAAAATTTCAAATGTTCTTTCTTAGACTATTTTTGGATAGGTACTTCAGATATGTGGGCTACAAGAACAAAAAATAATTTTTAGAACTAAAATTGGCATATCACATTTTTATGATTGTTACTACTATTTTATATTTATCATCTAAACATTTCATAATTACTTTACATATTACATTATTATTTAATTATACACAATATACTATATGATGGGAGAGACACATATCAATCCGACTTTTCCTTCCTAATATATTCTTGGGTTTTCTATGATTACTTATTAAATAATGTTGTAGTGAAAGAATGATTTATAAAGTTTATTATGATAAATAAAATTTATGAAAAGAGAATATTATGATTATTCATCATTAATTTTGGGATAATGGATAATGCAATGTTTCCATTCTACTTTAATATATTTCCTTTAAAAAAGAAAAAGATATTTGAGGAATAGTTTTATACTATTTCATTGAATTCATGGATTTATATTTTATTCAATTAATGAAATGAAATATAGTTGATGATGGGTATTATTATCTTAAAAAAATTAACTAGGGGGTTTCATTTAATTTTACTGTTAAATCATTAAACATAAAAATTAATTGATACTCAATATTTGTTTATGAGCAGTCATATAAATAGTAGCTTACCATTAACCATATAAAAAAATTCTAATCTAACCATTAATAATTTTTATTTTTTCCATAAATTTATATATTTAGAATCATTAGAAACATATGGTTATGATACACATACTTTATGATTGAACATATCTCTAATTAAATGATCCTTGAGCAATTGGTGAAATACTTTTATCATAAAGAATATTATAAGTGTGTATTATTACAAATAAGAAACTAAATTATATGAATATTGGGAAAGATTGTTTTATATTATTCTTATATGTTTATTCCTCAAAAATGAATATTTTATCTTATTTTTCATTAATCACAAACTATAATATTGATGAATTTTTCTTAGGATGGTGTAAGAATATTTTCATAATTTAAAGAAAGTGTTTACATTTGGGGGGATTGATAGGACAATAATATATTAGGAATAATACATTAATCTTAATACAATTTAGATTATTTTTTCCTTAATTTAGATTATTTATTCTTATTATATTATATACTAATTAATATTATTATTTTATTGAAATTTTTGAATTTATATGTCTCTTCTACGAGTTGTTGATATTTTTTTTGTTCTAAAAATCTATCAATTATAATTATTTTATTCCAATATAAAATAATAAAAAAATCATGGTGTAAAGGAAACCAATATGTCATTATTTAATAGAATTAAAATAATAATTAAATAATATTGCTATGTTTTTGAATGATAATTTAATTTAAGTAGACATTTTCTCGTTCCTATATTATAAACACATGAAAAATGTTGGGAATAATTTAAAAGTTAGGGTAGTGAGTGATGTTGAGAAGAGAAAATAAGGGAATATAAAAAACTAGAATACTCTGAGGGTGGTTAAGAATATAATAATAGATTAACCTATGAAATTTTTAATAATTAAAACTTCACTTTTGGAAGATATAATTAAATTTTGAAAATGAAAACAGACTAAATGATATTTGAAAATGGTAAAAAAATTCATATTTAGTTTCTATCTAAATTTTTTCAAAGCATATGAAATGGTTTCCTTCACCAAGTAATTTTTGTGAAGTAATATAAAAAAATATAGATATTATTAATATGATCTATGAGGATTTAAAGGAAGAATCTTTCACTTAAAATGATTATTTTTTTGTTAAATTAAGCTATCAATGGTGTTAGAAAACCATCTAGGAATATTTAGAGTGATTATATCCCATTTAGTTGAATTTTGGATGATTTAAAAAATGGTATAAAAACATAGTGTTCAGACTACTCATTATATATTTCAGTATAATTTTTTCTATATCCAGATGGATTTCCAAATTAACAAACCAATTTTGGGTAAAATAAATGTGTTTTTTGATGAACCAGGATGTGATTCTATAACATCCCATTAAATTTAACTATTTTATTTCTCATTAAAAAATTAATATACATATATATATATTTCAATATATATTTTGATAAAAACCACATAATTGTTTAGAGTTTTTTATTATATTTCAAAATCAATTAAAAGGGGAGAAGATATGAGGGGATATAAGAGAAATAAGGTTAAATTATCTCTAAAAAAGTGGACATTTTTTTGGAGAACTAATTAAAAACATCAATATTATGATGATGTGACTTCAGATAGGGGTTTTATTAGCTTTAGTTTTTGGATAAAAATTAGATTATGATTTTTATTCCTCTCTTCCATGTCAAACATGTTTCAATATTTTGTGTCTATTATAAATATTGATGGGTAGAAATTATTAAGATGAATTCTAAAATTAATGGGGATTGTAATATTAATTTATGTTGTTTTAATAATAAATCATATTGAGATTATTCATTCACTTATGCTTTCACATCCCTTTTTCATTTCATTATGTATGAACCGTATTAATTAGTTTATAATTTTTATGTAATTCATGAAATGTAACATGAATTATTTTTTAAGATGTATTATGTATGCGAATTATATCTTTAAATGTTATCTTAAATATCCTAATTCTTGAATGCAAAAAAATAATTAATCATATGAATAAATTAATTTACTAATTAGGGGGTAAATATGAGACCAAGGATTTACCGAAATTGAATTTTAATATCAATAATGATAATTATTTCAAAATATTATAATCCTATTTATTTTATTATACAAAATTTATAAAAACCCAATTAAAATTAATTTAATTTCTATTAGATAGTTTATTTTTATCGAATTATTTTCAATTCTTATATCATATTTTTAATTAAGGTTTCATAATAGGGTTCTCTAGTCTCTGGGGGTTCAACCTCAGACTATCATCTTTCTATACTATAGTAGTTTATCATTAAAAAAATTGTTCTATAAATTATAAAAATTTTTTCCATAGGGATTTAACTATCAATTATTTATGGTTATCCATTCATAAATTCTATTATATTTTGGAGATTCTTATTAATACACATGGGTGTTACACCATCAGTATCCAATATTAATGTGCGAAAATTAGAGAAATTGGTTTCATTACAATTAAAATTCATATGACCATAATGACTCTTCTCTATAACACTTCAAATCCTTATATACATTTCAATAAAACTATAGTTATAAGTAGTTAGAATTCTCTCACCTATATTGATGATGAATGACATAAACAATAATATAGATTATCTATATACAATTATAACATTTCATATCATTTCAATAATGATTTTTTTAAATATTACCACTAAATATGAGGCTCATATAATATATCTATTGCATGGGATACTATCCATACCTCTCTACGAAATGTGTTACCTTTGGTGTTACTCATATTACTTAACTGTTTATGTATCCCTCATTCCAATCAAATAAAATATTACTGAAGGATAATTGATTCAACAAGCCTTTGACCAAATCCATCATCATATAAAATAAAATTTATTCTTATATTATACTAAATCTTATGTTTTCCAAGCAATATATAACACAAATATAATAATAGTCAATATTTATATAACAAAAAAGGTTATTCATATCCACAAATACTTATATAAGATAATACTAGACACAATAATTTATAAAAACTTACCTATTTTAGTAATTAAGTTTTTGGCATGGTTTTTTATATCCACCAAGAATCATATATATATATATATATATATATAGTTTAATCCCAAGAATAAGGTACATCAAAATCACCCATTTTATATCTAGAATCATACGAAATAAAAATCTTTAATGTAGAATGCATGGTGTGATAGGTATCTAAAAAACATTACTTGGAAGAGTCTAAGCCACCATACTAATGAAAAATTCAAACAAAAGTTTCACTATCCATAAACCAACACTCATTAGAGACTTAAATTCTTGAATAAATCTAGCACCTAACATATATAAATCATAACCAATTATGGTTATCAAAATAATTAATAAATTAAAAATTAATATTATTTTTTGAAAGACAAAAATCAATATTATATCTCATAGAACACAAAACATATATTTAGATATTAAGAAATATGTATATCAACAAAAATATTTTAAAATAAACCATACAACATTCATAATATCAATAATTTGTATAGATGAATATTTATTTCCATAAATTTTTTTTAAATGAAGTATTTAACAAGAGGTATAAAAAATTTTGAGATTTAAAAATATCAAAACAACTTCAATTAACTTTACATGTATCCTTTAGACATGCATAAATAAAGGTTTTTGGGATTTCATTATTATTCTATAAATCAGGGCTATGAAAAAAAATCAATTCTCTCTTCCTAAGACATTTTGAATAAACAATATTAGTTGAAGGTTAAAGCCTGTAACATGATGTAGTTTTTAAGAACATGATTTTTTGTACTCATATAAAACATCATGTCTAAATAACATATTTCTTATTGTGGTGTTTCAATGTTGAAATATTATTTTCATAAAAAAATCACTTTTTGTACAAAAAACAATGGTATAATTTTTTTTGAATTATGATTTTCCATTTTATGAAAATATAAACATAATGTTTTGAAACAAATAATATTCCATGAGGTTTCTATACAACATGATGATATTTTATAAAGTATAAAATTTTCAAAAAATCATTTTGAATCATGAGTTGATTTTAAAACTATTTTCAAGTTCTTTGAAAAATTATAAATCATTTTTCATATTAGCAAACATAATCTTATCTATTACTAGCCATTAGCATTAATACCATGACAGTTAAATTTAGGGAATCTTTTTTCATAAAATAAATGGATTAAAATTTAAAATTAATGGAAAAATTAAACTATATTGGGAATAAATAAAATGAAATTAATAGAAATAAAATAAATCATACCACACTGTCCATTTTTTATCCACAAAAAATGAGTTTGATTTTGATTCTCTATCAGTAACCAATGGGTTCTTACCCCAAAAGGTTCCTATATGAAAATATTGTCACTTAATGGGTTTTTAGGATTCCTTATCCATTTATTTCTAGTTGGACATTTATCGTACCACGATTCACATTCTCAATTTCACCCTTACACCACTGTGTTAAACTATTTTTTTATTAAAAATAAATAAAGTAAAACTAATTTTAAATTCATGTTTAATTCATTTATTTTGTGTTTATAACTTTTTAAAATTTAAATATTACTTGTTTTGATAATTTCAATGAAGGTGGTGGTGATTTGGAGGGCCAATGACACAGTTCAAGAAAAATGGGCCAAGTTACATAGGATCCAAGCACACTAGTTTACTAAACCAAACAATAATACTGTATCGTGAATCAAAATGTGCTAACATACTGTTTCCTAGTACAAATTTCATTTTTATACATTTCATCTTAAGGAATCCATGCCACATTCTTTCATCTGGTGGCCCAACCGACCTGATCTTTCCAACACACCGAATCTTCATGAAGTAAAAAGTGGTGTGCTGTGATCTGTCCATATCTCAAACTGTAGGTGTCCAAATGTATCCAAAAATTCATGGTCGGGAGGTTATGGTTTGAATTCTAGGAATGATTGAGTGAGTGGGTCTTGAAAATATATTTCAAAGTATTTGGGCCATGTTTTGTGGAAAGGATCTTATAAGTAGACCATTATTAATATAACTTATATTTACCCGATAGAAAGTAGAAGGAATAAAATGAAACAGTTGTAACCCATAAATGTAGAGAATTATTGAAATGATTAAATTTTGGTATTATTTTACTTTATTAGTATCATTCATCTCTTGTCATTTCATTTGGATACAATTTTTGAGATGTCTTTTTATATGGTCACTGAGAATAATCCTCGGTGTGATTTTTTCTCTGATCACATTTCTAAGTGAAATTAAATTTTCATTGAATGTCAAATATATATGATGTCTGAAAAAACTACATGCATAATTTTTGGAAATATGACTTTTCCCTGGAGTGAAAATGTTTAGGTTTGGGGGTGTGATCGCACCATGATTTACTATTTCATTTTCACCCTTACACAACTATGCTAAACTAGTTATGTATTGAAAATCATAAAAATAATATCAAAGTGCACTTAATGTTTGATTCAATTTTTTTATCAATATTAAAAAGGTCAATGAAACTTTTTTTTTAATAATCTAATTAATGGTTGAGGTGATTTGGAAGGCCCATGACAAAGTTCAAGAAAAATGGGCCAAGTTGTGCCTGATCCAAGCACTCCAGTTTACTAAACCATACTCGACTACTGCACTGTGAATCAAAATGGGATACAATTTTGTGGTATTATCTTAAATTCATTAGGATACATTTCATATTAATTAATCCAAGCCTTATTCATCAATTTGTTGGCCCAAACGACCTGATCTATCTAGCACACTGAATCTGCACGAAGTTAAAAGTGGTGTACTGTGATCTACATATATCTCGAGCTGTATGTGGCCAAATGTAACCAAAAAATAAATGTAGATATTAATTATGTGGTGTCAAAACTTTTTAATATTCTATAAATTTAGATAAGTTTTATGGAGGTCAAAAACCCTATGACAATTGGTTTTAAAAAATCTATGTTCTCAAAACCACCTTCCAATTTTCTTATAAAATTGAACATTGGGCTTGACATTTGTATGTTCGTATAGGAGGAAAATCACTAGTATTTTGGAGATGAAAATGATTCCTATACTCATTCATGATGTTATGGAGTCCCCTATCCTCATCGAGAGATCAATAATGAATAAAGAGTTCCACCTAAGATTTCTCCTCCTCTCGATGTTGAGCTAACCGGTCGCCGTTCGTTGTGAGGGAGATGCACATATTTCAAGGGAGTTCTGACCCATATATTAGCTACTATTTTGGAGTTATTTGGGTTTTGAAACATTTATTTATATGTATCTCTAATTATTTATTATTTTAATTCCTCTTTTGATGCAGGTAAATCATTTTATCTTAATTTCTAACTGATCAGTTTGAGGTTTTGAGTGTGTGACATGTGTTGTTCTGATTGGACAAAAAAGATTCATTTTCTTAATTAAATTCTTGATATTTAAATCCTCCTTGTAATATCTTATTCCATGCTTATATTTTGGACATTTAAAATATGATGGTAATGTCAAAGTCTGGTTCTTCAAGCAATGAAATAAAGGCATATGAATTAATATGGATTATAATTAATTTGAACCAAAGAATCACTCTAAATATTAATGAATCTATAAGAAAAATGAACTTGAAATGTACGTAGTGAAATAACAATGACCCCTTTCTCTCATAATTCTTAAAACAACACCTTAATCTATCAACTATTAAACTATTTAAGTTAACTTATTTTCTTTAAACTATTTTCAAAATCACCCCTTTATTACTTTTTATAAAAAACACATACTCTAAACCTATAAACTCTCCTTGAGGGATGACCTAGGGTATACCCTATACTATAAATAAACCTTAAAATCATAATCAATTTGACGTTTCATGAAAAAAAAATTCAATTTTGGTGCTGTTTTCAGGGATCACTTTGGTTTTATTGCGCATTTTTTTATAATATTTTTGTAAATTTTGTGAATATTTATTTTTTTTATCTTATAAATTTACCTATATTTTTTGTATTTATATTTATTTATTTTGTACTTTTTTACATGACATGTTTTACTCTAGGAGACTTACCACATTTTGATACCAAACTGTAGAGGATCCTACATCATCGACACTGAGACACACAAGATAACCCTTCAAAGGAGGACACACAAAACATCGACACTCTTCAAAATCCTTCATATTCTTCTTATTCTATAAAAAATATCCAAACTGAAATAAACTTGCATAATATGGATAAAAAAAAACATAACATTAAAATAACTAACCTCACCTGATGTTAATATCCAGCCCACCTATATTCAAATGCAAGGCGAGGTACACAATTTTGAAGGTAAATCTAATTTTATTCATTTATTACCAATATTTCATTGAATCGTGAGAGAAGATCCACACAAGCACATAAAAGAATTTCATAATGTGTGTTCTACTTTGAAACATGATAGTGTGTATGAATTACAAGTAAATCTTATAACATTACCATTTTAATTAGAATACATTGTGAAAGATTGTTTTTATTATGTTTATTCACCAATAAGAGGTTGGGCGAACATGAAACGCCTTTTTCTTGAAAAATATTTCCCAGCCTCTCAAACTACAACTATAAGAAAATAAATATGTGTTATAAGGAAATCAAAAGGGGAAACATTACATGAATATTTGGAATACATTAGAAGGTTATGTTCAAGTATTTCACACCACCAAATAAGTGGTCGGATTTTAATTCATTATTTTTGTGAAGGTTTAATCCCTATTGATCAAAATATGCTCTATGATGCTACTGCTCGTATGCTGGTTGATAAGACTATAATTGCTATAAGTAACTCGATTGAAAACATGGTACATAACACTTATCAATTTGGTATAAGGCTCAGTGTACCCATTCTAGGTGTCTATGTGCTGAAAAGTAAAAAAATTCAAGAATTAGGTGGACACGAAGTTTGAAGAGGTAAGTGCCCTTCTTTGAAAAATTTCACTTTCCCAAGGGAAATTCAAATATCCTCCTATGATGCATTGTGTTGTATGTTCTTATGACACCCACTACTGTGATCAATTCCCCCAACTAAGAGAAACACTTGAGAGTTGTGATGTATTATTTCCAAGCTACCCCTATAACCAACCCTTTATGCAAGAACCTAACTATCCATGAAACCCTGGGTAGAAAGAAAACCAAGCCTATAAGCAAGGGGTATTCAGACACAACTCAACAACACTAGAACCAACCCGAGAAGAGTATTTATCCACCACCACCAATAAATCCTCAACCAAAACAAAGACCTTTTCAAAATACCCTCCAAAAACCAGATCCTATCTAAGATGAAATAATAAAATAAATGTCTTCCAATAATATCTAATTTCAACAAACCACCCAAGAATCCATAAAAGACCTAAAAACCCAATTAGGACAACTTTTCAACTTAGTGGGGGAAATCCAAAGTCATGGGTAAATTAAACTACCTTCTCAACCAGTAGTTGACCCTAACGATAAGGAAAATGTTAGTGCCATCACCCTTCAGAGTGTAAAAAAACTTAAAATCCAAATGACCCCTCAACTAGATTCATCCCCTCAGGAAGAAAACACCATCCCAATTGTTGAAATCAATTAAAATGTTAAAAATACTTGTCATGAGATAATCCCTTCCAAATGAAAGAGTGTGTCTGTTAATGATTCACCTAGCCCAACCATTCCTCTTCTATTCCCAAAGGTAAAACTGATAAAGAAAACAAAAGAAAACTGAACTTGATAAGGAAATATTGGAAACCATCAAAAAAGTATAGGTTAACACCCCTTGATTGATGTCATGAAGCAAATTCCATGATATGCCAGGTTTCTAAAAGATATATCTACACACCAATGGATACTTCGTGGAGATTGAAAGGTAAGGTTGTGGAGGAACACATCAGTATTAATAGAGCCACCACTTCCTACCAAGTGCAACGATCTTGGGAAATTATCAATTCCATGAACCATAGGGGAGTATTTATATTCCAATGATATGATTTATTAAGGTGATTATATAAATTTGATGCCTCACTACATTTAATCTACATTACTAGAAGGGTAATTGAATCCCATTGAAATTTTTGTTCAACTAGCCAATTGGAGTACCGCACACCCCTCTGTTGTGTTAGAGGATGTTCTTGTGAGGGTGGAAAATTTAATTTTTGTTTCTAATTTTTAGGTGCTTAAAATGGAAGATTATAGGATGAATGGACATACCACGATTATATTGGGTAGGACCTTTGTTAAAACCACCATAACCATAATTAATGTCCACAATGGTAAATTATCTATGGGGTTTCGTGGTGACATTATCCACATCAACAACCTTGATGCCATGAGAAACACCTCAGAAGAACATTCCTCTCTTATTTTAATTTAATTGACGAACTCCCTTCCCCTGAAGAAAATGTTTCCTTTCCCCCAATACCATTTTTAAGTTTTCCTCATTTATTGAAATATTAGGTAATGAATCACGCATTGAATTATATACCAGTATAGAAAAATTTCATGAGTGCTTGTTAATTGATTATTTCTTGAACACTGAGGATCACATGACCATCACTGATTCAGCTAAGCTTGTAAAATATCATTCCTCATATGAGGGTGAATCCATTTAGTAGTTATATGAGATTAGTTACCTATAGTATTAAAAAACACTCCCATAATTCCAAAATCCACTTGAATTGAAAAAAAAACAACTAACTACATATTTTAAATATTCATATCTTGAGAATAGAAACTAGCTACCTATCATAATTTCCACATCAATCCCTCCTGAGAATGAATTGCGACTAGTTGAACTCTTGAGGGAGTATAAACAAGATTTAAGGATGGATACTTTTAGACATTCATGGTACTTGACCATCAATGTTCACTCATAATATATTATTAAATGATGAGGCCAAACCTTTTAGGAAGTTATAATGTCGATAGAACCAAAAACTCTTAGATTATGTTAAAAAGGATGTATCAAAATTATTGGATGTTGGAAACCAAAAACTCTTAGATTTTGTTAAAAAGGATGTATCAAAATTATTGGATGTTGGAATAATTTACCCCGTCATTGATACTCAATGGGTCAGTCTAGTAGAAGTGAAACCTAAAAAAACTATTCTTACTATAATAAAAAAATGAAAATAATGAATTGGTTCCAACTCATTTACAGAATAGTTGGCGTGTATGTATAGACTATGGACGACTAAATCAACATACTTGGAAGGACCATTTCCCATTTCTATTCATTGACTAAATGCTTGAGAGGCTTGCAGGGAAGTCCCATTTTTATTTTCTTGATTGGTATTCTGGATATTTTCAAATCCATATTGGCCATGAGGATCAGGAAAAGAAAACCTTCACTAGCTCCTATGAAATATTTTCATATAGGTGGATGCCATTTGGTTTGTGTAATGATCCGGGTACTTTCCAGTGATGCATGGTAATTATTTTTTCTGATTACCTAGAAAATTTCATGGAATTATTAATGGATAATTTCACTATTTATGTCTACTCTTTTGTTGAATGTTTGAGTAGGCTTGGTTTAGTCCTACGTCAATTTTTTGAAAATATATTGTATTGAATTACAAGAAATGCTATTTCATGGGGCGACAATGTATCATTTTAAGACATGTAAATTCCGGTGATGGTATCCAAGTACATAATTCAAAATTAGATGTCATTTCTTCCTTACCCATCCCCAAAAAATGTACGAGATGTATGGTCCTTCCTAGGTCTTGCTGGGTTTTACCATTGTTTGATTTGTAGCATTGGTAATATTGTACTCCCACTCTCCTGATTACTCCAAAAAGAAAAGAAATTTTTTTTCTATAAAGAATGTGATTAATCATTAAATAAGTTAAAATAGAGTCTCACGTCACCCTTGATAATCTGACCACCTATGTGGGATTTTCCATTTGAGCTCATGTGTGATGCCTCTAACTATGTAGTTGCAGTTGTCTTATCACAAAGGGTTGACTGATATTTACATGTCATTGACTATGCCTCACGTACACTAGAACCTGCCCAAGAAAACTTCACCACAAATAAAAAATAATTTATTTCCATTGGGTTTTACTTTGATAAATTCTAGTCATATCTTTTAGGGTGCAAAGTCATTGTGTTCTAAGACCGTGAAACCCTTCGGTATCTCCTTAAGAAACCAGAAGCCCAGCCAAATACCATTCACTGGATGATCCTCCTTCATGAATTAAATATAGAAATTAGAGATAAAAAAGGAGAAGGGAATGTGGTGGATGACCATATTAGTAGGAATCAGCCAACCATAGACAATGAACCATCCCCCTATATTCCCATAAATGATATTTTCCCCAATGAGCTGTTATACCTAGTAAATGATGTTATTCCATGGTATGATGAAATTGTAAATTATTTGGTAGCATCTTGAATTACTATTGTTTTCAATAAAAACTAGGTTGATCATCTAAAACATGTGTCCTATTGGTACATTTTGGGATAAACCCAACATTTGGTGCACAAATAGTGATCAAGTCCTTAGGCATTGTGTCCCTAATAGTAAGTTTCTGTCCATCCTTAGGTTCTTCCACACTCTTGATTGTGGGTTCCACTTTGGTCCCCAATAGGCAACTAATAAGGTCCTTGATTCTGGACTCCTTTGGAAAACATTGTTTCAGGACTCCCATGAATTTTATAAATCTTGTCCTCGCTAGCAAAGAATGGGTAATGTCTCTAAAAGAAATGAGATACAAAAAACAACCCTTTCTCTTCCATGAAATTTTCAATTTTTGGGACACTAACATTTTGGGGCCATTCCCTAATTCATTTGGGAACCTCTACATTATTTTGGTAATGGATTATTTTTCAACATTTTTACAGGCACAAGCTACAATGACTGATGATTCTAAGGCAGTTGTGGAATTTTTGAGAACCCAAACCTTATGTAGGATTGGATTACCTTTTTTAATCATCAATGACTAGTGTTCTCATTTCTATAACCAAACAATGCAATATCATTTGCATCGGTATGGGGTTAGGCATATAGTGTTTGATTCTTATCACCCACAAACTAATGGTCAAGACGAGGTGTCCAAAAGGTAGGTAAAACAGATTCTGGGAAAAACTGTACAATCCAATAGAAAATATTAGTGTCTTATACTGAATGATTTCTTATAGTCCTACTGTACTACTTTCAAAACTCCCATTATCATGCCCCCATATCGGCTAGTGTTTGGAAAGAGTTGTCTCCTCCCTATTGAGATTGACCACGAGGCCTACTAGGCCATCAAATAGTGAAATTATAACCTTTCTAGTGTAGGTACTCAATGAATGATGTAGATTCAAGTGATGGAGGAATTGAGAAGATATGAATATGAGAACTATTGTATTTATAAGTAGAAAACCAAGGCTTCCCATAACCATCTCATCTTTTATCGTCACTTTTCAATTGGGAAGAAAGTCCACCTCTATAATGAATGTTTGATGTTTCATCTAGGTAAGATTCTTTCCCACTGGTTTGGACCATACATTGTTACTACCATAACTCAGTTGGGTGTTGTCCATGTTCAAAATGAAGAAACCAAGAAAACCTTCACTGTTAATGGGTAGTGGCTGAAGTAATTCCATGGATTCATTTCGAAGTCCCTGATGGAGGAACTCCATGTTCATGAGGCAATATATGAATGAAAATCACCCATTTTAATCCTTCCTTCCCACATTATATTCAATTATAGTGAAAAAAATGCACACCTTAGGTGTGGGGGATGGTTATATTTTTGGGTTTTTTAGAAATTTTCATCATCTTTATTCTCTTTCTCTTTTTATCTTTCTGAATTTTATTTTTTACTTTCCACCTTCCCTCTCCATTATATTTGTTCTGGAATATTACTTCTTTATGCCCATTTTATTAGGTAAAATGATTCTCGTTTAATCATGGAAGTTATGGAAAATGCATGTGGAATGTCTATATTTCATGTTGTTTTAATATTAAAAAAACAATTCTGATGAAATGCACATTTCAGTAATAATTTAATACTGCGGTGTGATATTATTTTGTACTTTTTAACTTTGTTGATGATATAAATATTTGTATCATTTCAAAACCATTGAGAAGAATGGTACACTATTTTAAGTAGTTTTAGGGGAAATTGTTTCACTTAATCTCTCCACACATTTTTTCACCCAACCATGATGTGTGAAAATTTATTACTTAATGGAAGGTAAATATAAGTAATGTTTACCTTTCTCTACTTTACAATATCATTTTTCCATAAATTCATTATTTATCCGATATATTTCATTACTCTACTAGATTGACCTATGTGTGTGTACCTTTAATTCTACTATTATATGCCCTAAAAAAGGTTATATATTGGGAAGGTGAAAACCCACCTTTCCTCATCTTTTTAACTTTTTAGAAATATTACAATTAGTGTCATGTGGATATCAAACATGGGTTGGGAGAAGAGTGTGAGGTTTTTTTCAAGGGAAACTTTTGAAAAAAAATTATAAATAAGGGGAGTGGTGAAATATACAAAATATGGGAATATCATAGTCGGGAGCTTATGGGTTGACTTCTGGGAATGCTTAAGTGAGTGGGTCTTCGAATTTAATTGAAAAGGATGTGGGGAAAGTTCGGTGGAAATGATATTATAAGTAGGAAATTATTAAAATAACTTATATTTACTCAATATAAAGTGGAAAGAATAGAATGAAATGGTTGTCACACACACACGTGGAGAATTATTGACATAATTTATTTTTGATTTATTTTTTTATTGGTACCATGCATATATAAGAATTTAATTTGGATACAATTTTTTAGTCATCTTTTTTATTTGTCACTGAGAACAACACCTCAGTGTGATTTTTTCACTGATCACATTTCTATCAAAAATTAAATTTTAATTGAATGTTAAATCTATATGATTTCAGAGATATTTCTACATGCATCATTTTTTAAAAAATTACTTTTCCCTGGAGTGAAAATGTTTAGGTTTGGGGGTATGATCACATCGCGATTCACTGTTTCATTTTAACCCTTACCCCACTGTGCTAAACTAGTTTTGTATTGAAAATCATAAAAATAATATCAAATTTCACTTCATGTTTGATTAAATTATTTTTTACCAATGTTAATTTAGTCAATGTAACTTTTTTTGATAATTTCATTTAAGGTGTAGGTGATTTGGAGGGCCCATGACTAACTTCAAGAAAAATGGGCCAAGTTGTGCATGATCCTAGCACACCAGTTTACTAAACCGAACACTGCTACTGCACTGTGTATCCAAATGTGATGAAATTTTGTGGACTACTACTAAATTTATTGGGATACATTTCATATTAGAAAATACATGCCAAATTATTCAATATAGTGGCACAACCAACCTGATCTGGCCGACACACCGAATCTTCATGATGTTAATAATGGTATACTGTGATCTGCCCATATCTTTAGTTATAGGTGTTCAAATATAGCCAAAAATTCAGTGGAGATATTCATTATGTGGTTATAAAACTTTTTAATTTTCCCCAAATTAAGATATGTCTATATAAAGGTCAAAAACCATGTGACAAGTGGTTTTAATAAATCTATATGCTCAAAACCACCTTCTAAATTTATTATAAAATGGAACCTTTTGGTCCCCATTTTTATGTTCAGACATGAGGAAAAGATCTGGTATTTTGGAGACCCCAAGGAGTCCTATACTCATACAATATGTATTGGAGTCCCCTATTCTCATAAGGGAATCAAGAATGAAGATAGAGTTTCACCCGAGCTTCCTCCTCCTTCCGATGTTGAGCTAAATAGTGGGTATTCTTTGTGAGAGAGATACACACATGTCAAGGGAGTTCTGATGAATATAGTAGGTACTGGTTTTTGTGATTTGGGTGTTAAAACATTCATTCCATGTATCTTAAATAATTTCTTATTTGAGGGAATTTTTTTGATGCATTGGATTGATTTGTTCTTAATTTCTAACCGTTTGGTTTGAGGTTTTGAAAGCATGAATTGTGTTGTTTCGATTGGAAAACACAAGAATCCTTTTCATACCTACTTTCTTGAGATTTAAATATTCTTTGTATACTCTTATTACATGCATAAGTTTTGGACCATGAAAATATGATTGTAATGTCAAGGTTTGGTTATTCAAGAAATGAAATACAGGCTGACGAATTAATCAAGATTCCAATTAATTTCAACCAAAGAATTACTCCAAACCTAAATGAATATCTAAGAAAAATGAACTTGAAATTTCTGTAGTGAAATCAAAATGACTCTTTTCTCTCATAATTCTAAAAACACCACATTAATCTATAAACTATTAAACTCTTTATGTTAAGTTATTTTCATTAAAATGTTTTCAAAATAACCCCCCTTTTTAGTAATTTTTATTAAAAACACATACTCTAAACCTATAAATTCTTTTGAAGAGATAGAATACGGTTTGACCTATAATATAAATCAACCTTATAATCATAAAAAATTTTATGTGTCATGACAACATGGTCAGACATCATATTCAAAGCCTAATAAAGATAAGAGTGTGAGAGGGATAATTTAATTTGTGAGTAATCTCATCTGTCTTGTAACAACAAATAAGGTCAGTGGACTCTATTTATAGAACACATTAATTAAATTAAAGAGACTATTATAGTTTTATAATTTCATATGATATGAAATAAATGACTATTATAATACAATATTTAAAATAGTTTAAAACCTACTCAATCAATTATGCAATTTTTAGGCTTCATTGGTAATATATAGTCCATCTAAAAATCACAATTGATGTTTCATAACCTAAAAAATAACTATTAATCATTGTAATTGCGTTGAATGATTTATATATGAATCTATTAAATATAATCAAAATATCATAATTTTATGAACTATGATATATCAAAAACTATTATTTCGTGACTATTTCCACATCTTGGTTTTCAATTTAATTTATATTTTCAATAAGGTAAAAATTATGAAACTACTTCATAATATATAAAATAATTTGTAAATAAATTAAAATATTGGGCCCCCTAATTGGTATATACAAATATATTATTATAAATAATAACTCAATCATTTATAAAAAGTGATATATTTTAATCTAAATTATAATTGTATAAAAAATTAACCCTTATAAACTACCCTTATGTTAGTATTCAATTTCAATAATATACCATGCATGTAAAATATCCCATTATGACCAAATCTCATTTCATAAACAATGTATTTCCATAAATGAACAAACTAATTTTTTTAAAATAATTCAGTCCTTTTAATGATTTTTTTCCAGAATGTTGTTCATTAAAACTTGAGAAAATATAAATTATTTTTTTGAAAATTAAATTCATTTGAAAAGAATTGATTTTTTTTATTTCTATAAAAATCATATCAAAATTTAATTATTATGTTATATTTATATTTTTTTTATGAAAAAATTCTACATAGTTATATTATATCGATTATTCATTTTCATTGCTATATTTAGGCTTCTGTTTTCCATTTTTAGGAACTGTTCTATAGTTAGGGTGGGCTCATGATGTTTGGACCAAGTTCAGTAGAGATATAGTGCCAAACCAAGAATGATTTTTTATATTCCATGACTGGTTTTGTTTAATACATTAATAGTTATTTTAATCACAATATTTTTATTTTACAGTATTATATGAAATGTTTTTTTACATGTTATGTTATTAGATGTTGTTTTAGATATGTTATGTTCGGGTCTAGGTATGTTATGTACCCATTTTTTTGTTTTAAACATTACCCAAAATTATTTCACAACTACGAACCATTCAACAAAATATTTCTAGACCATAAACATTCGATTTATTTTTTTCTTCAATAATATATTTTCTACATCTAATATTTTTTATATGTCTCAGAAATATATTTTTCATTTATTTTTTGTTTATTCAATAAATACATGAGATAATACCCTAGGACACATGAATATTAAAATAGCCTTTATTACAATAATTACAGTGGATTATTTTGATGCTTTATGTGTATAATACCATTAGAAGAATTATTTCGAGCGTGATATTTTTCAGAGAATAAAAGAAAACATATTAGGAAGAATAACTATATTATTCCCTAGAGGATTATAATTCATATAGAAAATATAATTTAAATATCACATGAATGAATCCGGTGGAGATATTTTGGTTCATGAATTTTAAACCCGAATGATTAATGGATTTGATGATGTTGATATTATCTATAGAATAACACATTTTTAAATTTTTTTGATCAATGTAAACATATATTTCTAAGAATTATTTTCTATAAAATAGTAATATATATTTTATTCATATCCATTTATGTATTTATTATTTAATGTTATGTATTATTGGTATACACATGAAGAGTATACCTGGCAGTAGGTTCATGAAATCATTTTGAGATAGGGGTTTCAACTGTCATTTTTTTCTAATGTTCTCTATTATCTTAATTTGAATGTTTCCCTAAAGAGTATGTAAAATGACACATGATGTTCCTTTCATGTATTTATGTATTAGAGTGACAAAAACATGTAAATTTTATTAAGTTAACTTTATGAAATTAAATTTTATTTTTTCATACTATAACAATGGGATAATTTTTTATTTCTTGTTTTTTGTTTATTTGAATAATTTTTAACTCTAAATAATATTTACATAATATTTTCTAGAAACCATTTTATTGTTTATTTAATTATATATTTTTTAGAAATAGGTATCATAATAGATATATTTTTGTGGTATAGATTTAAAATAAATTAAAATAGATAAATTTTATTAAGAAAATGATATTAATTTATATTTTATTAATACATTTGTATTGTTGGTTATATAATCTCTTGTTGGACTTATTTTTGTCTATAGGAAGATAATTATATCACAAAATATCAGTAAAAAGATTTCAGTTTCATAATATGAAATCTATTAGAAATGGTGTTTATATTTTCCCTCTTATCCATAGGATATAAGATCTCAAATGTGGTTGTGTATGGAATTTATGGAACTACAATAATTATTATGTGAATTTTAAAATAACATAATGCGTCATACACATATGACATAGGCCGAAACTATCATATAGAAAAAAACGATGAATTTAATGATTTTCTTTTTTTATTTAGTCAACATTTATTTTAAAATAAGAGATTAAAAATAGGAATTTATATTCATAAAGGCTTAATATAATTTACACAATTTCACTTTTTCATAATTTATTTTATTATAATGAATCTCTATCCTTAAAGGAGATTACACCTTCATTGTTATGCTTAGACTTCCAGTTTATGTACCAGGTTAAGTCAGAGGGTGAAGGATAAAATATAATGGGTGGGCTAGAATATAATGGTGAAAAGAATGAAATTGGTATAGATTTATTGGTATAGATTTAATATTATAATTATGGTTATATCCCATATGTATCTTAAGATGGAATGTTTGTAGGGAAACACTATTCATGAGGATGGTCGTGGTTTGTAGGAAGTAATAAATTTTATGTGTCCATGGATAATGACTTGTTAATAATATAACTCCAATATAGTTAAATATAAAACTCTTTAATGACTAAGGGAGGGTACTACGAAAATACATAATATTATTTGGTGTATCATAACAAATGGTTTTTCACTTGGTTTGATATTGTTAATATTGAAACAATTGGAGAATTACTCCTGAAAAAAAGATATTCATGTATAAATGGATAGTATGCGATTTATGTTAAGGCTAATTTATTATTTGTGAGAAATCATAAATCGTAGAAATATATTTTGTTATCTACCCATGTAGAGAGTTGATATTAGAATAAGGACTATTAACATTCAAGTAGATTTAAGTCTGGGCATTGAGGACTAAGATGATTTTTTAGATTACATCTCATATAGGGTTAAATTAAGAGGGTTTTCTAATTTTTTTATTTATCCACAATAAAATGGATCTTAAAAAATTAAATTATTACTTCTCAAGTAACTTTAATAACTATAGAGAAATTATAACACCCAAAGATTCTAAAATAAGAAAATTGTGTTCGATAGTATGTATGACATACAACACAAATCCCATAAGGGAATTTAATTACCTAAGTCTTTATAATATAATTTTTATTTAAAAAAATCAATCTATAGATTTAAATGCACAAAATGATGAGTTATCTTGGATTAAATTCAATAAATACTTTCTTTGATAGCTTGTGTTACACATAATTCTGAGTTTTATAGAGAAACAATATATTAATAAAATTTTTATTATTTAATATAACAAGATAAAACATATATATTAAATTACTAGTTATGAATAATATTAATTAAAATATACAAATATATGTTTTAAAAATATATAAAATTAACAAAGTAGTTAATAATTAATTTTAAATGAATATAATAACATATTGAATATAAAAAGAAAGTTTATATTGAAAACTATTTTTATGCAGACAATGATGTTTTATCCTAAAAAATTAAATTAATTAAAATTATTAAGTTATATTAATGAAATATATATATATATATATACATATTATATTCAACAGAATATTTATGACATTCCTAGAATATATTCGATAGTTATAAGATAAGAACAAACCCATTATTTCTCAAAAAAATCAATATTCTTTTAAAGGTTCTTTTAAAGCCTTTGAATGTAGAAACCATTTATCATAATAATTTTTAAAATATTATAAACATTATATCAAAAAATAAACTAATTTATTTAAATTTAAACCTAAAAATTATGTTAGTTTTGAGGTTAGATATTTTTATGAGAAGTTTTATTTTTTAATGAATAATGAAAATTACTGAATTTAAATTCAAAACTACTTTTTTATTTAATTTATTAACAATTATAAATTATATTTTAAGTTGATTTTAAGGTATTAATATATATATTATATATAAATTAATCCAATTGAGGCAATTTTACTTGATTTCACATTGGAATTGAATATAAAAAATAATAATCTATTTAAAGTTTTTACTTTAAAAACCCGCTTTGTCATCCCATTTGCAAGATTAAAAATAAATTAATTTATGACACTTATGTGATTGGAATTTGAAAAAATAGAATCCATATTTTAAATAAAAATATGTTATAATTTATAATAATTTTAACTGGGTTTTTGATAAAAACAATATTAGTGAAAATGATTAAAATCAATCCCATCGATTAAGAGAAAAACTAGTGTAACAAGGGCCTAACCATAAACAAAGGGTCCAAAATGGAATATAAACATAAAAAAATATATTTTAGGGCCATTTTAAACCATATAATACATTTTATATAATTTATCCATTATTTTATTTACATTTCATAGGAAAAACATTGGTTGGATTCCCTTTTCAAAAATTTACAAGAATATAACTCCCCCTTTATTATAAAAATGCACTCGCCCCTCCCACTTCATCGCACATATAAATCCGCACTGGATAAACCATGATCATCCAAAAATAGGTCATAAAAATCTATCACCTCATTATATTAGCCTTACTTTGGGTATAAATCCATCCAAGTAATCCCTTTGATGCAAACCAAAAGGTGTTACCCAAAGAAGAGGTAACATTCTTCCTCAACCTCTATAATTTTGTTTCATTTATTACCCACTAAACTCTTATAATTCAATTATTATATAATAAAAAACTAATAATATATATACTGAGATGTTTTTATTCAATGTTTCTAGACTATACTTATAAAAACTTCGATCTAATGGGTAATGAAGTTACTGTTTATGTGTATGATGAACTACCACCTCACAAAACGACGTCATTTGATTATTCTATTACAACCTATCATGGTTGGGAATTATGATGAAAATAATTTATATATATTATTTATATATATATATAAGTTTTCTTAATACTTATATAATTTTTATATAACACATACCTTATTTCTTTCAATTTTTATTAAATATGGTAATATCATTTGTGGAAGTGTGGACTACTGCCTCCTCAAAGAAATGTTATTAATTCACTCTATTCATTGAATGCATAAAACATGGTTTTGACAAAAAAAAGTAAAATATATTAAATATATATGATACGTTAAGTATAATATACATATATATCATTTTCTTTTCATTATTTTAAATACAACAAAGAAATGAAAGCATCGTTCATGCGTACGTACAACTTATCGTGTCCATGAATGGTGCATTTTGTTTCCTATCTCCAACTATTATAGATTATTATAAATACATATATATTGAATATATATGATAATTAAAAAATTTATTAGAATTTTTATATGTGGAAATCATGATATTATTAATAATAATAACATTTAATAAGTTAAACCATACTTGAGAGACTAGGAAATTAACACATGAAATAGTAAAAATAAAGAAAGTTTATGAGAAAAAGTGTAATAAAATATTATAAGATGATCATATATGATATAATAATAGTAATATTATTATTTAATAAGTAATTTACAAGTTTAAAACCATTATACAAAAATTTACATGACGTTCACCTAAAAGGAAATGCAATGTAAGAGATTTTCATCAAACTTTTTACATTTGTGAGATAAAGGTAATATTAACCACATAATTATTTTGGGTGGTGTATATACATATAATTTTGATATATTATATCCTTCGTTTCATTACTTCCTCATTTTTTTCATTTCAATTTGAATTATTTCATCTTACGTGATTTGAGTTAAAAGTTACGAAGTGGTAAACAATTTAATAACACAATTAATTTTCATGAGGATATATTAATTCCTTGTTATCATTAATATTATTTTATTATTTGTTTGATCATTATTTATAGTATATTTTTTAATTTCCACTTGTTATATATGAATTTATATTTGAAACACATAATCTATTCATTTATTGAATCTCACATCACTGTCATGGTCTTTTCAATTGTTTACTTCACAATATCTCTTTGTTTAGGATCATTTATAATTGAATTTACATTATCGGAATATCTTGGATAATTTTCTATAAAATAATTAATTTTCTATACCATGGTTATTCATGAATTTTTCCATATAATAATACCATTTCCACAATTTGGTATTCAAAATTATATAGATTTTTTTAATAAAACTCGACTTCATTTCCCTTTTAGTTGGAGAACTTGTTTTCTTCTAAAGACCGTTATTTATGAAAATGTTATCAAAAATGTTTTCAACCACTCCAAAATTATTTATTAATGGAATTTTACCATTTTAATCATTTAAAATATTTTCAAATGAATATATATGTCACTATTGAAATGAGGTGATTTTATAACCTTTAACCCCGAAAAAGGTATATTCTTTTAACTATGTTCAGAATGTATGAATTTACCGACCGTCCTTTTTTGAAGATTCCATTGAATGCTTAAAAGGTTACATTATTAAATAATTTGTTTTCAAATTTTATTCTAAAATAAAATGTTTCATTTTTTTCAAAATAATATTGATATTTCCATCAAGAATAATTTTAAAATATCATTTTATAGTATTTATATTCATTAATGAAAAAAGCATTTATTTTTACTCAAATTAGGATATGTTGTAGTGAAACCATCCATATTCTTCATCAGCATGGTTCATGATATTTTTTTAAGGATTGTATTGATGTTCACTCCCTTGATTTCATTTACCTCCCTTGAAATTTTCAATTTACTTTGATTATTAAACATTTAATTTCCCCAAATTATCCATTTCATTTTTTATGAATATGTTAATTTAATAAAATATATTCCATTTTTCATAGATTATATACTTTTATAGTTATTTTATTATATAGGGAATACTGATAACTCAATATTCGTTATTCAATATAGATATTTGATAAGGAATATTGTTTATAAATTAAATCAATTACTCGATATAAGTAATGTTCTAGATAAGAAATAACTTGTGGGGAATGAGGATTATATATCCCCTAGATTTATTGATAGGTTATCATGAGATAAATTAGTTGTGAAAATTAAACAGGTTTCAACTATTAGTTTTAAACTATCTCGAGGATGGATCATAAAAGTAGATTTTTTCATGTTCTTAAGACATAATGTCAAATAAATATGAACAACCTTTATTTTGATTCAATATTTATTATCCTTGATAATTTCACTATGAAAAAATTATATGAATGTATTTCATTATCATTTTATTATTTAAATGGAATGTGTTTTAGTTGTTAAACTTTCTATATTATTTACTCAATTTCTCTCAATTTATTGATTACATAGATTGTGTGTTCAATTATTTCTCTTTCCATGTTGATTTATTCTCATTGACTTATTATTTAATACACTATACTTACCCTTATTGATAATTTTATCTAGACCTTATTATCTTCCAATACCCTATTATTCTCTGAAGTGTAATTAGAATGATATGAAAGGATACTCTAGTTTGAATAGAGTTGTCATAAAAAATTATGCTGTAATTAATGTATCCTTTTTTAAAACAAGACTCATATATTCATATGTTTTAGCATGACTGTGAAACTGTTTAGATAATTGGGATATTATTTTTTTTGTATATTATGCCAATGTAATGGTATCGTGATACCGACTCTAGGATATCTGGGTTTGGGACGCTATAGTTTGGTATAAGAGCATGTTTTGTAGAATCCTTGGGTACAATATTTAGAAAAGAAATTATTAGAGAACATACCTATAAGTTGTAATATTTGGATATTTATAGAATAAAATCCTAATGTTTCAGTTATATAGGGATTATATAGTATTATAAGAAATACATCCATGTCTTTATACTATAAGTGGATGTGGTTTTGGTAGAGATGTACCTAGGGGTAAAAACTATAATAAGGTATATTGGGCCTAACTCGGCATAACCCGGTTCATGAAAATAGTACTTAACATGATTATAGTTTTATCCTCCTAGGGGATATGCTTAGGAAAATTCATATTTTCATTAGAAACCATACTGAATGACTTGAATAGATAATTAAAATTAATTACCAAGGTTAAACATGAGGTTTATTATATTGAAAATGATGTGTCAAGATTTAGATATCCTAAAAATGATTGTATGGTTTTTCCAATATGATAATTAATGACCATAATATGGTTTTTGGTTTTAATAAGTTCCCTCTTATAAATGATAAAGCATAGACCAGTACATGAACTATTTGGAGATAAATGGATGAAGTAGTTATGTATTGGGGTTTTATTGGAAACATTAGACAAAAGGGTACTTAATGATTAAATTTCAAGGACTTGAATCGTATTTATTTTCTAAAATATGTTTATATGGTTCAAGAAAAGGAAATAATGTGTACCAGGTGACAATACATAATATCCAAAAATGCCGTGAGACATTATCCCATGACCAATGGATGACAAGGGTTTCATTCCTACCACTAGAATTCATGATGTCCTGATTAATGTGTCATTATTTTTATTTAATAACCTGATGTATAAATATTAATGATGAAAAATTTGTGATACTGTTTACGTTCATAGGTTAATATATCAATCATTATTTATCTAGATATTATTTATGGACAAATAGTTAGTATTATCACTATTTTATGGGACTTACAATATGTAAAATATTTATATTAGTGTTTTAGGAATCATGTTAATTTTTGGAAATCCATTTCATGATGTGATGGATGTATTATAAATTGATTAAAGAAAAAAATAGATGAAAATTTTATTTATAAATTTTTTTATCTAAGTATATTTCCTTACATTCATAGGTAGTAAAATAATTATTCAATAATTGGAAAATGATCAATAAAAGATTCTATAATACATTTATTTTTGTTGAACCAACAATCTTTTGAATCATCATGTATTTATGGATTTAAGTATCTCAAGTTTCCATTGATTATTAAATTTTTTGAGATTTATGACCTTAATTACAATATATACATATCTTCTCTTTTCATCAACTTATGTATATCCAATTTCCACTAATTATTTCATACTTATAGTCATAGTTATATGTTAGTCTCTGTGACCTTTATGCATACAATTCTCTATTTTAGAGGATTTTTTATGAACCCTTCTCATGATGTGGGATTTCAACATAGTAAACATCAAATAATCTATTACCAAGCTAATGTTCAAATTGAAAAGATTCAATTTAATTAAGGTGGGGTGTAACACCCCAATATTTCATAGTAAGTTATCTCTTCAAAATAATTCAATAACATTCACTATAAGAAACACCGAGTTCGAGGGCACCACGACTTACCAAACTACCTGTTCAAAAAGAGGTTACGAATAGTATTAACTGAATTTTGAATTTTATATACTCCATATTATTTTAACATCTATATTATGTGTTTTAGACATAATATAATAACAAAATCAAATTTTTAGAAAAAGGAAGTATTTTTCAAAAAATTAAATTTTATCACCTTTTAATAGAGAACCCTTTTTGATTCCAATATTTGACACATTTATATATTCAATTTGAAAAAATAAACTTCTTCATTAGAATTGGGAGATAAAAATATAGTTTTGGAAATTTTTTAGTATTTTTCTGATAAATTTCATATTTTGATTAATAGTAAAAATACTAAATTTTAATTAAAAACAACTTTTTTAATCAATATAATTTATAGTGTTAAATTATAAAATTTATTTTTTTTAAGTTATAATTAGATTATGTTTTTATCATTTAATATAATTTCAGTCATTGGAAGTAATTTTACATTTAAATAATATATAAACATATGTCAATATTTTGATATTTTTAACTTCTTAAAAGATCGCTTTTTTGTTTCAACAATGGGAATTAATTTTAAATTAATTTCTTCAAATAATGTGATTTGAATTCGGAAAAATCTATTTCATATTTGGAATCTGGAGTTACAAATTTTGTAAATAGGAAACTTTTATTTTTAGACATTATGAATAATTACTTCAGTAAATATTTTATTTACTATGGTTAACGGATAAATCCGATAAATAAGGGTAAAAAAATAATATTATAATAATATTAAATTACCCTAAAAAATGTACTAATCCTATTATATGATACATCTCCAACCTTGGGCATCCTTGGTTCTATTTTGGTATCCCATGGAGCCACTTAGGAGGGATAATGACATTCAAAATTAAATAATCTAAAGTAAAGACAAAAAATAACAAAAGCATGTATCTTTTAGTAAAACAATTTTTATATAAGGTTATATAATTGATATATTATAATATAAAAATTAATTAGAAATATAAAAATATTTCCTATATCATGAAATTTTATTTATTATTTTTAGACATAAAATAAATATATTTATACATGACATAATAATGAAATAATATTTTCCTTATTAATGAATGAATAAAATAAATGATATTATAAATATTAAAATAAATATAATATGAATGTTTTTATGCAATCCACGAATTTTATAGGTGAATATGAAATGTTAGTACTGATTCAACGTATTGTTTTTAAAGTAATCAAGTTGTTATGACTTTCCCAAAAACCAAATACTAAATGGTTTTAAAATTGACATAAATGAGTTTTCAAAACAAATATTATATTATTAAATAATAATATATTCCCAAAAATCTATTGTTAAGAAAAAAGACTTATATAATAATATATATTTCATTAATGGACCACTTTGTGTTCACTTGTCATTTTATAGTATTTTTTATAACCATCTATTATAATAATACAAAAATACATGGTAAAAGTTAAACTATTTAACTAAGGGTTAAATCTAAAAGATAAGGTTAATATAGTGACCTAAAATTGTCCAAAACCTACTGGTTGAAAGGATTTAGACCCATAACCACCTTATACTCAAAATAAATCCATTTTTAGCTATTAAAAATGGAATATAATTTTATAATAAAATAATATTTCAAGCTTTTCCTAAAGTGCCCCTCACATCTCTTATAAAAGGGTACTTCACCTTCTCTTAAATTCACACCTCAAAACCCATTTGGCTCAGCCAAACTCTGCCAAAATCTCCACCAAAATTCCCTAAATAAAATCTATGGGCCTTTCCTTGAGCATAAATCTATCCTATGGAGCCGTTCTGTTCTAATCAAAAGGAAACACCCAAAGAATAGGTAATTATTTTACCAACTATTTCAAAAGTTCTTTTCTTTTTTCCAATTTCATTTTCTTAGTTATTTCCATACCCAAATAATAAATAAAGTACCTTATATATATTGTGATGTTATTATAAATTTTTTACAACCATATTCATTATTATATCCACCCCATGATTGATAATTTCACCATGCGTGCGTATGTACGACTTACCGTCTCCACATTGTCGGGTAATTGGTTATTCAACACTATGTTATTTTGATGGATATAATGATGAGTAATATGTATATAAATATTAAAAATAACATTATAATTTATTTTTAAAATTAATATACCATCAAATTACACACTTTTTAATAATTATGGAAATTATATCGTCGCTCGTGTGTATATATGACTTACCATCTCCGTGACACGATGAGATTAATTTCCACGTTCACCATTCAACAATGATTATAAAAATATATATTATAAATAAGTATTTAATATATGACATAATAATTCTACTTGATATATATATATATGTACTTACATATATCTAATTCACTAACTTCCATTCGATACGATATGAAAATGGAAACAACTTTTATGCTTACGTACGACCTACCATATCCATAAATGGTGTTTTTCATTTCATATATCTATCTATTATACATATTTATATTCTAAATATATATGATATATAAATCATGTTTTATATTATATAAGTACTTAAATCATGATCTAAATGATATGATCATGAATAAGTAGTTAAAAAACGTACGATAAAGAAAGAAATGATTACCTGAAATATTAATTTAACAAGAAAATAATTATTAAATGGGTTGTATAAAGTAATAAATGAATCATGTATGATTTAAAAAATATGAATATGGTTCTGGTATAATTTAATAACATACTGTGGTCATTATATAAGACGTTAAATGTACCCTCAACCAAAGTAAAGTACAAGGTAAGGGTTAATTTCTCAATCTAATTATTATCCAAGATTGATTATGTGTAAGTATTTTCTGGGAAATATTTAACATCCATGTCCAATTTTCATAAAATACATTTCAAATTTATTCTTTTGAGGAACTCTTTAACTAATAAATCATTGTTAAGGTTTTAAATATTTATTCTTATAAATCATTCTCATTAATGTACATGTTTTCAAAATGGTTATAAGGATTTATTTTTATAAACAAGAATGTTTTAAAATGTTAGTTCCTTTAAAAAGTTTCAAAGTGGTATGAGGCAATCTGATTCAAAAAAATCTTTTAAATATCATCCTTTATAAATTGTGCGACTTTTAAATGATTTCATAAAAAGGGGTATTTCACTCAAAGATTTTTACTGATCATTTTCAACAATATCACAATCCTTTACTAGATATTATTTATAATTGAGTTTTATTTATTATAATAAAATCTTCCATATTGTATTGAATTAGTTATGATATGTTTTACTGTGGATGTGCTATTTTTATACCATTCCTAGTTTGTGGATAAATTATTAACATTTTTTTGCTAGTTTTAATACAAATGTTTATATTATGTTTCAACAATTTCATATGAGGAATACTGTAAACATAGTAAGTAACGGATGGAGCCCGCTATAGCGCCTTGATGCATCAATAGGTCTCAGGAGACAAATTAGTGTCTTGGCACAAGGCCTTGACTAAAAATTTATTTTTAGTCTTGGCATGAGGCCTTGACTATGTGGTAATGATGTACGGCGTTAGGCATTCCCTCATTATGAAATTAATTATTACATGTGATTATTCGACTAATAGAATATCCATTTTAATGTTTATATGGTAATGTTTGATTTATTTTCTCCATATTATCTTCAATTTCATGTTTAAAAGTCTGTTTCTTTTATTACACATCTTTCCTTAAAAGATTTTAGCTCCCACTAAATTATTTACCCGTACTGAGCATTTGAGATCACCCCTTTCTTATGTTTTGTTTTCCCAGGATTCTAAGAAGTGTATTATGTTTGATATTCATGGTTAAGCTTGGGGAATAATGGCGTTCTCAATAGATTATTTATGTTTTGTTTTATGTTTTAATGTGTAATATAATATTCATGTATGTAATCTATTTTCCAAGATTGCTTAATTGATCGGTCCTTCAGGACTTGATTCCTTGTAATCATACCAATGTATTAAAATAATGCACCAACTCTGGGTAACTGGGGTCGGGGTGTTACAATTGGTATCATAGGAAGTTTAGTACAAACCTTAGAAACTAGATTTATAAAAACTGTGATTAGGGGGCATTACCCTAAGATATACTTTGAGGATTAGTATAGAATAACTTCCTAGAATTTTTGTAATTTAAAGATGTTGGGTATTTTCCAAGAAAAACATCTCTGTTTGGATACGAGCAGGTAGAGGAAACTCTAGCACAGATGTACCTAGGAGTGAAAACTTTAACAAGGAGTTTTGGGCTTGAATTGGGGCATCTTGGTATATAAAAATGGGCCTTTCGGCACTCTTGGATATGAAACTATTGGGGGATATACTTAGGATAATTCACATTTTCTTTACATTCCATTATGAAGGATTTAAGAGTAAATACATCCTCAATGAATATTTATTATTATTATGTATTATATGCATAATATTTTCAATTTATGTGAGGTATTTTACATGTTTCGAATTATGAATTTCGATTCATAAACAGACCTAGTGTATGCCATTGTTTATAAATGGAACCCAGTAGAAGGAATGCAAACTTCAAAAATACACATGATCCAATGAGTAAGAATGATCGTATAATTCATGGTATTAAGATAAAATTTATAAGGGAAATAGTCTCACACTTATTCTCTTCATATTAAGAAATAATATCATGTGTTAATAAGATAAATAATGAATTCTCTGATTCATATGGCATTGAAGGGATGTAAGAGAATAAAAGAATGGTTGATTGAAAGATGGATAAAGAGAAGAGGGGAAAAAGGATTTTCCCATATGTGATAACTGTGGAAAGAATCACCTTGAAAAATTCATGAAAGGAATGAGAGTTTTTTATATGTGAGGAGAAAAAAGACACCAAGTTTGTGATTTCAAGGGTAAGAAAATAGTTTCAAATGTACAATGTTACATCTACAAAGTGGTGGGACACTATACAAATCTATTTCCCAATCATCAAAGTATACCCCAAATGATACTATTGGATAATAGTAAAGTTATGATACCACCGCAGATGAAGGGGAATTATTAGTTTTCTTAAGATGTTATTAAAGAATTGTGTCATTTGAGTAGAAGTTATAAGAAATATAATGTATATAAGGATTATACTGCAGTACGTTTTCATTAAGAATTTTAGATTTTATGGTACCAATTGATGTGAAACAATTTCAAGTTAAGCATATTGGAAAATATATGGTTGTGGGAAATATAACCCTTAATATGTTTTTTAAACTGAGATAATGATTTTGGAATAAGATGTAATTGAGTTGGATAGAGTATATTGGATATTATTGACTACCTTGGAACTAATTAATTGTTTGTTTATTCAATCATTATTCGAGTTTACAACATTTTTTTATTTAAGGAGTATATCTAGTATTCTATAAGGAATAAGGGAGAATTAATGTAATCAATATGGTTTTATAGAAATTTAGGGTGTTACAATGTTTTAAAATAATACATGATGAAGGTATTCACATGTTATTACATGGAAAAAAAGATCTTCATTGTGTTTATATTCCTTATAAATTTTGGACTGTGAGTTTCGAAAAATGTATTCTAGATAAGTCTAATAGTTAAAATGGATTATGTTTGAAATTGTATACATTTTTTATGGTTAAAGCAATTCTTAAGATTATTTTTGGATTATTATAGAAAAGACAACCCAGAGGTCGGGTGGCAACCCGTCGTGTCTAGTAGGGCTGCGAAACTTGAACACACAACTGAAGGGTGACAAGGGTTCATCACCTACCACTGGCCCACAAGATGTCCTAGATTGTTTAATGTAGTTTTTAAAATAGTCTGAAAAATGAATTATAAATTATTTATTTTTGGAACCCTATACGATTAGGATAAATAGAATATTTTTGAGTTCTATTATCTTTTAGGGTGAATGATGAGTTTGTGGTAGGAATTTTTTAAAGTATGAAACTATAATTTTTAAGTATATTTTTCAATCTAATTCTATGAATAAATTAATTCTTAAACATTATGTAAGGGATATTAAAACCAAATATTTGTTATCCTAATACATTATGTTTTCTTGAATAGATTATATTTTAAATCATTATAGATTGATGGATTTGAGGGCCTCAATTTTACACTTGTTTGTGATTGATGACCTCAAGCCCTCCCTATAAATATATACATTTTCCCTCAAATTTTGTGTCTCTAATTTCCACCAATGTTATTTTAAATGAGATTATAATTTGGTGGTGACTTTTTCATTTCCTTTCCCTCTTATTTAGACAAAATTTCATTCACCCAATTTCCGATATAGGTTTTCCACATAGGTATTTTTCTATTTTTAACCTTTTATATTATAATAACAATTTCAAATTTCGAGGATGAATTTTTTTGAATGAGGGGAGAATGTAACAACCCATGATTTTATCGTATGTCATCCCTTCAAAATAATTCAACTACTTGCGCTACACGCAACATCGAGTTCGAGCGCACCGCGACTTACCAAAATAGATGTTTAAAAAGTGGTTATGAATGGTATTAACTACATTTTAAATTTTATATACTCCATATAATTTTAAAATCCATATTATGTTTTTCATAGACATAGTATAATAACAAATTCAATTTTTTAGATAATGGAAGTATTTTTCAGAAAATGCAATTTTAGAGCCTTTTAATGGAAAACCCTTTCTGAATCCAATATTTGACACTTTTATATATTAAATTTGACAAAAAAACTTCTTCTTTAGAATCAAGACATAAAATTTTTTTTTGATAAATTTTTGGTGAATTTTTAATAAATTTCATATTTTGAGGAATAGTGAAAAATTCTAAATTTTAATTAAAAACAACTTTCTTAATTGAAATAATTTATAGTGTTAAATTATAAATTTGAGTTAATTTAAAGTATCATTAGATTATGTTTTTTTAATTTAATATAATTTTTTTCATTGGAATTAATTTTACAGTTAAATAGTACATAAACATATGTCAATCTTTTGATAGTTTTTATTTCTTAAAAACCAGTTTTTTGGTTTCGACAACAGGAATTAATTTTAAATTAGTTTCTGCAACTTCTGTGTTTTGAATTTGGAAAAACAAATTTCATATTTGGTATCATTAGACCCAAATTACTTAAATAGGTAACTTTTATTTTGATTCATTATGAATAATTACTTCAGTAATATTTTATTTACCATAGTTTAAGGGTAAATCCGATAAAAAAGGGTAAAAAAATATTATAATAAAATTTAATTATCATAATACGTGTCTAAACCCTATTTTAGGATACATTTCTAACCATGGGAATCTTTGGGTCTATTTTGGGATCCCATTGAGCCACTTGGGAGTGATAATGACATTTTATATTTAATAATCTAAAGTAAAGACAAAAATAATAAAAGCATGTATCTTTTAGTAAAACAATTATTATATGAGGTTATATAATTGATATATTATAGTATAAATAGTCATTAGAAATATAAAAATATTTCCTAAATCATTATATTTTATTTATAATTTTTATAAATAAAATAAATATATTTATATATGACAGAATAATGATGTAGTATTTTCCTTATTAATGAAAGAATCAAATAAATGAGATTATAAATATTAAAATAAATATAATTTGACTGTTTTGATGAAATACACCTATTTTATAGGTGTATATGACATGTTGGGATTTATTAAATTTATTTTTTTCGAAGTAATCAAGTTTTTATGACTTTCACAAAAACCAAATAGTAAATAGTGTCAAAATTGACATAAATGAGTTTTTAAAACAAATATTATATTATTAAAAAATAAAATATACTTAAAAAAATAATGTTCATCCAAAAGGATCATATAATATTATATATTTCATTAATGAACCACTTTGGGTTCTCTTGGAATTTTATAGTATGTTTATTAACCATTTATTTCAATAATACAAGAATTCATAGTAAAAGTTAAACTATTTAACTAAGTGTTAAATCTAAATTTCAAGGTTAATTTAGTCAACTAAACTTTTCTAAAACCTATTTGTTGAAATTATATCAACCCATAACCACCTTATACTCAAAATAAATCCATTTTGAGCTATTATAAACCGAAAATAATTTTATAATAAAATAATATTTCAATCTTTTCCTAAAGTTCCCCTCACCTATCTTATAAAAGGGTGCTTCCCATTCTCTTAAATTCACACCTCCAGAGCCATTTTTCCCGACCGAAATCTTCAAACAATTTTCTCCCAACTACCCTCACTTTAATCTAGAGGCCTTAACTTGAGTTTAAAGCCAACCTAAAAATACATTTTGTTCAAATCAAAAGGAAACACCGAAAGAAGATGTAATTATTTTATCACCACTTTCAAAGTTCTTTTTTTCATCCACTTTATTTTTCTTTTTTATTTTCATGCCAAAATAATAAATAAAGTACCTTATACATACTATGATGTTATTATAAATATGTTACAACAATATTAATTATTTCATCTATCCAATGAATGATAATGTCACCATGTGTCCATACGTACGTCTTATCGTCTCCACGTCATAGTGTAATTGGTTATTCAACACTATGTTATTTTGATGGATATAATGATGATTAATATGTATATAAATATTGAAAATAACATTATAAGTTATCTGTAAAATTAATATACCATCCAATTCCACATCTTTTAATCATTAAGGAAATGATATCTCTGTTCATGTGTACGTACAACTTACCATCTCCACAATGCAATGAGATTCATTTACATGTTCACCATTCAACGATGATTATAAAAATATATATTATTAATAAGTACATCATATATGACATAATAACGATACTGGTGATATATATATGTATTTATGTATGTATGTATGTACTTACATATATCTTATTCACTTACTTCCATTCAATTCGATATGAAAACAGAAACAACATTTATGCGTACGTACGGCCTACCATCTTCATAAACAGTGTTTTCCATTTCATATATCTATCCATTATACAAATTTATATTATAAATATATATTATATATAAATCATGTTTTATATTCTAGAAGTATTTAAATCATAATCTAAATGACACGATCAAGAATAACAAGTTAAAACACGTATGATAAGGAAAGCGATTATTGCCTAAAATGTTAATTTAACATGGAAATGATTTTTAAATAGGTAGTATAAAGTCGTAAAGGAATAATGTATGAAATAATAAATATGAAAATGGTTCTGGTATAATTTAATAACATACTATAGTCATTATACGAGAGGTTAAACGTACCCTCGACCAAAGGAAAGTACAAGGTAAAGGTTAATTCCTCAATCTCATTATTATCCGAGATTGTTTATGTGTAAGTAATTTCTGGGAAATATTTATCATCCACATAAATGTTTCATAAAAGACATTTTAAAATGGTTCTTTTAAAGTACTATATAACTAAAACATCATTTTAAATATTTTAAATATTTATTCTTATAAATAGTTTTCCTTAATGTCAGTGTTTTCAAAATGTTTTTAAGGATTTATTTATATGGATAAGAATGTTTTAAAATGTTAATTTCTTTAAAAAGTTTCAAATTGGTATGGGACACTTTGATTCAAAAATATATTTTAAATTTAATCCTTTATAAATTGTGCAACTTTTAAATGATTTCATAAAAATTGGATATTTCACTCCAAGAGTTTTACTGATCATTTTCAACTATATCATCATCCTTTACTGGATATTATTATTGATTGAGGTTTATTTATTATAATACCATATTCCATTTTTTATTTAATTAGTTATGATAATTTTTACTTTGGATCTACTATTTTTATACCATTCATGTTTTATGGATAAAGTATTGACATTTCATATGCTAGTTTTAATATGAATATTTATATTATGTTTCAACAGTTTCATTTGAGAAATATAGTGGACTTAGTAAGTGACAGGTAGATCCCGATGTGGATCCTCGATGCATCAGTAGGTCTCATGAGACAAGTTAGTGTCTTGGCACATGTATTTGAAAAAAAATTTATTTTTAGTCTTGGCACGAGGACTTGACTATGTGGAAATGATGTCCATCGTTAGGCATTCCCCTATTATGAAATTAATTATTACAAGTAATTATTAGACCAGTAAAATATCCATGTGCATGTTTATATAGTAATTTTTGATTTATTTTATCCATATTATGTTCAAGTTCATGTTTAAAAGGATGTTGTTTTTATTAAATATCTTTTCTTAAAAGTTTATAGCTCCCGCTAAATTATTTACCCTTACTGAGAATCTGAGATCACCCCTTTCTTTTGTTTTGTTTTCCCAGGATTCTAAGAAGTGTATTATGTCTGTTATGCAGGGTTAATTTAGGGGAATAATGACATTATCAATGGATTATTTGTGTTTTTTTATGTTTGAATGTGTAATGTAACGTTCATGTATGTAATCTATTTTCCAATATTGATAAATTGATCGGCCTTTTGGGAATTGATTCCTTATAATCATTCGTATGTATTAAAATAATGCACCGACTCTGGGTAACTGGGGTCGGGGCATTACATGGGAAGAATGAAAAGCCCTAGAATTCTAAGATATGAACATTGTATTTAAAAGATGGTATGAAACACAACACCAATATCAAAAGGAAATCTATTACCATGAGACACAACCAAATAATTAAAATTTTAGATAAATTAAAACTATATATAGTATTGAATGCAATTTTTTGTTAGATTTTGTTACACACAATAGATAATTTCTTCAATATCTTGCATTACATGTAAGACCTAGTTTTTTTGAACAACAATATATTATTAAAAATGTTATTATTTAATATAATAAGATATAAAAATAAAGTTAAATTATAGTTCAAAATAGAGTTATCAAAAATTTGAAAATATGTGGTTCAAAAAATATTAAATGAATTCATTGGTTACAAATTAGTTAGAAATTAATAATAGAACTAATGGAATATGAAGGGAATGATTAGAGAAAACTATTTTTATAACCATAAATCTATTTTATCCAAATAAATTAAATCAATTACAATTAGTGAGTTATATTAATGAAATATATAAATATATTATAACCAATTAAATAATTTTTACATTCATCCAGTACTTTTGATAATAATAAGTTAAAAACAATCTCGATATTTCACATAAAAATCAATATTTTTCTAAAGGAACTTTTACCACATTTTAAGGGTGGTCCCATTTTAAATCTAATTTTTTAACTTTTATTTATTTTTTATGTCAAAAGAAACTTCAGTTTTCAAAAAAATCATTAATATTAGGTTAGGGGTTTTTTTTGGTATTTTTATGAGAAATTTCATTTTTTGAGGAATAGTTAAAAATACAAAATTTAAATTCAAAACAATATTTTATTATAATTTTTCAATAAGGTAAAATGATATTGGAAATTGGTTTCAATGTCACATCATATAAATTATATATTAATCAATATATTATTAGTCACTTGATTTAATTTCAAGTTTCAATTGAATTAAAAACATAGTAAACTTTTCAAAGTTTTTAAATTAAAACTGTGCTTTGTTGTCCCTTTTGTGGGATAAAATTAAAATTAACTTCATCCACTTATGTGATTGGAATTTAAAAAAATGGATTCCATATTTGTAATATTTTTTATTTTTAATTTATAAAAAGTTGAAATTTATTTTTTACAAAAAATATTAGTGAAAGTAATAAAAATTAATTACATTGAATAAGAGAAAAAAGAGCTTAACAAAGGAGTAAAAATTAATCATAAGAGTCAAAATGAAATAAATTTTTTCAAAAATAAATTGTATTTTAATATTTAAAAACTATATTTCCATTTGAATAATTTTTCATTACCAGATGATGTTTTCATTGGAAAAGTGTGGGTGGAATTCCCTTTTAAAAAATTTACAAGAATGCCACTCCTCTACTATAAAAGGCACTCACACTTCCCACATCCTCTCACCTATCAATGCATATTTTACCCACTTATATCTACCAAAATATCTCATAAAAATCTTCTCCTAATTATAGAATTCTATATTTGGGTAAAACCCCATCCATATAAGCCCTTTGGTGCATACAAAAAGGAGTTACAAAAGAGGAGGTAACATCATTCCTCATACTCATTCATTTTATTTCTTTGTCCACCCAATAAATATTCTTATTCCACGCTGATATAATAAACATGTATCATATATATAATAACATGTTTTTATTATAAGGGTTTTATCTACAATTACACACACTTCCATAAAATGGGTAACAAACATGCTGCTTATCTTTATGGACAACTTCAACATCACAAAACAATATCGTTCATTTTTTTTTATTTCCATCTATAATGGTCAAGAATTATAATGGAAACAGTATTAATATATTATATAGTTTATATATTTGTTCTCATAATAAATTTTTAAATGTTATATAATATATACCTTATTGATTTCCATTTTATGTAAATACGATAACATTTTTCGTGGAAGTGTTGATAACTGTTTCCCAAAAACAATGTGATTCATTCATGTAATGTATGAAATGTATAAGGGATGTTTTTAATACAAATATGTTTTATATATGACATATATATTATAAAATATTTATAATATACACATATTTATATATATATAAAAATTAATTTTCATTATTTTAAATGCAACATTAAAATGAATGTAGTGTTCATGGGTACGTACTGCCTACCATCTCTATGAACGGTGCATTTCATTTCTTATCACCCAATATTCTCAATTATTATAAATAAATAAATAATGAATATATATGTTAATTAAATCATTTATTAAATTATATATAATATTATATAATTATCTATGTAAATGAAAAATAGGTAACAAGATAAAACATACTAGAGAAACTCGACAATTAACACTCAAAATTGTTAAAAATAATTATTGATTACAAACAAATGATTAATAAGATATTATAATAAGATCATATATGATATAATAAATATTAATATGATTATTTAATAAATTATTAACATGTTTAATACCATTAAATATGAATTTATTGTATGTTCACCTGAAAGAAAATGCAATGTAATGTATTTTATTATCACTTTTTTACATATGTGAGATAAATTTTATATTCACCAATTAGTTCTTTTGTGTAGTGTATATACCATCAATTTGGATATATTATATCATTTATTATTTTATATTTATGGTATTTTTAGTTTCAATTTGAATTATGTCTTCTAAGGGGGTTTGAGTTAAAAGTTACAAAGTGGTAAAAAAATTTATAACCCGATTCCATTTCATTGGATAATATTATTTCCTCCTTATTGTTAATATTATAAGATTCAGCATGTGATCACTTTTTTGTTATATATTATTTTATTTACACATGTTTTATGTGGGTTTACATTTCAAACACATAATATATTCATTTATTCATTCTCACATCATCATTATGGACTTTTCCATGGTTTACTTCACAATCAATTTTTTCATGGGGACGTTTTTACTTGAATTCAAATTAGGGTTAATTATTTTATAATTGTTCAATAAAACCTTTAATTATGTTATCTAACTGTTATTAAAGGGTTTTCTACGTAATAGTACCATTTTTCCAATCCCTGTTAGTGAAAATATTTTAGAAATTTGTTTAAAGAAAACCCAACTTCATTTCTATTTTAGTTGGAGAACCAGTTTTCCTCTAAAAACCATGTCATTTTTCAAAAAAATTACCATGTAAAAGATATGTTATTTTAAAATTGTACATAATGTATAAATTTATCCACTGTAAATTTTTCAAAAATTCATTTACATGTTTAAAAGGAAATTTTTTTAAAGGAAATTCTTTGACGAGTGATTTTAAAATAAAATTATTTTCAAAATGTTTTTGAAAATAAAAATGACATTTTCTTCAAGAATGATAAAAAATATTTTCATAGTATTTCTATTCATTAACGAAAACAACCCTTTTTCACTCCACTTTTGATATGTTATATTTATAACATTCTAATTATTATTTTTTATAGTTTATGATTTATTTGTACAAGGTTAATATTTAAATTCAATTATTTGATTCCTTTTATACCACTTGAAATATTAAATTTCATTTGATCATTGAACATATATATTCATATAATTATCTATATCATTTATCATAGATATTTTCACTTCCTAAACTATATTTAATTTTTCATAGAGAATTTACATAGCGATTTCTTTGATTATCTTGGGAAATATTGATAAATCTATATTATTTATTCAATACAGATATTCGATAAGGCATATTGTTTATTAATTATATTGATTTCCCAATTAAATAGATTATTTGGATATGAAATGGTTAGTGTTTACTTGATAATATATCTCCCCTTGATGCATTGATAGGTTCACATAAAACATGTTATATGTGTAAATTAAAAAATTTTCTACCCATCGTTCTAAAATATATAGAGGATAGATCATGACAACAGAAGTTTTTATGTGCCTGAGACATGGCTTCCAATAATTAAACATTGCCTTCATTTTGATTCAGTATTTATTATCCCTAATATTCCATTATAAAAATTTATATGGATAATTTCATTATTATTTTATTATTCAAATGGATTGTGTTTTCATTTATTTACCATTCTATAATGTTTACACACTCCCACTTAGTTTATTGATTACCTGGCATGTTTTTTTAGTTATGTACCTTTTCTATGTTTATTTATTCTCATTTATTAATTATTACTTCCCTTATAGTTACCCTTAATGATCATTTTTTCTTACCCCATATTATGTTTTCGTTCCCTAGGATTCCTTGAAGCGTACTAAAAATGATATTAAGGATACTCTAGATAGAATATGGTTATTAACCTCAAAAAATATTATGTTTTAATTAGTGAATCAATTTGAAAAAAATACTCATGTATGTATCTCGTTTACCAAGACCTATAAACTATTCTTTCCTTTGGGAAGTGATTTACACATATTGTATGTCCAAATAATCGTAGCATGACAATAAATATGGGAAATCCAGGCTTGTGTCACTTATGAAAATATAGTTCATATATCCCTTAGTTATTTTTTAGGATGGAAAAAAGATTTATTTTCATGTAACTAATTAAATAAAATACCCTTAACAAAATCATTGTTGGTGAATAGGTATAGACTCTGTTAAAACCTCTCAATCATTCATCAAAAACTATATTCGAAAATCAAAGGGCCTATATCCATGAAAAATCTAAAAAATTAAGAAGTATCCCATGACACAGAATAAATTAGATATGAAAAAGTGTTTTGTGGGACAAAAACCCACTACCTTTTAGAGAAGAGGTCCTATAACGGGAAAAAAATATCTAGAAACAAGGTTAAACATAAAATCAGAAGATAATAATCTAAGATATAAATAAATAGTTCAATAATAAAAATAGGAATTACATTCACCATCTTTCCCATAATAAATATTCCAACAGTGTAGTTGAGATTACACCAGTGACACCCATTATAGAATGAAACACAAAACCACCTCTCCATACTTAGCCACATTAGAATTATATATATTTTTATCAATTTTTTAAATAACACAACCAATAAAAGAGTATGAAGAAGAACCAAACCATTCGATCCAAATAAACATATGCTAGATCTGTACTATCAACATCACTATCATACTTTTATCCACCATTGGTTGTTGAAGTTGAGGAAAAGAAACCATGCATCAAATTAAGAATGAAAATCCATTTAAATATTTAAGAAAAAAAATGAATGACTAGTTTCTTAGTTGTTATTTTATTGTAATAAATATATTTAGGCTTATTTATTATTATAAGATTCATTATTGGAGAGAAATAAATCTTTTTTATTTAATAATAATAATATAAAAAAGACCATCATAATAGAAAATATTAATGAATTTCGTGATCTAGTAGGTATCTCAACCAATCATACTTATATAAATATTATTAATGGTGTATGGAGATCCAAGATACATTAAAAAAATTATATAAATTCATTCCATCCAAGCCATAAAATTTAAATATCTATCATATTATTGATATTAAAAATAACATAGGAAGTAAGTCTATATTAAAAAAATAATTTTCTCAAATTTTTTGAAATAAAATATGGAATAGGTAGAAAATAGAGTGAATAGAATCAAATTTTGAACATATCACCTAGGTAAACAAATCTCAAGTCAATAGGTAAAAAATGAACCCATGTTGAGGTGTAATAAATACGGCCAAGAAAAACAAATCCCATATAGTATTTTCACCATCCCTTAATTGTGTAATAATTTATTATATCACTAAATCATTTAAAGGATCTCCATTTCTTTTAAATAGTATATATTCATAAAAAATATACAAAATTAGATAATTTATCTTAAATTTGAAAATTCCCTTAAATAACGTTGAGAAATATATTTTAGTAGTGATTCTCTAAAAAGAGGAACCATGAAGACAGTGATGGAGAATCTAATAAACTCAAAATAATAATTTTTTATAAACAATCATCCAATTATAGTGCATCATAATATCAATATTATATTTAAAAGAAAAACTGATACCCGATAAACTAAAATTAATATGCAGAGTTATTTTATTTCATGTAATGGCTCACCTAAGGTTTTATATGATGTACTTTTATATTTTAGATCTATCCTATTGTCAATGTATTTTTTTGTGTTTTTTATATAAATAATATCTTTTCATTGTGTAGGAAAAAGTGTCACATGGTTAGATGAAACTGTGTTTTGTCCTAATGAAACCCATATGACATAGAAAGTGGAAATTTATAGGCTGCATGTTTAGGTTTATAATAATCATCCAATCCCAGAAAATCATATTTCATAACCCTCCCCTTGAGAAGTTATTCCACATGGTTAATGAATTTTCTTGTAGATCATATATCCAACCCATGAATTCTTCTAGATTCTATAAAAAAATAACTTCATATATCCCCTCCCTAATTTTAACCATATAACCCACCTCTCAAACCACATTCAATCACCACCATCCGTTGGATAATGTCCTCACCTCCTATACCCAATCATGGATTGATTTTTTTTTGTATTAGGCTTGGTTCCATAAATATTATTTCAATTAGGTCCCACCTCTATTTTCTTACTATGACCATATCCTTTTATTACTGGTATTTATTATCTATAGAAATTTGGGTTACCTATAATGAGTTTCATTTAATTTATAAGGTTTGATGTTAATGGTTTTATTGTTTTCTCACATCCATAGGCTTCTTATAGGTGTATATTTTGGTTTCCAATTATATTTGGGTTATTTCACGTCAACAATAGGTGGTTCTATACTATTCCATTAGATGATGATTTTAGTGTTGTTTCTAAAAATGATTAAAAATTTCTGTGTGGTCAAAAAATTGGTTAAGAGGTGTTGGTGTTGGTTTAATTCATGAAAATGATTCTGCTTATTAATTTTTGTTTCAATATTGTGTCTACATTAGAAAATTTGATTTTGATTACACAATTTTTTTTTCCATAATTTGTAAATAGAATAGACCACATGGGAACCCTGGTCATTTAAGTAGGTTAATATGGACATCTATTCAGGTTGAGTTTGTGGATAAGTATCCCAAGATCCCTAGAATGATTACCCAAATACAATAAATAACAATTTATGATTCTTTGCGGACCACTAGAATATTTTCATAGATCATTGTACCGGATTACACATTAGATTAAACTTTTAAAATTAGTCACCATGTTTTGAGAATCCTTAGACATAGTTGAACTAACTGGTTTTGGATTACCAATAGTGGTTAAACTATATCATTACCTTCGTTCAATTATTATTTTAACATTTTATTTTCGAAATTAAAATAATAATTATTTTCAGATTAAACTATTTTTTATCTTTATTTAAAGAACAACATCTTAATTTATCTTTTGATTTCATAACACTGAAACTAATTTGTGTAATGTTATTTTTTAAGTGATATAACACCCTACATAAGCCCTCGGGGTATGTAGACATCATTTTATCGAACTTGGGGTAAAGTAAAGGTCTTCTATGGAGGTGATGGGGGTTTCTCATGTAAGCTGATTCACATTGGGAAGGTTTTTTGGTGGAAAAAATGGTGTCGTTAACACACATGTTAAATGTATATTTTGTTCATATCATTTATTCCCTCCGATATTTGGTTATTTTTTTTCCTTTTTTATTTTTTAGAAGCTATATGTTTGATTGTATTTTTTATCTTTTTTTAGTATATTGTGGATTTTGGTTATGATGTTTATAAATATTTATTTCTGATTTTATTATTCTAGTCATAGAAACTATTCCCAATGGAATTCCATGATTCAAAAGCACTAGTTCTGAGCCCATGGTGATTGAGAACACCTTTCGGGCCACTTCAAGGTTAGGGTTGGGTGTTGAGTTGGAGGGATTCCTAATCTGGATCATGAGAAATTATAATCAAATGGAGATTTTTCTCTTATTTTTGGGCATTTGATTTGTAAGGTCTTGTTAGACCAGATCAAAAAATTTCAGGCCTTATTGATCTGGTTTCAAGTGGGGCGGGGGGGGGGGGTATGGACTATAAACAATTTTATGGAACATGGGTAAGCATGAGATGTATGTGATTTTTATGATACATACATAAACTATTGTGAAAATATTATGTACAATGGACATGGATATTTTGGTTGGATTGGGATATTCAAATTGTTTTATATTGTTATTTTGGTTTTAACATTTATTCTTGAGATTGTTTAGTTATGTTATTTGTTGGTTTTCAATGGAATGATGTATTTATTTTTTTCCCTTGTGTTTTTTATTTCTTATAGTAATCTTCATCCCTAGAGGCCTACCATATAGTATGGGGAGGAGTCCAAAGATCCCCCCCCACAAATTGATAAGTGATTAATTAAGGTAGTTTTTTGGGCTCTTTGAGCATTAGATTAGGGAGTAGGCTCTGGCCCCGCTCAAGTTATAAAAAACTATTCATGTTTGGAAATGGATCAATACTTAGAGTACCTCAAAAATGAACTGCCTTTACTTATGAGGAAACACATACCCTCAGTATATGAATGATTTTCATGATATAATTAAGATAATCAATGGGTTACTCAAAAATCAAGAAGGTATCAAAGTGAAGTTTGTTGTGTTTATATTGGAAGGGCTTAGTCATAAGTGGTGAAAGATAGTGTTTCATTATAGGAAGCATGATAATGTTGGTTGGAAGTATTTCAATGATGTATTAAATTCTAAATAATGACTAATACATTAGTTATTTCTAGGACCTAGGAGTTCATAGACCTGTTTTTGGGAGAATTACATATTCGAGAGTATACTAATAATCTTTTAGAGCTAGTTTATTTCAGCGACAAGGTAGTTTCTAATGAACAATTGTACCATCAATTGTCCAAAATAGCGTTGTTTCCAAAACATTAGATCTCATGTATTCCCTTTTATATTTAATATATATTACAAGGTTTTTTATTGATCCCCGATGGTTGAAATTGATGAGGAAGGTAAATCATGTAATTCATGAATATTTCTCGTTGTAGGCCATGTTTGGGTTGGCCTATCTAAAAAGAAGATGAAGTGTGATGGACAAGGGAATAAGTGTGATAATGTATCTATATATTCAACCCAACTACATTCATCAGAAACCCTCAGTATTTGTTCTGTCATGTTCCCCCAGTGTGGAGCCCTATGATAATTATATACCATTTTTCCAGCTCTACACTGGTGATTCCATCAGCATGGAAACATGGGGAACTTTTAATGATTTTACAGAAATGTGAAACCATACAATTTCGTTTAGAATAATTATCTTTTAGGTGAATGAAATCTTAGTTAAGTGCCTCAAGGTCTATGTGTTCTAAATTTGGTGGTTGTAGAGGTATTGATGGATCTTCTATTGGGAAAATTTATCTTAATGTATATCTACAAGCTAGTAGTCGCTTGTAGGATCTGATTGATATGAGGATCCATCATGTTATGGATCATATTCCAGTGATATAATATGTGTGTCCTAATATAGTTTATGTTATCTTTTTATTTCATTATCTATAGTAGTTATTTTAGCTTATATATATATATATATATATGCTTTCATCTCTTCTCACCTTGTGGATTCAATATAAACTGTGACAAATACTATTTTGTTTTCCATGGGTTAGTTACACCTCTTCGGAAGAGGAAAGAATAGGGATTTATTTACCTCTTATGTACAATTATTCGATTATAAGATGAGTTGGAATGAGATTTTATTTTCCTTGTAATGGACTTCTTAAATGTGATCCTCTAAACTGATTCGATAATGTACTTCAATGAAAATTTTTATTGCTATCAACAACAGGTGAATTTAATGGAACCTGATGAGAGTACTTGGGATTTAAAAAATAAATAGTATCCATGGTCTGAAAAATTTAAACCTCTAAATATGGTGCTATGTAACCCCACTTTCCAGTTATTTTCTCTTCTACTAGAAGATTATGAGAAATTTTCTATGAATGAGTTTCCTCATGTGGTTTATGAGTTTCCACAACTGTTTCTAAAGGAAAATTCAACATTACGTCTATAATGGGTTGAGGAGTTCACCATTGATCTATTTTTGTAAACACATATGATATATATTTCTTCATATAGTATGGCCCCATCAATTTTAGGGAAATAAATATACAACTAGATGATTTAAGATCAAGAATATTCACTTTTCAAAGAATGTCACCTTGGTCCACCCTGATATTTTTTTCTAAGAAGTTAGATGGATCTATCCTATTATGAATCAATTAACAAAATTTAAACAAGGAAACCATCTAGAATAAAATCACATTTCCCCATGTTTATTGACTTTTTTATCTGCTCAATGGGGGAATGATGGTTTTCCAACATCAACATTCACTTAAGGTATTATCTTGTTAGGGTAACAGAGGTTGATGTTCTCAAGACATCATTTAAAATGATTGATTACCACTTCAATTATATGGTTAATCAATTCATAATAAATAATTATTTTATACTCTTCATGGAACTTAGGAACATTATGTTTAATAAATACCATGAATCATTTTCCATGGTGTTTGCGGATGATATATCGGTCTATTATGGAATGGGGGAGGTTCTTATTCATCATATGAGGATTTATTTGGGAAAGATTCAGGATCACTATCTCTATGAAAAAATCATGAAATAAATTTTTTGATCTGGGTGATCAGATGTTTGTGGCATGTAATTTCTGAGCATGTGATTTCAATTAATGTAGAGAAAATAATGGATGTTATGTCATTGGAGAAACCAAATAATAAATTTTAGATTATAAGATTTTTATGATTGGTAGGATATTGTATGAGTTTTTTAGGTATTCCCATCAGTAAGGTAAGCCGATGACAATAGATACCCATAAATTAGCAAGGTACAATTAAATTATAGAACATAAGGAATCATTTGAGGAGTTAATGAGGTAGTTCACTAATCCAATTATCTTGATTTTACCTAATACTGGAAAGGGGTAAGTGGTTAACTTTGATTCTTCAGTTATGTGTATCAGTTGTGTGATAATTCATTGTGAACATGTAGTAGAATATGGATCTCCCAAACTCTAAACACATGAAAAAACCACCCATCCCATGACCTTGAGATAACGAAATTGATTCATGATCTAAATATTTGGAGTCACTTCCATTTGGAATAAATTCACAATCTACTCATAAAAAAATATTATTGTACAATTTCCATCAAATGTTTCTAAATTTGAGGTAGTGGTGATAGTTCATATACCTTCAAGATTTTGACATTGGAATTTTATATACCTAGGGTAAATGGAATGTTTTGGATGATTCCATAAGAAAATAAATGTTGAAGCATTCCTAGAAATATTCCATTAATGGGTGGAATCAGATAGTTCTTTTTTACCAATTGTATTTGGAATCCAATGTTGATAGTGAAGGTATATTTTTGTTTAGAATTTGGCTGAATCCATCTCTTCTCTAACTAATATTAGAAGAATGACCTTAATATGAGCATGACCAATATTTAATGTTGTCTATAACCACTGTGTTGGTTCATTATGTAAGGTATATGTATTAAGAGTTGGTTATTTGATTGAATGCACTTTTCATTATTTTTTGTCTCAATCAAAGATGGTGATGTATAGTAGCCACAAGTATCTATGTTTAGTTCAATCTGGGGAAACCAAGATACTATTATATGTGTCACTGGTTCTAGATTCCAGGATTAAAACATGATATAGTTGACTAGGAATCCAGATGTTATACTTTTCAGTTGATAAATGATGTTCATGAAAATCTATATGGCCTACTTTATACACTTCCCATTCCAACCTAGTTGTGGTATGAGGACACAATGGAATTAATCATTGGGTTACCTTGTACACCCCTAGTAATAAACTCAATTTGGTTGGTTATGTAGGACCTCAAGACACTCTAAGAGGGGAGGGGTGAATCAGGGTGTCAAATTTTTCTTTTTAAAGTTTTGGATCTTGTTCCCATGTTGGTAGGAACTAATTAAACCTGTATGATGGATATGACCACTAATGAAACATTCACATGCAAAGAGATGACATAAATTTTTTTACTTGGTTCACCACTAAGGGCTACATCCAAGGATAATATGCCGACAAGTTTCCTGTCGTACCAAATTCCACTATACTTCACTTGCTATGGATTACAAAGGTTTGGGCAAAGTCTCTCTGTCCTAGGCTTACTACCTTTACAAAGGTTTAGGGATAGGTCACTGCTTCCCTCGGGTCACTCCCATTGACTCCCCCTAGCCCACTACCTTTTGGTGAAGTCCCACTCAGTTTATAGATGTGAAGGTCTCTTCAATAGATTTGCATTGAAGTCTTTGTCTCCTATTCAGCATGAGACAATGCTTGCATCAGATTACTGAGTTGATGATCTTTTGTATTAAATATTATTCTTTAGTGAAATTACTGAATGCACTAAATATTCTTATTCTCTTCCTTTGATTCCGAATACTAACACATGAGTTTATTGATATATTCCCCTCTTTGTGTGCATATCTGAGTTTAGTTTCACGAACAATTCTTCTTCTCTTCGCAAAGCACAATGAGGGTGTTAAACATCAGTCATGTGTGTGTGGTACAACTTCTTTTCATAAAACAAAACTGTTCACTGTTCTTCCATCTTCTCTTATGAATACATCATCTGTTGCATTGAAGGTACCGAGCAATCTTTTAGGTTTCGTGCAGCTCCAAAAAGACGGGTGTACTCCAACAGCACCTGGCACTCTTCTCCAAGCCCGACGTGCAAGTCCCAATATGGAGCCCAAGTCTTCAACGCACAAGTCCAAACTGGTGTGCAGGTATTACCGAACCACCTACGTGACACTGCCTACTTCAACTTCAAACTTGCATGAACCACTTCCCTTCTCTCCCAAACCACCTTGGGCGCGTAGCCAACAACCGGCACACAACTTCTACTTTCACGACCACACACCACTTGTGCAACCACCACACCTCTTGTGCGACCACCACACATACACGATGAAAGATATGATTTTCTTCTAAGTGTTGAGCTTGTATGTAATGAGGAGGGGTTGAACTGTATTTATAGGCATTTTGACAGTCTACGCAACAGCACAAAAGTCTTCCCTTGGCGTGCAAGTCTCGGCACGCAGGTCCAATCGCCCAAGCCTCTGTCACGCTACTCACCTGCGCGACCACCCCAATACTTGCGCGGCCCTCTTTCCTTTTCCATATTTTGAAGTTATGAGTTTGAAAAACAACAGGAGAACAAGTTTCCAATCCTCAAAAGCATTGGCACGTAAGTCCCTTCTCGGCCCGCAGGTCACTTGCGTGACCAACCCAAAACTTGCGTGGCCCTTAAACCTTTTCCATTTTCCATTTTCTGATCTTGAAAAACACTAGATGCACAATTTTTCTTTCCTTAATGTACATGGCACAGAAGTATCTTTTCCAAAACCACTTTTCTCCATTTTTTGATTTTCAGGCCCAGAAATTTGGCAAACACTGGAAAACGACGCCACCTTTTATCTTCTCTTTTTGTACAGCCTCCAGATCATCCATTCCTTTATCGACGTTCTTGAATCAAACATGGACCGTTAACCACGAACCTTGAACTCGACATTACACAATGAAATATCCTTTGTCAACAAAATTTTATGTCATTTTTTTCTTTTTCAACAAGTATGATCACCTTAAAAACACTTCTTTTTGGTGATTTGTATCCTTAAGCAACTGTTCTTCTTAAACCGTCATTCTCTACTTCATGCAAAACATATGATTCAATTCTTAAAGAAGTATCTTTCATGGTTCTCATGAAATCATGAGGAATTTCATGGTCTTCATCAAAACCCCATTCTTCTTTAATCATCCTCAGATGGATTATAAATCACATTCTTCACTATTGTAAACAATGTGTCACCTTTGACACTTGTTCTTTGAACTTATGATCAGTACAACAATCATCTGAATTTACATTCCTCCATTTCATTGAAGCACTTCTTGATCTCCTTTATTTTGATCTTCATTGAAAAATATTGACAAAAAATATAACCATATGAAAAAAATGGTCCCAAAAATCTCCCCCTTTGTATTTTGTTGTCAATACCTTACATATCTTCTAAAATGAATTCATCAATGTCAAAATGAGAATCTTCTCTTAACTCAACTTTCTGTTCAAAATTTCATTTCACTTTCTCTCCCCCTTATTGACAATAAATACAAAGCTCATGTTAGGGAGGGTATCAATATATACTTAAGCAATGTTTCATTAATCATTTCAATCTAGGTCTACTTGAGCAATACTTGATGTAGAAAATAAGAGGATTTGATTTAGAAAACAAGGCTGACCATTATTCACAGATCATGATACCACATGAGATGAGAATAAATTTATATTGTCTTCAAAGGTATAACAGATTAATTTCAGGCTAAAGAGATAAAATGTGATAGGGAATAATCAACCTGAAGCTTCTGCACTCACATTAGCAAACAAATCAAAAAAATTCAAGTGCAATTGTCAAGATAAGTGGCCTTGGGTCACTTCCATTCTTCTTCTGTCACTGATCAATTCAGTTACCCCCCCTTTGTAGAATGATCATTGTTCTGAGTAACCAAGGGATAGGGATTGAAAAATGACATACCTTCTCCGATGACATGTTCTTCATGAAATTTACAGAGTAACTTCATTTGATACCAGCTGGAGTTGATATTGATTGAAACAATGATTTTGAAAGCTTCTTCATTTTTATCCTTCTCAAGGGAAACACTCCTCATCATCTTCATCGAGAGTGATCCTTCATAATCTTAATCTTTGAATATAAATTAAAGAATCATCCAAGTATGGAAACTCCTTCATCTTAGCTATCAAGAGTTGACAACATTCACTACTTCTCAAGTTCTCCCCCTGAGAGCATGTTTCGCCTCCAATTCCTTGCATTACCAGCACAAATACAAAACACAAATGATTAAGGGAATAAGGTGGTTCCTCCTTGCTTCATCAATATGGGCTACATAGTTGAAGTGATTTTCTCAACCTAGTTCCTCCATTTACACTATCCTTCATGCTTGCACATTTGAACATATGTTCTGATCTGTGTTGATTTGGCATGGTTCCCTTCACATTTTCTTCTGCGTGTTATGGAGAATTATTCTGCTTAGTAACCATTTTGAATGATGCATTTTTACTCTTTTTGAGGACCGCTTCTTACTCTGGTATTAAGGTTAGAAAACCTTTTGAAATGTGACCAGATTTTCTACATATCTCACATAGAATTTCTTTGACACGTGTGTTTCTCTTGGTTTTCAATATCTCCTGCACTCTATCTTCATCACATGAAAGTTTTTATTTTCCTTTATCACTAGAATTGGCCTTTTCATCTTCATGTTTCATCATTCGTTTCAAATCTTTTGGCCAGATGACCAATATGTCATTTGGAACTGTTACATCTGGTTTGGATCTTCCAAATGTGTTCATCTGAGTTTCACCCCCTTTGTTTTTCTTTTGGATGAATGGCCCTTCAATTTCATGGATCTAAAATCCTGGGCCTTCTCAGCTTCTCTACATGAGATATTCATGGGGAAATGTGTGTTCAAAATATTCTTCAGATTTCTTTCCAAGGTATTTTCTTCATACTTAGATGGAATTTGAGGACTTCTATTCTTATCAATAGTTAAATCATGTTGAGATGGACATGTGCCTACCTTGTGAACACTATCGTTGCATACACCACATATGTTATCAAGCATTCCAAATCTGTTTGCTGTAAACAGATGCTTCTGGAACTGCTTATGTTGCTTCTTCTTATTTGTATTTATCCCCTTTGATACATGATTTCTTTGTTCTTTTTCATTAAAGGGATTATACCAACAATCCAGTGCACAATGCCCAAATCTGTTGCAACACCAACATTGACCCACAAATCTTTTCTTCTTTGTATCTTCTGTATGAGGTTGTTGGGCCTTCTTCTTAACTTTTTGTGCTCTATTTGAGGAACCAAATTCCTCCTTTTTCTTCTCATCCAACCTAGACATAATGGCAGGTTTATTATCCTCCTCTTTCCTCAACCATACTTGTTTAGAATTTTTCTTCCAACCTGCACTTTTTAAAGGAACATATTTAGAAACAATAGTACATGTTTGTATGGATGGTACCTTCACTTTCATAGCTGCTTGTGATAGATCAAGTAGTGATGTCATGATCTTCTTATCACATGTTGGAGGTCATTCGACAGTATAATCCTCCAGTGAGCATTGAGTACCAGTAGTAACTAATTCTTGAGATGGATAATCAAGAGTTGTTATAATCTTTTTGTCACATGTTGGAGGTATTTCATATTTTGAATCCTCTAATGAACATTGAGTATAATCATCACTTGTTTCATTCTTTTGTGAAGTCTCAATATGTGTCTTATCAAGATTTGTCAATTGGGATTCCAATTTTTGACTTTCAATATTGAGGATGATCTTCTGACCTTCAATCATGATCATCTTCTCTTCACAAGTCTTCTCCAATATTTCAACCTCATCTTCGTGCATCTTAAATTTGGTTTATAACAAAGAGTCATGTTCTCTAAATATCATGGATGTTTCTTCCAAACAAAAACTCTTGACTTTAGTGCTCTTCTTATGCTCAAATTCAAGTGCATGGATAATTTCTCTTAGAGTCTTATTGAATCCCTCTTTTTCATCAAATAATTTAATCTGTTTGGTGAGCTTTAAGAATTCAAGAATTTTTCCTTCCATGCCCTTTTCCAAATTATCAGCTTCTCTTTCCAATCGATTGATCTCAGCTTGCATGCACTGAAATATTCTAAAAACAGGATCAACTCTTTATTCAAGAATATCACGCAGATAGCTTATTAATTTCTCCTAATCACTTGCGATACAAGTGTCTTCCATTCCCACGGTAGAATCACGAGCCACCTGCTCGATACTTTACAATACAAATATTTATTCATTATTGGAAATTCATGGAGAACAAGGAACTTTATCTTATTTGTACATGAGGGAATTCTTCAAATGATTCTTCTCTTTCTTTTTCCTATTTTTCATGGTCTTGCTGGATGTAGGATTCTGCTCAGAAATGACTGAATAATTATCAAGACTGTACTTCATTGTTGACATCAGTAAAGAAACTGAAATCATCTTCTGAATAGAATTACTGTATAGTATCCAACATTCATGAAACTTTCCCTCTGATACCACTTGTAGGACCCCGGGACACCCTGAGAGGGGAGGGGTGAATCAGGGTGTCAACTTTTTCTTTTTAAAGTTGTGGATCTTGTTTCCACGTTGGTAGGAACTAGTTAAACCTGTATGATGGATATGATTAGCAATGAAACATTCACATGCAAAGAGATGACACAGTAATTTTTTCTTGGTTCACTACTAAGGGCTACATCCAAGGATCATACGCCGACAAGTTGTCGAGCGTACCAAATTCTACTGTACATCACTTGCTGTGGATTACAATGGTTTGTGCACAATCTCTCTATTCCAGGCTCACTGCCTTTAAAAAGGATTAGGGATAGCTCAGTACTTCCCTCAGGTCACTCCCGTTGACTCCCCCTGGCACACTACCTTTGGTGAAGTCTCACTCAGTTTATAGACATGAAGGTCTCTTCAATAGATTTACATTGAAGTCTTTGTCTCCTGTTCAACATGAGGCAATTCTTGCATCAGAGTACTAAGTTGATGCTCTTTTGTATTCGATCTTCTTCTTTAGTGAAATAACTAAATGCACTAAATCTTCTTCTTCTCTTCCTTTGATTCCCAATACTAACACCTGAGTGTATTGATATATTCCCCTATTTTTATCCAGATCTGAGTTTAGTTGCACAAACCGTTCTTCTTCTCTTCACAAAGCATAACGAGGATGTTAAACACCAGTCATGTGTGTGCGGTACCACTTATTTTCATAAAACCAAATTGTTCACTGTTCTTTAGTCTTCACAAATGAATACATAATCTATTGCATTGAAGGTATCAAGCAATCTTTCAGCTTTAGTGGATCTCCAAAAAGATGAGCGTACTCCAACAACACGTGGCTCTCTTCTCTATGCCCGACACACAAGTCTCAATACGGCGCACAAGTCCAAACTAGAACGCAGGTATTACCAAACCACTTGTGTGACACCACTTACTTCAACTTCAAACTTGCACGACTCACTTCCTTTATCTCCCAAACTGCCTTGGGCACACAACCAAAAACCGGCGCGCAACTTCTACTTGTGCAACCACACACCACTTGCGCGACCACCACACCTCTTGTGTGACCACCACACCTGCGCGATGAGAGATCTGATTTTCTTCTAAGTGTTGAGATCTTATTTAATGAGGAGGGGTCAACCTGTATTTATAAGCATTTTAACAGTTTACACGACGACGCACAAGTCTCCCCTCAGCGCGCAAGTCTTGGTACGCAGGTCTAACTGCCCAAGCCTCTGTCGCGCTACTCACTTGCGCGACCACACCAACACATAAGTGAACCTATTTACTTTCCCATATTTTGATGTTCTGAGTTTGAAAAACAATAGGCGCACAAGTTTTCAATCATCCAAGGCACTGGCATGCAAGTCCTTTCTCGGCGTGCAGTTCACTAGCGTGACCAACCCAAAACTTGCACGGCCCTTATCCCTTTTAAATTTTCCATGTTCTGATCATGAAAAACACTAGGCACGAAAGATATCCTTCCTTAATGTACATGGTGTTCAAGTCTATTATCCAAAACCACTTTTCTCCATTTTTCGATTTTCAGGCCCAAAAATTTGGCAAACACTGGAAAATGGCGCCACCTTGTATCTGATCTTTTTGTACTGCCTCTAGATCATCCATTCCTTTGTCTACGTTCTTGAATCAAACATGGATCATTAACCACATCCCTTGAACTCGACATGACACCATGAAATCTCCTTTGTCAACAAATTTGTATGTCGTTTGTTTGATTTTCCTACAAGCACGATCACCTCAAAAACACTTCTTTTCAGTGATTTGTATCCTTCAGCAACTCTTCTTCTTCAACCGTTATTCTCTACTTCATACAAAACATATGATTAAATTCTTCAAGAAGTCTCTTTCATGGTTCTCATACAATCATGAGGAATTTCATGGTAATAATCAAAACCACATTCTTATTTAATCATCCTTATATGGATTATACCTCGCATTCTTCACTATTGTAAACAATGTGTCACTTTTGACACATGTTCTTTGAACTTATGATCAGTAAAAAAATCATCTGAATTTACATTCCTCCATTTCATTGGACTACTTCTTGATCTCCATCATTTTGATATTCATTGAAAACTATTGAAAACAAATACAACCATATACACATAGTGGTCCCAAAAATCTCCCCCTTGTATTTTGTTGTCAATACCTTACATATATTCTGAAATGAATTCATTATTATCAAAATAATAATCTTCTATTCACTCAACTTTCTATTCAAACTTTCATTTCGCTTTCTCTCCCCCTTATTGACAAGAAATACAAATATCATGGTAGGGGGTATCAATATATACTTAAGAAATGTTTTATTAATAATTTCACTCTAATTCTACTTGAGAAATGCTCGATGTAGAAAAAAATAGGACTTGATTTAGACAACAAGGCTGACCATTATTCAAAGATCATGATACCACATGAGATGAGAATAAATGTATATTGTCTTAAAAGGTATACCACTTTAATTTCAGGCTAAATAGATCAAATGTGATAGGGAATAATAAACCTGAAACTCCTGCACTCACATCAGCAAACATATCAACAAAATTCAAGTGAAATTGGTAGGATAAGTGGCCTTGGGTCAATTCCATTCTTCTTATGTCACTGATCAATTCAGTTACTCCCCCTTTGTAGAACGATATTTGATCTGAGTAACCAAGGGATAGAGATTGAGAAATGACATGCCTTCTCTGATGACATGTTCTTCATGAAATTTATAGAGTAACTTCATTTGATACTAGCTGGAGTTGATATTGATTGAAACAGTGATTTTGGAATCTTCTTCATTTTTCTCCTACTCAAGGGAAACACTCCTCATCATCTTCATCTAGAGTGATCCTTCATCATATTAATCTTTTAATATCAATTGAAGAATCATCCAAGGATGGAAACTCTTTCATCTTAGCTATCAAGAGTTGACAACATTCACTACTTCTCAGGTTATCCCTCTGAGATCATGTTTCATCTTCAATTACCTACATTACTAGCACAAATACAATACACAAATGATTAAGGGAATATGGTGGTTCCTCCTTGCTTCATCAATACGAGCTTCATGTTTGAGGTGCTTTTCTCAACCAAGTTCCTCCATTTACACCAGTCTTCATGCTTGCACATTTGAACATATGTTCTGATCTGTGTTGATTTGGAATGGTTCCCTTCACATTTTATTTTTCGTGGTATAGAGAATTATTCTGCTTAATAACCATTTTTAATGATGCATTATTACTCCTTTTGAGGACAGCTTCTTGCTCTGGTTTTAAGGTTAGAAAACCTTTTGTAATGTGACTAGATTTCCTACATCTCTCACACAAAATATCATTGACATGTGTGTTTCTCTTGGTTTTTAATATCTCCTACACTCTGTCTTCATCACGTGAAAGTTTTTATTTTCCTTTATCACCAGCGTTGGCCTTTTCATCTTCAAGTTTCCTCATTATTTTCAAATCTTCTAGCCAGATGACCAATATGTCATTTGGAACTATTGCATCTGGATTAGATCTTCCACATGGGTTTATCTGAGTTTCATCCCACTTAGTTTTTCTTTTGGATTAATGGCCCTTCAATTTCATGGATCTAAAATCCTGGGCCTTCTCAGCTTCCCTGCATGAGATCTTCTTTGGGAATTGTGTGTTCACAATATTCTTCTGATTTCTTCCCAAGGAAATTTCTTCCTACTTAGACAGAATCAGAGGTCTTCTTTTCTTATCAACAATGAAATCATGTTGATATGGACATGTACCTACCTTGTGACCACTACCGTTTCATACATCACAGATGTTATCAATCATTCCAATTCTGTTTGCTGTAAAAAGATTCTTATGGACCTGTAGATGTTGCTTATTCTTCTCTGGATTTCTCCCCTTTGATATAGGCTTTCTTTGTGCTTTTTCATTAAAGGGATTGTACCAACAATCCATTGCACAATGCCCAAATCTGTTGCAGCACCAACATTGACCCACAAATCTTTTCTTCTTTGTATCTTTTGTCTGAGGTTGTTGGGCATTCTTCTTAATTTTTTGTGCTCTATTTGAGGAACCAACTTCCTCTTCTTTCTTCACATCCAACCTAGCCATAATGGTAGGTTTCTTATCCTCCTCTTTCCTCACCCATAATTGTTTAGAATTTTTCTTCCAACCTGCACTTTTTGAAGGAACATATTTAGAAACAATATTAAAGGTTTTTATGAACTGTACCTTCACTTTCATAGCTACTTGCGAGAGATCAAAGAGTGAATTCATGATCTTATTATCACATTTTGGAGGTCTTTCGATAGTATAATCCTCCAGTGAGCATTGAGTACCAGCAACAACTAATTCTTGAGATGGATAATCAAGAGTTGTGATAATCCTTTTTTCACATGTTGGAGGTATTTAAACTTTATAATCCTCCAATGAACATTGAGTATAAGCATCACTTGTTTCATTCTTTTGTGAAGTCTCAATATGCGTCTTCTCAAGATTTGTCAACCGGGCTTCCAATTTTTGACATTCAATATTGAGGATGATCTTCTGATCTTCAATAATGATAATATTCTCTTCACAAGTCTTCTTCAATCTTTCAACCTCATCTTCATGTATCTTAAATTTGGTTTGTAACAAAGAGTCAAGTTCTATGAATCTCTTGGAAGTTTCTTCCAAACAAAAACTCTTGACTTCAGTGCTCTTCTTCAGCTCAACTTCAAATGCATGGATATTTTTTTAGAGACTCATTGACTACCTCTTTTTCTTCAAAGACTTTAATCTGTTTGGTGAGATTTAAGCATTCATGAATTTTTACTTCCAAGACCTTTTCCTAATTATCAACTTCTCTTTCCAATATATTGATCTCAGCCTGCATGCATTGAAATATTCTAAAAATAGGATCGACTCTTTCTTCAAGAATATCATGAAGATATCTTATTAATTTCTCATGATCACTTGCGATACAAGTGTCTTCCATTACTATGGTATAATCACGAGGAACCTGCTCGATAATTTCCAGGCCAGATATTTCTTCATTATTGGAAGGGAATGGAGAAAAAACTATATCTTTTTTTTATAAGAGGGACTTCTTCAATAGCTTATTCTCTTTCTTATTCCTGTTTTTCACGGTCTTGCTGGACGTGGGATTCTGCTCAGGAATGATTGTATCATTATCAAGACTGCAGTTCATTGTTGACATTAGGAAAGAAACTCAAATCCTCTTCTAAATAGAATTACTGTATAGTATCCAATATAAGTGAACCTTTACCTCTGATACCACTTGTAGGACCCAGGGACACCCTGAGAGGGGAGGGGTGAATCAGGGTGTCAACTTTTTCTTTTTAAAGTCATGGATATTGTTCCCACATTGGTAGGAACTAGTTAAACCTGTATGATGGATATGATCCGCAATGAAACATTCACATGCAAAAAGATGACAAGAAATTTTTTACTTGGTTCACCACTAAGGGCTACATCCAAGGAGCATACACCGACAAGTTGATGGTCATACCAAATTCCACTATACTTAACTTGATGTGGATTACAATGGTTTGGGCACAGTCTCTCGGTCCCAGGCTCACTGCCTTTAAAAAGTTTCAGGGATAGCTCACTACTTCCCTCGGGTCACTCCCGTTGACTCCCCCTGGCTCACTGCCTTTGGTGAAGTCCCACTTAGTTTACAGACGTGAAGGTCTCTTCAATAGATTTTCATTGAAGTCTTTGTCTCCTGTTCAGCATGAGACAATGCTTTCATCAGAGTACTTATTTGATCCTCTTTTGTATTCAATCTTCTTCTTTAGTGCAATAACTGAATGAAATAAATCTTCTTCTTGTCTTCCTTTGATTCCCAATACTAACACTTGAGTGTATTGATATATTCCCCAATTTCTATGCAGATCTATGTTTAGTTGCACGAACCGTTCTTCTTATCTTCGCAAAGCACAACGAGGATGTTAAACACCAGTCATGTGTGTGCGGTGCCACTTCTCTTCATAAAACCAAATTGTTCACTATTCATCCATATTTGAAAATGAATACATCATCTTATTCACTGAAGGTATCGAGAAATCTCCCAGCTTTCGTGTAGCTCTAAAAAGATGGGCGTACTCAAACAACACCTGGCGCTCTTCTCCATGCCCGACACGCAAGTCCAAATATGGTGTGCAAGTATTTGGCGCACAATTCTAAACTGGCACACATGTATTACCAAACCACCTGCGCGACACTGCCTACTTCAACTTCAAACTTGCGTGACTCACTTCCTTTCTCTCCCAAACCACATTTGTCACGTAGCCAACAACTGGCATGAAAATTCTACTTGCGCGACCACACACCACTTGCGCGACCACCACACCTCTTATGCGACCACCAAACCTGCACAATGAGAGCTCTAATTTTCTTATAAGTGTTGAGCTCATATGTAATGAGGAGGGGTCGACCTATATTTAAAGTCATTTTGATAGTCTACGTGACGGCGCGTAAGTCTCCCCTCAGCGCGCAAGTCTCGACGCGCAGGTCCAACCGCCCAAGCCTCTGTCGCGCTACTCACTTGAGCGACCACACCAATACTTGCGTAACCCTCATCCCTTTTCCCTATTTTGAAGTTATGAGTTTGAAAAACAACAGGCGCACAAGTTTCCAATCCTCCAAGGCACTGGCGCACAAGTCCTTTCTCGGTGCGCAGGTCACTTGTGCGACCAACCCAAAACTTGTGTGGCACTTATCCCATTGCCATTTTTCCATGTTCTGATCTTGAAAAACACTAGGTACACAAGTTACCTTTCCTTCATGTACACGACGCACAAGTCTCTTTTCCAAAATCACTTTTCTCCATTTGTTGATTTTCAAGCCCAAAAATTTGGCAAACACTGGAATGGTTCCACCTTGTATCTACTCTTTTTGTACCACCTCCAGATCATCCATTCCTTTGTCGACGTTCTTGAATCAAACATGGATCATTAAACACAACCCTTGAACTCGACATGCCACCATAAAATCTCCTTTGTAAACAAATTGGTATGCCATTTATTTGCTTTGAAAACAATAATGATCACCTCAAAAACACTTCTTTTCAGTGATTTGTATCCTTCAACATCTCTTCTTATTCAACCGTCATTCTCTACTTCATGAAAAACATATGATTCAATTATTGAAGAAGTCTTTTTCATGGTTCTCATGCAATCATGAGGAATTTCATGGTCTTCATCAAAACCCCATTCTTCTTTAATCATCCTCATACGGATTATACCTCACATTGTTCACTATTGTAAACAATGTGTCACCTTTGACACATGTTCTTTGAACTTATGATCAGTAAAAAAATCATCTGAATTTCCATTCCTCCATTTCATTGGAGTACTTCTTGATCTCCTTCATTTTGATCTTCATTGACAACTATTGAAAACAAATACAACCATATACACAAAGTGGTCCCAATAGGTTATTGATCATTTGAATAGATCCACAAATTTCTTTATGACCAAGGATTCAATTAGGGTAGAGGATATGGGTAGAATATATTACTAAGAGATTATGAGGATACATGGTGCTTCATCAAATATAGTTTTGAAGATGGAACCTCATTTTACATCTAGATTCTTTTAATTTATTTAAAAGAAAATAGAATCACATGTAAATCTCACAGCATCATACCATCCTCAAGTGGGTGGTCATGAAGAATATAAAAAATTAGAATCTGGAAGAGATTCCTTGTGGGTGAATAATTATATTTTAGATGCTCTTGGGTGAAATATCTCTGGTTGGTGGAATTTCCCAACAATAATAGCTACCAAACCTCAATTTTAATGGATATATTTACAGAAATTTATGTTCATCCATGTGACTCACCTATATGTTCGATAGAAGTGTGTGAGACTTCTTTACTAGGGTCAAGCCTTGTGAAAAAGAAATAATATAAATCATAGGTGATAATATAGTTTTTTTAAATCATAGAGCTTACATATTTATTATATTGATCAGTGATATAGAACCTTTTTGTTTTTAGTGGTTGATCATATATTTCTAAAGGTGTCACCCCACCAGGTTCACCGACATCTTGGTAAGTAGGTCAATCTTACTCTGGGTATATTGAACCTTTTGTGATTACCAAGAGGGTCAGAAAGGTAGAATATTATATGTATTAAATATCTCAGTTAACATTGATTCATAATGTTTTTTATACCCCACAATTAAAGAAGTATTATTTGGAAACATCCCATATGTTGAATTAGGAAGTGATGGAGTTGGAAAATGATCTTTTTATAATGAAGGAAACAATGAAAATTGTAAACTCATAACTAAAAGAACTTCATTTTATGTCCAAGATGTTGGTTCAATTGATTTGTTTCATTGAAATTATGAGCATAAAATATGTGAATAGATGTCTTGGGTAAAGGAGCAGTATCCACATTTTCTCTCTGATCAAACTGTAATCTGAAATTCTAAGGGGGTAATATTTTCATGGTTTGGGGAATTTTCAAGCCCATGGAGTCATTTTATGTAATATATATTTTAGGTTTAATTGTACTCATATTACATTGAATTTTAGGATGTTCTTAAAGAAAATGGTATTTTATTTGACATAATGAGGCCCATGGTTGGTGAATTATTAAAGGATTTTTTTTTTCATTACCAGTAATAATTATGTTATTTAATAGTGTTACTTTATGGCTTGAACTATTAGGCAGACATCTATGTTCCTCTCCAATAAAACCACACTCCATAACCCTCCTCTGGGACATAGGTACCTCATAGTTGATGCAAGGTCTGGTAGAACATGTTACCAAACCTTTTAACATTTTTTATTCTTTAATTTTTTGAAATTCCAACATTTCATCTCCCAAATTTTTACCCATTAACCCTCCTATCACTCACAATTGGACCTAAACCAGTCCTAGGATAATTTTTTATTGTCATCCACTCCCTATGGTCTTAATTATTGGGTATATTTTTCATGGTTTCTTAAAGATTAATTTATTAAAGTATCCCCTATCTTCCCCTCCAATCTTAATCTCCCTTATTTGTTTAACTTTAATTTCTATAATTATTTTTTTCACCTATATTATTTTCCATCTCATTTCATGGTTTTCTACAGTATGGTTTTGGTGTGTTCACCATTTTACTATGTCTTTTCATTATGCGGCCTATGGTTTCCAATTGGATTTGGGTGATTTTAAGTTGAAGGTATGTAATTCCACATCATTCCATTAATTTATGATTTTGATATTATTTTTTTGGTTTATAAGAGTTTTCATAAATTGTTTGTGCGGGTAAAAATGGCGTTTTTACAGGGGTTATTATTAGTTCAATGTATGAAAATATTTCCCCCTTTTTAATTGTTTTTTCTTTTCTATTTGGACAATAGAAATTGGATTATAATTAAAAAAGGGGGTTTTATTATTGCATAAATAGAATATATCACTTGGGAACCCCAAGAAGTTTTGTGGATTTATAAGGACTAGTATGCCAGTTTAGTCGATGGGGAAATAACCCTAACTCCCCATAATGATTTTTCTATAAAACTAACTAAATTAATTACGATGCTTTGTAGACATCTATAGAATTTTCATAGGCCACTATAGAGGGTTTTTCTTGGGAGCAGACATTAATGATTGATCACATAGGTTTGACGAATAAAAAAACTAGTATACCTACCTTATTATGGATTACCCATACTACATGAACTTTAACTTTTACTAATTTCAATTATAATTTTCATGTTTCCTATTCATAATAAAATTAATATACATTTCAAATTATAATATTTTTTAACATTCATTAAAAAATAAAATGTTAATTTTTATTTTAAGTTTATTACATGGAACCTTCATTGTGGTATCCTACTGTGGATGTTATCTCACACCCTACATATATCCAAATCTTTATGTTGTCCATGCTCTGTCTGAATTAGGTAAAGGAAAGCCTTTCCACTGAGGTAAATTTGGTTTCTTCTATTATCAATTTCCGCTTTGGTGGGTGTTAGTTGTTGTGTTAGGGTGGTGTGGACCCACATGTCACATGTTGAATTTTTTTATCTTGTTGATTTCATCAATTTTTTGATAGTTTCATTTAGATAATAATTATTCAAAGCTCAGTTCATTCTTGTATTTTTTCTTTTTTATTATATATTGTGGATATTGGTTATGATGTTTGTAAATATTTTTTTAACGTTGGTTATTCTTATCATCTAATAAAACATTCCCAAAGGAGTTTAGAAATTCCCAAGGATGAGTTACCTACCCTTAGGAATCAGAAAATCCTATCTATATATGTTAATAGTCAGGCCGAGTATCAGTTTGGATGGAATCCCAGGCTAATTCATTATAGGTAACCAAGTATTGCAAGGAGTTTTATTTCCTTATCCTAATAGAACATATTCCTAGAGTATTAATCCTCTTAAATTTCATTCTTAAAATAATAAAAATATGAAAAAACTAAAAGATAAAATTAAGATAACATTAAGAAGACCTACTCTACCCTCATAGATCATGAATTGAGAAGATCAACATAAAATATGGGATTGAATTTTTTTAATCAGAGGAAAATTTCAAAAAATAGAAAGTATCATAGCTAAGAAGGGGGATTAGAAATATTTCCTAGTGATTTAAACATCAATTATAATTATTTTTTCCAATATAATCCTCTTCAAAACCAAGGACCAACCAATTAAAATGATATTACTTTCCATCCTGTTGATGAATATCCTAGAAAAACTATTAAATTTAATAAGAGATTTGAATGAAATAATAGTCAAGTATATATCAGATCATGAAAAAATAAAAACTCACCAAAAAACATGAAATGGTAAATATTTATACTATAATATTTATGATGAAATAAAAAACCATTCAAAATAATGGATTTCAGATAATTATAGAATTTTATTTCATAAAAAGCGTAAAAATAAATGGTGAAATCGGGTCTCCTTATCATAAACCCTTCCTATTACAAACCTCCATAGATGACCATTAATGATAACATGGTAATGGGATAAAGCATCATTATTAACAATAAATATAATATATTAAATTAAAAATTTAATTTCCTTATGTACATTATCTAAAGAAGACTAAGAGATCATGTCATAGGCCATAGATAGATGAATCTTTAAGTCATTTCTGGGGGTAATTTTTCTATATTGTAATTCTTGACATGCTCTTGCATATAAGGTATGTTTTTTAAAATTTTATATAAATACAAATCCTATATCTATTTAGTAATAAGGTTAGGTAACTCACTTTTCAACATTGAAGAAATAAAATTTTAAAAACACTTATACAACTAATTGAAAAGTTCTATGTTCGATTTCAGGAATTTTTTTTCCATACAACTTTAGGAATGAATTAAAGAATAGTGTAATTGAGGTTTATAGAAATGTAATGATTTCAAAAATGTTTCTTACTAAACCAATGATATTGAAGAAAATAATTTCTGAGGATTCATTATAAATATTAAGAGAACCCATAAAGATCAATGGCCTTGTATTACCAATACCCTACAAATAATATTTGATAAATTTAATTAAAAATGGAAATCATAGAATAAACTACTCCATAACATTATATAATTTTAAATTTCTATTATTTATTTGACATTGGATGTTGTGATATTTTATTCATTTAAAAAATAATTTTTGTAGTAATCTTGTGAAAACCATAATAATTTAATCTCTGGGGGACAACCAAATGTTTATTTATAACAACCTGATCTAACCCATAACCCCTAAACATCACCCTATTAAAATTATAATGATACTTGGCCTTAGGTGAATATTGATAATCATTGAAGGATAAAAAGAAATGTGGAGGTATGTTGTCATAACATTAGGGATGGAATTCAATTAATAAATTTCTAAGCATCATGAAAAAATAATACAATTTTGTTCAAATGAATTATTGGTATATACAATATTCTAAACTTATATAAAAGAAACAATAATCAAAAAATTCTATATAGGTTATATATATTTATATAATGAATGAAGTATACATTTAAAAAAATTTCTTTAATGAAACATAAACTAGCGAGTTTATTAAATTTACAACCACTATAAATGATGACGTGGACATAAATTACTATTAAAAACAAATAATTTATAAATAAATCATATGAGACTCCCCAAATGGTCTATGGAAAAATTGTTCACCAGTTTGTTACCATAACATCATAAATCCATTACTATTGTTGCAGTTCATCACTAGTGAATTTGGATGATTATCCCTATCTAATTTCACAATACACACTATCTATTAGGCTACAGATATGATTGGAATATGTTGAGTTATTGGGGAGATTAATTACCCCATGAACACATATATAAATACAATTTCCTCTAGTTTGTGGTTTTTATCTAGAGAATATTGTTTTATTAAAGCTTGTGTTGGATGTTTCTAATATATAAGATTTAATCAAATGTAGAAATCATAATAAAATTAATATGATGTAAATATTTATTTGTGCGGGGATTTCATTTTGAGATATTGGAAGTGATTTCATCTTCAAATAGATGTTCTAAATTTATTGATAGTGAATTTTTATTTTTGTAGTTAATATCTAAATAAATTGTTAAGTCTGAAAATTATCATAATGTTGGAAAAGATGAGAATTTGGTTGTGTCATATATACTATTAGGTTGATAAATATCCATTATATGGTTTATAAATTTCATTTCAATGTCATGGTTGTCAATTATAAAGTTGTATCTAATCCCTATAATGTTTTTACTAACCAATGTAATCCCAATACAATCCATTGTATAGTTAGTTTAGTCCATTTTAATTTTCATACGAGAGATCATAGGGTTGAGATAGTACACAATAATTTTGGTGGGAAATATCAGTAAGATTTCATCCAAAATCATATGGTTGTTTATAAGAGTTTATACTGATCAACACGTAGTGAAATTTTTGAGAAGTTTATGTACTTAGAATCTGTGTTTTAAAGTATTTACTAGTACATTGTTTTTAATTATACAATGAAATTCACTATGATCCAGTGTTGAATGAGTAAGATCACAAATATAAAAGATTTTGATTTATATTGAAATTGAGGTTTTTCTCACTGTAAAGGGAAATAGCGCAATGTTTTTTTCATTATGCTATAAAAAATGAAGTTAATTTTTATAATAAATAATTAAACTGACATTTTTAGTGGATTTAATAACAGAATAATATGTCGAGTTTTGTTGAATAAAGAAAAAGAAAATCCTTGAACATTAAATGAGGGAATATAAATTTAATTTTTTGAAATTAAAAGTTGTAAAAAAATTAGTTATTAATGATTGGCTATCCTTCGAAAAAAAGCCAGATAATTTTCCATGAATTATTATTATTATTTGTAGAAATAATATATACCAATATTTTGGAATATAATAAAGGTGAAAATGAAGAAGATGTTTTTGTCAATATTTTTTTGGAAGAATGAATTTTATAAAGCATTTAACATTTATGTGATCAAGGGAGAGATAAGAGATATGAATATAAAGAATCTATAATTCCTCTTAATTTTATAACATATATTGTAGAAGAAAAAGTGAATTCTATTAACTATGTAAATTGGGATGAAGTAATAATTATAGTGATAAGATAATATTTTTCAAAAGTTGATGAAGGCATTATTTTTATCATAAAAAATTTGAAAATCTAAAAATTGTGTGATATGAACATACACTATCAAGATAATAGAGTATATTTTATTTAATTTATACTAATTAATTATTTTAATCCTTATTATTGTCGAAAATGGAATATGTTTTGTTTGATTTTAAATTTAGAATGAATTTTTATGTGTTCTCATGTGTGTATAGTATTATAAAGTTATTTTCACTTTAATTAGAGATAATGGATGATAAAAGAATCAATCATAAAAATAATTATTGATAAATGATTCACATCCCCACCCAGTGGTATCACAAATATTATGAGTGGAACTTAATGTGTTTTCATTGTTCGATTCTTTAATGAATCACGGTCATTTATCGGTTTAGGATGAAGTTATTTTTTTATTAACTCTAATGTACAATAATGGACAATCAAAATTTAGTGTTTAGAAGGTGGATTAGAATATTTTATGGAATATAGAGAATCTGTTATTCCTCATTGTTTTATATAATATATAGTATAATAATAAGTGTATACTAGAAACTGTGGTAATTGTTTTGATGAAAGAATCATAGTGACAGGACAATCAATTTCTAAAGTTATTATAGGTATTATTTTAGTTATAATTTTTTTTAAAATCGTAATAACTGGGGTATATGAACATACAAGATGAAGATAATATAGTGTATTTTAAGTAGTTGATATTACATACTTATTTTAATCTATATGATTTTCTCAAATGGATTTTGTGATGTTGTATTGTAAATTTAGAATGATATTTTTGTATTCTCTTGTATCATTTGTATTAGTGAGTTATTGTCACTTTAAAAAGAGATAAAGGATGATAAATCATGGAACATAAAAATAATTATAGTTGACTAATTCCTATCCCCTCCCAGTGATATCATAAATCATATGAGTGGAACCTAATGTGCTGTTATTGATTGTTTCATTAATGAATCATTGTTATTTTATGGTTTATGATAAATTTATTTTGTTATTGACACTAATTCCTGACAATGTATAATTTAAATTTAGTGATTAGAAATGGGGTTCCAATATTTTATGAAAATATTTTATATACCAAGAATGATTGGCTACTATCATATTTTTTTATAATATTTGAGGTTATAGAAGTTACTATATATGGTTTTATCCCTTATGTTGAATGTGATAATATGATAGCATATGATTAAAATAACATGGAGAACAAATTATGTGCAAAAAATTATATATTATCCTATTATTCATAAATTGAATTTATAAAAGATAAATAAATCAAAAGAGATAATGTCATTCGGGGAATGATTGAGATTATTTATAAAGCGAACACTATGCTAAAGAGAGAAAATTTATTGATTACGAGATTTAAATATTAATAATTGAAAATAAATAATAATGATACAATAGTTGGATTAAATAAAAGGGTGAATTATATTTGGATTACTAATAGGTTCATTGGAGAGATGTTGGATAAATTCATTGTGTTAGATAAATCATTCGCATTTTTACTGAATTATTGATGTTACAGTCTCAACCATAGAATATGGTGATTTATAGACACTCCCTATTGATTACTTTCACTACATTTCAATTTTTTACAATAATAGGAGACAAAAAGTTACTAGAAATAATGGAATGGATAAATTTGGTATTTATTTTTAATCCCCAAATAATTAAAGTTCAAATAAATTAGTTTTTAATGATGAAGACAGTGGCTCTAAATCCTAATACAATACGAATAAATTGTCTGATCAAAATACATCTCATATTTATAAAAAAGTGAGAAGTGGAATAATAAATTACCAAGGAAATTTTCCATTAATTTGTTTTTAAATTTGTATCTAAAGGTGTTTTTAGAAAAAATACAAGATTGAAAGAGGAAAATAAATTGATGAAAAAATGGGAATACAAAGGATATTATTGAAGAATAATTCCATCAATTCAATTTATTTTTCTATGGATATGGTTAGGATTTTCTCTAAAAAAATGAAAATATCTAATTAGAATGTGGAGTTGACAATGGAGAAGGTGGTGAATTTTGTTTGTGTTTATATGATAATTTTGAGGATAAGATAATAATTATTTTTGTGAATGATTTAAATTTCATAATTATTATAATTATTAATTACATATTTGAATAAAAATCCATATATAGTATACCCTCGATGAAGGAATTCAATGAGATTTGTTTTCTTGGAGCCTTTTACAGTGGATTGAGTGGTGTGTAAGGGAAGGGAATAACTATATGGAAAAATCCCAATAAGAAGTAGTTTATTAAGAGAGGATTATTATTTTTTGTAAATTTCAATAAAATTTATTGCTTATTTAAATGAATATTTATATTTCTATATTCGATAATGATTCTTGTCAAAAAATATTTTAATGGAATAAATTGAATTCGATTTATTTCTTAATCATCTTTATTTTTATCATTTTAAAATTAATTGAAATTAATTTTAGAACATTATGGAATGTGTTTTGTAAGAGATGAAATTGAAATTCCTATGATATTTAGTCAATATTAAGGATAATGGTTTTTATATTTATGTATTTTCTTAGTGAACTAAATTATATTTTCTAAGAAAACGCATAAATTTTAACTATTCAATTGAAATTATTCTCACATTTCATATTTGTAAATTATCTTCTAAATTGTTATCCCAATTATTCTTTTTCCAAATCTCAAAATATTTATCATTACACATCAATCTATTATTATTCAAATGAATTCACATTTTATAGACCTTTCATGAATTCCTGTGAGTTCTATTTTCCAATCATCATCTTTTTCTTAGTATACATAGTATTTCAAATTCCATGAGGATTGATTACTTTCTTGGAGCTATCCTAGAATTTTATAGGGTTTAAATTTATATTTATGAAATGGTATATAATTGTAATAATATGAGGGCCAAGTATCTAGTGGGAATGGGAAGAGTGCATCAACTCTAGGATTTGAGATTTCTAATAAGATTATCTCATCTAATGTCCATGGAATTTCCAATAGGAGTTTCTCAACTAAAGAATTTTGGGTCATCATTTGACAATCACAAGAAAATATTTATGTTCACTTGAATTGGATATCATAATCATTCCTTCAGATTGGTAATTATGTATTAATGTGTAACATTGAGGGTATTTGATTCCATGTGAATGTTTTTCTAGTAGAATGCATATCTCATAATCTATGAATATCTGAGACAATGTGAGATAATAATTTGGCTGGAGTAGGATGGAAATTAGGAATGGTAGAAACCACTTCCAAAAAAAGTGGAATATATCTAATGGGGTTAAGAGGGACCTTTGTTTGATGACCAAAACATAACCTATGGTTTACATTAAAAGATCACTATCAATTGTTTTGCTTAATATTTTATCCTAGTATGGTCACTTTAGGCTAGGAATTCATTGATAACAATATTTATATAGAGAGGTAAACCAAGAAAAAATGAGTCTGTGATTTATATAACAACTTGATAATTTGTGAACTAGGTATTTTATGACTCATAAATCAAATATATAAAGTAGTTTCACGGGGAAATCAATTCAATATGTGTTTGAGTACACTAGAAGTTACTCAACTATTAATTAAACACATTCTCAGGGAAAACTGTTATACCATGAAATTATTAAATATGAAATCACTTGAAGGGAGATCCCCCCAATGTGAATGGGTATTCTTTTCACGAGAAAAAATATACCCAAGGTGTAGCTTAATACCACTCAATTGAGGAAATAAATAACTTTTCTAACCCTTTACTTGACTATTGGAGTCTAGTGATCATATCTTAAATTTTATTCAAGGGTCATGTGGTGGTCTGTAAAATCTTAATACCTTTCTAATTTCCTCTCTAACATTTTCCTAAACCAACAAATGAAATGGTTTCGAAAGAGAATACCTGAATTTTAAATACATTTCCCTTTATGGGTTTCCAACCAAAAACGTTTGGAATCCTTTTTTAGTCCAATTTATTCAAATTTAGACCATTTAGATATAGTATTTATGATCATAAAACACTAGAAAAAACAAAATGTTTTTAAAATAATGATGCATGAACCATCATGAACACATTTTATGGTATTGATGTTTGGTAGAGTTCATGACCTAGCTAGGGATAATGACCTCATTAAATATCTATAATTGGTAGTAATTAGGTGAATGTAGTTAATATATGTGCCTTCTATAGAATTTTTTCATATTTATTGAGAGGTAAATTTTCATCGGTTATTACATCAGGGTTAAAGATAATAAATCGAGGCATCACTAATTATCTTATGTAAAAAAGAATGAATCCACACATACGTTTTCATAGGGTATCCAATTTACAAACTAAGATCATGTATATGTGAATAGAAAAAAGGTTTCACCTAATTGAATAGAAATTTAGTGAGATGACATATAAAAAATAATCTAGGTCAAAGGAAAAAATATCATAAAATATCATTCAGATGGAAACATTAATGTTTGAGCGTACAAGAGAAGATATATGATTTAGTAAATATATTTAAAAACTATGAATCATTGCATATATAGTTTATAAAATTGAGTTCCTACGTAGATCAAGCTTACTTAAAAAGATGAAGGAGAATGATTTTCTTATTTCGATTTATGAAAATAGGTAGGAATGATTAGTCAACAAGAGTTACCACAAGGGAATATACCTTTTGTATGATTTTTATTAGGCTCTATAGGGTGGAATAATTCTAGAAGATTTATGGTCATGTAGGATTGACCAAGGTGTTTCATATAATTATGATATATTACAGGGTCCATGTCCATTCATTTTAACCTCATATGATAAGGATGTATGTTATATAGTTTAATCTCATGTAGAAAGGTCTTTTAAATTGCATTATAACTTCATAGGATGTGTATAAATAGATTATTTATTCATAGAAATAGGGGATAGGCCAATGATGGGTGACTTTTTCATAATTACCTATAATTTGTACATAAATATCAAGCAACATGTAGTTATGAAAAATAATTTCTCATGTAAAATCATAGTCATATTAAAGATAAATGAAGATTTTTCTTAGAATATGTTTGTAGATAAAGGAACCTATTCAACTAGATCCTATGTAGATTGATCATAAAAAGTAGGGGTCATTTATGGTCTATGATATGTGTGGATTTTGGTCCCAAGGTTCTTACATGAACTAGTATCTCATGTAGAAGAGATATATGGCATAAGGAATGGGCCAATATAAACCATTTATAGTCATACTTCATAGACTTATAATATACAATTCTACATCATACGATGAGAATGATGACCTTGTAGGTAAACATCATAAAATAAGAACATCCTGAAATGAAATGTATGGTCATATGATGAGGTTCCCCACTGTACAATACAATTTTATGAATTAGAGAAATTACATCATACAATTATCATAAAAAGGTTCATATAATAAATAACAAAACTATTTATTATAAATTAATATATATATGAGGTCATCATTAAGTTTAACGTTGCAAGACCAACGTAGGATCTATGAAATTTATAGCCTTATGGAAAATAATTTCTCTTTGTAGTTTAGAGTAATATAGCTCAAAATTCTGATGGAATTTATTTTAGTTTTAAAATTCTTTAACCAATGGGTGATGAAATTTTGTGTCAGGTGATGAGGAACCTTATAATAAAGTTTGACACTATAAAACTAATACATAAGGTCATTTATATGTTGATAGGAATGGTTATTCATAATATGATTGAGAAAGCCTCAAAAACATGATTCCTAATTCTTTGTATTTTCTTACTCTATCATTCTTACATCCTAATTTTTTTTGGATCCAATATATTAATATAAAAAATCCTTCAATATTATGTCATAAAAGATGGTAAAAAGGGACCACAATTAGGATATTCTATCACGGTTACCTTCTAAAGTCTATTTATCATTATAATCTGAAGTTGTTTGTTCTCTAAAGAATTTGTGAGGTATGAAACCCCCTAATTCAACTTAATGAATAGAACATGTTCTATTTATCATGGAGAGATGGACAAACCCAATAGTTTTTCTCATATTTTTTTTCTAATTAATATGTTCATATAACATAATTAGAGATCGGGATGTGGGTTACTCTAATATTCCCAAGTATTTATACCGTTGAATCCAATCTATAATTATGAACCATTCTTGATAATTTTCCCAAACAATCAATGGTAGGGGTAGTAAATTGGATGGACTCTCAATATTTACTCTCAAGGTATCTTGATCTTTCTGATATCAATCAAATTATTTACCATGGTAAGGGAAAAATACCCAAAAACAGACTCTGATTAGGAAGAAATATATTTTCCATTACATATCATCTATGGATGGATAATAATGAATCTACCCCACTATGGAACACATACCACCATTTTTATGAGAACATATATAGATATGAAATATTATATATGTTTCATAATAATTTATCAATATAGGGGTAGATGATGAAATAACTGATCTGTGTTAAATCAACTATTGAGAGGGTGTAAGATTTAATAATTACCCCATCCATGTGGGCTCGGGTGAGGTGGAACAATATATAAAATTCACCCAGTGTGGTGATGAAAAAATGAAAATAACCCCAACCCTATAGGATCGGGTTCTTCCCTATAAAGATGACATATACAATAAGAATCTATTATTCCAGCATGGGGAAATGAATCTTAAATAATTTCCATAATTATTTCCATATGATCCTTATTTCTATGGTGGACTAAAGCGACCTGTTCTTCAATGAACATGACATTATTATCCTTATAGGGATGAAATGTATTGGTGTATTAATCCCCCATGCCTCTCCCAAAGGCCAGACTGGTGGATGGTCATGGAAGATCATGGACACTATTGGGTTTGAATACTTACTAATTCATTGATGGTTACGTAAGTGTGTAATCATATCTAACAATAATGAACTCATCAGAACCAAGAGACATTTTTTTTAACATGGTTGATACTATATTAATGAAAATATAAGTAGATTATTGTTCCCTATCATCATATTATCCTATCTTGTTGGATGGTACACATTCTCCAACTTGGATGGATGACACCAATTCATCCATTTTGGGATTTAGTACTCTTTTTCCAAATTATGGGAGAATAATGTCTACATGAGTCTAAAAATGTATTGGATTCAATAGTGACCCCTCATTATATTCATATTTTCTATGCTCAATGAAATTCATATTCAATGGATCATAGGTATAAAATTTCATAGTCAATTATGTGGAGAAAATTGGGGTCATATTTAAATGATTCCATTATACCCTAATGAAGTAATGTTCCTTACCCATGGATTTGTGGAGTATACATTCATCATATTTTTGTTATTTCTCAAATGGTGAATTATACCATCCATAATATTCTTTATTTATAATAATAAATAAAAAAATGTCCCTTGTGACATAGTACTATCAGGTTCTCATTTTTTATTAGAATCTATTTTCTATAACATATCTTTGATGAAAAATAAATCTTGGATTATGTGGCCCAACATACGATGTTATGGTAGGTATTTTACAATATTATTCTTCCTAAATTATATAGAATCATGATTTTTAGAAATGTGAACATATTTTTTTATATGTTGGAGAAAACATACAATGGAACGTAGTCATTATGGATGGAATATATTTTATTATTCCTAATTCCAAGGTCATGTCACCTCAAAAAATTTGGCTTGCGTGTGACAATAATGGTGTATTATTTTTCTTAATTTCTTATCTCTGACAAAGGTTCTTAATGATCCCTTTCCATTTTTCTAAAAATAGTATCCTCTATACATTTCCCTATAGTCATGACCTTATATATGCGACTAGGTTAATTCACATGGATGAGTCTAGTTGATAACTCATCTTATATATTCTCTAAAAAGATATCCAATAATTATTCCTAGTGAATCTACATTTCCATTGAGTATGTCAAATTATTAAATATTGTATTAAGATCTATGACTATTTCAATATATTATCTCTCACAACTAGAGAGGCTAGTGATATCTATTGGCCTCAGAATTGAACTAAATTAAAAGACAAATTGTTGATGGATATCTTTACAACATGAAATAGACCTATATACAAGGTTCTTATTACATTCAAATGCAGGACCTCCCATGTTCTATACAAATAATCTAAGATTTTATGTCTTTCATTTTTCTAGGTATCACATCATTGAGCCAAAAAAGAATGTGAATTGGGTGAGATGTTGTTATGTGTCTCCTATTATATAAAATAACATGAAACTTGGGTTCCAAATGATTAGTGGTAGTGGAGTTGAATCTACCCACACACATAACACAACTTCCTCTATGGTTGTACTAGAATACATTAAACATCTATGAAATCCATCTATGAACTGAGGGAATCTATAAATCCATATGATACCACTTCATGGGTTGTAATCAAATTGGTCAGTTGTAATGATTCCAAGTACACAGACTTGGGATGCGTTGACTATTCATATGTGGGTCAAGGATCTCCCTTTACTAGAGAGGGTAAGATAAATAAATCATAGTGACATAACCTTATAAAAAACATTCAATGGAATTGTTTCCTTGAAGAACAAAAACAATAATCTTATCATGTTATGTTACTTTATCTTTAAGATTAGAAATATTGTCTTCTACTAAGATGCATTCTTGTTTTCTAGGTGGTTGGATTGAGGTGAATATAGCCACACCCATTTCTTTATAAATGCTTTTCATCCTCAATTTGACCGACTATGACAAAATATACTTATAAAAAACTATCAATATGAAGTAAATATTCTCATAGAAGAAAATTACTAATCATTGTGCATTCAATATTAATTTATGAAACTAGAAGTAACTGTATGTTGAAAACCATAAAAATTCCCCCAAGATAGCGGGTTGATGTTTTCCAAAGGATTATGCTATTTTCAAGGAAAAATGAAATTAACTCTAAAGAAAAAAACTGGTGTTAATGTGGGATTTTCCCTTGGAAATTTTATAGATATGATTACGAAACTCAATAATATTGGCAGTAGCAGGGACATTGACTTGCTCTAAAGTTATAATGAATGGATTTCCCATGCAGGATCTCTTTATGAGTCCCAAAATTTGGATTATTAGGGAATGTAAACTATCTTATGTAGCTTCTTTTGGGGTTGGGGTCATACATCCGTGAAATTTTCCCTGGGGTATAGGATCCCAAATATGTACTCCTTGGATGATTTCCTTAACATGGTGGGTTTATTCTTACACCTCCATATGAAAATAATGTTTTTTATTAATTTGATTTGGTGATAGGAACCCAAAGTGATTTGATGTCCATAAAATCTATACTTTCTTATTGGTAACATGATATTCCTAATACATTATCCATGGATTATTCCTCTTGAGGAACTTGTTAGGTGCCTCCACGCTCATGATGAAGCCACTATGAAAATACTCCTGAACCACTAAATTTTAAACCTGACATTAGATGTGGGGGTGTAGTGATATAGTACATCAAGGACTTAGGGCTACAATGTATATGGAAGACAAGGATTATGATTGGTGTGTCTGCTAGCCTAGAACAATGTCTATAGGTGTCTTGTGGGTACTACCATCTTATCCAGTGATCATAGAATTCATAAATCTATTAGGAAATTATATTTTGATTCATGATATTAATGAATCTCCTTTAGACAAGGGAAAAACCATACACATCAATGTAAAATCACAAGTAAGAGTCTTTGGTTGATCAACCATATTTACAATTTAATGATTCACATCGGGTTCACTATTTTTTATGATGAAAACTATGAAGGTTCCCTTATTAATTGATTCTACATATAAACCTATGTTGTTTAAGATTTAGTATCCACCTACAGTATGTAAAACTAATATGTTTTCTCATACCAATAGAGGAATATATGGAATAACGAGGAATGAGTTTTTTCATTAATGCATCCATGATAGAGGAAGAATGATATATTTATTCTTGTTATAGAAATATTTCAAGTATATTTTCATTTCCTTGGAGAATAATTTGATCAATATCCAGTAGATCATGAAACCAAAAGAAATATATTTTGATAAAAATCCAAGTTAATTCCCCTAACATTCATTATTATGGATTACAATAAATAATTGATTCATCATTAAGTATCGAATTTAGTAGTAGATGTATGAGGGGTTATTTGAGTCAACCACACATCAATATTCACTTAATATATATTTACATACATATTAGAACACCCAATGTGAATTAAATAAAAAGGTAAATCCATCTCTCTAAGATACATAGAACAATGTATTTTCCTATAATTTGGAGTATGTGGGTACATAATTCACATATTAAATAGAAAACAACCATATTGATACTATAATTATCAAGAGAACCTTTGTGGTAGCCATGGAGTACCATTGCATTTTTTAACCAATCCATATTCTCTTGGGATATATGGTTGAATGATATTTCATCATTAATGATTTCATCATTAAAAAAATATAATACAGATTGATAGTGTTAGATAATCCTCATAATCATGATTAATGTATACTAGGCATTCTCAGGCAATAGATAATGATATAATACTAAAAATTTTCACTTGAAAATGGTATAACTGCATGATCTTAAACTGTATAGTCACAGTCCTTATCGCATGACCTAATAACATAATACACATTGGACCATGAATTATGAAACTAAAATAAATACAACATCATGTATGAGATGTATGTGTCATAACTACTTTGAATGTTTCCATTCAATAAGAATTTAGATTTCATGGACCTCATCCTAGAAGCATGATTTTATATAGTATATAAACTTCTTAGTTTAATGATAAAAAACAAATAGTCTTGGTCTATCAAACATGAAATTAAAATATTTTTTATTGAAGTCCATCAAGTATGACTCTAAATTACTTAGAGTGTACCTTCATTATTGAATTATTACCTCTAACATGAGATATCAATCAATTTATAATTCTATAGAGAAACATTTTCCTTTTCCTTAGAGAATAAATACCACTCACACATATGAGCATGTTCTATGTAGGAGAAATTTTATTGGGTTTATTCATATTTTGAGAAATTCATAAAACAATCCTCCTTTTATATATATATGAGTATGTTATATGTAGGGGTATTATTTTTAACAACTATGTGTGGCTTGATTCCAATCAACAGAGGAGGTATAGTGATACCTTTATTTCCCATCCTAGGTCCAATGAATATTTTAAAGAAAAAATACCCTCTTCATCCTCATATAATGCTGTTAAAATACATGAAATAAGAACATTATGTATGAAATTATTCTTCATAGAATTATTCCTCACAATGTGATATTAAATGACATGTAAAGAGACCCTATTATATAACCCTAAACTATAGGAAACCATGTATTATCATGTATGAATTTCAAAATACACAGAGTATCCCACCCTATCCAGCCAAATAACATTCTTACAGGAGGTCCAGAGGCATGTGATAAATCTTAGTGAATAAGAAATACAACATGTTATCCTCTATTAATATGTATAAATTTTCCACCTTCCTTAATATGTGTGAGTAATATCTATTAAGGGGTTCTCTTTCAAGTACTGTGTATGGATTGATTTCAACTTTGTTGTATATTTAGTAAAGACTAAATATTTAATCCTATAATTTTTTACAAATGTTGTCATCAGAAAACAACGGTGTGATAATTACCCCTTTAAAAATGGTTTTTTATCCTCTATCATCTCTCTAAATGGCTATTTGTTATGGTGAAACCTCATTTCTCTCTTTTTGTATGTGAGATTGGTTGGGGAAAAGGTGGCCCTTTTAAGAATTTTATGTATCAAGATTTTTATTAACGCATGATATGTTGTTATATTCAAATTTATTATCCCGAGCATGGACATACTATAATAACAAAATGATTATCTCCCAATATAAAATATTGATCTATGTAGGTGACATGAAGTATCTACATGTGTCTATATTTTTGAAATTTTTTAATGTGTAGTGACATTGAGATCACTTATCCTATGAAAATCCATGAATTATTCCAAAAATGATGACTATAAACTTTGTGTACCATATTCCATGCATTAGGACCCTAAACTCTTTTTTCCATAAATTCTAGATCCCAATAGTCCAAATTTTATTTCCTTAAAATAAAAAAAGATAAACAAAACCTGTCATGATTGAAATATGTAAAGGGAATCTATAGTAAAAGTCAAGTTTTCACTCCATAAACCATTCCCTTTATCTTCTTTAATAATGTTTAAATCATAAATAAAAAATTCATAAATCATCTAGGGATCACCACTTAGACCTAGAAAAAATTTCTGTATATGATTTCAAGACCCAAATAGTTTATGTAAAAGGGAGAGAAAATATTATTTTCCTTCATCAACTGGGTTTATGTTATTCCTTAATTACTTTTTTTCATTGAATGACTACCCATTCAAGATTGGTGGATTTATCCCCCAAATGATTGAATACACAATAATTTCTTATTATACCCCATCACTATTAGAATTTGGTCAACACATATTCTTGTAATATTTATTATTCTTAAACCCTTTATGAATAGATTTACTTTCATGAACACACATTATATCATTATTATTTGAATCACCCAATTCATTGAGCAAACATTCTATTGGAATTCTGTGAACCCTAATATCACATTCCTTGATTTTATAAATTTATAGAAATAATAATAACAGGGAATCAATAATATGAAGGGAATCCTATAAGATCTGATAGTGAACACCACAATAACCTTTTATGTTTTGAATTATCCCCTAGGGAATTTTTTTGTCATGGAGGAGATGTACCCTATAACCTAAGGATTTATTTTTATAATGGTGTCAAATTTGATTCAATATTTACTAATGGTCAACATACACACACCTCTCTCTATCTCTCATTGACATAGAAATTATTAAATTATGAATTATGATTTCCATAACTCAACCATTATAGTGGATTAGTATACCTTCTATGTTATATATTTATTTATTGTTACCACAATCAAAAAAAGATTATTATATCTTATTCTTATAACCATTCATATCTATGTGTTCTTCTCATATGAGGACCCAACCTCTTCAAGTTGAGATACATCACTTAGAACTCCTTATGCCTTAAGATAAGGAAATCATTTTGGAAATCCCAAAGCCTTTATCAGAGACACTCCTCATGTTCCTACAACTGACTTGGTCATCAATGCATGACCATGAACCGAATTTCCCATTTTATTAGTATAGTAAATATTAGTTAGGGTCTATTCATCCTATGAATCACCATTACCTTTCTAGATATATATCCAAAAGATATGGTAAAATTTGTATACAATTAAGCCCCAATTAAATTTTTATGATCTGTTTGACCTTCAACATCTAATTGAAGGGGACATAGTACTCACCATATTGAAACCCCATAAAAGGATACCAGGGAATAACTTGAATCCCTAATCGTCATGCATGAAACTCACATATGATATAAACAATTGAGTGTTCAAATAAGTAAAAAAGTTAAATCATATCATATTCAAATCCCATCGTGACTTTCCAAAGAAAAATCTATTTGACTACAAATTATTCCTCTACCTAAATAAATTTGGAAAATTTTAGGGTGAAAATACAAAGATAGAATGATTGAAAAGAACCAACATTAGACCCTAATAAAAATAGAGCAATTATCACTTAGTCTATTTTACTAGGAAAAAATTAGATCATATATAAGTTTCTCATAATCCATTTTATTATTCCTCATCCTAGTCACATGAGTTAATTTTTTGTGATATGTCATCTGATCTATATGAATTAAAAATATATAAAGTGTCCTACACTATATGGAATAATATCTTTGGGACATTAACCGTATTCATGAATCATGCCCATTAGAATGAGGATCTATATCCATGATCTCCTAGTTTATTAAAGATGACCCTTATCTTATATTTTATATGGATCTATATAGGATCCTTTATCATAGAGTTCTTAATCCATGAAACAATACTAACTTATTTGAAATCATTCTCCAAATAATAAAAATTCTTTATGTTGGTCATTACACTTATAAATCCAAAAACAATGATTTTATATTCTATGATTGGTTAAAAAATCTTTGAGTTAAGATCATTCTTTTTGAACGCATCCTACCATTGGTGAGTCAGCTCCAAAACCCAACAATATGTGTAAGAAAAATTAAATTTTGATTCCTTATTTTAAATTCAACCAGATGTATTTCATATCAAATAAATGAAATTTTATGAGTATGAATATTTTTGACATCGAAAAGTTAATTCAATGAACTTTTCCAAAACAAATCATGATGTGTTCCTAACTCAAAGAACACATGTCAAGTTTGAGAATAAAATTTTATAAATGAAATAATAAAAAGTTTATGGTATTTAAATGTGGTTTATCATTTCACACACCTATAGGGACAGAGATACATAAAAAAATCCCAACATATTGTTGTGGTGGTGGGAACCACCTTTCAGGAGTAGGATGTGGATTTCTAAATTATTGGTGACAAAAAATATGATGAAAAAAATCCTATTTGATGGTATTTTATGTACTATATTCTTTAAAATATTCTAATATGTTTTGTATAACAAAACTGGGGCATAACTCACTTTCATGGTTTCAATTTTACTAGTTTTTTGTCCACAAATAGACATTCTAGTTAAAAGTTATAACCTTTTAATATCGACTCCATTTTTTCATGAAGACACCCTGAGAAATTTATTAAAGTCTAAACTCAATAAATTAAATACTAAGTGAAATTATAATGAAATTATAGGCGTATTTCATAGTCATCGATAATAAAACATAGTTATCTGGTGAGGATAACTGACAAGGAACTTCTAGTTAATAGTGTGAACATGGACTGGATGGAAGTCCACGTAAATATGGATTATTACCATACATAATTACTTGAAACCGTTTGACTAGATCTACTTATGTTCACATTCAATAAACCCCACCCCACCCCTATGCGTGACTACTGACAGATGGCATGATCAATTAACTAGGTAACATAATGTTCATCCAATAGGTACCCAGTGATTCAAACCATCCTACTACACAATATTTTATGGGTATGAATATATAATTGAATATGTTTCGAGTAGGATTATATGGTATAAATACATATTTGAGATTTCAGATTCCCATTCCATCCCTACAAATACCCTAATTCCATTCTAACAAATACACACTAAGAAAAGAATATATGAGACACATCCCATCTCTAAAAAAGTTATAATTAATACATAAAGTTAATTTTATATAATATTTGAATGGTACTAGGTTCAATGAACTAATAAAATCAACCTCGGTGAACTGTACTTAGAGATGTAGCCTAGGCATGGTGTCGTAGGTGAATTAATCTAAGTGAAAAACACTAATAGAATAAACCTATGATAATTGCATAAATTATAATATCTTATGAGAAATAAACATGGGGAATCATAATTTGGAAAATCTTCTATGTGAATCACACTAGGAAAAAATGCATGAAAAAAATTATCCTTGGTGAAATGAACTATGCATGAAAGAGACAATAAAAATGCACTATGTGTGATACTACATGTCAAGACCCCAATATAATGGTCCACTCATTAAGGACTTCACACATTTAGTGAGGAACAAGAAACCTATATTGGATTTTTAAACAACATATAAGATGAAGAATAATCTCCAGTTTCACAATATTCTTCCAAGACAAATATCTGGATGAAAAAATCCAATATAGAAATGTTGGGTATCTTATACTAGAGATAAAACTCTCAAAAAACAATAATAAATCTTTATATCAATCTATGGTCACCCATTACTAAGTATAATTCTCTCACATATAACATTTCATCCCCAACATGAGATTCATTTTCAGGTATAAGACCAAAGAAGATTCCTATTGATGATTTTATCACCATCAAGTGACAATAATCCATGACCAATCATTTATGGGAATCATAAAAGTGTATTCCCAACAAAATCACCTCAAATAAATATATTCCTATTGGTTCTCACATATGATTATTCTCCTTGATTGATGACCCAAAAATATACCATCACTTTACTTACCTAACGGGCCATGTATCAAAGGGTATCTCAAGAACAAGCCCCTCTCAATGTCTAGTTATCAACAAATTATTAGAATAAGAATCCATACATGATATTTATATTAGGTTTAACCCCCAAAACTTCCCCAATTGGGTAGAATTAATGTTTAATCCCAACATAATTATTATGATACCCCAGATCCACACTCATAGATCTCGTCCATAAACACAAAATTTACATACTCACATAAATATAAGATGTATTGCCTATATATAACAATCCTTAATTATAGAATAAATAATTAATATATAATCTCATATATTCCAATTATATGTTCTGGTTTATAGAATTATATAATTAAAAAAAATCATAAACTACAAAAGTAGATGTATTTCTCAATAATGGGACATTATTTACACTAAATATGAAACTACTTAATCTATAATAATTTTTAAATTTCTTTCAAATATACCTAACATAATTTATCCATATAAAAATTTCACATGTTCTAATATTATTCATTATATGATAAATAGAAACATAATATAGTGGTGGGATAAAAATTTTAGTAAGGTAAACATTTGGTTGAAGATATGAGACACCTAATCATAACATGTAAATGATAAATAATAGGAATAATGGAATAATAATATAAAATTAAAAATGTAAAATATCCATGAAAATTCATGAAATAATTGATCTTAATAATAATTTTCTAATATTGATTGAATTAATAATTTTAAACAACAAAAACATGATTCAAAGGACATATTCCATGAAATTATACAAATATGGGGAGAGTTATACACCAAAACCCAAAATATTTTTTCTTATGAGACCCTTCAATGAATATTAGATATATATAATTTTTATCCTAAAACATAACTTGTTTATGACCATTTAATTCACTATAAGAGTCAAAAAGAAATTTAATAGTATTTCCAAAGAACCTCTGGCTAAATAAAAATATGTCAGTTTTTATAATGAATAACACAAAATCTCAATGCATAATCGACTTGAATTAGTAGTCAATAATCATAAAGAATATCAATACATTTCTTTGATGTTAATAAATGGGATAACATGATCATAACACATGTTGAGAAAGAATGCGAATTTTCAAGAAATATATATTAAACATGAAGATAGTCATATTTATTAGAATAACAATTTATAGAATTCTAAAACATTTCTAAAATTTAGTAAATGAGATAAGATGATTGAATATCATGCGGATTAAATAGGTGGAAGGTTAAAAAATACATATTATTCTTTACAAAAATCATCCATATTGGTATGAAAACATAAATAATGAAAATATTTTCCCTTTTTCTAAATTAATAACACTCTTTTTAGATGAACATCATGCAATATAAATTATATAAAATCAATTGTTCATACCGTATAATAAAATCAGAATATGAATAAGTAAATACAAGGATAAAAGTTTCATTATAAAGTAAGAAAAATTATCTTGTTGGTTTTAAAATAACATATCCCTATTGTAATAATGGAAAAATAGAAGGATGTTGACATTGATGAGAATATTCCACACAAAATAATGCCTTATTGATACAACCCAATAAGGGAACAAGAATTAGATTGTTTGGTACCATGAGTTCACTCCCCCAAATGATAAATATATATATTTATGAGTAAAAATAGTAATAAATACAAGCTATTATTGTAAATAATTGATTAAATCAAAATTTAAATGGGGGTTTAAACATAAAATACTTTAGAAAACATTTTTAACATTAATGTAAAAGTGGAAGTTATAAGTCACATACAAAAATCTTCTTGGAATGGTGATGTGAAAACTCATTGAGGACATTAGATTTAAAAATAATACATGGTAATAAGGACATGAAAATTAATAATTATTATCTTGGATCAAGTTTCATAGGAATGAAATCAAAATTAATATGAAATGGAAACTCTTTTTAATGTTTTAAAAAGTATATTTGTTAAAAAAAGAAAATATAACAAGGGAAATAAAACATTATTTTAATCAAAACATTATTTTCAAATAGAGGATTATAAATTAACATAAAATAAAATATTAACGACAGTACCCGATAATGGAAGAACAACATTAAATATAAAACATAATAAATTAATGAAGGGGATTTGAGTTTCCCATATCCTAAATGGGAAACATAACATAAGAAGTAAGAAATGGTTTTCGATAGGTTTTTGTGATAGGAATGTATATCTACAAAAAACAATGAGATAATATCATATAATAAAATTAAAGAATAGAATGTTCTCAATTTTTAGTTCAAAATTTGTAAAGAATGATCATCACTCAATGAGTAAAAATTGAGTTACCAAAAACTCTTTAGACCTGGGAAACACTTCAGTGAGACTACATTTGAAGAAAACAAATTGATTTTTCTTATTATATACCTATAATTACAAGTAAATAAATGTGTTAACTTCATCATTGACTACCATAGGAATGACCTTTGGTAGGATGTCTTTTTTTGATATCAAAACCATTAATGATATATTCAAAATATGAAACAATATGATTTGCAATTTCATCTTCATTGTCTAAGAGATTATCCTCATCATATAAGATAGTAAATGGTCTAAAAGATTTTGTTACTCTTTGGGGAGAGTTGTAGAATTTAGTATCTCTGTCACCATTTTATAACCATTTAACTTTAATGGTCTGGTTCATCATGTTTTCTTTAAAGTTGAGAAAAGAGTTAAGTTAATTCATGAGGTAAATGTTTTTAGTCGAATAATTGTTGAAGTATGAACTAGTGTTGTTGTTTTGACGTTTTTGAGATCCTTCTCAAGAAAAAGGACTTCATTGTTAATTTATTTGGATTTACAATTTGACCAAATTTTTATAGTCTTTTTGAGGTATTTTAATTTGATAACACAAGCAAAAGAATCATTGGTGTGAGACATAGAAGACCTGCATTTTTTTTATGATAGTAGTGAAGTTAAAATTATAAAACCACACATTATTAAATCTAAAAAGTATCGGGGTTTTTTTCCCCGTAATGTTGATATTGACCAGAATTGGATGACGATCCTAATTCAACATGGGAAGAATGGTTCTAGAGATGGTTTCCCATTTTTCCAAGTCAGGGGCATTAGTTAAGGCTCTATAAAACTAAGAGGAATATACATTATTGTAATGTCTTCTATACTAAGTAAAATTTTCACCAATGAGATTAATTTCATCTAGATTTTTTTTCAATGGATGTTTTAAATTCTATCATTGAAATAGTATAATGATATGGACATATATTTTTACTTGAGTTAAGAATGGCCTAAAAGTCCCCAATAACAAACTTGGGATAGTTAATGAAAGTACCTAGATAAGAGAGGTCATTCCAAAGAGGCATCCTTTTATGGTATCTATTCTTTGTATAAAAAAGAAAATTATAAAAGAATTATATCAAGAATAAATTTGCAAGTAATTACTTGGTAAGAGATATTAAAATTTTTAACATTCTGTAGAGAAATTTTTGTAAAAATTGAGAGACAATAAACCTTGGAGGTATTTTTTTATTACACCTACAAAGGAGTAACTATTTTGGAATATATGAGAGACCTTGGAGGAAAAGTTAGTTTTTTGTTCAGTGATAGAAAACATCATGGGAGGATGAGTGTTAACAATTCTTTTTAAAGCATCAAACGTTTCAGAGTTGGAAATTCCCGGACATTTCCAAAACAAAATATTCATTTAAAACTATTTTTGGAGTTAGAACTCCTTTTTTGTTCCCAGAGACCTTGTTCCTAGAATATTATCTATGTTTTTTAGGATTTATTTGGATTAGTGTTCTATTCCTTATAATTTTTAACAGTGGCAGGAGAGGGAAGATAAATATTATTCATACTTTCCTTAGCATTATCCTGAAGAGGATCATGTAAAAATCCATTCAAGTTTGATTCCATATAATTTTTTATTAATAACATCAGCATGAGCAGTTTTTTAATATAAATCAGATTTTATGGGTTCACATAATGAACAATATGATAACTATATTCATAATTTATAGAAATATGATAAAATACATATGTGTGATCAACATTTAGAGTTGTATTAATATTTTTAGGGTACTAAAAAAATTTGCAGTACTATCAATACTAAGAGAACCATATATGGAATGAAAAACATGGAAAGTTATACCAAGAATTTTTTGTGGATGACTTGTCCTAGTACAGATATTTGAAGTAAAATAATCCTCTTCAGTCTTGGTGGTGATAGAATCAATGGGTTTGTGCTTAACTAATGATTTATTAGTAAGCATTATAGTGCTGTCAACCTTGTGAAGGTTATCTATGCCGATAGTAAGGCACAATCTCCTTCTCAAATGACAAAAATTGTGCTCTTCATAACTTGTTTAACATAGGTGATCAAATTGGATATTTCCCACATCTGGATAGTAGAAAACACCAATTTTGAAGATTCCTCTACATATTTTTTGGGACTCATAGGGTTTTTTTCTTTGAGTCAGCATTATGACATATATAATGAGTATAAACAGTTATATGATCTTGGATGCAAGAAGGTGTACCATCCTATTGGGAGGAATTTTCTACACTGTCCAAGACCCCAAAAGGTTGCCCAGTTTCTTTATTAGATTCCTTAATTTCATATAAAATTGTAATTTTATCCACTTTAGAATTTATGTCCTCCTTACCTGATCCAGAAAAGTTAGAAAGAGAAGTACAAGTGTCACGAACCAACCCGGGTCGACCCTGAACCGGTCACCTAAGACGGTCCGTGACATGGCCCGAGAGGCATTCCCAATCCTCCTAGGCTGGCGACAAGTGCCAGGGCATCAATATAGGTGGTGGGAATGATTTGTCCCAGTTAAAATAAAAAATTAAAGCAGTAGAAATAAAATAGAGTAGCGCAAAATAAACAAACAATGTAAAGTAACTAAATAAGAACAAAAGAAAATGAAACTAACCGAAATCGACAACCACTATCTCCGTGTGACCTCGCGGGTCACTCTCCAACTCATGACCAAATATCGCCCAAGGGGAACGTACCCAAGTAGCCTTCCCAAAAACTAAAAACAGAAAAGAACTATAGGTTTGAGTATAAAAACTCAGTAGGATAGCCTGATATCTGTTCCCAATGCACTCCCTTTAAATAAAGAAATTTAATAATTCCAGGTTTGAACTAAATTATATAAAATATTAGTTTCCACACACACTTTCATTTCTAAAACAAGTAACAGTTCATTCCCATTTTTAATTTAAAATCAATTTTTAATGTTTTAAAGGAATAGGTGCGTTGCATTTTAAAACATTTCAGCGAACAATTTAGAAATTCAATTTTTAGTTGATAGTAAAAAGGGAAAACCACACAACATGCAACACACAGTAAGGGCAATGGAAAAAGTGGCACACAAGGGCCAGCTACAGAACTAGACATCTCAATCACATTCCATGAGAAAATAAACACTAAAGGAAACATGGGTTGAACCTAAGAGATCGTGAAAAATCAATAACATACCATACATGCGACTCAACCTGAAGGCACACCCTAACCTGATGATGTCATAATTCCCTAACACTCGGCATAGCCCTACATGGCCTATCCGAGGGACCCAATCCATATAGCAGTAATAACTTAGTATTCCCCTGCTATGGGGCCACAAGCCAGTGCATAATCCAAACTAGTGTATCAATCGTTCTTAGAAGATTCACTGACTATTCAAGGTTCTCATGTCAACACATACAATAAAAATAAAGGGGTGAGCCAACAAAGTTAATCAAGTAGCACAAACATCACACACAACATATGCGTTCAATATACCCCAAATGTCACCCCTAAGCCACCCCAAAGAGAGTTTTTAAAAATAATTTATTTTTATTAAAGTTCCAAATGGGCCTTCACCAATTTAAATAAAATTTTCGTTTCTCAAGAAAACCCAAAACACTTGTTCAGAAGAAATCATTTATCTTTCAAACCAGAACCACATTTGAAACTATGAGAATTATGTTTAAAGTCCAAACTGGAATTCTTTCACTACTGGGTATCTGATCATCAAGAAAATATTTCAAGAGTCATGTATAAAATAAACGGCTCTTTTTACACCAGATAATCATTTTGAAATTAATTGTCTTATATTATATATCATTAATTAAAATTAATAAAATATCAAGAAATTAATAAATTCTGAATTTAAAGGTGAGTTTAGTGGGGGACCTACCTTGACTCGCATCCCAAAAACAGTGGCACGTTACACCTCGCACATATGCACAAACAGGCGCAAGCCGACTACCGTAGTATCACGGGTCGTCCTCACCGACACGCTGCAATAACCACACAACTAAAATGCATAAACAGGGACTCAAAACAATTCAAACGAACAAATGGCGGAAAAACCACCTCCACATGATTTCAAAACACAACTTGCACCACACCAAATCAGAATGCACACAACTTGCACAGTTAAAATAACAAATTACACAACTTAAGAAAATTACCACATGTCAAAAATCCATTTTTAAACCCAGCACACCTCAAATATATTTATGAAACATAATTCACACCACATATAATATTTAATAAACTAGATAAAAGTTTATAATACAATTTCAAATAACACTGCAAGGCTTTTATGTCGAAACACAGCCAAAAAGAACAAGTGGAAAATTTACAAACACCAAAGGCATCATACACAAGGCCAAAACCAAGATTCATGTAAACCCAATCTTTAACAACACCAAAATAATTATTCATAGTACAAATAAAATATAAAGAATTCAAAACATGATAACAAAAATAAAACAAAAGTGTGCGTGATAGTAAAACCCTTACATTGGATGGTGGTGACGAACCTAGAAAACACGTGACAAGCCGAGATCCCATCCAAATAATTATCTGTACTACAAATAAAATATCAGGACATCATAACACAACTATGGAACTAAATTAAAAGTGTGAAATACAAAATGAGACATCATGTTTTAGTTAAATTTAAGGAAACACCAAAATTAGAATGAGATACAAACTGTAGTTTGACGGCGAGGGAAACTATGGTCGCGCCAGAGCCGAGCGGAGGTGCTGTGTAATAGGGTTCGGGCCGTGCTGAAACAGAGTGCGGGTTAGGGATCAGGTTTGTCGGTCATGTATTGAGCCAGGCGAAACAAAGCTGGAGGAGGGTCATTGGAGTTTCTGGTCGGAGCAAGGCATAATTGTGCTGCATCGGAACAAGGGAACATGGTCGCGCCGGGGGGGGGGGGGGGATTGGCTCGGAGCCTACTACGCACCAAAAGAGGCCGTGTGAGGGAGACACACCGAGGCATGCTGGTCATGATGGGGAATACGGTGAGGAGGCCAAGAGGTGGTGGCGGAGCCGCTGTGGTCAGACAACGCAGGGAGGAGAAATGGAAACCGGTTCGGTAGACGCACCAAGAGGAGGGTATCACGATCGGTCGGCGCAGCCAGAGGAGGGCGTCGAGGTAGGAGGCAGGTCCTGCGGGAAGGGGTTGGACGCCTTGGGTGTAGCGGGATATTGCGGGGAAAGGGAGGCTGCAGAAGAGAAGGGAGGAGGGGAGGGGGCTTGCGTAGGGCACAAGAATGGGGGTACAGAAAAAATGGTAGATTAGGGTTGAAAAAAAATATAATTAATAACCATAATGTAATAATCATAATTATAATAACAATAGAACCAACAAATATTAATAAACCCAATAAATATAATTGGTTCTTAACCATTTTATCTGAAGTAATAATAATAATAACAATAATATCAATGATACAATAATAATAATGGTAATAATATCAATAGCAAAATAATAAAAAAAATATTAATAACAACAAAATAAATTAATAACAAAGTTAAAGGTGATAAAATTATAATTTTATTAAATTTAATTTTGAATAATAATTATATTTATAAAAATATAATAATAATAGAATTATTACCTGATTAAATAATAATTAAATAACCATTTGCATGGACATATTCACATTACTATAATTTAAACATTAACTTTGTTTTATCGACACAAAATTTTTATTTGGCTTCCATTCTTGATTAACATAATTTATTTATTTAATTTTATATTTATTTGAAGTTTCGTGCCATCACGAAATCACCAGGACCAAATGCACGGTCGCCGCTAATGGTGCGGTGACCGTACACCGACCGAAGACCCACCAAAAACATCAAACCTTGGAAAAGTTCAAACATTGACCCAACTATACCCCGTTCAAACAATGCAAGACCAATAAAAGAATAAAATAACAAGTTCCCATGGTTGGGGTGTGACAATTCTCCCTACCACAGATAATTTCTGCCCCCAGAAAGTCACTAAGTCAACAGTTGTCACAACATGAGTCCATGTCCAAAAAAAACATCGAGAACTGAGAGCCTTGGGGTGACCATTCCCCACAATGCCACACCCGACCAATTCAAGGAAAAATACTTTTCGAGGTTGAGGGGAGAACATGAGAGAGTTCTCCCCACCAAAAGAGTTCACTAACACCAATCCCCTGAAACTCGAACAAACCACCCCCCCGGGGGGGGGGAATACATGAACTCCCAAACAGAACTCATTCAATCTCTCCATGTGGACCAAACAACACTCCTAAAACCTAGACCAAATCTCACTATGAAACAACCCAGAAACCAGAGGATGAGAAATGAACTCAACACTTTCCCACAATTCCACGATTCCAAACAGTCCCCTAATAGGTATAGCTGCGATCAACTCAGAATCAGAACAGGTCAGTTTATTCATGATCTTAACACCCTTCAATGAGATCAAACAATTTAAAAACCATGCTGCGAGCAGCTATGGCCGCTTGGATTGTGGAAGAACGCGCTCATCATGCCACCACAACAAGGATAAGATTACGACAAAGAAGAGAATAGAACAAGGAAATTTCAGATATTTCCATCCCAAGGCTGAAAACATTATTCAGACCGAGGTTCCACACACCCTCGACAACTCCTGACTGTGCGCGAGCTTCACCCCGAGACATGTGGCTGGGGCCCTGATAATTGAAGCATCTTCTACCTCACTGTCAGGAATTTTCATCCTACAGTCCCTAACTCCTTCCTCATGAGCGGCGCTTCTTCCAGAACTCTCCCTGGTGGACCGAACAGTCGCACAGTAGGAAAACTTCAGAGGGATGTGACAACGTGGCTTAGAATGCCTGAACCGGACAGACTAGTGGTAGGTGAGAGAATGCTCCAACAAACTGGGAGTCGGTATAGACAAAGAGACTTGCCAGATGGGGAATCTTCACAAGAGATGACCACCACCAACTACACCCAAGACTCTAACGACGATGATACATCCCACCTTTACTCGTCCAGAACTGAAAACTCAAATAACTTTGGGATGGTATGAACCTTAACTACTATAGGAGTTACCAACAACCCGAAGACACACTATCTTTCTGAACTATACAACGACCTCTTAAATACTTTGATTACCTTGATAAGCAGGAAACCCACAGAAGGAACTGGGAACATGGAATAACTCATTAACAAATTTTGGAGGCTTTCTGGGTGACATACTCGTAACCACACGAGAAACACCATCGAAGCTAACATCATGCCAAAACTCAATAAAAGAAACAACACAAGACAAGGGAAACAAGCCCATAAGCCCAAAATATGCAAACCCAATCAAAAATCACTTTTCCAAAACCATTATTTCCTTAAAAAAAATTTAAAACTCACCTATGGCACCTTATGAACCGTCACATGTGCGTTCATTCAATCTCGCTCACATCATCTGCAAACAAGTGCCCCTACGCAGTCTCCATACATACCCATGCTTGTGGAACCCTCCATAAGGAGTGCCAAGGTTCAAACACTTATTTCCTTACCAAATCCAAACATATACCATATTGTTCCAAACCAACACACTTTCTCTTTAAAACCCCACTTTACTAATTTCCAAAACAATTTGGAAGAAACCCTTTTTTCCATTTCGAAATCACATTCATTTTTAACACACACTCACATCGACTGAGTTCAAAATGAAACAGAACCAACTATAAACCATTGGAATGAGAGACTAGTGTCTGTGCCTATCCCAGTGACATGGTGGTTAGCCATGCCCCAGGTAAGACATAACACTAAGAGAACCTTAAACCAGGAACTTGGACTCCACACGGGTCACCAACCCACATGAGGTCGCAACATGAACCGATCTGCCCCCATTATCATCCCTAAATCCAAACAAACCAAAGGCAAACGACTTAATTCCCGGACTAACCTTGGTAACATAAGTCTTGTCAAGGGCAATGGTGATTAGGCACCGACCCGTAACCTACCACCTGAGCCCCAAAAATCCTAATCATCTTTTACCAGACACCCCAAATAACAAGGGATTCCTCTGATACCATTTTTTCACGAACCAACCCGGGTCGACCCTAAACCGGTCACCCGAACCGGTTCACGACATGGCCCGAGAGGCGTTCCCGATCCTCTTGGGCTGGCGATAAGCGCCAGGGTATCAACCGAGATGGTGGGAATGATTTCGCCCAGTTAAAATAAATAATTAAAGCAGCATAAATAAAACAGAGTAGCACAAAATAAATAAACAAAGTAATGTAACTAAATAAGTACAAAGGAAAATGAAACTAACTGAAAGGGAAAACCACTATCTCCGTGTGCCTTCACGGGTCACTCTACAACTCACGACCAAACGTCGCCCAAGGCGAACACACCCAAGCTGTAGCCTGCACAAAAACTAAAAATAGAAAAGAACTATAGGCGTGAGTATTAAAACTCAGTAGGCTAACCCGATATCTATTCCCAATGTAGTCCTTTTAAATAAAGAAATTTACTAATTCCAGTTTTGAACTAAATTATATAAAATATTAATTTCCACAGAAAATTTCATTTCTAAAACAAGTAACAGTTCATTGCCCTTTTCAATTTAAAAACAATTTATAATTTTTGAAAGGAATAGGTGTGTTGCATTTTAAAACATTTCTGTAAACAATTTTGAAATTCAATTTTCAGTTGTTAGTAAAAAGGGAAAACCACACAACACACAACACTCACAAAGGGAAATGAAAAAAGTGGAACACAAGGGCTAGCTACCGAACTTTATTTCTTAATCAACTGCCACAAGAAAATAAACACTAAAGGAAACATGGGTCGAACCTAGGAGATCGTGAACAATCTAGAACATACCATACATGTGACTCATCCTGAAGGAATTCCCTAACTCGATGACGTCATAATGCCCTAACGCTCGACATATCCCTACATGTCCTAATCGAGGGGCCCAATTCCCATAGCAGAAATAACTCAGTATTCCCCTGCTATGGGTCCACTAGCCAGTGTGTAATCTAAACTAATGTAGCAATAGTTCTCAGAAGATTCACTCACTATGCCAGGTTCCCAAGTCAACACATACAATAAAAAGAAAGGGGTGATCCAACAAAGTCAATCAAGTATCACAAACATCACACACAACATATGCGGTCAACATACCCCAAAGGTAACCCCTGAGCCACCCCAAAGAGAGTTTTTCAAAATAATTTATTTTTATTAAAGTTCCAAACGGGCCTTCACCAACTTTAGTAAAAAACCACATTTCTCAAAAAAAACCCATAACACTTGTTTAAAAGAAATCATTTATCTTTCAAACCAGAACCACATATTAAACTTAGAGAATTATGTTTAAAGGCCAAACTGGCATTCTTTCACTAATGGGTGTCCACTCGTCATGAAAATATTTCAAGAGTCGTGTATAAAATAAATGGAACTTTTTACACCAAATAATCATTTTAAAATAAATTATCTTATATTATATCTCATTAATTAAAATGAATAAAATATAATGCAATTAATAAATTCGGAATTTAAAGGCGAGTGCAATGGGGGACCTAACTTGGATCGCAGTCCAAACACAGTGGAACGTCACGCCTTGCACAGATGCACAAACACGCGCAAGCCGACGACCGCAGTATCATGGGTCTTCCTCACCGACATGCTGCAACAACCACACAAATAAAACACATAAACATGGACTCAAACCAATTCAAACGAAAAAACGATGCAAACAAAACCTCCACATGATTTCAAAACACAACTCGTACCACACCAAATCAGAATGCACAACACTTTCACATTTAAAATAACAAATTACACAACTTATCAAAATACCCACATGTCAAAAATCCATTTTTAAACCCAACGCACCTCAAAAATATTTTTGAAACATAATTCACACCACATATAATATTTAATAAACCAGTTAAAAGTGTGTAATAAAATTTCAAATAACACTAAAAGGATTTTACGTCAAAACTCACCCAAAAAGAACAAGTGGAAATTTTACAAACACCAAAGGCATCATATACAAGGCCTAAACCAAGATTCATATAAACCTGATCTTTAACAACACCAAAATAATTATTCATACTACAAATAAAATATAAGGAATTCAAAACACGGTAACAAAAATAAAACAAAAGTGTGCGCAATATTAAAACCCTCACATTGGATGGTGGTGGAGAAACTAGAAAACACGCGGCAAGCCGAGATCCCATCCAAATAATTATCTTCCCTGAAAATAAAATATCAGGAATTCGTATCACAACTAAGACACTAAACTGATAGTGTGAAATAAAAAACAAGACCTAAATTTTTAGTTAAATTGAAGGAAACACCAAGATTAGAATGAGATACAAACTATAGTTTGATGGCGAGGGGAACCTCAGTCACGCCGGATCCGGGCAGAGGCGCTGCGTAATAGGGTTCGGGCCGTGCCGAAACAGTGTGTGGGTTGGGGATTGGGTTGGTCGGTTGTGCGCTGAGCAAGGCGGAACAAATCTAGAGGAGGGCCGTTGGTGTTTCTGGTCAGGGAAAGGAATAGTTATGCTGCATTGGAACAAGGGAACATGGTCGCGCCGAGGGGGGGGGGGGGAATTGGCTCGGAGCCTGCTGCGCACCAAAAGAGGCCGCGCGAGGGAGACACACTGAGGTGCACCGGTCGTGACGGGGCAGATGGTGAGGACGCCGAGAGGTGGTGGCAGGGCCACTGTGGTCGGACAACATAGGGTGGAGCAAGGGAAAGCGGTTCAGTCAATGCACCAGGAGGAGGGCGTCGCGGTTGATCAGCGCAGCTGGAGAACGACATCGAGGTAGGAGGTAGGTGCTGTGGGTAGGGGTTGGCCACCTTGGGTGTAATGGGATCTTGCGGGGAAAGGAAGGCCGTATAAGAGAAGAGAGGAGGGGGGGCAGCTAGCGTAAGGAACCAGAATGGGGGTGCGGGAAAAATGGCAGATTAGGGTTAAAATAATATATATATATATATATAATAACCATAATGTAATAATCATATTTATAATAACAATACAACCAACAAATGTTAACAAACCCAATAAATAAAATTGGTTCTTATCCATTTTATTTTATGTAATAATAATAATAATAATATCAATGCTACAATAATAATAATGGTAATAATATCAATAGTGAAATAATAAAAACAATATTAATAACAACAAAAGAAATTAATAACAAAATTAAAGTTAATAAAATGATAATTTTATTACATTTTATTTTAAATAATAATAATAATAATAATAATTATAACAACTTAATAATAATAGTATTATTACCAGATTAAATAATAATAAAATAACAATTTTAATGGATATATTCTCATTACTATAATTTAAACATTAAATTTTTTTATCGGTACAAAATTTTTATTTGGATTCCATTTTCGATTAACTTAATTTACTTACATAATTTATTATTTATTTGAAGTATTGCACCATCGCGCAATCAGTAGGACCAAATGCACAGTCACCGCTAACGGTGCAGTGACCACACACCGGCCGAAGACCCACCAAAACATCAAACCTCAGAAAGGTTCAAACATGGACCCAACTAAACCCTGTTCAAACACCGCAAGACAGATAAAAGAATAAAATAACAGGTGTCTGTGGTCGAGGTGTGACAACAAGTGGATAGGGTTTATTTCTTATAATTTTCATTCTCCCCATAATGAGTGTCATACAGATTTTGAATATTATCTATTACAAGGGTCACTAATTCCTCAATAAGGTGATGATCCTTATACTTTTCTACAAGATCAACCATGGATGTATTCAATCTATTCTTCAAGGTATTAGATTTATTTGTTTTATTTACCCATATTTCATTATTTCTCTTTGATGGATCCAAGAAATCAGTGATGGGGGCCTTTCATTTTTTTATATTTCATTTTTTTCCATTCATTATCCAGCAGTTGTGCCTATTGTTTCCTAATTACCCAATAGTTTGTTATGGTATGGCCAATGATTTTTCATATATAACAAAACAATGGTTTTCTTTCATACTCTATACAATATAATTTTTACATTCTTGGTCATCGAATCTTATTGTATTGGGAAGTTGCGATGAAAGGTTGGCTTTCACCATAACTCTTGGAAAGAAACCCAATTCAGCATTTAATGTCCTCTGGTCAATTTTAAGAGTAAATATAATACACGATACAATATAATTTAAAATTTTTGGATGAAAAATACCAATTAAGTCCATGTAATCTAACCCATATTTGATCCATTTTGTTCCTATCTGTGTAGAGGTTAAAGGCATAGTCCCAATTGGAGATCCTATGTAAGCCTGGTTTCAGTTGTATATTACTAATTTTCAATATATTATCAATATCAATTGTTGAATTAAATAGAATATGAAAGTAACCTAGACTTATAGGTACCAATTTCAAGTTTTAAATACCCAAACATTGTGAAAGAAGGTTCTGTTCCTTTTACATATCTTGGTGTACCCATTTTTTGGGGCAAACCCAAAGCTTGCTAATTTTCAACCATAGTTCACCAAGTGCTCAAACAAATATTTTCATGGAAAGGAAAATCTCTCACCATGGTAGGAAAAGGTTTCATGGTGGAATGTACTATTTTTTCTAATATAGTTTACTCCCTGATGGTTTATAATTGGCCAATTGGTCTTATAAAAATATAAACATCTCAATTAGAATTTTATCTGGTTTGGTAGAACTCTAGAATGAAAAAAATGTCATTGTCCCTTGGTTGAAATGCTGCAAGCCCTTAGAAAAAGCTGAAATCAGCATAAAAAATCTTATGTACTTTAGTGAGGCCCTATAAGCCAAGCTCACTTGGAACCATCTTTAAAACAATTATGATTCTATCGAATTTATCAAAAAGTATTTGTTGTCAAACATAAGACTAGTAACTTTAATTTCTTCAACTCTTCCATATGTAATTATATTAAACAATATTTTTATAGTATTATGAATAATCCTAGATATATGGTTTTTAGGCTCTCATATATGAATTTCTGGATAGAAAACTGGACTGGGATGCCCTAATTTCTATGACCCTAACTGATCAAACCCTTGAAAATACTAACTAATCAATTAAAGATATGATAAATTCTCAACATGATCATATTACTAAAGTCATTCTGCATTCAATTGAAAACTATCCTTTCTCAAATATGGATGATTTATGAATTTGGGAGCCTACCCACAATAGAATTATTAACTCAAAAAACATCTAGAATCACAATTTTTTTTATTATGATAATGATTTTTATTGGATAAAACACTTTAAAAACCCTAGATTAAGCCTTAAAGTGTCAATATTATTTTATATATTTCTCACAATAGTGTCCCCGAAGATATTTTCCTTCAGTAGTTAGGAATCTAGCTCTACTAGAAATGTAGATTCTGTAACCAACACAGAGAATATTCTAACCATGTTTTTCTTTCTTATTCCATAACTTCTTCTCCTTGGAACTATATTTTTGACATATTTGATTGGAGATGTTTGATTCTTTACTCTATCAAATCTCAACTAAAAAGATTTTCATAAATGGAATGTTCTAAAAAAATGAAAAATATTTTCCTTGAAACTGTCGCTGAGCTCTACCATGCGATATTATATGATAGAAATGATTTTATTCAAAACATTTACTCATTTAATCAAAATCCCAGAAAAGGGAAGATCCTTATTTCCATACATTAATCCACCTCGATGCAAAGGGCCACTTCAATAACTCTATTCATAACTTTGGAATCCAATGACATCTTCAGATAGATGAAAATTTCTCCCAACATCATTGCACCTTAGAACTATTTTGGGGAGTTACTTTTCATGGATGGATTAAAATAAATGTGGATGGTTCCTCCATAGGCAATATAGGCCCTACAGGTTGTGGAGTTATCTTAGGGGATCACAATGGTCATATTCTTGGATGATTTTTTTGTAGATGCCGTGTTTCCTTATCTCTGGATGCCAAAATGATGAGTTTGATTCATGCCATAGCCTTTTCCATGTTCTTTGGATAGAATAATCTCTGGGCTGAATGAAACTCGACCATAATTGTGAAAGCGATTTGGATGGGTGAGACTCATCTTTCTTGTCTGATTACAACCCATTGGATGGATTGCACTCACTTGCTCTTCGACATCAATTACATCATCACACATGTTTATTGGGAAGGAAAACATGGTTGCAGATGGCCTGGACAACAAGGGATTCAATCTAGACATCACTCAGCTTGATGACCTCCCTATTGATCTCATCCCTTTTTGTAATAAATATTCTAACATGATTCCATATTTTATACTCCTGTAACCTCTTTCATTAATAATTTTTTTCTTTGGTATTTTTGGCCAATGCACTATCATTAAAAAAACAAGGAAATAAATAATAAAAAATTCATGTGATAGTAAATTAGTCAAATAACATAAAAAGGAAATACAACTTATATTATGTAATGTGTATTAATGAAATATAATTAAGGATAAGAAAATCCTTATATATTATGAAATTTTTTAATCAAAACTCCATAAAAAATAATGACTAAAATTAAACATCAAGTACCATGATTACATATAATCCATGATATCTTATCACAACTAGGAAGTGTATTTATAACAACTCATAATTTTATCAGATGGGTATTACATCTTATTAAATGAATATTTATTACATAACATTAAAATCCCTACCAAACCTATAAAGGTTTCATGTATTTAAAAAAATTGACACTTGAATAACTTTTATGTAAAATATTTACATCATCTCTGTCTTGAATCATCACAACTAATAACTTTATTATACATATAACACTTAAAACCAAAATTTATATCATACAGAAAATGAAACATAATAAAGTGTGACATAAAATTATCGGTAAGTGTAAATAATGGAGATATGAATAATCACATAATCATAACATGATAATAATGATATGAGAAAATCAGGTGAACATTTTAAAACCATACTTATCATATATAATAATTAGGTATCATGGAATATATAATGATAGTTTATAAGACATGAATCAAGATGGATTCAACGATCATGATCCATGAGAGCACAAAATTTCTATAAGATGTATGTTTTTGATGTACAAATAAGCATAGAAAATCATTTCCATAGTTATGTATAACATCTAAGACTTTTATTTCACCTTGGGTTTACTCCCCATTAAATCATATTTGTATTTAAGGTTCACTCCGAAGGATATAATGGTGGAAAATGTCCCTTACTGAATTGGGTTCACCAGTAATTCAAGTGATTATCATCTTATTAGATATACAAATTTTCCAAATTCATTGTAGAGAAATATAATTTCAATATCACACATCAAATTATTAAAACAATACAATTGTGTGGAGAAATATCATAAAACATTCATTATATGAACATATCATTATATCATAACCAATTGAAAGGAAACAAGTCTCATAAATATTTAAACCATTTATAATTGAATGGATCATAGAAAATGAATTTGTTCCATAGAATTAGCACCATCATACCAAAAAACTATCATGATATAGAGTAAAAATGATATCATTGGATTATATATGTCATAAGTCATAATTAACATCTAAAGATGAAATAATTGATGAAAAATTTATATAAAAGATCCTTGGAATATTATTATGGAAAATACCCATCTAATTTTGAAATTACTTTTTAAAAACATGTTTCCAAAATATTAAGGAAAAAAATTCTTTGAAAATAATCATTGAAACTTATAAAGGAAGTTGAAATTATTTTAATGGTATTGAAGGTGTTATATTTAATTCATGTTGAGTATGTTAAAAAAATATTTAGTTTATATTTCGAGTAACTAATTAAAAATTACCTCATTCAGCAAAAAAGATCATTCAATTGAGAAAATTTTTTAAATTATAAAATATGTATAAAAATTAATTTTAAAATTAATTATATAATAAAAAATTCTTTTAGAAAACATGGATAGTAAAGAAAAAGTAATTTTGATCAAAGAGTCAAATAATTCCATTTTTCCATAAAAATATTCTTCCAATATCTTGAGTATATAGAGACAGATAAACCTGTGGAAAATATATAATATCCAAAATAAATGTAGTATAGATATTTCTTGAGATTCTAGATAGATATATCTAAAATTTCACAATTCGAAGCTTATTAATAAAAATATTGGGTACCTGCTCTTTGTACATCCTGACCTCTGTAGAAACTAATGAAGGCTCAAGTCATTCCAAACTCAAACACTATGTGAGTTATGTGTAGTTCGACTAAAAGTAATTTCATTTTTGGGGAATGTTTTATGTGCTTTGGTAATGTCAATGACCCCCACTAGGAGTCAAACATATCCCATAAAAATTTTTCACAATAAGGGTGTCGAATGAGTGGTAAACCACATAAAACCGAATCTAAAGAACTAGGTTTTTAATTATGGGAATCCCCTTAGGGGATTAATGATGCAGACACTAACATAAACTCTAACATTAAGGGTAATGACTCCATAATGACATGGGAAAGTGGTGACATAGGCAAGAAGTACCATAGGTATAATTCTTGAAAAATTGTGTTGGGATTATAGGATATGTAATGTGTCTCCATTTACCATTGTAGAATGAGTTTTTTATGTTCATAATAAATGTATACTTCTTTCATAACATTTTTTAAATAATAAATCCCTTAGAACATTGATATTACAATATAAACTGTGTACCCCATTAGAAATTTTGGAATTATAAGACCCATGAATAAATTCAATCAAATGAGACATTAAATATCATGAACAAAAGTATAATAATGATATAATATGTAAAAAGGGAAGCATATACAAACCATAAACATAAATAGGTTCATGGAATAAAATATGTCCCAATGAAACAATATTGAGATGAAGAACCTTTAACATTTTGGAAAGATCTCAATAAAAAACTCATGAAAGAAGGAACCTTAAAAGTAATTATGAATCCCCTTAATTTTCATGAATGTAATAATATATGAAATTTATGGCTAGTATAAACACTACAAAAAAAAACAAGTGTTTTATATGACACAAGTCCCATTGAAATCAATGTGAAATGAGAAACCGTTACCTTACATTCGATATACATAAAAAGTGATAAAACATCCTATATAAAAATTTTAAATATAATAAAATTATATACCATAGTAATGTACATAGTTATAGGATAATGTGTTATTAAATTATAACATTTAAATAAATAATTATCAATAATTTTGTATTAAAATCATAGTTTCTGGGTGCAAACTATTTTTGGTTTCATTTATGTTTTAGTTTATCAATTCTGGTCCTTGTAATATGATTATTGATCCATTATATATATAATTTTATCTATGATTTAAATATAAAATATTTATATTATGTAAATATTTAAAACAATCCATTATTTTAAGATATATAAAAATGATTCACACCTTTCATGGGGACGATAAACTGTACGAAGACATGAATGTATGTTTACTTTTCCAATAATAAATAAGGAAATAAAAGTAAATATTATTTTTTATTTCTAGAGCGACAATAATAACATATAAAACATATATAAACATTATATCTATCTTTATTACTATCCCCATAATTAGAAAATAAAAAAAGTAACATCATTTAGTGGAGGTGGTAGTCTAAACATACGCATGAGCGACGTTATCATTTTACAAATGATTGGTTGATAACATGGTAGGTATGAAATTATAATTCTAGAAGGAATAATTAAGTAAAAAATGAAATATAAATACTAATAACATCTAAATTTCTATCCCCCAATATGATAATGGAAAATGAATTATATCACTTCGTGGAGGAAGTAGTCTACAAGTATGCAAGAGCTATAATTTTATTTCCCATTTGATTGAATAGAGGGTTTATGATGGGGGTTACATAGTAATAATAATAACATTTTAGAAACTTTATGACACCATATTTTTTATTTTATGATGAATAACAATGAATCAGATTAGTTTTAATAAAAATAATAATTTGAAAGAATTCGTGTAGGATAATTACCTATTCATTCATGGTCCTCCTATAGATCTTTTCTTAAGGACACATAGAATGTAATTTTAAGAATAGAATAACATCTAATACAAGTATAGGTAATTTTATAAGATAATTGGTTTGGAATTTGTTGAGATATATGTCTTTAAGTGGGGTAAAGAAGAGAAATTAGGGATTTCCTTTTAAAAGGGAGGGAAATGACACATTTGGAATTAATAAAAAGATTTAAATATTAAAAATTCATTTTCAAGTGAAAGTGGATCCATGTGGACGTAATATCAATTTTAAGGATATGGGTTAAATACATTCAAAAAAATAAAATTTTTATAGGTTTAAATTTTATTTTGAACCTTTTTTTTGTTTAACCTTGTTGTTCACCAAAATGAACATTAATCATGGTAACAAATTTTCCAATATTAAATTTTTATAATTTTACTTATATGGTTAAAAGAGTATAATAAATTGATAATTAATGAATCTTTCCACCATTTATAATTATACTTATCCTATTTCAATATTTTTTTGATTTATAACTAATTTAGAATATTATTATTTTTCATAAAATATCTTCAATGCCATTTTTGACACAATTCATTTTATCTTACATTTAAGGCATAAAAATATAAAGAGAATTGGAATATAAAATATTTAATAATAAATAATAAATTATTATTAACCAAAAAAAACATGTCATACCATATGTAATCCAAAAATTATACTTAAAAATAATAATTTACATTGTGTTTTCCACATCTTGCATGAGCATTGTGTTAGTGTTGTATAAGTGTACCAAGTAATTATATTATAACTAAAAATTATAAATATATTAACATAAAAAATATAATTTAATTATTTTCAAAATAAGTGTTAATATTCAATTATAGTAATAATTTTATCCCTAAATAAACATATAAAATAAATTTTGACCATAGAGAGTGACATTATGTCTTTTTCTTTACATAAAATATTATTAATGTCATTATCAAAGGAACATGGTACCAAAATTCCATATATTTAATATTTATGGTATATATTTTTTGATTAATCTCATATAATGAAATTATTTCTTGTTTATGGTTGATATTGTGACCTTAACTAAAAATATAAACATTATTTTACCGACTTTACCCTTACCGAGGTGATAATTATTTACCATAGTTACATTGATGATGACAAAAAATATACTGGATCTATTTGGCAAAATTTAACCACCAAATTAATAATTTGTTATATAATTTTCAATATTAGAACCCAATATGGGTTAGAAATCAACTTTAATATAAATGATTAAAACAAAATGAATATTTTTCTAAATAAATTAATTTTTACACATAAACATTAACTGACATCCAAATCATGAATATAAATAATTCCAATGAAGTAAATTAAATTATACTCAATAAAATGGATCATATATAAATATAATATTAATTCAAAATATAATAATACTTTTCAATTACTTTATTCAATTTAATTAATGATGTTATTTAAAAAATTAATATTTTCTATTATTTATCAATGTATAAATCATTTCAAAAAAATCCCAAAAATTTATCCAATTAAAATTATGATTTTATATTAAAATGATTTTAATTTTATAAGAAAAATTTCAATATGTGGAAGAAATTAATTATGATTTCCACACATAAATTTAATTAATATTTTTTGATGAAAATGTTTTTCTAAAGCATAAAATGGATTCATAAAAAGAGATCAGGTTCTTATTTACTAATTATTAATCAATATAATTCAATCCCAAAATATTACCTCATCTATCAAAGGTTCAATGTTTAAAAATATATTTATTTAAAACCTACATCAGAAATTTTTTTAATAAAAGACCCATTGAAAAAGGGAAATGGGAAATATAATGTTTACCTGAAATAACACATAACTGTGTTCCTAGATGGAAAGAACCTTTATGGGAAGTTAAAATTATGATGTAGAGGAGAATAATAAACAAAATGAATAATAGTGGGTGTTATGTAAAATTATAATGTGAATTTAATGGATGCAAAACCATAAAATAGTTACAGGTGAAAATGTAATCAATTTATAAAAAATTAATTTAAAAGGATGACATTTTTTCATGATAATTTTCCAAATGTAGAGGAATTATTTTACTATTAAGATTTAGAATAATAAAAAATTACTTATTTTATTTATATCCATTTCATTTTCAAAAAATAGTCATTTTTTTGATTCGTTGAATTTTCACTTCCTCTTTTACTCTCTGAAATTAATATTCAAGATGAATTTTTCTTGCATTAATACATATAATTAACATTTAAAAAGTTATAATATATTTAAATGAATGAAAATTTATTCATTGATTATCAAAATATTTAACAATACCAAAACTGTTAACACAATTTATCCAAGGTGGATAAATATAATATTTTAATATTTAAAACCTCAACAATATCACTTATACTTTAAATTATTCAATTCCATAAATTGTTAACCTTATGACATCTCAAAAATATTTCTATGAAAATTTAGAATCAAAAATTTGAAAATATTGGATAATATTTTCTTAATATCAACTTTTATATTTATACACTGAAAATATAAAGTAGCTCATTATTTCACATGCAAAACATGTTATTACCATGATCATATAATATCTTAAAACATTAAAATATCATGAATCCCTATAAAACCTCTTGGAAAAGAAACATTCTCCAAAAATGATTACTCTGCGTATTCATCACAGAGAATAAAATACAATTTAATATATTCCATACATACAATAAATGAAAAAAACTTCATCAAGTATTACTTAAATTACCTTTTCATCAAATCAGTAATCAATTTCAAGGTCACCAATACTGTAATGTTTACTTATTGAATATAAATAATCTCATTATCCCAACCAAAAACTATTTTTACAATATCAGGATCATACTAATGGTTATCATCAACTAGTCACGTGTTCTAAAAAATTATCAACTTACCATAAAATCATATTTCTTGGTTATCAATACCCGTCAAAATATGTCTTCCAATCAATAAATAAAAAATACCATGGAACCATCCTGATTTGTTTTGTGATTCTTATAACCTACATATCATTGATATAACATATATATGACATAATTATCTAGTAATAATAATTCATAAACACTTAAATCCATTCACCTTAATGATTAGAATAGTATTGTTCTGACCTTTTCCTAGGAGTTAACCATTGTATTTATGAATTAACTCATATGATTCCAAGGATCCCATCATATATGTCATTGAATACTTTGAAAATTAATATATTTGTTCCCTTTCTATAAATATACAAATAAAAATCTCTTTCTATTGAGATATTCTCCTAGGTTATTTTTCGCACATTCTTGACATGAAGGAATATAAAATTTCTTACCTCCATTGTCATTTCCACCATAATTTCTAAGAAAGTCAATTTTCCTATTATTTGAAATGTTAGTTATCCCAACTAGGATTATATTTGTAATTATATATCATGATATGTGATTATGAATTAGAAATAGTTTACATTATAGTTCTTCTATCATTAATTTTATCAGGTAGAAAATAATTAAATTGTCCATAACATTCATTGTCAACATGATTCCTCCTGGTTCTAGTTGTTTATTAATACAAAATAGAATAATGTGAAGAACAAAAATCATAATAGGAATCCAAAAAATCATAAAAATTATTTTATAGGGGGTTTAAATCATGTCCCATTCATTTCAATCCATAAATCCTAAAGTTTAACCTAGGCTGTATATTATAATCATCTCTTTAAATCCTTTAGTAATGAAAATGTGAATTGACCAAAACATATCACATAGGTGTGTAAAACTCATTATGAGGTAAGTAATCACTCACCATGAACATAATGATGGTTGAGATATGCTCTACCAACTTGATTCCATGTTATTAACCCTATATGAATTTCTTAGAAAACTAAATCCACTTATAATATCATTATAGGAATGTATTGTTAGGAATGTCACATAGTATATATATTTCCACAACCATTGGAGGTTATCCTAAACATTGAATAATCCCCAAGTTTCTCACAAAGGTCATCTAAAACTAATATCTGAATATTATCTAAAACCTTACTCTTTTACAATCTACAGTTACTCATTATTTTTTCATATATATATTACATATTATTAGTTGAATATTAATTACATAACATTACGATCCATAAAATAAATTTAAAGGTTTATTATCTTTAGAGTCATAGATTAGTAAAAAATGTTACATTAATGTTATTGAAAATCTCTCACGTATTTCTTTACAACTAGAACCATTATTATACATATCATACATAAACCCTTTCATTAAATCTAGTTGAAAAAGAAACATAATGAAAGGTGAACTTATATTCCCAGTATGGGTAAATAAGGGTGATATAAATGAATTTAAATTCATAAGATGATTATAAGTGTTTGATAACTTAAGATCAATATTTGAAAATTATGGAAAGAATATCATAGATCATAATCATGAGACAAGGAATAAATTTTTGTAGTCCAAAACACATGAATCCTAATGGAATCAAAGATCATGATCCCTGTGAGGATAATATAAACATAAGGCATATGTTATTTCATATGTATAAGAATAAAAAATTATTTCATCAGTCAATAATCACTACCAATATATTCATATTTTATTGTGTTCACTATCCATATCTTCTTATCCATAGCCAAAAGTCACTCCATGTAAAATAATATTAGGCAAAGTCCCTTACTAAATGGGGTTCACTCAACATTCCATTCCTAATTATACCATGAGATATTCATCATTACCCAATGAATTTGTGGGATATATAATTATATTCACACTTATCACTTAATTAAAAAAAATACATATGTGTTTCACATTAAAATAAAACACTCATCATATCCTCATATCATAATAACCAATGGAAATGAAAAGGATTTCATAAACATTTCATCATCCCATAGACCATGGAAATTAAATAAGTTTCAAAGTCTTGTAATGATAATAATCATAAATAATAATAAAAATAAATAATTATGCTATCATTGGATCATATCATTAGCAAAACAAAATTACCATAAAACTATGTTATGATATGTAATAAATTTTATTGAAATATCAGGGGAATATTTCAATGAAAAATGCACTTTCTATTTTAAAATCCTTTATTTAAAATAAAAATATTTCAAGAATATTAAGGATGAAATTTTATTGGAAATGGACCATTTATTCTTATAACAGAGGCTTGAAATCTTAGTGTGTCAATGATAGAGGGATTCTCTATTTCTATTGAGTAGACTAAAATGAATATTCTTTTCATTTATTGGATAAAAAAATCAAAAGTACCAAATTTGAAAAAAATATGTTTCCTTTACAAAACATAAATAAAAATTCAAACATGGGTTAGAGTCACATTAAAAAAATAAATACATAACATTAAATACATTCATGAAAATATTTTTTATGACGCATATATGGGAGAAAAGGGATTTTTGATCGAAGAAGTAAATAAACCTGGTTTTTCTTAAAATAATTTATCTTGGTCTCTTGGGTACTTAAGGAAAGAAAAATTAAAATGAAAAATGTAATATATTGTAATATAGATATTATAAAAAAATTATTGATATTATTTAGATATAGATCAACAAATTTGACCACTAAAACTAAATCATAAACAGTCCCAGTAAAGTATGAGATTATTGCATAAATCCCTTATCAATTTGGTAACATTCGAATAATAATCCCTATAAATAATAAAATAAAATTGAAACATAAATATCATGAAAATATTTATAATAATGATATAACATCTCAAAGGAAAAGTATATATACTTAAAAAATATAAAGAGGTGCTCAATATGAAACATGTCTCAACAAAAAAAATATTTAGATGAAGAATCATAACCACTTTTGTAATCTATAAACTAAAACCTTATGAAAGATAGAAATATATATGGATTTTTATCTATATAATTTTAATTAATTTTTTCTTGAAATAAATTCATGGGTAGTATATACCAAATACATATAAAATGAGTGGTGAATATTGAATTTGTCTCAATGAAAAAAGTGAGATGAGAAACTCTTACTTCACATTCAAAATGCATCAAAAGAGTTATAACCTCATATATAATAAAAAATAATTTATTATACATATATAAAATTTTTATTTATTTACTTATATTATCATATATAACCCACTTATAACATTTTAACACCCATTTAGTAACACTTATTGAAATAACTGTTTCTTTGAGTTAAGTGTTTCATTTTTCATCGATGTTTTTCATAGAAAATTATTGTACTTGTACTATAATCATGGTTCCATAATATATGTAATTTCATTGATTAAATAATTATAATATGTTTTCATTATATTCATATTTATAATCATCCAAATAATGCAGGGATAGAAAAATGATTTACACTGTTCATGGAGACATTAGACCATATACACACATGAACAATAATCTCATTTAATAATGAAAAGAATGATTTAATGATAAATATAATTTTACAATTAAAGAAAATTAATAACATAATATGTAACATATATATATATTAAATCTAAAACTACTACCATGGTTTTAAATGATAAATAAAAAACAAATCACTTCGATTCATAGAGGTGGTAGTCCCCATAAACGTATGAGGGACAATACAGTTTTCCAACAGATTGGGAGGTAAGATAGTAGACATGATATTATAATTCAAGAAAAATAGTTATTTAAAAAATATCATATACAATTATAAAACCCATCATAATAACAATCCTTGATATAATTTGATGGAAAATGAATTGTATCACTTCATGGAGGCAGCGGTCTATACATACGCATAAGAGATAATATCACCACCCATTAGATGGAATAGAGGGTTTATAATATGGGTTGAATAATCATAATAACTCTTAATTATATTTAGTACACTGAATTTAATAATTTAAGATGAATATCATATATTTAGTTCAAGTATATGAATATTTCAACTGAAAGAAGTCATGTAGAATGATTACCTCTTCTTCTGTAGACATCCTTTATATCCAATATTAATGAAAAATAGAATCGTATTTTAAGATGTAAAAAATTTATAATTTTTTTATAGATATTTTCATAACATAATTATGTAGGGTTATGTCAACATAGTTGCCTCAAATTAGTGTTAATTATAGAAAGTTGGGGTATCCATTACTAAGGGAGGGAAATGACACAAATGGAATTAGTAAAATTATTTAAATATAATAAATTCATTTTCATATACAATAGGAGCCATGTGACTAGAAGTTTTAATGTAATATAAAATATTAATGAAAATCCTTCAAATAGTGAAATTTTTATAGATTAAGGTTGTATTTTAAAACTAATTTTTTTATTAACCCCATAGTTAACCAATTATAACCTTAAGGTAAAAAATATCACATAAATGGAAATAATATGGTATTATCGGAAATTTATTGTCCCACTTATCCTATTTCATAATTTTTATAATTTATGTATAATTTTTAAAAAATTATTTTTCAAGAAAAATATTATTAATTCTATTTATTATAATACTCATTTAATTTTACATTGAAGAAATTAATATAATAAATTAATTATAATATAAACTATTTAAATAGAAATTATAAATTATTTTTAACCATAATATTCTTGTGACCTTGTAATTCCTTCCAAAATATTACTTTTTAATTTTTTATCACCATTTTCTTTGATTTTCCTACTCCTTCAACAAGAACCAAGTTAGAATTGAATAACCAATTAAGGAAGTTATGTAATCACTAAAAATAATAAATATATTTCCATAATAAATATAATTTTTTTACTATTAAAATAATTTTTAATAATTTTTCAAAAATTATTTTTATCCCTATTTTAAAATATAAAATTAAGTTAAATGTAAGAGAGTGGTATTTTATATTTTTATTTACGTAAAATATTATATATATAATTTCCAATGTAAGATGTAACCAAAATATAACATATTAGATGTTATTATATATATAGAGTAAATTTTTTCTTATAATTAAAAAATTTCATTTTTTGGTTGGTTTTTATTCTTTATCTCACAATCTTAACTCAGTTTTAACCATTTTAAACTCACCGAGGTGAAAATGATACTATATATACAATTACTAATGAAAAAAATTAAAGGGATATATTTACCAAATTTAAAAAAATTATTGAAAATATGGAATCACTTATTCAACATTAAAACAATATATGTTAAAAAATCATTTTAAATATAATTACATATAATGAAATGAAAAAAAAATTTAGAAAATTTTGTTTTTATGAATGAAAATTGTCTCATATAAAAATAAGGAATATTTATAATTAAAATGGAATAAATTATATTATTTAAAAAAATGGATCATATTCCACTTTAAGACAAAATACAAAATATAATGGGACTTTTATGTATATTTATTTAAATAAAAGAAATAACCACATTTAAAAAATTTGTACTTTCATTATTCATGGAAAACACAATCATTTCACAAAAATACCAAATTTTTACCCAGTGATAATTTTTATATGATAACGTAAATTTTTTATTTTTATTTTTTAGAATATATTTTCTAAATGTGGATAAAAATAATTATAATATTCAAACACAAAACGTATTAAAATAATTTTTTTAAGAAAATGAATTATTAAAGAATAAAATGAATAAACTGTAAAATTTAGCTATTATAACCTAAGTATTAGTAAATAAAGTTTTATTGGAAAAGGTTTTTAGAACTTTATTCCATAATTTAGTTATTATTATTCATACGTGTCAATCAAATGATTAGGTTATAACTATCACATTTAAATAATTTTTTATTATATCTCAATTTGCAAAAAGTTTTGTGTTTCATGTTAACAAATAAAGAAATAAAATTATTATTTTGAAACATTTTTTTGTATTATAATATAAACCACATAGATTAAATTATTTTCACAATCCCAAACTTATGTCATAGAGTTGAATTTTAGAAGAAAAAATGTTACCTTGTTTTTCATCTTACTTGAACAAGATATAACATTCTATGCAAAGAACATAACTACCTTAATAACTTATCTCTGACCCATAATATAAACATAACACACTTTTTAAAAATATTTTATGACCACATAATAAAAATATGTTAACCTATTATATTTTACTGTCATTACCGGGTGTTATGAGATTTGGTTTCTTGTTCTTATAGAAATTAAAAAAGGGGATCCATTATCATTAATTATTTTCATGTTCATCATTCCTAGATACTTTTAGATACAATAATAATTATTTTTCAATGATTAATTTAGGCCCAATTACATTAGGTGAAATACATGAATAGATTCTGTTAAAATGAAAATCATGAAGCAATTGTTTTCATGTTTCTAATTATCCAAAGGTGACATATTATTAAATGTTTCAAGTATTAACAACTACATTATATAATAATTAAAAAATAATGATTATATATAATTACATTATACTACCATTATAGGATATCAAATAATCATTAGTGACATAATTTACATAACATTATTTACATGTTCTATTCTGTCATCCAATATGGTATCGTGTTATAAGGATTAAATGAATATGTGTATTGTAACACCCAAACCCCAGAATCCCAAAGTCGCTACATTGTTTATTACATTGGTATTTTTGCAAGGTAAAAAAATCCCAAAGCACTGATTAGTTTATTAGTTTTCAAATTCAAAATTATATTTTTGATACCCATAATACAATAGGAAAAAATCATTCCACAAGTAAAAACTCACCATCCTTGAATCATATTCAAAGGATTCCTCATCATGACATGGGGAAGGGAAACATAACACAAGTGAGATCAAATGCTCTATAATGGTAAGTAATGTGGTCATAATTATAACCGATGAGATTAAATCAATATGAAAAATTAAATAACAAAAAAACATGAAATTAAAATAACTTGATAAGGCATAATGAATATGGCATGGAAAATAAAAGAAACACATTCCATTTAATCAATAAACTGAGAATTAATTTTATAAATATATTTTATCATATGAGGATATACTGTAAAATATTAATAATAAATGAAATATCAATGAAGTAAATGGATAATTATTGGATGTTATGTCTGAGGCATGAGAACCCTATACCCTCAAGACCGTCCACAAGATAGTTTAAAACTACAGGTATAAACCCATTTAATTTGGCTAACTTATTTTTTTAATGAGAACCTGCCAATGCTTAACAGAGATATATAAATTCTTGTACCCACACATAATTTATATTCTAAAATAATTATTCATATATAATATTTCAAACAAATAATATTCATTATCAAATAACGGTTTTTAATAAAGAATACAGATTTGTCAATATTTCTCCAAATAGTGAAATAACTGTCATATTATAAAATGTATGAAAAAATGGTATATGTTTTAGTATTTCCTAGAGATATTAAATGAAAAAAGGTCTAGTACATTCTCAATATTAATTTTCATTGGTTCATAACAATTAATAACTCTTCACAGAATGTAAATTAAGAATAAATCCCTTACCTTGTGTTTCCTTTTTGTGTGAATGTTTTTTAAACTTCCATAAAATGATTTAAAACATGTTACCAACTTATTACCAAACCATATTAATATTTTTGATATCATATACTACCTTCATATAATATCTTATTACCTTTTTATTATTAATCATTCATTATTTTTACTATTTCGGGTCTTAATTGTCTAGACTTTTTAGTAAGTTTTGACTTATAATTTTTCATTCTTATTACATAGATCCTGATTTAATCATATCCAGAATGTAAAATATGATGTAATTATCATATATATTTATTATATATGTATTTATTATACTCCAAAATATATGTAGATGATAAATATAGTGCACTTTTCATAGAGACGGTAGGCCTTTCGTACACATTAACACTACATTAATTTATTTATCACAAGAAAAGAATGAAAAGTAAATGATATGTGTGTATATTAGAATTATAGTATCATATATATATATGTCACATATATGACATATTATTATTAAAACCATTGATTATAAATTCCATGTATAGTGTGAATAAATCACATTGTTTTGAGGAGGCGGTAATCCACACTTCCTCAAACCATGTTATTATATTCCAAAAAAAAATAGAAAGTATAAATTAAAATGTTAAAAAATTATTAAATACTCATTAATACAATTTTCAAATAATTTACAACATAAATATATTGTCCAAAATAATTTCTTACCATGATATGTGCTAAATGAAAAATGAATAATCATCGTTTAATGAGGTGGTAGTTCACCGTACACATAAACAATTATGTTCGTTACCCAATAGATAGAATTTGTAGTAATTATAGGTAGAAAAATTAGTATAAAAACACAAAATTATATTTATTATAATGAGGTTATTATATAATCATGAAATAATAAAAATGTAATGAGTGGGGAATGAAATAAAACTAAAGAGATCATTGAATAACATTGCCTATTTTTTGGGTAACTTAGTTTTGCTTACTTTATAATACTTCTTAGGATTAAATTCTTCCCAAATGAAGGCTTTTAGGATAAATATAGGGAATTTGGATTATTATTTTTTCAGGTTTTGTTCTAGCTATAAGGCTCAAAGTGTTCTTAGAAAGTGAAAGAGGAGGTGTCCTTTTATAATGAAGGTGAGGGGAAATTTTAGAATTTCTCAGAAGATTAATTTATTATAAATTGACCCTCTATAAAAGTACCTCATAAGGAAATATATTCTAATATAAGATGATAATGGTTTTAATATCATCAATCGATATATTTTCTCTAATTTTCGGTGCCCTTTCAATCCCTATTGTTTTGATTAACCCTTAATTATTCCATTTTAGTTTTATCTATGGTAACCAAATGTTCAATAAAAAGAGAATGTATTTTATAATTATAAAGTATCAATTCAACCATAAATGGAAAATAATGATATTTCTGACAAATTAATTTTTTAAATTATTTATTTAATATTTTTATTATTTTTAAATAATTTAACAATATATTATTTTCATAAAATATCATAAGGGTCAATTTTGACACAACTCATAACTTTTAATTTAAGAAAATACATACTGTAAGATAAATTCAAACCAAGTCACGTAACATAGACCTAACTTGTCATATTCACCCATTAATATTTTTATCTCTTTAATTTTGTCCAATTATATTTATAATAAATTTGTAATTTTATTTAATTGATTGTTTCATTAGTTGAGTAATTACTTCATCATCAATTTTTAATTATTTAAGATAATTTTTTATTTACTAAAAATTTTAATGAAATTTTTCTGATTTTGATAAAAATGTTAAATTTATAAAAATATATAGAGTCTTATATAATATCTACTTATCCCCATATTAGAATATTATGCTTATTAGAAGAAAGAGTGTGATATTTTTTCATAACCTTTGAGTTTAATAATATGTAAGTCATTTTCATGGGTAAGTGTCCATTATAATATTCCATTTCGATCTTTATGTGTTAATGGTAAAATTATACTCATCTAATAAATTTTCAGAAAGTGGTAGGGGTGTTTTATAGTATTTTTATATTTTTTTCAGCCTTAATTAACTGATTTTCCTTTAACAGTGGTATTAAAATGTACTAACATTACTATTCATATTTTCAAAAAATTAAAGGTAACTATTTAATAAATATGGTCCTTATAATATAAAAAAAGAAATCAGTTTTTCATAATTCAAATAACATGAATTGATAAAATTAATTTAAATCTAAACATGTTGATGGAATGAGACAATTGGGTTTTAAATTGAAAACATCTAAAAGATCGTCACGTTTTTTTATCCAAATTAAATTTGAAATTGATTCTGATGACATAAATTGGATTAAATGATAATAATTTATGTCATTATACTTAAAAACTACACAAATATATAAATTTACACTATAAATAAAATTTATGAATATGAAATTTTCTATTAAAATGTAATATTTTATCATTATTCATGAAAACACGAATCTTATTGAAAAATACCAAAATTTCAACAAAATACATTTTTATATAATGTTTTAAAAGAATATATTTATTTTTTCAAATATCATATATAAGGTTTTCAATAATTGGATTTCAAATAGGTTCTCCATTAAAAGGTGGTAAGCTCTTTTTTTCAAAAAATATAGGGTTTTATGTGTAAAATTGGATATGTTCTTCTATAATACCTATAAAATATATTGGATGAATTAAAAAAATATTAGATCAGTATAAAACATATAAATTGATAGTATAAATTCTATATAAGAGTTATAATTTAATTGATGGTGAAACATGACTAAATAGTGTTTTGTTTAAACTCAGTGTTGCATAAATTTTAATCTGTCATAAATATTAAATTTATTATAAAACAATATGGTAATGTAATGGGGTGATACATTATTCCCTCCTAAAAATATTTAATTCTAGAGATTTATGGGATTTTACCATCTAAAAAGATGTGGGTAATTCTCCATTATAGAATACTTTGGTTAACATGTTGCATTTTCCATTCTGTGATTTTTCAAGAGTACCTTTATCGGACGATTTGTGAGATTCATTAATATTTTTTCTCAAGTATCGAGAATCTGGAAGGGTTTTTCACACAATAGATGTTAATGTTCTAAATATATTTCATCCTATGTGAGAACATGTGCTTTTTCATGCATGTACTTCCTTAAAAAAATAAATATTAGGCACATCTTTTATTTTTTATATATTTGGAAACATTGAAAAATGATAAGCTAAAACTCTAACCCTTTGAAGAATATAAAAGGGTATGATGTATGTAACACCCCGAGATTTTATGAAAAATGTTCTTTTTAATTTCATCGATGTCTGATGTTGTACGCTACACCAAAATGAGCTTGCACGACATGCGTCCCTGACTTGTCTTTCATTACACGCAATCACGACCTTCCTCGATAGCTTGCATTGTACGCAATACAAAGTTTCACTAAACAACGATATACTATTAAAATATTCTTAAAACTAGCCATTATGAATAGTAATACCAAATTTTTGAATTTTTTTAAATTTTATCTTTCAAAATGGACTTCATTTTTGGATTCGGAATATCAAAATTATGCTAGGGTGAATTTTTGGTATTTTTCTGAAAACATTCAATTTTTGATGAATAGTGAAAACACTGGGTTACTATTCAAAAACCAAATTTTAATTTATATAATTATTTATTTTATTTAAAATTATTTTTGGTAAAAATTGATACTTTATACCTATATAAGTTAAATTTAATTCATTGGTGTCATTTTATAATAATTTTAGATATATAAAAGTTTTATTGAACTTTTCACCGTCTTTTACCCACCTCCTAGGAGAATTTGAAAATTTACATACAACTAAATTTTACCGCTTCTGAGAGTGGAATTTAGAAAATCTAAGAGACACAGTTAATATCAAGGAGTAAAATGTGGTTCAATAAGATAAAAATAATTTTTGGTGAATAGTAACTTTTTACTTTTTTTACCACAGTTAAAAGTAAATAGGGTAATTAAGGGTAAAAATGGTATTATTATTACCCTAACACATGTCCTAATTCTATTGTATAAGTTTAATTCGACCAAAAACAACCTTAGGAATAACATATGACCATTTAGGTCCACCTGAATTAGATTAGGACATTTATTATTATCTTATTTAAAGAAGAGTTAAAATAGTTAAAATCATTGTTTAAAAACTAAAACATTTTTAATATAGGGTTATACATAAGATAATTTCTACTATAAATATTAATTAGAAAGATAAAAAGATTTCATATATAATGGTATTTTATTTATAATTTTTAGACATTAAAAAATTTAATTTATCTATGACACAATGATAATGTAGTAATTACCTTATTAATGAAATATTAACAAAATTAATATTATAAATACACAAATAAATGTAATTTGAGACTTTTTATGAATTAAACTAATTTTTTAGGCTAATATGACATGTTATTATTGATTTTATTAACTTTTTTTGAACTAATAATGCTGTTATAATTTTCACAAAAATCAATTACCAAATAGTGTCAAAATTGACATAAAATAGTTTTTAAAACAAATATTATATTATTAATTGTTATTTTATTCCTAAAAATATAAGGTTAGGCCAAATGACTTTTATAAGGTTATATAAATTAATAATGAACAACTTGGGGTTCGTTTGTCTTGTTATTGTATGTTTATTAACCTTATAGTGTAAGAAAACAAGAAGACACGGTAAAAGTAAAATTATTTAACATAAAGTTAAATCTAAATGATAAGGTTAAAATAGAAACCTAAACTTGTCTAAATTCAATTGGATAGGATTATTACGACCCATACCCACCTTATCTTATAAATAAATAAATTTTGAGCTATTAAAAACCAAATATGACTTTATAATAAAATAATATTTTTAGTTTTTCCAAAGGTGCCCCTCTCCTCCCTTATAAAAGGGCACCTCCTCCCTCTCCTCCTCACACCACATTGAGCCTTCATGCTCGGCCAAAAACTGAAAATTTCTCTTCTCCACTTCCCTAGAAATATCATAGATGTCCTGGTCTTCTTCAAAGACCATATTTAGTGCCCTAAGAAGAGGTTAAGAAGAGGCGCTTCAAAGAAGAGGTAATGTCCGTTACCGATTCTTTCAACTTTATTTCTTCTTCTACTTATTCTTCTTTAGTTGTTTCATTATGAAGTAATAACATCAGTATCACTCATATACTGACATGTTATTATAAATATGAAACTACCCTATTTCAACTTCTATCCATCCTACAGAAAATCAAATCATCGCACGTGCGTACGTATGGAATACCGTCTCCACGCCGCGGTGTAATCTGTTTTCCACCACCACCTTACTTGGATGGGTATAATGGTGTAAAGAATAACTATATATGATTATTTTAAAGTGATATTGATTATGAAATAGTATAAATACACTTAAATAAAATTACATGATCATGGGAACGATATCATCGCTCGTGCGTACGTACGGCCTTCCGTCTCCACAATGTGATGTGACTCGTTCTACATGATCTTCATTTCATAATGATTATATAAATGAATTTAATTGATAAATATGATATATATTACACTAATACCATTCTGTAAATGAGGTATCTATAACCTAAAAAGAAAAAAAAAAGAATTTATTCGACAAAACACGCATAAGAACAAAAGTAATAAACACCTGAATAACAAGTAGCAATGAAATATTACTAATAAGAAGCTAATAATATGACCATATATGATATCATAACAATGATTATGATTCTAGAATAAGTAAATAACATTATTTAAATCATTATACTGGAGGTTCGGACACGTACGAATCAGACCTAAGGTAACGAAAAATCTTGCAATCTCATTTTTCTCCGAGATTGTTTATACTTCAGAATTTACTGGGGAATATTTATCATCCAAATCCGTGTTTCATCAATATGTAATATTATTTCTATCCTCCTAAATTTTTTTAAATCCAATTTTACCCATTGGTGAGTTTTTAGTAAAATATATGAAAGGAATATTTTTTCTTTTTTAGTACAAGGTACTTTTTGACTTTTCCAGCCAAAGTACGAGAATAATTTTTTTTAACATATAGAGATTGGATGGATTTTTATGATTATATAGAACATTATTTCCATGAATCTTCCTTTATAAGTTTTCAAGTTTATTTTTAATCAACTTCTTTTATTTTAAAATTTTATGACATGTTAAGAAAGGAAAAATGTTTAGGAAGTAGAAATGATATTTTCCTCAAGAATGGAGTTCAAGCATTTTATCAAAATTATTTTCCATCTAAGATAATACAGGGTTATTTTTCTATCCCTATTTTTACATTGGTTTGATTATGTTATGATGGAATTATTTTTATTAAGTCCTTTATGTCTTATATGATTTATGTTATGATGGCATGATGTTTAAGAATCTCATTTTTATTACATGGGTTATGCTATGATGTATGATTTATGGTCTTGTGGCACACATAAGAATGGTATCATTATGAGATGGGTGGGACCTATATCTCCCTCCAATGCAATGGGTAAATATTTATATCTCATGAAATATACATGGCTGGAACGGAAGGCTAATCCGGTTCAGTGAAACAGGACTGAAACGAGGAGTGAACTCGGTTCAAAAATGGACTGTGTCCGCTAAGATAGTCTTGGAAATGATTCTTGATTAATAAGAAATGATTCTCTATGATTTTTTGTGTATTCCAAAAATTTTCATGTTTTTAGTTATGATTATTTGGAATACATTTCACTATTATGATTGATCCCATGTCATGATATTATGATCTCTTTTGCAGGATAAGATTTTAAAAATGTTATGTTCTTAATAATATGATATGATTGATATTTCTTTTGTTTACCCTTACTAAGCATTTGAGCTCACCCTTTTTTATGTTTTATTTTCCCCAGGTCTGGAAGAAGGGTATTAAGTAGAATATGCCAAAAGGGACTCTAGATATGATGAAATAAATGGGAGACAACATAGATGATTTATGAACCCGTTGTTTATGTTTCCCAGTTTCTAAAGACACTATACCTATATGGTCCTTTCATGGTTTTGTTATATTTTGTAATAATTATGATTCAATTTTGATGTAATAACAATGTATGTAAAGTATGGGTGGTTATAGTTGGTATCAGAGGAAAGGTATAGTCAACCTTTGGAAACTAGGATGTGAAACCCTTAATAAGAACCCTAAGGATATATCTAAGCATAGAACACAATATTAGTGTTTTAGAAATGGCCATGAATAACCTAAGATAAGACATTAAGTGTAAATTTTTTTTCTTGATTATGTGGTTTTCCTATTATAATTAGTATTGCTCACACTATTCTTCTTAGTTTTAGTCAATGGCTGGAATCCGAAGGAACCGTGTTAATGCGGAATGCGACGGGCAATGAAATGATTGTCCCCCTGAGAAAACAAATGTTATTGGAGATGGAATGCAAAATCTTGTAGCCATGCTCACACAACTTTCTCAATCTATGAATCATGAAAGACTTCCAAACGAGCAAAGGAATGAGCAATATTCTATTGAATCCTTCATGAGGCAGCGTCCACCATCATTCAACAGGTCTACGAATCCATTAGTCGCTGAAAAATGGATCAATACTCCTTAAAAGATATTTTCAGTTCTTCAATGTTCTAAACAGGACAAAGTCATCTTAGTATTGTATCCTTTGGAAGGTGATGCTGACCAATGGTGGAATCTTATCAAGAATACGAGGCAAAGAGATGCAATTGAGTCCATGGAATGGGACGAGTTCAAGAAGTTATTTTTCAATAAGTACTTCCCTCATATTCTTCTAACAAAGATGGAGAAGGAGTTTCTTGAACTGAAGCAAAAGGATGATGAATCTGTTGGTACATACGAAGCAAATTTTACAAGAATTGCAAGGTATGCTTCCGGAATTGTTATCCAACCTGTGAGTAAGATCGATCGATTCTTTAGTTTCTTAAAACCATGTCTCCGAAGGGCATTATCCATAAGGGACTTCAATAGCTACGAGGAAATTGTTTGATGTGATCTCAAGGTTGAGGTGAAGATTTAAGTAACCCATCAGTCATATGAGTTTGATAAGAAGAGGAAAATGGAATTCAAAGGAAAATCTAAAGAGCACACTGAAAAGAAGATGAGCTTCCCCTTATTCTCAAAGTGTGGAATGAAACATGGAGGGAGTTGTCTTAAAGGGACAAGTAAATGTTTCAAATGTGGAAAGGAAGGTCATCAGGCATTTGAATGTCACAATGATGGGAAGAATATGTCTTGTATTACAAAAAAAGAAAAATCTACACAGAGTGAACCTCCTACACTTCAATGTTACAAGTGCAAGGAAATGGGGAATTATGCTAATCAATGCCCTAATCCAAGGGTTTTTGATGATGATCGACGTCAACAAACTCTTAAGGCTAAAGAAAAAGTAAAGTCACATGAAATTTCTATCAGCGATGTGAAGTATGATAACAAAATGGTGAAAGGTACACTTATCATCCACTCTAAAGTAGCAAATGTTTTATTTGATTCTGGATCTACCCACTCTTTTATTTCTGAAGAATTTTCTAAGGGTATCACCGTATTACCTCAACAATTAGATGTTGAGTTAGCTGTGACAACCCCTAATGGCACAACAGTCACATCAAAAGTTTATAATTGTTTTCCGATTGAAGTTTGTGGGAAAGTGCTTCCTGAAAATCTTGTGATCCTTCATATAGTGGAATTTGATGTGATTATTGGCATGGATTGGCTTTATTTATATGGATCTCATATCAATTTCCAAATAAGGGAAGTCACATTTCATATTCCACATCAATCTATGACCATCTATCAATGCAAGGATGAACATAACCTTCCAGTGGAAATTTCTTCCATCTTATGGGTCCGGATTCCACTAAATGAAGGTTATTTATCTCAAATGGTTGGTGAGAAACTCACGATTAAAAATATTCACATTGTAAAGGAGTTTGATGATGTCTTTCCAGAAGAATTTCTAGGACTTCCACCAAATAGTGAAGTTTAGTTTTCAATAGAACTCATACCGGGTGCTATTCCTATTTCAAAGACACCTTATAGAATGGCCCCAATTGAGTTGCAAGAATTGAAGAAGCAACTCCAAGAGAATCTTGATAAGGGATTCATATACCCTAGTGCATCACCTTATGGAGCACCTGTTCTGTTTGTTAAGAATAAATATGGATCAATGAGACTCTGCATTGATTATCGAGAACTTAACAAGATCACTATCAAGAACAAATATCCTCTCCAACGCATTGATGTCTTATTTGACCAACTACGCAGAGCTCAATACTTTTCCAAGATTGATCTTCATTCAAGGTATCATAAATTAAGGGTCAAAAGGGAGGATATACCAAAGACGGATTTCCATACAAGGTATGGACACTATGAATTTTTAGTGATTCCATTTGGTCTTACTAATTCCCCTACTATCTTCATGGATATGATGAATAGAATCTTTAGAGACTATCTTGATCAGTTTGTGGTAGAATTTATAGACGATATTCGTTTCTATTCGAAGAGAAAGGAAGATCATGAAGATCACTTGAGAATTGTATTGAAGACCCTGATAAAGGAGAAGATTTATGAAAAATTTACCAAGTGTGAATTTTGGTTTCAAAACGTTTCATTTTTGGGTCACATAATCTCAAAAGAGGGGATGTCTATGGATCCAGAAAAAACAGAGGTTATCGAAAGATGGTCAAGACCAACAACAGTAACTGAGATCCGAAGTTTTCTTGGTTTTCCTGGATATTATCGACGTTTTGTGAAAGATTTTTCACGATTATCTAATCCACTCTCCAGGTTTACTCTAAAAGGAGTTATGTTTGTGTGGACGGAGGAATGTGAAGATAATTTCAAGGAGTTGAAAAGAAGGTTATCCAGTGGACCTGTGTTCACACTGCCTTGTAGTGGAGAATGCTTTTTGATTTATAGTGATGTACCCAAGAATGGATTGCGGTGTTTTCTTATGTAAAATGATATGGTGATAGCTTATGCCTCACGACAGTTGAAAATCCATGAGTAAAATTACCCAACTCATGATTTGGAGTTAGCTGCGGTAATCTTTGCATTAAATATTTGGAGGCTTTATCTTTATGGTTAAAGGTGTGATATTTATACTGATCTTAAAAGTTTAAATTATATTTTCACACAAAAGTAGATGAATATGCATCAAAGAAGATGGTTGGAGCTGATTAAGGATTACGACTGCTCAATTCATTACCACCCTGGGAAAGCAAACAATGTGTCAGACGCATTAAGTTGACAAGACCATGCTAGCTTATCCATGATGACGATTACAAAAGATCCTATATTTATGGATTTACAAAGGATGGATCATGGAATTATAATGGAAGGGGGAAAATCTTATCTTTCTCAAATGAATGTTCAACCCTCTATACATGGGAAGATTAAAGAGGAACAGAAAGAAGATGTAGAGTTACAAAAGAAGGTGAGAAATGTTCCTGAATTCAACCTTGATTGTGATGGGATAATAAAGTACAGAAATCTTCTTTGGGTTCCTCCCATCCCAGAATTAATGAAGGAGATGCTGGATGAAGCTCATAGTTCTTCATTATCTATTCATCCTGGAAGAACGAAGATGTATAGGGACATGAAAGAGTACTTCTGGTGGGATGGAATGAAAAGAGATGTTGCTGAATATGTCTCTTGATGCTTGGTTTGTCAGCAAGTTAAAGTTGAGAGACAGAAGTCAAAGGAGTGTTACAACCATTACCCATACTAGAATGGAAATGGGAAAACATCAGTATAGACTTTTTCACTGGAATTACTAAAACATCCAAAGGCAATCATTCTATCTGGGTCATAGTTGATCGTCTTATGAAGTCACCACACTTCATTGCTATTAGAGAGGATTTTTCTCTGGATCAGCTTGCCAGAATATATGTTAAGGAAGTGGTAAGATTTCATAGAGTACCACTTTCCATTATATCTGATCGGGATCTGAGGTTTATCTCAAAGTTTTAGTGAAGTATTCAACATAATCTGGATACAGAGTTGAGTTTTAGCACTACTTATCATCCTCAGACAGACAGTCAGTCTAAGAGGACAATTCAAACTCTAAAAGATATGTTAAGAGCTTGCTCTATGGATTTCAAAGGTGGTTGGGATCAACACCTACATTTGGTGGAATTTTCTTATAATAATATCTTTCACTCTAGTATTCATATGGATTCTTATGAAGCTCTATATGGAAAGAAATGTCGAACTCCATCTTTCTGGGATGAAGTTGGGGAAAGAAATCTATTAGGACCTGATCTTATTGATGAGATGGTAGAAAAGGTCTGATCTATTCAACAACACATAAGAGAAACTCAGAGTCGACAAAAAAGTTATGCCGATAACTGAAGAAAAGTCCTAGAGTATGAAGTGGGTGATAAAGTGTTCTTACGAATATCTCCTTGGAAGAGAGTAATGAGATTTGGAAATAAGGGAAAGCTGATCCCTAGGTATATTGGTCCTTTTGAAATACTGGACTGTGTTGGGATGGTAGATCATCGATTGGCGCTTCCACCGAATCTCTCTCAAGATCATGATATGTTCCACGTATCTCTCCTGAGAAAGTACATACCCGATCCTTCACATGTACTCAGCTCAGATGTTTTACCATTAGAGCATGATCTTTCTTATGAAGAACAACCGATAAAGATTCTGGATTGTAGTGAAAAAGTTCTATGGAACAAGACCACTCGGTTGGTGAAACTTTTATGGAGGAACCACCAATTATAAAAAGCTACATGGGAGCTTGAGGATATGATGAGGGTGAGGTATCCTAATATGTTTGTTACAAAGTGACAAATTTCGAGGGAAAAATTCATTTTAACGGGGGTAGAATGTAACACCCTGAGATTTTATGAAAAATGTTATTTTTAATTTTATCGATGTCTTGTGTTGTACGCTACACCAAAAGGAGATTCCAATACATGCGTCCCTGACTTGTCTTGCATTATACGCAATCATGACCTTCCTCGATAGCTTGCGTTGTACGCTATACCGAGTTTCACTAAACAACGATATGCTATTAAAATATTATTAAAACTAGTCATTATGAATACTAATGCCCACTTTTTGAAATTTTATAAAATTTATCTTTCAAAATGGACTTCATTTTTGGATTTGGAATATTGAAATTATCTTAGGGTGAATTTTTGGTATTTTTCTGAAAACTTTCAATTTTTGATGAATAGTGAAAATACCGGGTTACTATTTAAAAACCGACTTTTTATTTAAATAATTATTTATTTTATTTAAATTTATTTTTGATCAAAATTGATACTTAATACCTATATAAGTTCAATGTAATTTGTTGGTGTCATTTTATAATAATTTTAGACATATAAAAATTTTATTGAACTTTTCACCGTCTTTTACCCACCTCCTAGGAGAATTTCAAAATTTACATAAAACTTAATTTTACCACATATGAGAGTGTAATTTCTAAAATTTGAAAGACATGGTTAATATCAAGGATTAAAATGTGGTTCAATAAGGGAAAAATAATTTTTGGTGAATAGTAACTTTTTACTTTTTTTTACCACGGTTAAAAGTAAATAGGGTAATTAAGGGTAAAAATGATATTATTATTACCCTAAAACACGTCTTAATTCTATTGGATAAGTTTAATTCTACCAAAAACAACATTAGGAATAAAATATGACCATTTAGGTCCACTTAGATTAGATTAGGATATTTATTATTATTTTATTAAAAGAAGAGTTGAAATAGTTAAAATCAATGATTAATAACTAAAACATTTTTAGTATAGGGTTATACAAAAGATAATTTCGACTATAAATATTTATTAAAAAGCTAAAAACTATTTCCTACATAATGGTATTTTATTTATTTTTTTTATACATTAAAAAATTTAATTTATTTATGACACAATGATGATGCAGTAATTACCTTATTAATGAAATATAATCAAAATTGATATTATAAATTCCCAAATAAATGTAATTTGAGACTTTTTATGAATTAAACTAATTTTATAGGTTAATATGACATGTTATTATTGATTTAATTAACTTTTTTCGACCTAATTTGGCTTGTTATGGTATGTTTATTAACCTTATCGTGTAAGAAAATAAGAAGACACAGTAAAAGTAAAATTATTTAACTTAAAGTTAAATATAAATGATAAGGTTAAAATTGAAACCTAAACTTGTATAAATTCTATTGGATTAGTGTATTTCGACCCATCCCCTCCTTAGGTTCGAAATAAACTAATTTGGAGCTATTAAAAACCAAATATGACTTTATAATAAAATAATATTTTTTGTTTTTCCAAAGGTACCCCTCTCCTCCCATATAAAAGGGAACCTCCTCCCTCTCCTCCTCACACCACTTTGAGCCTTCACGCTCGGCCAAACCCTGCCAATTTCTCTTATACACTTCCCTAGAAACATCCTAGACGTCCTGGTCTTCTTCAAAGACCATCTTTAGTGCCCTAAGAAGTGGTTAAGAAGAAGCGCTTCAAAGAAGAGGTAATGTCTGTTACAGATTCTTTCAACTTTATTTCTTATTATACTTCTTCTTCTTTAGTTGTTTCATTATGAAGTAATAAAATAAGTATAAATCATATAATGATATGTTATTATAAATATGAAACAAACCTATTTCACCTTCTATCCATCCTATGGAAAACGAAATCACCGCGCGTGCATACGTACGGAATACCGTCACCACGCCGTGGTGTAATATTTTTTCCACCACCACCTTACGTGGAAGGGTATAATGGTGTAAAGAATAACTATATATGATTATTGTAAAGTTATATTTATTCTGAAATAGTATACATACACTTCAATACAATACCACTATCATGGGAATGATATCATCGCTCGTGCGTACGTACAACCTACGGTCTCCACGATGTGATGCGACTTGTTCTACATGATCTTCATTGCATAATGATTATATAAATGAATTGAATGAATAAATATGTATATATTACAATAATAAAATTCTTGAAATGAGGTATATATAATCGAAAAAGAAGAATAAGAATTTATTCGACAAAACACGCATAAGAACAAAAAGCAATAAACATCCGAATAACAAGTAGCAATGAAATATTACTAATAAGAAGCTAAGAATATGACCATATATGATATCATAACAATGATTAAGATTCCTTAATTGGTCAATAAAATTATTTAAATCATTATACAGGAGGTTCGGACACGTACGAAGCAAATCAGACCTAAGGTAAGGGAAAATCTCGCAATCTCATTTTTATCCGAGATTGTTTATACTTCAGAATTTACTGGGGAATATTTATCATCCACATACATGTTTAGTCAATATGTAATATTATTTCTATCCTCCTAAAATTGTTTAAATCCAATTTTACCCATTGGTGAGTTTTTATTAAAAGATATGAAAGGAATATTTTGTCATTTTTAGTACGAGGCACTTTTTGACTTTTCTGACCAAAGTACGAGAATAATGTTTTTTTAACTTATACGGCTTGAATGGATTTTTATGATTTCATAGAACATTATTTACATGAAGAATAATTTATATGATTTCATGTTTATTTTTAATCAACTTCTTTTATTTTAAAATTTTATGACATGTTAAGAAAGAAAAAATGTTTTTGAAGTAGAAAGGATATTTTCCTCAAGAATGGATTTCAAGAATTTTATCAAAATTATTTTCCATATAAGATAATATAGGGTTCTATTTCTATACCTATTTTTATATTTATTTGATTATGTTATGATGGAATTATTTTTATTAAGTCCTTTTTATCTTATATGATTTATGTTATGATGGCATGATATTTAAGAATCCCATTTTTATTACATGGGTTATGCTATGATGTATGATTTATGATCTTGTGGCACACCTAAGAATGGTATCATTATGAGATGGGTGGGACCTATATCTCCCTCCAATGCATTGGGTAAAGATTTATATCTCATGAAATAGACATGGCTGGAACAACAGGTTAATCGGGTTCAGTGAAATAGGACTGAAATAAGGAGTGAACTCGGTTCGGAAATGGACTTTGTCCGCTAAGATAGTCTTGGCAATGAGTTTTGACTAATAAGCAATGATTATATATGATTATGTGTGTATGACACAAAGTTTCATGTTTTACGTTATGATTATTTGGATTACATTTCACTATTATTATTGATCCCATGTCATGATATTATGATCTCTTTTGCAGGATTTTTTTTTCAAAATGATATGTTCTTAAGAATATGATATGATTGATATTTATTTTTTTTAACCTTACTGAAAATTTGAGCTCAACCATTTGTATGTTTTCCTTTCCCCAGGTCTGGAAGAAGGGTATTATGTAGAATATTCCAAAAGGGACTCTAGATATGATGAAATAAATGGGAGACAACATAGATGATTTATGAACTAGTTGTTTATGTTTCCCAGTTTCTAAAGACACTATACCTATACAATCTTTTCATGGTTTTGTTATATGTTGTAATAAGTATGCTTCAATTCTAAAGTAATAAAAATGTATTTAAAGTATGGATCGTTATAATGTACCTATGACTCAGTTTACATTTATTATGGAACCTTAAAACAGACATCCCTGGGGATATTTTAAATAAAACATGATCTCCTACATGGAACTCTAAATATTTCCTTCAATTTACAGAATAACTCTTTTACCTACGTTGAGATGAATGAATAGGATCTTGAATAGAATTTACCATTGTTGTTTTTTCTTCAACAAGTTATGGTCCTATGAGTTTCATTTCCTCAAATTTATTCCAACATATTGGATTATTACATATTTTTCCACATAATCCTTTAAATGGCACCATTTGAATACTTGAATGGAAACAACTATTTTATAAGAACTATACCAAAGGTAATTTTGGATCCCACATAACTTTAAGTCATGTGAGAATAAATTTTACATGTCTTCTTTTTTTTTTTTAATTTTTTTCCTTTAGGTTTTCCACTCTTTTGAGGATGGCTGGAAGTGCTAAAATGATGATCAGTGTCACGATCCTTCTTAATCACTTTCCAAACTTTTTAAGTAAAGTGAGGGTCTCAATCAGAAACAATCAATATAAGTTCAAAATGATGTATTATTATTTCATTAATATAATTCCTTGTGAGAATATAAAGAGTTAGGCCTTATATTATATCAAGGAAATGATTATATTTGGTCATTCGGTCAATAATAACCCATATTTCATCATTCTTCCTAGGAGTGTTTGGATTTTCCATACCAAATTCCATAGAAATTTATTTCCATTTACATATACTAATCTAAAGAGGCTGTATTACTATTTTTGGATATTTCCTCATATCTTTCACTTGTTGAAAATACAAAATCTTGACACATAATCAACAATTTCTTGCTTTATGTTATCCCACCAAAAATGTTCTTTTAAGACCATATACATCTTTGTGGTTCCATGGTATATAGATAAATTTATTCTATGAGCACCACCAAATAATTCTATTTTTATCTTAGGTATAGATGGACCACATAATCTCTTTACAAATTTCAGAACACCGTATTCACAAAGGCTTCTAATATTTTTCATTCATGTTTTATTCTTTTTCTAAAATTCCTCATCATCAAATTGACAAATATTTATCTTCTATAATAATTTTGGTTTTACAAAGTTTTTCAAATTTATTTACATATAAAATTCCTTATAATTTCCCATATCCATATTTACCATATCAATGAATATAATATCCTATTCAATCCACATTTGGGTTATAACTCCATGATCCTTCCATATCAATTCATCTGCTACCTTATTTTCCTTCCCTAAGTAGTAGTGTATTGAGAAACCATAATACTTGAGAATATTGAGCTATCAACTTTGTTTAATGTTGATTTCTTTCTATAAAATGTTGTTTTTCAAGGTATTATGACCACTTAATATCTCACATATTTTACAATAGTGATAATGTATTCATATTTTAAAGGTAAAGATTATAGATGTAAGTTCAGGATCATGGGTTGGATAGTTCTATGCATGATTCTTCAATTACATTGATTCATATTCAATAACATTATAATTTTACCTTAGGAGACAACTGAGTCCCTTATTTTATAAATCACTATATATGAAAAACCCATCACTCCCAGATGGTAGATTAAAAATTGGAGAATTGATTAATATTTTCTTTAATTCATCAATTCCTTTCTAATATTCCTTCTTCCAATAAAACATAACCCATTTACATATTAGCTGAGTTCGAGGGTTAGAAAATTGGGTAAAATTATGAAAAAATCCCCAATAGTATCCTTGAAAACAAATAAAACTACATGCCTTGGTTATGTTTTTTTGGTGTAGGATATTATTTGAATCGTTTTTACTTTGCAGGTAAACTGATACTATCTCCTTACAGAAAATATGTCCACAAAAAGGAACTTCTTGATGCCATAAATCACACTTAACTAATTTCACATATAACTCCCCCATTCTATGATTCTTAATAATTATCTAAGAATGATTTTAATGGTCCACATAGGTATTAAAATACACCCAAATATCATCAATGAACATCACAAAAAAATATTACAGATTATTTTTTAGTACTATTTTCATTATATCCATAAAAACACAGGTTTCATTAGTCAATCCAAATGGAATTACTATAAACTTATAATTTCCATAACTCATCTAAAAAGATATATTCAGAATGTCATCCTTATTTACTCATAATTGGTGATACCCAGAATGAATATAAATCATTAAAAAATATTGGGATATGTGAAGTTGATCAAACATGTCATATATGAAAGGTAAAGGATACATGGTCTTTATTGTAATAGCATTGATTTCCATATAATCAATGGACAACCTCAAGGATCTATCTTTCTACTTATCAAATGGATCTTGGGATCCACATGGTAAAACACTAAGGAGAATAAATACCTTGTTACTCAAATCCTTTACTTTTTTCTTCAACACCCCCAATTACATAGGGGATATTCTATAGGGAGTCTTTGATATTGGCCTTGCATCTGGGATTTAATCAATGGAGAATTAAACACCATACTCCAAGGGATGTCCTGTTAATTACATGAGAAATACATTAATGTATTCCAACAAAATAGTTATATATTCAATTTTATGACAACCATCTCTATCACACATGGTTTTTTCATATTCTTCCCCATTGATTTAATTTAGTAGAGTTACTGGTGGTGGAACAAGATAAGAATCAAATGATGAACCTTCTGGCCTAATGAAAATAAATTCTGAATCTTCATCAGAAATTGTAATTTCCATCCACTTACACTAAATTATATCATTATATTTTGAGAGACAATCCATACCAAGGATTATTTCAATGTCATGCATATGTATGATAATGTGGTCAGTATAAAAAAGAACATATATGTGTTATAATGGGTAATTTCTAAAACATATTTGTTGCAATGAGACTTACCTTAAGAGTTTTTATTGATAACTCTCTTCTTAAATAAAAAGGTACATATACAATTTTTGTTGGAAACTGGCTAGATATAATAGAGTTTGATGATCTAGAATCAAATAATGAATTGAGTAAATTTGAATAAATTATTAATGTACTTTCCACACCTCATTTGGTACTTTTACTACTAATATTATTATTACATACGCTTTTCTATCACCCCTAGACATATTATGAGGTAAATTCCCTTGAATCATAAATAATTAATTTTAATAGTGTCCAATATTTTTCAAATTTTATCACTAGACTTCATTGATTTGTTTCTCCCACTTGTAGTCATCACCCTAGTGACCCCTATCTCCACACCTATTACAAATTCCCAATCCCTTAAATCATTTCCTTTGGTTCATTAATATAATGATCCCACAAGATACAAATTTCCCAAACTTTTTCTTCTTATTTGATGAATTCCCCTTTTATTGTTTCTTTTATGTCCTCTTATTGTCTCCATTTTACTTGAACATATTCATTATAGAAAATTTCTTATCTATCTTGATGGCTCATAAATCAATTTCATCATACGATAAAAAATTATTATATCCTAGTGCCCTTAGTATATTTGTCTTAATAACATCAATTAATTTATCAATCTTTTACTATGTGTTGTTTATATAATCCATAGAAAACCTGGATAACCATGTTAAGGTAGCATCATAATCTACAACACTATATTATTTATTTTTCTTTAATCTAAGTAACCTTCTATTCATCTCACTTTGTTAATCATGAGGGAAGTATTTATTAGAGAATGCATCCATAAAATTTATATATTCTATATGTTATATTTATTATTCCTCCTTAGTATTCTAGATTAAGGCACACTATTGATCAAAATCACATTTTAAGAAATAGGCTTAATATGTAGGATTTTTCATCTCACTACATACCAAGGCTATACATATATTCCCTAGATACATAACCAAATTCTCAGCTAAAATTTGATTAGTAGTCCCACTTAGCGATTGTGGTGTATGTAGCATAATGAAATGCATCATAATATATTCACTCTATGGAATAGGTTTCTCCATTTGAAAAAGCTTAATCTTAAAAATTTGATTAGGTTTCCCTAGTATTTACATAATTTTACCCATTACAATAATGGATTTATTAGTTTCTTTTGTAGGTAAACCCATGAAATTTCTTCATTTATTGATACCATTATTCCATTCTAAGAACCATGTATATATAATAACATATAATTTATTAGATCATAAATTAATGAATGTCAAATATGATGCAACACTCAACAAAAATTTTAAATTTATACATCCTAAATCATAAAGTTTGGTTTCTTTGGGGATATCACTATTTTTAAATCCATTATAATGGTTTGAATGTAAAATTTGAATTATAATAAAAATATCCCTTGTAAGTATCAACCTAAGTGCATAGTAAGGACCGTTTTCGTGTATTGGGTTTTGCTGAGTCAGGCCTGATACACCTTGATAGATTTGTTACCCCTAGGTACATTTATTTCAGAACCACATCCACTTATTGTATCCATAAAATGATGCATTTATAGGAACACCCACATAATCTCTACCTTATCCAAATTCCATGATGTTATCCTATTTATATAAAAAATATCTTTCATAGCGTTATGTTCCCAAATATATGTTTTCTAATTCTAGTTTCCAATGTTGCTGCCAAACTTCCTTTGATACCAACTGTAACACCCAAACCCCAAAATCCCAGAGCTGGGGCATTATTTATTACATCACCATGTATACATGGGGACAATTCATTAAAGACCAATCATTTTAGCAGTTTTTTAATTCTATATTATATAATTAATGCACATAACACATCAGTAAAATAAAATAAAACATAACACAAGTAAAAATTCTACATCCTTGAAACTCATTCAAAGGATTCCTCTTCATAATTTGGCAAAAGGAAACATGATAATAGTGATAATAAATTTTCACTAAGGGTAACTAAGGCTGAATAAATAATGAAGTGTTTAGAGTCAACCAATATGGAATGGTAAATAACTGTAAAAATAATCCATTCAAATTACTAGTTAAGGAATAAAGATTCTAGAATGTCAAATTATTAAAACACGTGACATTTAATCAATAAACTGAAAATGAATTCCATCTATATATTTTATCATATAAAAATATCAATGATAATAATAACCATAATATCCAAAATATATATGAATGTAATGATTAACTATTGTACGTCATGTCCGAGTCACATGAAAACCTATATCGTTAAGACCTTTTACTAGATTGTTTAAAACTACAGATAAAAACATGATTAATTTAGACATAATATTTCTCTTCTGAGAACCGATCAATGCATTGAGGTGATATATAATGTCCAGTTACCAAATTTCATTAGTATTCTAATTCATAATTCATATAGAATATTATAAATAAATAATATTCTTTATCAACTAACCGTATTGAATAAGGAATACAAATTTATCAATATTTCACTATATCGTAAACTAACTATCAAATTATACACCCTATGTAAAAATGGTATATGGTTTATGAGATAATAATGATATTAAATGAAATAATTGGAAGTATATACTGAATAATAAATGTAATTGGTTTATTAAAATGAATATGAATCAACAAAATGTAAATTGAGATGAAATCCCTTACATTGTGTTTCATTTTTGTGTAAAAGTATTTTATCTTATTTTTTAATGGTTTTAATAGTATTACTAACTTATTCCCAAACCATATTAATATTTATTATATCATATTTTATCTTATTATAATTTCTTATTACCCAATTTCCAATAATCATTCATTATTTTCACTATTTATATTGTTAATTGACTAGTTTTTTGACTATGTTTTTGACATGTTATTTCTCATTACTATAACATAGATAATTATTTTATCATCCCAATAATTTAAAACATGATTTAATTATTATATATATTTAGTATATATGTTTTAAAAATACTCTATAAATTTTTTTAAAATTAAATGAAATGCACCATTCATTGAGATTATAGGCCATATGTACGCTTGAATGCTAATTTCATTCCATTTTCATATTAAAATAATAAAAACATATTGAAATATAAGTATATTAAAATTACAGTATAATATATATGTTATATATGTCACATATTTTTATTAAAACCATTCTTTATACATTCAATGTATAGGGTGAATGAATCACATCACTTTGAGGGGTCATAGTCGACACTTCCAAAAACGATGTAGTCATATTCCAACAAAATGGAAAGTATAAAGGTATGTGTTATAAAAGAATTAAAGAATTATAAAGAATTATAAAAATTATATATAACCTAAAAATAGTTTATATAAAAATTCCCATCCATTAGTTGTGTTAAAGAAAAAAATGAACCATCTTCGTTTCGTGAGGGGGTAGTTCGTCACACACATTAATAGTATATTCATTACACATTTGATGGAATTGTGTGTATGTATCGATCAAAACATTAATATAAAAAAATATCAGTATATTTATAATAATAAGGTTATTATATAAACATTAAAAAATTATAAATGAAGGAGTGAGGAATGTAATAAAACTAATGATATCCTTAAAGAACAATACCTATTTTTCAGGTAACTCCATTTATTTTATTAAAAAATGATTCTATAGATGGATTTTTTACAAATCGGAGGATGATAAGATGAATTGAGGAAATTTGGTAGTTTATTTGGGAATTAGAGTAATGATCTATAAGGATCTACGTGGTGTGTGGAAGTGAGGGAGGAGGTGTTATCTTATAAGGCAGGCAAGGGTCACTTTTGGAGTTTTTTAAAATATTAATTTATAATGAATTCATGCTCAATACAAGTAACTAGAAAAGGCCATATATTAAAAAATAAGGTTATATAAGGTTCAAATATCAACAAAAATAGATTTCAGAATAGTTTTGGTGTTATTTTACTGCTTATTATTTTTATTAACACTTAATTAACCACTTCAAATTTTAACCATGGTAACCAATTTTTCTATAATAAGAAAATTTTTTACTTCTAAAGTTTCAATTGAACCGTAAATGGAAAATTTATGATAGTTCCAACAACATATCTTCCCCTTTTCCTTAGATCATATTTCTATGCTTCTTAAATTATTTAATAAGAAATTATTTTCATAAAATATCATAAGTGTCAATTTTGAAACAATTCATAACATTGACTTTAAGAAAATACATATAATAAGTTAATATTGAAAACATTATCTTAACACACCCCCAAAATTTAATATATAACCAAATTATTCATGTGATACGTTAATTAATAAAAATTATATTTATTTTAATATTTCTATTATCATTTATTTGATAGTTTTATTAATTGATCAATTACTCCATAAACATTTTGTAATTATTTTGGATAATTATTTATTCACAAAATTTTAAAAAAGAATTTTGATGTGGATAAGTATTTTTTCTTTATACAGAATACATATATCCAATAATATCTTCTACTTATACCCATATTATAAATATAATACATGTTAAATGTAAGAGTGACATTTTTTCACTCCCTTTTAATAATATTTAATTCATTTTCATGGTATATATTCGATTAAAATATTCAATTTTGATCATTATATGTTATGGTTATTATTAAATTCATATAATATATTTTGGTAATGTTTTATGGTTGTTCTATAATATTTATTTTAGTAGTTTTACCTTTAATTACCCAATCTACCCTTAAACATGGTATTAAAATTTCTAAAATTTACTGTTCATGTTGTAAACAAAAGGATATATTTACCAAATTTGGACTCTATAATTAAATAAATGAATTCCATTTTTCATAATTCAAAACAAAAAAATTTCTAAAATATATTTAAATGTAATCCTATTAAAAAAGAGAAAACAACTGTTTAAAGTGAAAAGGTCTTAAAGATTTACATGTTTTATATCAAAACTAAATGTAAAATTGATTCAAATGACCTTAATTGGATTAAATAATCCAAATATTATCTAATTATACTTTAGAAACACTAAAATAAATTATTTAAAACTCTAATTAAATTTTATGAAAATGTTATTTTCAATTGAAATGAAATATTTTATTAGTATTCATCAAAACAAGAAACTTATTAGAAAAATTCCAAAATTTCTACACTATTCAATTTTTATATAAAGTTTTAAAATCAGATTTTTTTAAAAATATAATATATAAAAGTTTAAAAAAGTGTATTTTAAATTTTTCCTGCATTAAAATGTGGTAAAATAGATTTTTTAAAAAATATAGGTTTTTATGTTTAATATTAGGATTGTTCTTCTCGTATGCCTATCAAATATATTGTATGAATGTAAAAATATATAATAAGATATATATCACATAATTTATCTATATAAATTTTCTATAGGAGTTATAATTTAATTGACTATGCAAAACATGGCTAAATATCATTTTGTTTAATCTCGGTGTTCTGTGCATTGCAAGCATTCATAAAATCTAAATTTTTTATAAAAGGAAAATATGGTAATGTATTATGGTGATACATGAGTTTTTTTATAATATGAAAATTTGGAATATAAAAATTCATAAAACATTCATCAAAATCATATAATCTCATTAAATCCATTCTCAAATCCATAATTGATGTGTGGTGATGACAGTTGAAATTCATCATTCGTGGAGGTGGTAGTTAGAACATATGAATGATTAAAGCTCTAATTTCCCAATGAATATTTAGAATGATTCAATATGAAGAAATATCTGTTAATATATATACGTTTTACCTATAAAAAATAATGTTTCAAAAAATACATTCCTGATACCATTATTGATAGATGTTCATGAGAAACAAACAATATATTGTTGTAGAGGTGGTAGTTGATAAGTACACATGATTGATATTTTTTATATTGGGTGGAATAGAATTAATAATCTATATTTATATAATATAATTAAATTTCAGAGTACAATTAAAAATTAGTTTAGTATATTCATAGTGTTTGATTACATTGGGCTAGTAAAAATTAAGAAGGAACAAATATGAATAATTGCACCGATGCGTTGGGGAATTGGATTTTTATTGTGGATGCCCTCTGAAATAAAGTACATATGATTAATAATAGTGTCCATAAGATTTTATTTTAAATAGAGAGTTCATGGAGGATTTATTTTGATTATTTGGAAGGAGAATTTCAAATTTAAGGAGAATCTGGATGTTGAAATTACGTACCATTTTTATATATGTATAGAAAGTAACATTTGCAAGAACACTAAAATGTATCAATAATATGAAGATACTATTCTAAGTTCACTGGCTCCAAATTGGGAAAAAATAAATTGGAATGTAATTTAAAGAAAAATTAATATTACAAACTCATTTTAGAGTCAAATTATAGTGTTTTAAGAATATAATTGTTTTTCTTTTGTCATTTTACCCAAATTTTTATTTACATTGGTTATTGATTTGTTAAACATAGTAATTAATTTTATTTGAAACATATTATTGAACCATTAACCTAATATGAAAATTCTAATTTTATATTTTGGAATCATTTTATAATATAAAATATCATAGGGTTTGAAAAGTTAATTTTTGGATTAGCGCATGTAAGGTGTAAATTTGATTTAGAAAAACCTGTGTTCTTTAAGATTAAAATTTATTTGAAATTTGTAATTATGAAAATTATAAATTCTAATGAAATATTTTTCTTATATTAAATCAGGTTAATGTTATGATGATATAATTTTATTCAAAAATCGAATCTCATCTTGAAAATACATGATTCAAAGAAAGATAAGAAATAGTTTATATTAAAGTAAAATGTCAGACAGTGATTTTATATTTTCTAATAATATATTAAAATTAAAAAAAAATATTCCTTATATTCAAAATTTATTACATATATATTTTTCTAAAATTATAGGACATGCTTACATAATTATAAAATCATAAAAATTATATAATTGAAAAAATATATTTTCGGCTTAAAATCAATCATTTTGGATAAACCCAAAAATTTCAGCTTAATTTAATATTATTATTATATAAAAAAATGATTTATATATTTTCAAGTTTAGAACCTAAAATTTATAATTTCAATTTTTAATCATATCAAAAAAATATAATGAAAATTTTATTTTTCTTATAAAATGACATATTCAAAGATTAAAAATTATTATTATTAATTTGTATCATTAAACAAATAAATAAGTGTTAAATAATTACTAATATCATAGATAATTTACTATCATTAATCAAATTATTCTTGAAATATAAATTTATATCATATATTTTTTTAATATATTTTGAAAAATTAAATGGTCTTATTTTTTAATTTAGGTAATGTAGACAAATTTTATATGCATTAAAAGTTTAATTTATTATATTTAAACATATATTTCTAAAAATATTACTCTAATTCATTGAAGATAACAATAATACGTAATGATTTATATTCTTTCTAAATATATCATGATTTCATATTTTTGGAGTTGAGTGTGAAAAAAACTGTCGAGCACATTGACATATATAATGGTAATTATATATTAAAATATAAGGGAGTTACCTACCTCAACCTAAATTATTTATGTCCCTAAAGTTTTATTTTTTATTCATTTAATAATATAGTTGTTGGTATTCTTAACATTTTTAGTATTTGGTGTATTTTGTCTAACATAACATCTACCATAATCTATTAGACAATATCAAGTAACATATCTTCATACAAAAAACATTATCCATTCTTTTATTCTTAAATACAAGTATATATACACCCTATTAATGTATTCTATAAAACATTCATTTTCCAAGACAATTTGAATATTCAAATAAAAAAACCACACTGAAGTTATTTATTAATCCAAAAATTAACTCTTATTTTTAACAATGAATTTAGGAAGCCATAGACTAGTCAATATATATCATAAACCAAAAAGTAAGATAAAAACTATCAAAAATATAATTAATTATCATAAAACCAAGAAATATTTATACAATATAAATAAAATTTTCAAATTTTTTAACTATTTATTATCTTAACGTCAAACATAAACTAAACCTAGAACTTATCCACCCCTTAAACATGTGTTCGTAAAAAGTTACCCCAAAAAATACATCCATTCCAAAAAATAACTTATCATATTTATTAATAATATTTAACATTCAATTTAAAATAAATGAAAAATAATAATTAAAGAATGATACTTAACTGTTTTCAAAAATTCCAAAATAACATTTAGAATATAGAAATATTTCAATGATAAATATAAGTTCAACAATTAAAATAGCTATGATTATCAAGAGTTAATTTTTTATATCATATCAACCTTAATAAAATAAATAATTATATTAAACTCACATTTTCCATCATAATATAGATATAATAAAATTAATAAAATATTTTGTATTATTCATTATTCGATTATATGACATTGGAGTTTATATATATATACCATTCTCATCATCATTTTTTCAATCATTATCAAGAAAATTTTAAAATCCAATATAGAGATCAATTAAACCAAATTGAAAGATCATATTAATATGAAAATGAAATCGAAACATGTTTTCTTAAGTGAAACCTTAATTTTATACATTGAAACTTCTAATTCAATATACTTTTCTTTAATTTAGGTTTTCTTTTACTTTATAGCATAATTATTTCAAGTGATTTGGAAATAAATCCTAAATAATGTTTCATATAGTTTATTTGATTGACCAATGTATATCTCATAGGAGTGTCTGAATAGGTGTGTAGTCTTAGGCCCATTCACAGTGTGTGAGAGAAAATATCAATTCAATTCCCACTCATTATATTTCGGGGTGATTACCACAAGATTCCCCTAATCCATAATATCTTTCACATGTAAGTATCTAAGAATGGGTGTAGTTTCTTGGAAACCCATTACTAAATACATTACATTCAATTTTGGATGTCATCAAATACATTGAATTATCCCTTTGTTTTGTTTCCTAAATTTCAGGCATGCAAATCTCTAGTTGAATTCTGTACGAATTCCTTACCATTAAATAATATACTATATGAAGGTGTATTATATTATTTTTAATTATGAAATATCAATATTTAAATTTTACCCAACAAATATCATAATCTCTAAAGTTATCTAAACCTTAACTCTGATAACAACTATGACTCCCAAGACCATTACACCTAGATATGGTACCATAAATAGATAGTTTATGTAATTAATTTGATTCAATTTGAAAAATAATATATATAACCACGATTAATCACAAAATAATTAATTATTATTTCGCATATCAAATCCCTATGATCTTTATATATTTATTGATTTAATTAATTTGGAAATCACATCAACACATATATCGCTTGTATTTCTCTAATAGTGGTTATTTTTATGGCAATAATAAACTACATAATCTATAACAAATCATCAGCATCTACGACAAATACCTAACAATCACTATCCTTATAAAAATATCACATGTACTTGTTTTCCACGTAACATGGGAAATGGAAAAATATGAAATGGATTATCTTAGACTTTTAGTAAGGGATAAATGTAATTAAAGCTATAAAAAACATTAAAACAATACATACAAAATAAATAATATGAATATTTCTATAGTCAAATGAAAATAATAGCATTAAATCTCGATGAATATTTATGGAATATTGGAAATCAAAAATATTGATCTCATAATAATGGAACTATTAATGTCAAACAATATAAAAAAGTTTTCAAGGCCTTTTTTAGGAAATTATAAAAATATGGGGATATGTATACACCAAAACACTGGTGGATTTGTCTCATGACACATTTCTATGAATTTAGGGGAAATATAATGTCAATACGAACCCTTAACTTATGCAAATACAATTCATTCACCATAAGATTCATAGATTAATGTCAAACAATTACCTAAGAAACTTCAATCTAAATAAAAACATGGATATCTATACCATAACTTTCTCAAAATGTTAATGCATAATCTTATATATTAGCTGTAAATAATCATTAATAATGTAAAGAATCAAAAATTATGTATAATTTTTTTAATTATATGGATTTTTTTTGAGACTGCAAAATCTGACAACACGTGATTCCGAGCCCCAGAGTGCCTGAAATGATGCATAAAAAAATGTGTTAAGTTTAAAATAGCGTGTGTGATTAGTTTTCATGAAAAAGTGGAATAACTCTTAAATGGGTTCTTGGATAAAAAATCTAAGGGAACAATTGTGTTCATGATGGCTGGTTTACCCTAGGAATGACTTATGTTTAGTCGGCACATGCCTCCAGTGAGAAAACCCAAAAATAGTATAACTGTAATTAAAATAATTAAATAAAATTATTTTATTTTTCAAATGATTATAACTCATGAACGGTGACTCAGATTATAAATCCAAGACCACTTCTAAACTCATGAGGGTTTGTTTTCCTTAGGCAGATACTAACTTCAGCTGGTGCGGGCAACCAGTGAAAGTTAATTTTTGGCCATAAATAAAATAATCAAGTGACAATTATTTTATTGTAAAATTATTAACTTTTAAATTCTAACTTAGATTAAAAATCATAAAGTACCATTGATCTCATGAGGGCGTGATCCCCTTAGGCGAATCCTATCCTTGACCAGAGCGGGTCGAGAGTGATCATTAATAATTTTTCATCTTTTTTTAATGGTATGTTAAGTAAAAGCACGAGCCGAATTTTCTATCTTTTGAACAAGTGAATATATTAAAAATACAAGGGCACCGTTGTATTCGCAGATCTAGTATTTTCTTAAGGGTGACATAACTTTGACCGTAGTTGGTCAGGTAAAGAAGTTAGTTTTTATGACTTTTTAAAGAAATAATTAAATAATTTGGGAATTGTTATTTTATTTCCTTTTTTCCTACAAGCTATTGAGCAGTGGTGGAGGGAACCATAGAGGTGGTCAAACTTTTAAATAGAGGATATTAATTGTCTGGTTACACATAAGTTGCATTACCATCCCTCATGTAACCAATGTGGAACACTAATTAGGTCAATTAATGAATCTCATTATTTACACAGTGCATTAATAATTATTTTCACCCCTATTTAAGTGAATCTCAGGTGAAGTTTTGACATGACTTCACCAAGAAAGAACCTCTAGAGAAGTGACGCGATGTCTTCCACCAACAGAGGATGGAAGCTTGGGCGGCAATGATCTGGGATCACCGATCATTGACGACCTCACTTTTACAGAGACTCTCATTCCACAAATGACCGCGATACCTCCAATGATTCTTGAGGTTGGGGTTGTCTTTTAATTCATGAAATTACCACATTTCTTCTCCTCATTCATGAATTTGTGGGTGGTCATTGTGGGATATTTGAACAGGGTTTATTATTATTTTAATTTTATGTATAAATTACCCCCACTAGTTATAAAACTAACATAGAGGGAACGATCCAAATGAACAAGGCCCAAACCCTCCACCACTTGATTTTCATTGTGTTCTTTAGAGGCGGGTTGTTTAAACTTGAAATAACCTTGAAACTGGGAGGTGCGCAATGACGGTGGCATCCCAGGAAGACCGTAGGCATGTAAAAAAGAATGAACGGACCACTGGAGCTCACTCGGTGGCCCATAGAATATTTGACAGCATGGAACCTATACGGCAACACAGGCGACCGACCCCGTTGGCAAAGGAGGTGCTCACTTGCCGCGGAAGAGGGCGGCGCTGTGGCGGACCCGAAGGGGCGACAAACAACTAGTCGGCCACGTTGGCGAGGCGATGCACTATCACACACCGCGGAGAAGAAGAAAAGGCATCAAAGATCTGGAAGGAGGGGGATCCACACCCCATGGGTCCCGCAGGCCCTAGGGTAGTGCCACATGGCACCGCTAATTGAAGATGTGAACGACTCTTCTTAAGATGTTCGGGGAGCTGGAAGCCATCCGGTTGGCGAGCCACCCCAGCGCACCGGGCTGCGTAGCTCAATGGGTTGTGCCCAGCTGGAGGCTCGGGCCGTGTCTACTTGAACCAAGTCAGTTCAACCCAGGCCAGGTTGTGCCAAGTCAGTATGACCGGGTCGGATCGGACTCAGACCCATTCGGGCCCAGTTACACTTAAAACTTTGTATCTTATGAACTAGACATCAGTTTGAAGATCCGTCTATGGTGCTGGGATCTTTGGAATGAGATAGTCCTTTTGAGATACTCTACATGATAGTCATATACAGTTGGAGTTTTTCCAGGTTGGATCATACTTGAATCAAATCGGGCCCTTGACACTAAAATTCATATAGCTTACAGACCAGGTGTCTGGTTGACACGCATCTGTTGCGTTGGAACCCTTATGACATGACGGATCATCGAATTTCTTCCTTGTGGATCTTCGTGGTGGTTTATGTATGGCTAATAACCAGAGGAGTAGAACCAGGGTGTTTCTTGTAATGATAGTTAGAATGACCACTCCCATGATGACTCAAGGAACGGGTATTGCTTACCCCTCTACTCCGCTAGAGATGGGATTCCCACATCATGAGTGTGGGTTAGTTTCCCTCTTATTGATTTTTCTATCTTTGGATTCGGTACTCTCTTATTAGACTTAGGTGCATGTCATCCATACATAACTCACATAGAGTCAGGTACTCCCCTACCGAGTAGGGTGAAGGTCCTCTATGTTAGGAGTATGTACCCCTGTCAACCCAGGGTGCATGTCCTCTTTATACGAAACTACAGAAGAGTTGGAACTCCCATGTCATGCCAGGGTGAGGGCCCTCTATCCTAGGGTTGGTACTCCCCTAATGTACTAGGGTGCGGGTCCCCCATAGTGAACAAACTACCAGATTTGTACTCCCATTCTGGGTAGGGTGCGGTCCTCACATATATAGTTGGCACTTCCCTACCATGCTAGGGTGTGGGTCCTCTACCTTGGGTTCAGTAATCCCCTGACGTACTAGGCCACGAGTCCCCCATAGAAAACAAAGTACCAGACTTTTACTCCCCAACCGGGTTGGGTGTGGGTCCTCACATATGGAGTAGTACTCCCCTGTCTCTGAGTAGCGGCGGAGAGCATGGCCTTAATGGGAGTTTGAGCTCCATCAACGACAGGAAATAGTGTCCTGGAGTGGGCCTATTCTCTTGGTTTCCCATGGTCATTGCTTGGGTGCAAGATTGGGACTACGAGACCTCTAGTGTGGGGCACTAGAGGTAGTTCTATAAGAACGTTCCCGAAGGATCACGTCTTTTCAGACATTCTATTAGGAATGGTTGAGTTGTACCTGATGAATTACATCTCTCAGATGGGTTCTATCAGGGAAGGCCAGTTCATGGAGCATATACTCTTGATCCTTGAGATATGCTTTGATCCTTCCTTAAAAGTCTTAGAAATCACCTGAGGTCAGGGTCTTATTTTTTTTGTTTATGAGACGAGTATATCTAGTTTGAGCTATGTCTTTTGATTTCAGTTTTGTGATTGAGATCGTGCTTGTGGTTTTCCTTTGTGGATTTCTGAGAGACCATCAGGGGTCTCAGGGTCCCTACTCTGTATTGTTATACTCACCCCTACACGGGCTTCACCATCACCTTATTGTGTGTTGTGTAGATGACGAGCAGCCATGACTGGGACTCGAGGAGCTAGGACCTGACGGTGGACGGCTATGACGGTTAACGTGGAGAGCTGTGGAGATGAGTTGTACCTATCCTTTAGGTAGGAATACTGGTGGATGATCTCAGGAGCGATTTTTTATTGTTAGTTGTAATTATATCTTTTCAGTTGGGCTGGTATTCCAACCCCTTACTTTCAATACACACTTTTACTAAAGTTATTTTAGTTCATGGTTGCATCTTGTTGTGTTCTATTCTGTGTGTTTATACTGGTTTAGAGGCAATTAATTCCCATTTTAGGGATACACCTTTTTGGTGCTAGTCACCAACCCCTGGTCAATGGAAGGAAAGCTTGGGGTAGTCACAGAACGAGCCCTGGGGGACAGGTCATGACAAAGTGGTATTAGATGAGTTGGTTCTACTGACGAATTAGGACTATACTCATTCTAATGGAGAAATAATGTTATGTGTTTTGAGTGTGGTTTTTAGTTTGGGGAGTCCAGTGTTGGTGCGACGACTAACGTATCCATACACCAGGACCTTGATTTCTGATTTCCGACTTGGTGCATGAAAACATTGAATTTGTGTGTTTTGGAAATGTTTTATTTTTTATCTCTTTTGATTCATCTCACCAGGTATAACTTATTGATCATGGTTTATCCTGGTTCTCTTTCAAGATGCCTCCACACAGACATCCATCCAAGATTCTAGCGTGTGACAATAAGGATGTTCCACATTGTGATGAGGATTTAGTACAAGGATGGGTTCCCCATATAGGTACCTTTGGGTGGTTTACCAGTGATACCATTGCACATTTTTAGTAGTTACTACTGGTTATACCGGTAAAAGACACTTATAGGTTCAGTTACATACATGAGTTTCTGTGATAGACACCCCTCAGGTTCCAAGGTGAGCCCGAATCATAGGCAGATAAAGACAAGCGTGAGGTGATGACTGAGTTTTCATATAGCTAGGGAAACATTAGATCATATGGTCAATCTAGCAGTAAGCATTCAATGAGGCTCAGCAGGGTGATGGAAGGGTTTCGATTACCCCTATCATATGATTAGGTGTCTTTTTCCATGGACAGAGTTTGATAATATTCCTCCTAGAAGGGGGTCCCTTACCATAAAAAGATAAGGGGTATGTTTTCTGAAAAGCTTCTATAGCCTTGGAAGGATGACATGCCGGTAGATGAGTACTCATCAAGGTGTATCGACCATTCCAGGTACTCGATTAATAAGATAGACCATTTATTCAGGGATCAGACCTCCGAGAGAGATGTATTTAGGGACATCCAATCTTGAAATATTTCACTATGCATTCCTACTTATATTAGGGTGTCAGAGAGATCCCTTGTGGTTGAAAAATTATTTGGCTAAGAAGATACAGCCAGGGAATGTCAGCAGTGGGAATGGAGGAAACTGACGTCAGTCTTAGAGACTTCGATGTGTGAAAATGTTTTTGGAAGAGGAAGTGATAAGTATAGATGAATCTGTAGGGTTAAAGAAATGGAAGAAGAGTTAGGATAGAAGCATGAGGTGGTATACATTTTGACATGTTATAACCACCACCCCAATGTGGCCCCCCTAGGCTCAGGGAGCTGGAGGGCATAGAAGGGAGTAGCTGCATGTGATCTAAGAGTGTGACACAAGGGATCCATGAATGATTTTTGGAATGATATGTGTCTATTATTAGTTGTCGTATTAATATACATAGGTACTAATCATTAATTATTATTAGAAATATTTTTCAAGACCAAGAGTTTCCGGTTAAACCGTTGACTTGACCCTTACGTCTAGATATACCTTTGGGAGGAGACTCGACAATCACACTTATGCCGATGGTGTGATATGACCCTTGAGGTGAGTGTTTTGGTTGGAACCTCTTGGTGGAAGTGTTGAGGCCTTAAGACATTATTTTGGGTATGGACTGATCATCCACAGTTCATGCTTAGATTGACTGTTTTAGGAAAAAATGTTGTGGTATATCTCTAGCGTTGGAATGGGGTTTTCCTTGGTCGATGAAAAAAGAAACCTAGGAAGCATGTGTTAAAATAATTTATTGAAGGGTGTAGCTAATCAATATTGACTCATCTAGGCTTACCCTCATAATAGCAGAAGTTTTGAGTTCTCAGTTCTCAACAGTAGTGGCAGAGTGTGGGAACATCTTTTCAAAAGATGCTTCTATAATTATCTCCCCGTAGGGAGAGGAACTTTTGCATTGGATTGTACCTAGTTATGGAACCAATATCTACAACTGCATATTGAGTGGATCCTCTAGAGCTCTGGGATTTGAAAGTTATAAGGGGGATGTGGGGGCAGATGCACTTAGTAGCAGGTCTAGTTTACATCTGCTGAGTGAGGTGACAAAGTAGCTAGCCATGTTACAGAAACCATTCATGGATAGTGATGGAGTAGATTACTTCAAGTATATAACTATGACTCCCCCAAACCTTCAGTGAGTTTAGGAGGCAATACTTGTGGATGTAGACTATGGGGCTCGACATGCTCAGATATCCTCAGGACATGCTCTTGAAGGATTTTCTGAAGGTGTGGACCATGTTATCCTTCTCAAAGGATGCATCATAGTAAAAGTGATGCTACAAGAGGAGGTGTTGAGGGAGTTACACACATTCCCTTTTTGAGGTACATCATGGGGTGGAGAATATGTACCATGACCTCTAGTGTTAGTACCAGTGGCAATGGATGAAGGCTACACAAATCCAGAAGAAGTCATTTGTCGATAGGAGACGGAGACCCTTAGAGTTCAAGGAGGGAGACCATGTATTCCTATGGGTCTCACCCCGATGAGGATTGTGGAGATTCAACTGGGGAATTAAGATATCTTTGAGGTTCATCAAACCTTTCCAGATTCTCAGTAGTGTTGTCAAGGTGGAGTACCACTTAGCATTTCCCCCAAAGATGCACCAGGTGCATAATGTTTTCCATGTATCACAGTTGAGGAGAATGTTTCATGATTCATCACACATTATCGACTAAATCCAGTTGGACTTTAAGGATGGGGCGACATTTATGGAGTCCCCAGTGGAGATAGAGGATCAACATGATTGAGTCGTTCATGGAATTTCAATCCCTCTAGTGAAAGTTTAGGGGAAACCCAGGAACCTCCTAGACAACACATGAAAGCGAGAGGCTCAGATTTGTACTGAGTACCCTCATTTGTTTGATTTTCCATTTTTTTGGATTTCGGGGAAGTATATCCCAATTTTTGGGAGAATTTAAAGTCTTGTAAATTCTGTTTAATTTTTTTATTATTTGGAATTTTTACAAGACTGCGAAATCTGACGACATGTGATTTTGAGGACTGGAGTGCCCAGAATGATCCGTCGAAAAAAGTGGTAAGGTTAAAATAGTGTGTGTGTGTGTGGTTTTCTAGAAAAACTGGAGTAATACATAAAAGGGTTTATGAATCATAAATCTTAGGTCACATTTGAATTCAAGATTTCAAGTTTACCCTAGGTGCAACATAAATTTAGTCGACAAAAGCCTCCAGTGAGAAAAACCGAAAATAGAATAACTGTAAATAAAATAATTAAATAAAATTATTTTATTTTTTAAATTCTTATAACTAAAAAACAGTGAATCAAATTAAAAATCCAAGACCATCTCTAAACATGTGAGGGTATGCTTTTCTTAGGAGGATACTAACTTTGGCCAGCGCAAGCCACCATTAGATGTTAGTTTCTGGTCATAAATAAAATAATTTTGTGAAAATTATTTTATTGTAAAATCCTTAAATTCTAAATGGTAACATGTATTAAAAATATGAGGGGACTATAGAGCTCATGAGGGTGTGTTACCCTTAGGATAATTCTGAACACGACCGACATGGGTCAAGGGTGACTCTAAATAATTTTGGAATTTTTTTAAATGAATGTTCAGTAAAAGAACAGACAACATTTTCTATCTTTTGAACCATTTCTCAGATTAAAAATATAAGGGAACCTTTGAATCTGCAACGCCATGATTCATTTAAGGGAGGCTTAACTTAGAACATATTTGTTCAGGTGAAAAAGATAGTTTTTTTGAATTTTTAATGAAATGAAAAAATAATGTGGGAATTATGATTTTATTTCTTATTTTTCTTCCACCTCTTGAGCGGTGGTGGTGGGTACCACAGAGGTGGTCAAACTTTTATACATGGGTTATCAATTTCCCGATTACTCGTTTTTTTTGAAACAATCCTCCTGTAATTAATGTGGCACATTAATTACATCAACTAATAAATGTCATTAATTACTCAATGAGTTACTCATCCTTTTCCCCTCTATTTAAGTGAGGCTCGTCGTGTAGTTTTAACATGGCTTCACCATTCAAAGAACCTCTGGGGAAGAGATGCGATGTCTTCCACTGACGGAGGATGGGATATTAAGAGGCAATGATCTGGTATTGACAAACATTGAAGACCTCAATCCGATGAGCACTCTCATTCCATCAATGACTGTGATACCTCCAACGATTCTTGAGGTAGGTGTTGTCTTTTAAGTCAAAAAATTCTTACATTTCTTCTCCTCATTCATGAATTTGAGGGTGGTCGTTTGCATGGGATTTGAGTGGGGTTTATCATTATTTTAATGTAATGTATAAAGTACCACCACTTTTTATAAAGCTGACGCAGAGGGTGCGGGCCAAATTAATAAGGCATGGACCCTCGGTAGCTTGATTTTTATTGCGTTCCTCAGAGGTGGGTTGTTCCAACATGATATAACCTTGAAACCAAGAGGTGAGAAATTAATGTGGCATCACTGGAGGACCGTAGACACATCCATAAGAAATAATAGACCATTAGAGCTCACCGAGCTGCCTGTGAAAGGTTTGCCAGTGCGACAGCGGCACGACGACACCGGAGACTGTTGTCAGCAGCAAAGGCGGATCTCGCTGGCCGTAAAAGAGGGTGGAGTCACAGAAGACCCGAATGGGTGGCTGGAAACCGGGAAACCACGTTGGTGAGGTAGTGCGACGTCACACGCCACGGGGAAGGAGCCACGATATCGAAGCTGCGACAGGAGGGTGACCCACACCCTGAAAGTCCCACAGACCACGTGGCGGTGCCACATGACGCCACTAATTGAAGAGCTAAATGGCTCTTCTTAAGTCTTTCGGGGAGCTGGTAGCCATCCAGATGGCGAGCTGCGCCAGCGCACCAGGCCACATCGCCTAGCGGGTTGCGCCCAGCCGGTGAGCCATGCCGGTCCGCGGCGTAGCGGGCTGAGCCCGCCGCGGCCTGGCCCAACCTGGCCAGCCCATGCTGGTCTGGGATGGGCTTGGTAGGACCTGAACTAGTTCCGATCAGCCCAGGTCGGGTCGTGTCAGGTCAGTCTGACCGGGTCGGACCGGACCCAGACCCATTTGGGCCCAATTACGCTTAAAAGGTCGTATCTTGCAAACCTGAAGTCTATTTGACAAACCGTCTATGGATCTGGGATCCTTGGAGTGATAAGGTTCTTTTGAGATACTCTATGTGACTTTCAAAAAATGTTGGAGTTTTCCTGGGTTGGATCGTACTCAAATCCAACCGGTCCATCGACACTAAAATACCTATATCATACAGACCGAGTGTCCGATTGATAAGATGTTTGTTGCATTAGAACCCTTATGACATGATGGATCATTGGGTTACTTCATTATGGTGCTTCATGGAGGCTGAGGTATGACCAATAACTGGAGGAGAAGAACCCGGGTGTTTCTTCTAATAAGAGTTAGTATGGACACTCCCTTGAAAAATCAAGGTGCGTGTATTCATTACCCCTCATCTCTAGTAGAGACGGGACTCGCCAAATCTGGAGTGTGGGTTCATTTCCCTCTGATTGGGTTTTCTCTATTTTTAGTTGGTACTCCTCTATTGGACTAGGGTGCGGGTCCTCAATACATAACTAACATATAGTCGGGTACTCCCCTACCGGGTAGGGTGCAATTCATCTATGTTAGGATTAGGTACTCCCCTGTCATCCTAGGATGCTGGTCCTCTTTATGCCATACTACCGTAGAGTGGGTACTCCCCTGTCGTGCAAGGGTGCAGGTCCTCTAGTCTGGGGTCAGTACTCCCATGACATACTAGGGAGTGGGTCCCCCATAGCGAATAAACTACCAAATTTGTACTCCCCTAACAGGTAGGGTGCAAGTCCTCACATATAGAGTAGGTACTCCCCTACCGTTCTAGGGTATGGGTCCTCTAGCCTGGGTCAGTACTCCCCTAACGTACTAGGGAATGGGTCCCCCACAACAAAAAAACTAAAGAAGGTGTACTGCCCTACCAGTTAGTGTACGGGTCCTCACACATAGAGTAGTACTCCCATGCCTCCGACTATCTACTGGGAGTGGGTCCTTCAGGGGAGTTGGAGCTCCCTCAAATGTAGGACATAGTTTCGAGGAGTGTTCCTATTCACTTGGTTTCCCTTGGTCTTTCCTTGGGCATAAGACTAAGACTGTGAGACCTCTTGTGTCGGGTACTAGAGGTAGTTCAAGAATAATGTTCCCGATGGAGCCCATCCATTCATATGTTCCATTAGGAATGGATGAGTTGATCAAGATTCAGTATATATCTCAAACGAGTTCCATTAGGGATGGCCAATTCTTTGATCTTGTACTCTCGATCTTTGAGTAACATTTTCATCCTTCTTTCGATATCCTGGATATGGCCTGAGGTCGGGGCCTTATGTTACATTGTGGATGAGATGAGTATATTCGGTTTTAGCTATGTCTTTTTATTTATGATTTGTGATATAGATCATGTTTTTGGGTTTTCTCTATGGATTTCTCAGAGACCTTCGAGTGTCTCGGGGTCACTAATAGGTATTTTTATAAACACCCCTTCACAAGATTCACCCACACATTGTTGTGTCTTATGCAGATGACGGGCACCTTGACAGGGACTCAGGGAGTAAGGACCTGATGGTGGATGACCGTGACAATTGACGTGGGGAGATGTGGAGAGAGGTTGTACCTACCCTTTAGGTAGAATTCCCAGTGGATGATCTCAGGAGCTGTTTTCTATTTTTAGTTGTAGTTGTATCTTTTTATTTGGTCTTGTGTTCCAGCCCCTTACTTTCAGTACACACTTTTAAAATAATAGTTTTACTTCGTGTTTGCATCTTGTTCCATTCTAGTCTGTGTGTTTGTACAGGTTTAAAGGAAATTCATTCATGTTTTAGGGATACACCTTTCTAGTCCTAGTTGCCAACCCCTAGCCTAGGGAAGGTGGGCCTGGGGTAGTCATGGCATGGTCACTGGGGGGATGGGTCATGAAAAATAATGTCAATACTATTCCCAATACCAATTTAATTTTTAACATGATCATAAATCAACCGATGAAATAATGTGTCTATTCAAAAAATATATATTTAACTTTGTATTAATCATATGTATTAAAATAACAATATATTCAATGGAATTACATTTCTTTGTGCCAATAATATGGAGAATAATATATCAACCCATTTAGAAGAATATGAATTATGGTTAAAATAAAATTTTAAAAATTTAAATAATCACCCATATTGTAAAAAAACTTTCAAATTGAATATACCATTCCCTATGTCAATAGAATAACATTTTTACAAAATGAACATTATTTAATCTGAATTATGTATTATTTGATGTTCACATTGTATGGTTAAAATATTAAATAGATAGGTCAAATATTGAGTAATATTATCATAATCTATGAAAATAAATAAGTTTTATGGTTTAAAAAAACATATACCTAAGGAAACAATGAAATCCCAGAATAATTTTAACATAAAAAACACCATATCGCAAAACAATGTCTTTATCTTAACACCCAATAAGGGATCATGAATTTTATTGTTTGGTATAACTGGTTAATTCCAAAAAAAAAAGATTAATATATATATATATATAATTGAGTATAAATAATGAGAAATAATTTTTATTAGTTTAAATCCATTAGAGAATGAAAAGATAAATAGAAGTGAAAACATAAAATATATTTTAGAAAACATTTTTAACATTAATGAAAAAGAGGAAGTTATGGGTCACTTCTAAAATTATTTTTCAAAAGGTAATCAGAAAAAATATTTGTAAACCAATACTACTAAAAATTTACTTCAATAATGTGTCCATAAAAATACAAAAGTTTTATCTTAGTTAAATTTGTTGAGGAAGACAATACTTATGAATGTGGAAGAAAAAACGTTTTTATATTTTAAAAAATATTTTTTTCTAAAACACACACAATAAAAATATTAATAAACCACTATTCATATTAAAACATTTTTTATCGGATTAATAGAAAAAACATATAATAAAATATTAGTATTTTCTAACCCTATTATGAAATAACAATGATAATGATAAAAAATCACAACTCAAAGAAGCATATTTATTTTACCAATACCCCTTACTGAAAAAACCCAAAAAGTGATATATATTTATAAAATTGAATATGTGGTATGAATTTATATAACTTGGGAAAACATATTTCTATATAAGAAAATAAAATGGGAGATTGTACACAACTTATATGATATAATGTCATGAAAATGGAGACAACTTAATGAATGAGAATTGAGTTACCAAAAACTCATACGACTGTGGTAACACATGAGTAAACATAGATTTTGAAAAAGAAATTAATTTTGTATATTATATACAATTATTTACAAGTAAATATATTATATTAATTCCGTAGGATAGTAAATTAGTATAATTATATTCAAAGGAATCATAGTGCATAACATTTAACATGTCTAAAAGAATCTGAATTAAGACATGGAAAATCCTTAAGACTGTAAATATTTGAATAAAAATAAATTGAAATATATTTATTAAAATTGAATATAAGATATCCTAATTTAATGAAAATTCATGTTATTATATCTCAAATAGGTGGTATATACACCACATTAATATGATTAGGAATTTGAGATGAAAAACCCTTACCTTGTATTCCTACTTACTCAAACATTATCTAGCCTCATATATAATGAAAATGAACATATTAATAGATAATATTATAATTTTTTTAATATAATAACATTTTTATAATTATTTTATATCCATAAAATAAAAATATTATAACAGATTAGTGTTTATTTTCATTATCGGGTGTTTATACATTCAGATATATATTTTGTATAAAATTATAGATAATGGGATTGTTTAATACTAAGAGGTTTCAATTTCAATAATCCAAGATAATAAATGATACGATGATATTAATTTATAAATGATTAATTAATTTCCATTTTCACTATGTGAAATATATAAATATTAATTATGAAAAGTAAATCCTAATGAACTAGTTCTCAGTATTTTTAACGATCGAAAGGTATATATTAACAAGTATTTAAAATATTAAAAAAATAAGAAGATTAAAAATATAGAATTTACCATTATTAGATGACATATAAACTATATTACATCCCATATTCATTTATGAAATAAATATTATATAATTTTTTTTATAAAGTGGTTAAGTAAACCCATATGGTAAAGTGTTATAATGATTTAATTACCATGCGAATGTATTTATATGTTAGAAATGTGTCCTGTAGAGAATCATAAAAATTTCATAAATATAATATATACTCATTAAATCTATTCTAGGAACCATACTTTATGGGTGGTGATAACCAATGAAATTTATTCATTCCGGAGGTGGTAGTCTGCATGTACTCATGATTAATGATATCATTTCTCAATGAATTGAAGGAATGATAATATATGAAAAAAATGATCATGAATTATATTTATGACCTATGAAACACATTTATTCGTAAAATTTATTCTTTATAACATCATTGAGAAGAAATGATGAAAAATGATCCACATCACATTATAGAGGTGGTAGTCAGCACATACGCGTGATCAATTTTTTTCATAGTGGATATAATAGAATGAATAATTTGTTTTTAATAAATATAATGAAGTTTGGGAATAATTATTATACTAATTTAATTAAATTAGTAATGTTTTAAATAGTTATAAAACTAAAAATTAATGTGTAACACCCCGACCCTAATTTCCTAGAGTCGGTGCCTTACTACAAAACATTGACATGAACACAAGGGATCAAATTCCGAAAGACCAATTTGTTTAGTAGCCTTCGAAGTATTGGATACAGTCATAAGTATTACATTACATTATAAAATAAAAAACAACAAAATTTTATCCATTAAACAAATTTATATCTCTTAGACTACAAATGTAGTTCAGTCATAATATACTTCTTTACATCATATAAAAAATAAAACATAGAAAGGGGTGAGCTCAGATGCTCAGTAAGGATAAAAATATAGCGGAAACTTTCATAAATAGGCACATACATTTAAGGAAATGTATAAGACTAAAACAAAAGAATTTTAAACATAAAGGTCTGCATAATATGTCCAATATAAATCAAACAATGCCATTTACTTATTCACATGGATATTCTTCTAGTCGAATAATCAAATTCAATATCAATAGCCAATTTCATAATGATGGAATGCATAATATGAGACTTCATAATCATATATTCAAGGCTTTGTTCCAAGACTACAAATAATATTTTTTCAAGGCCTTGTACCAAGACAATATATTGTCTCATGATACATACTGATGCATCGAGGGGCTATATCAGGCTCCACCCGTCACTTACTAAGTCCAATTCATTCCTTATAAGAAAATGTTAAAACATAATACAAACATTCGTATTAAAACTAGCATATGATACGTCAATACTTTATCCATAAACCATGAATGGTATAAAAATAACACATCCAAAGTAAAATATATCACAAAACCTTCAACACAATTTGGAATATTTTTATCATATTAAATCAACTTCAAAAAAGTTTATAATCCATCAAAGGATGTTGACATAGATGAAATCAAATCTTTTTGAGTAAAATATATCTTTCTATTATGAAATCATTTAGAAGTCATGAAATTATAAAAGAAAACACTTATTTTGAAAATATTCAAATAATATTGTAAGGGAAGCTTCGCAGGTGTTATAATGGCGGAAAATATCCTCACCCATTATCTAAGTTAAAAAAACATTATTTCATTAATTTTATCAAAAAGGTCATAAAGGACCTTGTTCAGAAAACGACAGAAAGATTCCTTTATAAAAATTTTCTAAAAAGTAAAACAAGGGTATAAATGACTTTAACCCATAGTCTAGGAAATAGTAAAAATATTTTGAAATATATTTTTAAGAAACATGGATGTGGATGATAAAGAGGTCCCTGTAGATACTCACGTATAAACAACCTCGGATAATGAAGAGATTGTTGAATTTACCCTAACCTAGTACATTTCCTTAGTCGATGGAATGTTAACCTCTTTTATAATAGTTAAAATATTGTTATTAAATAATACAAGAACTATATATATAAATATGGTATTATATATGATCCTCTAATACTGCTTTATTAATAATATTTCGGTAGTATCATTGTTTTGGGTGCTAACTGATTCATTTTCTTTTATATGCTTGGTTATGTTAGCCATGTTTTTTATGGATATTATTTATTTGATTCATATACAAAATTATATTAGGTTCATAAAAATTATATTTAATCATAAAATGAAAATTATTCTTGAATGATTACAATGGGGAAGGAATCTCAACACGTTCATGGAGATGATAATCCGTACGTACACACGAGCGACAATATCATTATATTGATGGGGAAATCATATTTAATTGGAATAAATATCATATATACAGAATAATTAATATTTTATATTTATTATTTACATCATTTATACTCATTATTATACCCATCCAAATAATGAAGTGTTTGAATAACAAATTACACCACGACGTGGAGACGGTAAGCCGTACGTACACACGTATGGTGACTCTATCATTTATAGGATGGATAGAAAAACAATATGGTTTTACCATATTTATAATAAAATAAAAGTATTTAGAAGGTACTAGATTTATTATTTTGGTATACAAATAATAAGAAAGAGGAAGAGTAAGAAGAAAAGAACTTGAAAGAGGGTGGTGAAATTATTACCTCTTCTTCAGGTGTTTCCAATTGAGTTGATCAAAAGGGCTCATTAGGTTGGATTTATGATCAAATTAAGGACTCTAGGTTGATTTGAGGGAATTTGGGAGGATATTTGGGTAGGGATTAGACGAGAAAAATGGCATTGGAGGTGTAAAATTAATAGAAGAGAAAGTATCCTTTTATAAGAGAGGTGAGGGTTACTTTGGAAAATCGTGAAATATTATTTTATAATATAATAATTTTCGATTACTAATGGCTCAAAAATGATTTATTTCTAGAATAAGTTTGGGATGGGTCAAAAACCTCTCAACCAATAGGTTTTAGATAGGTTTAGGTCACTATATTTACCTTATCCTTTAGATTTAACTCTTAGTTAAATTGTTTGACATTTACCATGTCTCTTTTTATTTTTAAATTATATGGTTAATAAACTTACACTAAACTACCAAGAGAACCCCAAGTGGTTAATTATTAATATATAAAACCTTATATAAGTCCTTTTTCCAAACCTTAATTTTTTAGTAATATTATATCAATTAATAATATAGTATTTGTTTTAAAAACCCAATTATATCAATTTTGAGACTATTTTGTATTTGATTTTTTTGAAAGCTATAAAAACATTATCACTTCAAATAAAATTTATTTAATAAACCCTAACAAGTCATATTAACCTAGACAATTATTTGAATTCATAAGAAGTCTCAATTTACATTTATTTGGATATTTATAATATGAATTATTTTAATATTTCATTAATTAGGTAATTACTACATCATCATTGTCTCATAAATAAACTAAATTATTTAATGTCTAAAAATTATAAATAAAAGCCCATAAGGATATATTTTTATATTTCTAATAAATATTTATAGTCAAATTTATATTGTGTGTAACACTATATTAAAAATGGTTTAGTTCTTAAACTTTGAATTTACTACTTTAACCTCTTTTTTTAAATAAAATAATAATAAATGTCCTAATCTAATACAAGAGGATGAAAAGGATCATATTTTATTCCTAAGGTTTTTTTTCATTGAATTAAAAAAATCCAATAGAATTAGGACATGTGTTAGGGTAATTATAATATTATTTTTTACTTTTAATTACCCAATTTAATTATAACCATCGTAAATAAAATTCAAAAGATATTATTCATCAAAAATTATTTTCATCTAATTTATCCACATTTTACTTACTAATACTAACCATGTATCTTAGATTTTTGAAATTCATCATATGGAAGTTGTAAAATTATGTTTTATGCAAATTTTTAAATGCTCTTTAAAGGTGGGTGAAAGACAATAAAAAGTTCAATAAAATTCTATACATCTAAACTTATTATAAAATGAATACAATGAATTACATTGAACATATATAGGTATTATATATCTATTTTGAACTAAAATAAATTAAAATAAAGTAACTAATTATTTAAATAAAAAAGCTGGTTTTAAACAATAATGCAGTGTTTTTCACTATTCATCAAAATTTGAATGTTTTTAGAAAAAAATCCAAAAATTCACCCTAAGCTAATTCTGATATTCCAAATCCAAAAATGAAGTCCATTTTTAATTATAAAATTTATTAAATTTCAAAAAGTGGGTATTACTATTCATAACGGCTAGTTTGATTGGTCGCAGTGTGTTAAAACACTAAGTTGTGTACAACACCAGATACTACATTATTCAAAGGGAAACACATTGTGGAAGCCTGGAGTATTACAATTAATATGTAAATATAATAAAGAATTGGATACTTGCATCGGGGACATGAAGATTTTCTATAAATTATCCTTTGAAATGAAGTTCATATGTTGAGTAATAATTACTTGTAGTTAATTCAAATGAGATAGTGTTATAATATCTTAATTACTTCATTTTCTAAAGCAATAATTAAAAAGGAATGTTTAATCCTTATGTGGAGGAAGGGTTCCTTTTTTACATGTCAAGAGAATGGCACTTTTGGAAGCACCCCTTACATTTTTAGTAATATAATGTTACTATTACATGGTAAATTTCTCCAAAATGAACAAATCATGAGATTAAAGTTATCTTGCATCAAAATTCACCTAAAACACATTTTCAGAACAATTAGAGTGTTATTAGGTTTTATATTCACAATTATCCCTTTTCTAAAATTTAATTTTTCTATGGACATTAAATTTTTGACCAAAATAATTAATTTTAAAGAAAAACTAAATACTGAATAATATAACTAATTTGATCCTTTTGATATCAAAATTATAAAAAACAATTTAAAATTTAATTTATAATGGTTCGAAATGTTAATTTCATGATTAGCGTACAAATCACATAAAACATTTTTAGAAAACTTATTTTTTGATGTATAAAATTATATAAAAGTAATAGTTATTTAAATTTTCATTTACCATGAAATATTATGATTACTATAAAGCTAATAATTTTTTTTCTTTCATTTCAATATAAAATTGAATCTTGCATTGAAAATATTTGATTTAAAGAGAGACAAATTTTTTTTTTCATTATACAAAAAATGTTTGACATAAGTTTTTTAAGTTCAAAGAATATATTAAAATTCATTATGCTAATCATTTAATAAAAAAACTATCTAAAAGGTTTTATAAACCTCTGGGATTACTAAAATAATGATAAACTAATTATAATTATAAATTTTAAAAAGCCCATATTATTTGACTAAAAATAAACATTTTTGGAAAAAATACAAAAAATTTACTAATAAGCTATTATTTTTTATATAACCCAAAAATTGATTTCAATATTTAAATATTAAAACTAAAAAAAATTTAAATTCAGTTTTTGAGTAAAATCAAAAACAATAACGAATAAAAAAATTATTAGAAAATGTATTTTTCAGTTATTAAATTTTATTATTCTTTTTTCATATCATTTTCAGACTAAATTTGTGATTAATAGTTATTAATATAAAAAAACATTATTAATAAAATATTTACCAAAATAAAAATACTTATTTCTTATAAGGATTTTTTTTGAAAATACTTTTCTAAATAATAAATTCTCTTTTTAGTCGTTTTAGGTAAACTACTTTAATTTTTCTTGAACATGAAAAACCCTTTATTTAGTTATTAATATATTTCATAAAGTTAATACTCATATTAATTCATTCTAATTCAAAGGCTTGGTTTTTATTTTCATACATAAATATTTATGTTATATGATATATATATGTATATATATATTTCACTTCTGTTATTATTGTTTCAGAAAAATGTTATCGAACACATTGGATTATTTAAGCACAAACATATATTAAAATATTATGGTGTTATATTATAAGCACCCCCCAAATAAATTATATCAACTTAATTATAATTATTACTCTTGTAAAATGTATGTGAGGTTATTAATAAAAAATTCATCTTTCAGGTTTTGGCCTCTAATATGACATATACCATACTTTCTTATTGTTTATATTGTTAATTATCTTTATCCAAACAAAATTATAAATTAATAAGTCTTATACTCATTTATATATACATCATATTCATATATTCTCCCCAATATAACTTTCCCAAAACCATTTTAATTTCCAAGTCAATAATCCATAATGAAATTATATATTCCTATATAATTTAACTCTTATCTTCCTATTTTAGTTAATGAATTCATAAAACCATTTTTTATATGTCATAATAACAAGAAAATTTGACCATAGAAAGAAAACATGTATTGAATTATCTTCAATATAAAGGTTATTGATACTACATATCTCAAATATTCAAAATCACACAACCATTTATTACCTCAAAACTAAAAAAATATTAAACTTATCCAGCAGTCAAATATGTGTTATTCAATACATATCTAAAAAATATAAACATACCATAAAATATGTTCTTAGGGATATCTATACAATTTAATATATAATTTCAAACCATTAATATAAAACTACTAAAGAAAAATACTTCGATGTTTCTCCTAATCATCAATAACATTTAGAATATATGAAATTTTTATTGATAAATATCAATCAAATTATTAGAATAGAATTTATATTCAAAAATTAATTTATGTCTTGAGATAATCCACACTACATAGGTAATACTGGGAAACTAAAATTTTCAATCCCAATAATCATATAATGAAAATATTTACCATTTACATATATTGACTTATTAAATTACAAGACATAGTGATTTCTATATACATACATTCCTTAGCTTCATTTATATGATCCTGTTTCAACAAAATAATAAAATAGAAAATGATTTTCCATATATTAAGTGAAAATGATCATAGGAATATGAAAACACAATCCTAATATTTCTCCTATAATGACACATTCATTCCATCCGTTTATATAACTAGTTCAATCATCTTTTTTTTAAAAACTTTATGTTTTCTTGTACTTATTAACCTAATCTATTAATGTAATTTTGAAATAATTTTTTATAATGGATCATAAGGTGAACATGACTAACAAGATCATGTATCCCAAAACTATTTAACTAGGTGTTCAGTCTTTGGCTCATTCCCCATGCACCATGGTGAAGACCGATTCAATTCCCAATAAAATTTTGTTAGGGTGATTACCCATAGATGAATATGCAACATAGAAGCATCCAATTTATAGTATTCATACAAATATATAGTTTCTAAGGAAAACATACTAGATACTTTCCCAAATATTTCAGATGACCTTCTATACATAAAATTTTAACAAGTATTTTCACTAAAGTTATCAAATCTAAATTCCAAAAGAAAATTTTAATTATTTTTTTAGTTTTAAATAAAATATAATCGAAACATATTATCTATTATGACCAACATTAACTTATCAATACCTAAATTATATCCAATAAAAAGTCCAATATTTCTAGTTTTATAACCATTTTTATGATTCCATGCATGAAACATGGGACCTACATTTCCTGATCTGGTTCTATATAGTCAACCCTTGTATACCCACATTGATATAAGTTATAAAATCCTACATTACACCACCTTTATTTAAAAAAATAATAATAATTTCATCTCTTAAATCAAAATGATATTTTTAGATTTAGTGCTTTAGAAAATTAAGAAAATAAATAAAATTATAAATAACATTTTTTTCAACTAATAGAAAGTCCTTCCAAATTATAAGAAAATAATTATTAAATAATATGTATTAAACATATCCAACAATCCCACAACAAATATTAACATAAAAATGTGTCTTGTTTAGTAAATTTATTTATACCATGGGAAAAAGAAACATGAAAAGAGATGATATAAAATTCATAGTAAGGCCAACATTTAATTAAAGTAGTAAAAAATATAATCATTTTAATAAAGTAATAAATATTATAAATTGAAAGATCCTAGTTTTTTCTTGAGGTATAACTGTTTTTAATTTTGTTTTAAATGATTGGTTTTGACCTAATGTGAATGTATAATGAGTTCAAGGGAGTTTTGGGGTGTATGGAGACTGTTCAGATCTTGGAGCCCAACTTTTGGAGAAAATTACCTATATCACACTATTAGAAGAATCTGTGGTGCCCAGGTCACATGGTTACTTCTAACCATGTATGGATTTCTAGAGTCCTAATCATGGAAACACAGGTTGAGGAAATCGTGATGCCATGGGAGCAATCCCATTTGAGGAAACTATAATTTTTATCAAATACAAAATTCCCAATAATTGCATGATCTATCTAACTTCTTGATGTGACCATGTGAGAGGGGACCACATATAGTGAAAGGTGAAATTTTGGTGTATATTTTGGCCAACGATGTATCTAAACCATGTGACCCAGTAATTGTGTGTAAAATGTTCTTTTTATCATTGATAACCTTTTTGTTTAAACCGACTTCAAAAATTTCATTTATTCATTGATAGGATGACCTTACCTATCATGTTTAGATACTCCTCCATCGATCTAGGTTACTTGATAACACTTTTATCCCAACTCAAAACTGAGAAACAATCATCTCATTGGATACATACAAATCAGTATTAAATTCTTCATGAGTCATTATTTAGTGAATATTGATGGAGTTGTTTAGTTCAAATCTAATATTCCCTATATCCATGGTATTCATCTATTACTGAAATTTCATCTTATACAACTCTAATTATGAGTTGATATAGGACAATTTCTAGACCATGTGTATATGGTATGTGTTTTATACCTTTTAACTTTTGGTTTTTATATTTTAAATGTTATTGTAGTTGTGTCACATGCTGTAACATTTGGTGTTTCCAATAAAATTAATTTAATTTTTTGAATTGATAAAATTGGAACTCATTAGGTCTCCTAGTAAGTTCCTTCTAATCATTGGAGGTTGTTATCCCCAACCTTGGCATCCCATGGAGTGTTTATCTATAATTTCTCTTTTTGATACCACCCTACAGGGTGAGTTTGAGATTACAACCAGATTTATGAGCCTAAATAAACTGAGTGAAAAGTGAATGAATGATTAGGAGAAAGTAATGCTTCCATTACATGTGATTACATTATATATAAATGATTTAATTATTTAAAAATAATATATGGAAATGGTTTTGATGAACTCATGAATTGTGAATGGTAATGAATTGATTAATGAATTGATTGATGGATTGAAAATTGTAGTGGATCCCTTGGATGAGCTCTTTGGACCTTGATTCCATTGGATTCCTTGGTCATTTCAACTCCATGAATCCATTTCTATTATGGTAGTGGATTACATGTTCTTTTATACATTGGATCATGATCCCATAGGATGTATAGGGACTTTTTTCACCTTGGATCTAGCTTCCTTGGAATCGTATTGGACTTTATCTTCTAATATGCTCCTTGGACTTCAGAAAATGCATTACTGAGTTGGCATCGAGATGATTCATGGACTTAATGTGGATCCATTGGAAATCTATAGCTTGGATATTGAACATTCGTGGCCTAACACTAGATTAAACTAGATATACCATTGTTGATGTTATACATTTGATTATATAGTGTTCCAATTGGGTATATTTTATCAGACTTTACATATATCCCTTTTATGGGTATCAAATTTCATTTTTTTGAAATGATTGTTTTACACCCCTTATTTATGGTTTATCGTAGCCCTTCTTATGGGTGAATGACTATTTTTCTTAGGGATCCCTGTTTGAAAAGACAAAATCACTTTTCCACAACACCCATAACATTCATTTCTATTAAACCTGTGATATATTACACATTAATTCAATTAATATTAGATATTATAAAATTTTTATTGACAATGTGTTGGTTGGATACTGAGTGTCATCTCTTATTCTTTTCAGTCCACAGTTCGTTACCTAGATAGACATCATGGATGTAGGCAGGGAACGAGTGAAGTGTCTGGTTTACAATTCTTGATTGTTGATATTCTTAGGATATGGGGAGTACATGATCGAGTAAGGATCATGATTCTATCTCGATATATAAATTTTTAGTCTTTTGAATTTTTATATATCTATTGTACTGGATACATTTATTCATGTATTTAGTTTCTTTTTGTAAAGGTATATGACATGATAATCACATTATACATGAAACTACATTTGTAAGTATTATTATTATTATATTATTCTAATGTTATCTTCAATCCTGATTTAAACTTTGCTTCCACTTATTTGTTCACTTTTTATACCATTGTGCTTTACTATGATCATGAGGGTATATTATTTTGAGTATACCACCATAGACCTTCACTACTAGTCGAAAATGTATGGTGTGTTGGGTGGAAAATTTGAGGCCATGTGACCCACCATCTTGGGGTGGAATTCAATGTCTATTGGGTCGGTACAAAACAAAATTTATATCAAAGGAGTTTCTTTTCTTGATTTAGTATTTTGAGGATAAATAACAGTGATTAGTAATGGATTTGAATTTGGGAATGAGCATTTCCTAGTCATATCTAACCCATGATGATGAAAAACCCAAATTCTCTAGAATGGAAAATTATTTTTTGGATTTTTCGTGTTATATTTTATTTGATATCACTATTGGGTAACTCACATTATGTTTGGTATTTATTATGTTTCATAATTTTATGATTTTACTAATGATATTGGGGAAAGGAAGAATCGATCATAAATATTTTTAAACACATTATGGAATTCAAATTCCATGAATTATTCCATACCATATATGACATAATGCTCGACTGCATGACATTATTAAACGTGCCTTGTGTGGTAAATCTATGATTTGATTAACATTTTTACATGTAATTAAGGAACATATTTGGTACATGGAGTGAATTTTGTAAAATAAATAGTATTATATTTATTATACTACACAAAACACCATATGTAGTCAATTATGGCATGTTGAGTCATGGAAAATTGATCGGATGGTATGGAAAATGTTATTTTTTTTGTAAATTGGACACCACAATTCAGTTCATTTGGTTCATGAGACCTTATGGATCAGAATTGTTGAACAATTTTTATGATCCATTTAATGTTAATTGTTATATAAATATGAAAATAAATAAAACTCAAATTATGATATAGAAAACATGTCCATGACCCAACATTATAGTTGGAAGTAGGTAATATGTATGGTACTTTTTATGGTAGTTCTGATTACCTACTCCTAACATTTGGTGATGGAAACTGGGTTTATATTTTTTATTAGATGGCTTCAATATTTCATTTTTATTTCAATTTGTGACTTGTTCTCTACTTGATTATTTTATGAGGCATGTTTTTGTAATTTTAGAGGTAATCCATTATGACGACATCCAGTCATGCAGTAAGAGAGTGGTGACATCCACGCTCTATGATTAGTGGGCCATCAGATAAATGTAGATCCTAGTATAGTGGAAGTTGTGGCACTAGTGGTTATACCAGATGTGGGTACTAATTCCTAGTTATGTGAGGGTTTATTATGATTCACGAAGATCTTCCAGGGAGAACCAAAACCCACCTAGTAATTGGAAGAGATGATGCGTTCCTTCCAATAGAACCAAACACAATTTTTATTGGGGATGGAGATACAAAACCAACTAATATTTGGATTGAGATAATTTTGATAAATTTTTAGCATCTAAGGACACATCTTGAATGGAAAGAGAAGCTTGTTCCATATTTTCTTCTTAGAAATTCTGATCACTATAAGGAAGTTTTGAAACAAACTAATGTTATGATATACATTTTCGAGGGTATTCAAATACATCTATTACAATTACATCTATCCTGAGACCTTGTTAGATAAACTGGCTAGTGAGTTTAAGCTTTTGTAGGAGGGTGTGGTGACTATTATGGAGTATTCAGCATGCTTCACAAATCATCATCATTTTTCATAGATTTATCTTTCTATTCAGAAATTAAGGGTAAAATTCTCAATGAAAGGTCACTTGAAATCCGTCCAATCGTAGTTTAAAAAAATTTGATTAAAAGGTTTTACTGAGATAGTGAAATAGAGACAGATTACTATATAAAACCCAAGTGAATATGGGTGTGAATAGTGGGGATGTTCATCATATTAACCTATTGGTTCCGTGACTTCTAATATGAAGCACCATTTTATGGATTCTTGTGAGGGGAGTATTGTCTTAGCTATTATTTCTAGTAGTAATGTCATCCATCATATATGTGATAAATGGGGACATATGATGAGTCACTCTGATAAAGACCAATATACCTCATTTAAGTTTGACCTTCCCTCCAGTATTTTATGGAATGGGCATGACTGAGACTCTAGGTTCTAGAGTGGTATTCGAGGCTCAGTGTTAGGATATGAGTAGGACTAGTAACAGTCATTTAGGTTATGGTGTTGGTCATTGTCAATGTATCAAAGCACTAGTTTTACCATGAAATCAGAGTGGTAATACTCCATGTAGTGAGGTTGTTTCATATGGATGTGGTTTAGGCCAATAATATTTTTTACTATCTACACTAGAGGATTGGAGTGAAATGATATCTATGGTGAGAGGCATGACCTTAGTAGCCACTACTATCGCGTATTCTCTATTTGATATATGTTTTTCTCATAGATTCATATCTATACCTAATACGGAGATCCCTGGGATCAATGTTTGAAATTTTGATTATGTTATAACCATGAATACCTCATTGTGGATTTGAGCAGAAGGTGTATTCCAGTGCAAAGAGTACCCCTTGAGGTAGGTTGGTGGCACTCTATATGGGATCACCTTTTCAAAGAGATGATAAGGATTGAAATTATACTCGGGATGGGATGTCAAGTTACTTTTCATTCCCATTTCGACTAATATCACCAAAGGTAAACCTTGACATCACCATAACATGGATTTTTTTATTCAAAAAGGAAAATTGGATTTCAAATTGAGCTGAGGATGACTAGAGCATCATGGGATAGTGGAGATGATATGCCATATTTCTAGATTATATCTAGATGATCATGGAATGAGTTATGTAGACATTCCTCCAGCAGTTGAACATTTCAAGGAAATTTTATTATAATGAATTTTCTAGTTTACCGATTCAGAGAGAAGTATATTTTCACAGTGATCGAGTTCCAAGAGTTGCACCAATATCCATTAATCCTAACATTATGGATACTACGGAGCTTCTAGAGCTCAAGATTTAGTTAGAGTACATGGATGTAAAGGGGTTTATAATACCCAATACTTTCCATGTGGTTCAAAGGTTCTTCCTCCCTAAAAGGTAGAATGAACTCTGAGGATATGTGTGGATTACCGAAAATTAAACTAGTTGAGTGGTATGTATTTATATGACTTGCTGTAAATAGAATGTCTCTTCAACAAGCTCTCAAGAGATCATGTTTTCTCAAATATCTACATGAGGTCAAGTTATTGTTAGTTATGTGTTCAACCTTCAGACATACCTCATATTTTGTTACATAGCAGGTGTGGTATATATGAGTATCTGACTGTGTTGTTCAGTCTCATGAATGAACCGACATTTTTCATGACTATGATGAACCGATTTTTCCTTCCTTAATAATATTAATTTGTGTAGGAATTCATGCATGAAATATTGGTTTATTACAATAATAGACATGACAATGGAAAACATATTTATCACATTTTGTATATAATGATAGAGAATTATTTATAAACTAATATGAAAAAGTGACACTCTTGGAAGGATGAGATTCACTAATAAGGTAATATTATCTCAAAGATAAGAGTATCAACAGACCGATAGAAGGTGATATATGTTTTTTACTGGGAGAAGACAATGAATATATTTTAGCTATGGAGTTTCTTGGGGCCTGGTAGATATTATAGAAATTGTATGCAGGGATTATCATAATTATTAGCACATTTAAAGGTCTTGATAAAGATGGATGTGAAGATTCCGTGGTTCGATAACTACAAGATAGATATCCAAGAGATGAAAAGAAGATTAATTTCTTCCATGGTCTTGATACTTCTAGATCAGGGAAGAAGATACCCAGTTTATTGTGATGCATTAGGTATCAGGATAAGAGTAGTTTTGAAACACGGGGTAGAGTTGTGGCGTATATGTCTCATCAATTGTGGACACCTGAGAGTAACTACATGAAACCTAATCTTGAGTTTTCCATTGTTTTTCATTCCATGAACTATTATAGGAGTTATTTACTTGGAGAATGTTTGGTGGTGCCACAAATCATAAAATATTAAAGTATATATTTAAATAGTGTGATCAAATTTTAAGGCAATGAAGGTGGGATGAATTGTAAAAGTATTTTCACATTATTAATTTTTATACTTATTGGAAGGGAAATACAATTGTTGAGGAACTGAGTAGGAGGAGGAAGATATGTGATGTTTAAGAGGCTAGTAGCAAGTGAAAGATTATGGCCCTGTACTTAGAGATGCACATAGTGGTTCGAGATAGTCTAGGGAAGACTTTAATTTCATCTGTAGTAGTGACTTATTATCTTGTGTATATGGTGAGGATGAGATAGTTATCTAATGCTCAGGTCCCAGTTGTATGAAAGTATGTGGAAGGTGAAGACATATATCCTATTTTTACTATTAACAATGGTGAAATTCTACATATTCATGGCCACCTTTGGGTTCCAATAGACATATGTTTGGAATTGATATGGGGTTTTCATGCCTCAACTTATGAAATACATATATGTGTTAACAATATGTACCATGAATTGTTCCATCAAAACTAGTGGTCAAGGATGAAATTTAAGGAAAATGATTTTGTCTAGATGTTTTCCACTTACAAGTAGGTGAAGGTAAACCAACAGAAACTAGCTAAGATTTTACATTTTTTACCTATTCATGATTGGAAATGGTATGTTGTTGTGATTTATTTCTGGAATGGGTTTTTGAGGTCGCCTCAAGGTAGTGATATTATTTTGATTTTTATGGTAAGGATCATGAAGAACACACATTTACATTTGACTAGGGAGACGATCTAAGTAGATGATCATGGGAGACATTATATTTGTGAGATAGTTCACCATCATGAGGTTCTATATTACATGGTTTCATATATGTATGAATTGTTTACATCTATATTCTTGAAAGTATTATCGATGGTGTTGGGTACATAGGTTCTTATGAGCATGGAATACCACCATCTGAATAATGTCTATTTAGAATTCAATATATAGGTTCTGGAGTACATACATAGATCATACAACATTGATTCTGAAGGATCAGGGTACATACATATTTCTATTATTTATTTTTACTACAACAGTAACTATGAGGAGACTATATATATGAAAAATTATGAGGATTTTTATGGTAGTCCATTCCAATCACCTTTGTGCTAGTTAGAGGTAGGAGAGGTTGCATTGCTCGGATATCAACTCATGATGGAGACTTTGAAACAAGTTTATTTTATTCAAAAACAGTTGGATACGATTTAATAATGATTGAAATCATATGTAGATCTCTAGTAACCACATCTAGAGTTCAAGGTGGGAGATCAAGCCGTATTTTGTATCTAATTTTCAACTTGGTCATAGATAGATTAATAAATAAGGAAAGATTTTATCATTTTATTTTAGGACTCTATATATTCTATAGATATTTGGGCTCATATCTTATCGATTGTAGTTCCCTTATATGTATTAATTCATGACCTGTTTTTTTAACGCATCTCAGATGTGTCATTATCACTCAATCCTATATCACAATTAGTAGAAGTATAACATTGATTAAAAGGTTTATTCATCCTTTGAGTAGAATTTTATTCCTATCATTGATAGGAGTATGAATGCTCTTTGAGGCCAGTCAGTTCCTCTAGTTTAGGTGTTATGAAAGGAAAACCATTTATAAGATGAGACTTGTGAGTAGGAGGACAACGTACTTTCTCAATGGACAATGTTATTATTAGGTAGTTCTTAACCACCTTTGGAATGTAAATTAAAGGGTGAAATAGTTAACGATGGATTATTGTAATATCTAGGGTTTTTTGAGGTATAAAGGTTTTTAATTTATTTTTAAATTCTAGATTTTGACCTAATTTAAATTCATAATTATGTTAGGAGAGTTTCAACGATTAATGGGGCTTCATCAGATCATGGAGCCCGACTTTTGGCTAAAAAATATGGGACTCATTATTAGTATAATCCATACCACCAAATCTTCAAGGTTACTTATAACCATTAAGGGTGTTTTGGAGGCCACAATAGGGTAAGGTGTTCTGTGAAAACTGTGTTTCCAAAGGAGTATGCCAGTGTGAGGTACCTGCTATTTATATAAGGGATAAAATGAATGGCCAGCACATAGTTTGTCTAACTATGCACCATGACTATGTAAGGGGGACCATGGAATGTGATGAGATCATGGTTGGTGCATGGTTTGGCAAACACTCTGACAGCACCATGAATCCCTTGAATTTTGGATGAAATGAAATTTTCCCTTATAATGACATTATATTAAACACACTTCCCACATTTCATTTCTCCTGCAATAGGAGGACCTTTCATATCATGTTGACCTCCTTCTCCATTGAGTTAGGTTCGATAATAACTCTGTAATTTGGACATAGAATCAGGTTCTCTTTATACCATTGGATTACCATCAGTGAGTTCCTCATTCAACTTATGTCATTCTTCATTTTACATTATATCAATGATGTTATTTTGATCCAAGCCAACTTTCCCTATTTTAGATAATTGATCCATTTCACTAATTTCTTAAAATCCACCTTCACTTAGGAGGCTATACTAAAAGAGTGTTCTATGACATGAATATTATAGGTGTTATATACCTTCTCCATTTTAGTTAAAATATTTTATAGTTTGAAATAGTTATGCTACATGTCATACCTTCTGGAGTTTCCCCTAATATTAATTGAATAATTCAATTGGTTAAATTAAAAAATTATAGGTTTCTTAATGAGTTACTATATATCATTGGATATTTTTATGCCCAACCTAAGACACCCTTGGGGTGTGTCTTTGTATTTTTCCTATTTTTTACCACACTAATGGGTGTGTGAGAGCTCACCACCTAATTTGGGAACCTTAATATATTGATTGAGAATTGAATGAATGATTAGGTTAAGGTTATTTCTCCATTACATGTGATAAAATTTTGTCTAAATGGTTTAATTATGGAAATGGATCATTTGGAAATGCGATGGATGAACTCATGAAATGTGAATGGTTATGAAATGATGAATGAATTAATTAATGAATTGAAAATGGTAGTGGGTTGCTTGGATTAGCTCCTCCGATTCTGAATTCATTGGATTCCATGTAAATTTCTACTCTAAATATCTTTATTTTTTGTATTAGTGGATGCCTTATTCATTTATACACTGAATCATGATTCCATAGGTTTATAAGGACCTTGCTACACCATGGTTTTGAATTTCATGGAATCACATTGGAAATTCTTTGTTTACATTCTCCTTGGAATCCACCCATGTCATTTTTGAGTTTCCATTAAGAATATCTATGGACTCAACATGGATTCCTTGGTCTTCTATTCCTTGGATAAGAACCATAGTGGTTTGAAACTGGATTACAAATCATAGTCCACTTTTCTTGTTATATATTCAATTACCCGGTGTATCAATTGTGGATATTTTGGTACACTTTAGAGATATCTTAAGTATGGGTATAATATTTTAATTGTTACATTGGATATGTTTAAAACTATTTGATTATTCTTTACAGTATCCATTGTTATGGGTTCTAGAATATTGTTCATAGAAATCAATGTTTGATTGGACTGGATTCGTTTTTCACTAGATCATTTAATTTCATTTCTATTATAAAATTGATATATTGCAACTTGTATCTGTTTATATAAGACCAAGAGATCATTTTATAGACACCATTGGTGGTAGACTACTGAATGTTATATCACACCCTATTCAGGCCACTGTTGGGTAACAAAAAAGATTTCATGGATGTAGGTAGGGATATAAGAAGCTAATCTCTTTATTATTTTTGATTGTTGATATGCTCAGGAGTAGGTGATCAATGCATAGAGATAGCCTCATAATGTTATCTAATGATTGTACTTTTTATTATTTTTTAATTGGATACATTTATTATACAGAAGGTTTATTTGCATGTATTTCCCTCATTTTTGTATTGAAACATGACATGATCATTGTATTATACATGTCTCTACTTTTGGATTATTTACTTTTAAACTATTCAATATGTTATCTTCTATATTGATTTAAATTATTCTTCTACTTATTTTTTTACTTGTGATACCATTATGCTTCACTCTGATAAAGAGGCTATTGTATCACCACAGTACCACATTAGAGCTATGTTTCTTGTCAGTCACCTCTAGTGTATGGAGAGGTTCTCTTGAGGCCATATGACTGACCTGATCAGGGAACCAGTTAGTGGATTCCATGTCAGGACATTATAAAAATAATACTGAAATCCTCTAAAATGAAGAGAATACTATATCCAAGAAAATTAATTAAAACTTTGATATCAATTATACAAATATCATACAGATGGAATGCATAATGTTAAACATCAAAAACATGTTTTCAATGCATTATACGAAGACATTATGTTGATATAGGGAGGGGAATACACCAAAACCCAACCATATTTGTCTCACAAGACATGTATATCCATCAAAGAGACATATAATAATAGGCCCTTCCCATCACTTGTTTTATTTAAATGTACACACCATATGAGTCAAAAAGTCATTTAATACCATTTTCAAAGAAATAATTCACTGATTAAAAACATATCTGTCATTATAATGAATAATAATGACTATCAATACATACTAAACTAATGTTTGCAGTATATATTCATCAAGTATAAAAATCATTTTCCTCATATGAATACATGGGAAAACAAAATAATTACACATCTATATAAACAAGGGGGATGGTCAAATAGTACATAGTGAACATTCCAATAATAAATTTTATTGGAATAACAATATATAGAATATAAATACATTTCTATATGTTGAGAAAATATATAACTTGATTATAATCCTTCAAGATGAAAAAGGGTATTGGTTAAATAGTATATTGCAAACATTCCAATAGTCATCTATGTTGGAGTAAGAATATATGGATCACAAATACTTTTCACCATGCCAATAGAATAATAATATTTATACCAGAATATCATCCAATCAGATGTATGTAAAATTTTATGATAACACCATATTGAGAAATTTTTATATGATTATGTCAATACTATAATAAAAACGATCATATGCCATATAAATAAGGATGGTGGATGGTATTAAAATTGAAAATCCCCCATTAAAAAAATAAAACCTAAAGGGATATTTACATAGATGAAAATTATCCTTTTAAAATAATATTTCAATGATATCACCATATAATAGATCCAGAATAATATTATTTTATAGTATGAGTTCATTCACCAAAATGATAAATTTGTGTTGGAGTATAAATAATAAAACATAACTCATATTAAGGTTAATCAATTTGAAAATGAAAAGGTAAATGAATGTAAAATATTAAATGTTATTTTATAAAATATTTTTATCATTAATGTAAAATATGAAGTTATGGGTCACTCCCAAAAATATTTTTCAAAAGGTAAAAAAAACTGAAATATAATAATTATAAAAATTCCTAAATTATAAGGACATGAAATGAATTAAGTTTGATCTTATATAAATTTGAAGAGTAATTCAAAAAAAATGAATGTAAAAGAAAAAAAATCATTTTTATTATTTGGAAAAATTCCTTTGTTCAAAACACAGATTGTAAAAAAGAGTAATAAAAAATCTATAACATTAAAATAATATATTCACAAAGAATATAAAAATCATAAAATTAAAATTTTGGGTGGAAGAACCCAATCATGGAATACCAATTTTCAGGATAATACCTCAACTCAAAGATGGATATTGGACTACTAATATCCAATATGGACAATGTATCTCAAGAAATGAGGAATATTTATCAAAGGGTTTATTTTATAGGATCCTATATCTATAGAAAACAATGAAATAATAGAACATGATAAAATAATGTGGAAAATGTTGTAACACCCTAAGATTTTATGAATTTATTTTAAATAATTTTTCTCTTCAAAAACTTGCATTACATGAAACTCCAAGATTAAATGAATAGTGATAAACAATTATTATAACATAGTCATTAAAATTGTAGTTATAAATAGGACTAAATAAATTAAATTAATTCTATTTTTTAAAAAATGTATAAAATAATTTCATTTATTATAAATTTAATATAAATTAATATAAAAAAATCATTGAATGAAAAGGAAATGTTTTTATGAAAAAAATTATATTCTCGTAATTTGGTTTTATATTAATAGGTTAATGACTTTAATGGAACTTATATATTTATATATATTTAATATTTTTATCATTCATATAATATTTTTTCAAGGAATGCGATAAAAATAAATATTGTTTTATTCTTAAAACCATTTAATTGGTTTCGTCATATTTTTCATAGAAATTTTAAAATTATTATTTTATATTATGGAAAATTTAAATGAAAAAAAAATTTTCCAAAAAAAATTTAAAAATTTCCTTAGTGTTATATTTTAACAATTTTCTAAAATGATTTATTTTTCAATGAATTTTGGAAAATAATACATTTATTGAAACTTTTATTTTTGATTAAATAATTTTAAAAATATATTTAAAAAATAAATAAATTAAAAGAAACATTAGTTCAATTATATTACTATTAATCCAATTTAGGTCATTATATTAAATATTAGTATTAATCATGTTATAAAAACATTTTCAAAATAACAAAACATTGATATTAGGAAACAACATTTTCATGATTCTAGCGGGTTAATTTAAAAATAGAATTCTTCCACTTCTATGAATTTAATTTGGTATAATGGATTATATATTTTTAATTAGTTTACTTAATATGTAATAAGAAAAACATAAACATTTATAATAACTATTAGTAAAAATTGATGACAATAATTACCTTGGATGAGGTTAATACAGGGGATTGTGCATTATATTCACCAATGTAAAATTAATATTTCAGAGAGGTATAAATTTTATTTGATAAATTTGATTTCTTATTTAGGAATTTTTTTTTCAAAATTAACTAATAATAATCATTAAATTTTAGGATGTATTTATAAATTACCTTGGAAATTAAATATGTAAAAATAGTTATAGTAGTGAAAACTAAAATAGTAAAATTATGTATACATAGAGGAAAAAGAAAAAATATTTAAAATAATTTTTTAGAAGTTTGGATCGACCATATATTGTCTATAATAATTTGTTTATTAGTTTTTAAGTAACATGGGTAGGGAATGACATCCCATTACTGAAATATTTTGGGTATTTTTAAAATACCACTCACCTCCATTATAAAAGGTAACCTCATCACCTCATTTTATCACACATCATAATCCATTTTAATAACCAAATACTTTGGAAATTTCTCAATGACATAATTATACACATTATATATCTATTTTTATTCCTAGAATATTGACTTTAGGGTGCTTAATAACAGATCCAAGGGTGGGTTTTCAAAGAGAATGTTATTGTCTTCTGTAAGATATTTATTTTTTTTACTTTTTATCATACCGTCTCCACTAATGTATTAATAATTAATGTATAATAACACCATTATCTATTATATACATATATGTTATTATTTTTATGTTATATACAATATCCATGTCCGCTTCTATAAAATTATAATCAAAATAATTTATCATCTATACGACAAACTACCACCTCACGAACAAATATAATTTTCTTTCCATCACCACCAATCATGAATGGATATAATGATGTATTTAAAGTATAAATGTGATTGTAATGACATTTTCATATGCCTGGAATTACAATTTAACATCTACATTCTTTCCTTCCTATCCATTAGTAAAAAATAACTTCACTGCTGCATACTTGTGGACTATTGCCTCCAACTAGTGATGCGATTAATTTTCCATTTATTTTTACATGGATGGTAATCGAGAAATTTTTTTTAACACATATGATATATATGTTATTAAAAATAATATTTAAAGATGAATTAATTCTAACCTTTACCTTATTTCATCAGTAGTGGAAATAAATACAATGCTCATGTGTATTTATTACCTACTATCTCCTTAAACAATGTAATCTATTTTTTATCCCTATATTTTATGGATATCTATAAATATATATTATGAACATATATCATATTAATATAAGGATTAAAATTATTTATATTATTGAAACATTATAAATTTATGTAGACTAAAACTACTAAACCATAAAATACATGAAAAATAGAGTTTTAATAAGTAATAATAGTGATTTTAACAATGAAATGTTAATACACATGGGGAGAAAGGAATTACTTAAGTCATTTATTATGAGATATAATCATGAATTTTCAATAATGGAATTATAATAAACCTATATTTATTATAAAAGAGTTTTTAATGTCTATAATGGATGTTGAGACTTAAGTTAAGATATTTTCATCTCATATTTATTTTTGTGGGAAGCATGCTATATTCACAGCAAGTTTCATTATGTGGTGTATATAAATCCCCTGAATGTTTTTATAACAATTATTATTAAATTTTTTGGATTTTAAAAACACATATATTTTTATATATATCATGGGTATTATGTTAAAAAATATAATTAGATAGTAAATGTTTTATGTTTTAATCTCATTGATAATCATGATTATTTGTTATTAATTTTCCAGTGATGAATCTCAAGGTGCTCATGAATTTTATTATAATCTAGTTATATTAGTATAATATATTTTATGTTTTATTTTTCTACCTTTGTGAGCTAAAGAGTCAATAAGAATATTTTTGATGAAAAATTTATTCATTTGTGTCTTTAGTAAAAAATAATTTCTCTTCCTATACCATGTTACAAAAACAATTAATAATGTTTTTATTATTCTAAAATGATTAGTTAATGTTATTTTTACCCATTATTTAATTTGAATTCTACTCAAATATATTATCTCATATTATTTTTCTAAAATGTGTAACTTTTTACTTTTTATTGAATACGTGAAAGGAATCATTGTTTTGACATGTACGACATTAAGGGAATTTTCTAACATCATTACCACTCAATGATTTAATGCTTGCCTTAACATTTTATAGGTTTATGTTTAATAAATATGTTTTATTTATTATTTTTTAGATTATTATATTTTATAAAATTGATTTAATAATTGAAAAGGAATTTTCCTCTTAAAATTTTTAATGATATTTTAATATAGTTTCTATTCATCAATGACTTTAACCCTTGGTGTTACTTATGTTTTACTGAGGATATGATCCAATCAGACAGTAATTATTATTTTTCTAGATATATTATGATTATTAATGCGATGTTTTTTCAACCCATTAATTTTCCATCAATTATTCAATGATGGAGTAATGATATTTTTTATGAAACATTTTTTCTTTTCAGAGGTTTTGATATGAGGATGTGATGAACACTATTCACATTTATGGGACACATATATATGTTTTTTATTATGTGAGGGATGAAATAAGAATTATATTGGTATTAACAAGATACTTAGAGAATAGTTTTTATCATATTTTTTAGTATTCTTGATTTAAATAGTTTAATTCATTATAAATATATTTTGTAATTGGAAAAATCAAAAAGGAAATAGTTTTATTAAACTAATTTCTTAAGTGGTTATATTTAAAATATTTATTTTAAAATTATATAAATTCAATTTTAGAAAAGTAATTTAGTTATTAAATTCATCATTTCAAAATTATCTTCATATTACTTTTTGATAATTCAATGAATATATTGATTTTTCAATCAATATTGAAAAATACTAGTTTTTATTGAAAATTGATTTTTATTTAAAAATAAAATAATAAATTGGATTATTTTTAACAAATAATTATTTAGTTTTGATTAATATTAATACAATTATGAATTTTCAATGTGTTTTGTAGTTGAATTTATTATACATACACATTATATTCCAAAGAGTCATTTTTTTGAAAAAAAAATTTTGTTACATTTTTATAGTTTAATTTTAAATTAGGCTCCACTATTTTTGTTTTTTTATTTATGAAAAATGGATTCCATATATGGAATCAAAATATCCATTTTTTTTAAACATTAACCTTTCATTTTTGAACAATATGAATAGTAAACCTAGTAACATTTATTACATTGTTAAGGGTAAATCGAGTATTTAATAGTAAATAATATGACAAGAATAATTAAATTACCATAACATTTTTCCCAATTTTATTAGATATGTATGTTTAGACAAAAATAAAACAAGGGTCAACTTTATGACCTATTGGATCCATTTTTTGAAACTGTAACAACAATAGTATTTTATTTTATGAAAATATAAACATGTCATACTATTCTTTTAATAAGAATAATATTTTTAATATATTGTCATCCAAAAGCTATGTTTGAATATACCTAGTATTTTGAAAGAAAATATATTTATTTTAATCATGTTATTTTATTTTTAATTTATATGGAATAATTAATTACAATAAAGGCATGCACAACAAGTGTTTAGAAATTATTAAAGTAATAGAGAAATGAAATAAATGATATAAAAAATATTACAATAAAAGTTATTTCAAATTTTCATGGTGATTCATGAATTAATATATAAATATGACATGTACAGAATATAATAATATAATTTTTAAAAATTTAACTTTTTTTGGGCGTGTTTTTAAAGTCATATTAAAAAATTGTATTAAATTTTAAAATTGTGATATTTCATGAATATATTATTTTATTCAATTATTAAAAGATAATAAAAATGTTGAATAAGGAAATATGGGATAATATAAATAATAAAATTTAATCCATTCTAAATTTAATGTATATTAGGAATTATTCTTTTCTTTAATACTCTTCTTATATTTTAATATTTTAAAAATTCATAAAGTATCCATCACCCCAATTATAAAAGAGTGCACATTCCTTCACATATTTTAAAAACATGATCCTTATAACTCTACCATATTATATAATATAATATTATCCAATTATATAGTCTCATTTTATATGTTATTTTATTTCTAAAAAAGTACATGATCTTTAATGGATCCTTCAAAGAGGTTATATTCAAGAGGCTACTTTCTTTATCCACCTCTATTAATTTATTTTCTTCTTATACCTTATCTTCTCCTCATTCATACATATAGTCATAATAAATATATTAAATGTATATAATTGAATTATATATATATATATATATATTTGAATATCTTATATATATATTTTTGGTCATATCCTCTTATTCAATGAAGAAAAACAATTTTTCAAATTATGGAGATTAAACAACCCAATGGATAATGAGTTCTTATTTTCTAATAAAACCTTCAATGTTAGCCATAAATTATTATTATGGTTAAATATGATTTTTGAAAAGTATATTATAAATTATTTATTTTTATGGAACTAATGTATAGACATTATATAAAATCAATCAAATCTAACTCATAATGGTTAGAGAAACCATAATAATAAAGTAAAAAATCATCATTATCATTTTATCAATTGAATCATCCTCATAATTCAACAAAAAAAGTATATATGGGACTATATAAAATTATGTAGGTTTATTAATACAATATAATTTCACTTATATAGTACTATTCCCATTTTTAAAGAACATCCATAAATATACACAAGTTATCCAACATTGAAACCATGAAATAAACGCTGCCATAATAATGATTTTGATCTTTATAACTCATTGAAATAGCCATAAATGAACTTAATAAAATTATAATAAATTCAATATATGTTTAAGATTTTATGAATTAATAAATTAATGAATCTAATTTTATTATGTTGTAAATTTAGTGAATATTTAGAGCACATTGGGATAGATGGTAATGGAATTATTAGCCCAATTTCCACTAATTGGGTTATGCTAGTACTTCATTGATTATGGAATGTTAAGAGTATATGAGAAATAAATATTAATGATATTAAATTTAATTTCTAGTTTTTTATGTGTATTGATAGATATAATCTAGTAATTCTATTAACATTCAATTTAATGATATGATATTTATAAAGGACTTTTATTTAAAAATCATCATTTAATGTTTCTTTTTACAAAATTCAAAAGGAATGGTTTTAACTTGAAAAACATGATAATATTCTCCCTCTTTCATGATGAATTAATGTTTAAATGATTCCATTAAAAGAATAAATATTAATTTTCAACGCATCTACTTTCCTTTTTTTAAAGGTTGGGGCCGAATCCTCATTTTTATTATTAAATCAAACCAAAGACCTCTTTTAACTGGGTAGAGGGAAACCCATTACATAGCCCGAAGGCCCAGTGGGCTTGTAGCCCATTATGGTATCGTTCCTGGAAGGTTTTTTGGATTATAGGTGGTTCCATTATAAACCAATTATTGTTGGATCCATGAAAAACCATGGATGGGGGGTTACATTATTAACCAATCATAGGTGGTTCCCTGATATTCCAAGGATGGGTGGTTTTGTTATAACCTCAAATGCATTTGTAACTACGAAGATGGAATTTGTGAATATTATTTATTATATTGATATTTGTGATATGAAAATATGATATCCCATGTAACCATAATGACATTAATATTCATGATAATGAGATTCCATGAAAATCATTTGATTTCCAAAAATTAATATAATGATATTTTTGAAAAGGTGATTCCCTTTTTGAGTAAAAAACATAGGTTTTTAAGAAATATTTTTCATGGTTATTGACTGGACTAATGGTTTTTTTATTTTATGTACCTTAATTATATTTTTTTATCATCCCATGTTTAAATATAATATAGGTTTTAAGGAAGAGTACGGACACTGATGAGATCATGGAGAAAACTGTGATGCTTTTTCATAACCAAACACCAAATATTATTTTATATACTTTTGTTTGGTGACAAAATGGGTACATAGTATAAGTGTCATTTTTTATGTATGGGATTATCATGTATTATATGGTTTTATTTATCTAAAACTATAAAACTAAAAAATCCTCATGAATTTAATAATGTTAATTCTAGTTTAAAACTAGTAGAATATGTAATTTTTAAGGTTGGGTCTATATAAATATTAACAAAGGATGGTTTAAATATATTTAAGGGTTTGAATAATGTTAATAGAATAACCATAAATAATTTTTACATTATTTTCATGGTATATAATTTAAATATTACCATGTTTGTTGATGTAATATATTTATATTAATATAGTTTTTATAGAGAGGAAAAATGGCAGATATGGTGGGACGATATTAAGAGGAAAACGTTATTTCAATTCAGTATCCCATAATGGTTATAATTAAAAAAATTGTTTTTTTACTGTTTGATCAGTAGAGAAAATATTAAATTTGTGGTCGAATCCCTGGTAGGGATCATCTCAATCAATCAAAATCACATATGTCAGTAGTAGAACATTTTATGAGGAAACATTCATCAGATTTCAATGGATAATTTGATCCAGTGGTAGCTAGAGGACGGATCACTTCCCTAGTAATGGAATTAAAAGTCATGGAAGGTTTAGAATGCTAAATGTTAACCCTATCTATTTATCATATTGAAGGTGAAGCCAATTGATGGTGGTTTCTAATTAATAACACCAAAGAGAAATATGATCTGGATGTTATGTATTGGGATGATATTAAGTGTCTTATTTTGGGAAAATAATTTCTTAAGATATTTCAACTCATAATGGAGAAACAATTTTGGAATTGAGCAAGAAGGATGAATATTTTGTAGATTCATATTAAGAAAACTTTAGAATATTTGTTAGTTATATATCCAATATTTTTGGGACATTGATAGTAAAATTAAAATATTTTTCTCTGTATTGAAACCAATATAATGAAGAGTATTTGATTCTATGAAGCTTAAAAGATTTGAGAAACATGTTCACTGTGATAAAAAATTTCATATTGAGTTTGATGAAATGTATGTTCCTTGTTAGGATAATAATAATAAGAGGTTACGTTGGTTTGAATTATGGAAAAATTAGTCAATGAAAATCAGAGGAATGAAAATTAAATTGCCTTCTGATGAAAAGTGTGGAAACAAGAACCCTTCAGAATGTATTAGAAAATATCTGAAATGATTTCGATATAAAAAGGTTGGACACATGGCTCATGACTATAAGGAAAATGAGAAAAATATAATTAAAAGATAATAGTAAGATAATTTAATTGAAATTATTTGGTACATTTTGATAACGTGTTCCCAAAGTGAGTGACTTGGGTAGGAAATCATCAAGAACAAAAGAAAAAGTCCTAGAAGAGACTTTTTATACCACCATTGTTGATATTGTTCTATCACATAATTTTGTGATAGGTATGTTACTTATTTATTCAAATTATACCAAAACTAGATTTGATTTTAGTTCACCAAATTATTTCATTTTTGATAAATTTAAAGGAATACTTGGAATATCGCATTATGAATGTATTATTAATCTTTTTGTGAGAAATTTATGTGGAATTATTAAAGAAACAACGAATAATAGGAATATTCTTATTATTTTCAATGAAACTATCTTTTTGGAATATCTTATTTAACTAACCATAGTTGATTATGATAATATTTTGTCTATGCATTAGCATTATATAATTTATTATGTGATATATTGTAGAGCTAATAGTTTCTATTTTAATTATTTCATATGTTTAATAACCTATAAAGAAGTAGATAAATTGATTAGAAATGGAAGTAAAACTCATATAGCACATGTCATTGAAAAGAATGAAACCCTTAAAATTAATGAAGTTCTAGTAGTGAATGAATACATGTATCATTCTACTAATGATTTTCCAAATGTCATTCCTAATTAGGGTGATGATTTTACTACTTAATTAGTTTCTAATTATATGAAAATTTTAAAACCCCCTTATTAAATGGCTCAATTAGATATTTTATAAGTGAAAAATAAATTTCTGGAGTCTCTATATAAAGATACTATTTGACCTACCACTTCACCATGGGGTGGTTCTATTTTATTTGTAAAAAATAAATATGAACCCATGAGGTTTTTCATTGATTATAGAGAATTTAATAAAATAATTATTAAGAATAAATAGAATTTTCCTCATATATATGACTTGTATGATTAGCTATAGGGAGCATTGTATTTTTCCACGATTAACATGAGATTCGAGTATCATCAGCTGAAGGTGAAACATGATGAAATCCTGAAAACATCATCTCATATAAGATTTTGGAATTATGAGTTTGTAGTTATTCCCTTTAGTTTTAAAAATTCTCCTATTTTATTTATGGATATTATGAATATAATATTCATAGAATATCTAGATATGTTTTTAAATTTTTATATTGAATATATATTTTTTATTTTCAAAACGTTATGTGGATCATGAAAAACATCTATATATTGTTGAAAAAAACCTCAAATAATATATCTTATATGTAAATTTAAGAAAATTTGATTTCAGTTATAATATATTTCATTCCTTGGGCACAATGTAAATAAAGATGGTATAAAAATTGATCCTACCAAAATAATTGTTGATTAATTGAAAAGACCTATAAAGGATAATGATATTCAAATCATTCTTCGATTATGAGGATATTTCCTATAGTTTGTTCAAAACGTTGCCAACTTATGTATCGCTATAAATATAATAATTATAAAATGATTTAAATTTATTTTTAAAAAATATTAGAATGATTTTTTAGGAGTTAAAAATAAGATTGGTGAATTCCACAATTTTTTCCTTTCCCTCATGAAATGGTGATTTTTTTAACTATAGTTCTTATTTACTGAGAGGAGATGGTTGCGTTTTGATATGTGATGATTATGTCATTTATTATTCTTCAATGTAACTAATACCTCATGAGTTAAATTATCCTACACATGATTTGGAGTTAGTTTCAGTGGGTTTTTATTTGAAAACATAAGGAATAATTTATATAAATTAATGTGTGAAATATATAATAATAATAAAAGTATAAAATATATATTTACTCAATAAATAGTTAAACATAAGGCTGAGAAGATGTTTGGAATTTATTTCAAAATTTAATTACACAATTCACTACCATCCTAGAACAAAAAATAATGTGTTTGATGCTTTGAGTTAGAAAATTGACGCTACATTAACCATGTAATGTCTGGAACATGACCCTTTGGTTAATGATTTAACTAATTTTATCTTCGAATTTTTGGCTGCAAAAAATTAATTTTTTTGGTTTTAGGTATTTATGAAATTCAATTTGTTAAACATAATTTAAAAATATTATATGGAATATTGTGTGTTATAGAAAATGTTATAATTAGTGAATAAGGATAAGTTATCTGAATTTATTTTTGATAAAAATGTATTTTTATAATTGGGAAGCGATTATGTGTTACTTCTTAATATCATTTGAATAAATATTAATTAATTGAATCTTGTAGTTATCCATTTTTATTTCATCATGGTAGCACTAATATATACAATAACATTTAGGAGTATTAATGGTGGGTTATAATGAGAAAATATATTGCAGATTTTACCATGAAATGAATGAATTGTCAATAGGTTAAATAAGAACATCAATTACCAAAGCAGATTCTATGGCTTATTTTAGTGCCATAGTGAAAATGAGAAAATATATCCATGGATTTCATGGTGGGACTAGCAAAGAATTATCATGGTATTAATGAAACATGGGTTTTTATTGGTTAACTAACTAAATATGAACATTTTTCCCATTTACGATACTATTTCATTAGATCAACTTCCCCAACTATATAATAAGAATATATTTACGTTATAGGGAGTTATAATCTCCACTATATCAATCCATGATCCCAAATTCACTTCTATCTTTTGGAAAGGCCTTCAAAAGTCATTGGGAACTAAATTAAATTTTCCCACAACACTTCATCCTCATCCAAATGGATAGTATCAATGAACAATTCATACCATGAAAATAATTATACATTACTTTTCAAAGTAATACCAAGTAATTTTGAATTAATATCTATCTTTAGTAGATTTTTATTCTAATAACAATCATCATTCCATAATATTGATGGATCCTTATGAGGAAGTATATTGATAGTGGTGTCGACCTCCATTAATTTGGGATAAAGTTGGTGAAATGATGTTAATGGGAACCTAATTGATATAGTATTTGGATGAAAAGGTGAAAATGATATAGAAACATGTGATAAATGTTAAGAATATGTATAAAAGTTATGTGTAAAATATGAGAAAATCCTTTTCATTCGAGGCATGTTATCATATTTTTCTTAAAATATATCCTTGGAAAATTATAATGTGTTTTTTTTTAAAAATATTTTTATATACATTGTTAATTAGACCAGATGAAATCATATATAATGTTGTTCAAGTTTCCCACCACGTAGCCTTGCCTCCAATTTTATCCAAGGCACACAATATTTTTCATGTTTCAATGTTAATAATGTATATGATAGATTCATAACATGTTTTAATCCATAAGGTTGTATAGTTGGAGGATAAGATTTCATATGAGGAAAATCCTATCTATATCACTGATCCCAAAGATCAATTATTGCAAAACGTGGTAATTAACTATGTTAACGTTTTTTGGAGAAACCATATGTTTGAAGTAACAACATGGCAATCGAAAAATGTAATGAGATAAATGTATCCCTATTTGTTTAATATCTGAATTAAATTGAGTGTATGCATGTTATAGAAGAGGGGAGGTAGAGTTTAACAATTTATATACTCATAGATAATTTTTTTTCATAGATTATTATTATTATTGAGTGATATTTTTAAATTCATTATAAATATGATATGTATTTAATAAAATAATAATAGAAATAATTTTATGAACGAATGTTTTATATGTGTTTATTTTAATTTCTAGTTTTCAAATTTTATAATTTTAATCTAAAAAACATATTTACTTTTTTGAAATCAACGTGATAAAACTATCTTAGGATGAATTTTAGAGAATTTTTTCAAAATATTTATTTTTCGAGGAATATTTAAAAATATTAGTTTTTATTGAAAACTATATTTTATTTACAAGTTCAAATTATCATATGGATTGTTTTTATATTTTCATTTGTTCATTTTCATTTCAATTAATCTCATCATGATTTTTTATTGGGTTTTATACTTGAATTTAGTATAGAAACATTTTAAATTTAAAATAATATTTTTTAAGAAAAGATGTTTTTTTTGATTTTTTCTATTTCAATTATAAATTAAAAACGCCACTTATGTGTATAGATTTACGAAAAATGGATTCCTTAATTTTAATGTTAATTTAAACATTTTTTAAATAGTTTCTTTTTTATTTATCGAAAATATGAATAGTAAAACAAGTAAATTTTGTTAACATAATTAAGGGTAAATCAGTTAATTAATTGTAAAAATAATATGCTTAGTATTATAAAAAACCCAAACACTAGTCCAAATAATAAATTTTGTGTAATTGCATACCAAAATAATACATTTTTCTAATTTATGACCACTTTAATCCAATTACTTAACACGAAGTCCCTTATAGTGTTTTAATTTAGGAAATGTCAAACCTGTTAGACTATTAATTTAATAAGTAGAAATTTTTTTATATCATGTCATACAGAATATATGTTAAAAAATAAATAGTATTTGGAAATATAAAATATTTATTTTCATCATGAAAATTTAATTTAAATTTATAGGGATAAATAATCACCTTAATACTTTTCACAATGATGATGCAATAATTATTAAATTAATTTAAACATTAAATAAGTGATATTAAAATAATTAAAATGAATACAATTTAACTAATTTAAATTTTAATTGTGATAGAAAAATAATATAGAAAAACTTGACATTTGTTATACATATTAAAAATATGTTTTACAATTTTCATCATTTTTGGGTGTTTTTAAAGTCATAATAATAAATACTAATAAATTTAATGATAATAATATTTCAGGAATATAATTTTAGAATAATTTATTAAAAATAATAAAATATTAAAACAATTCCATATTAGATAATATATATTCTAAAATTTCATCACATTTTTCTTTAAAAAATATTTAGAAATATTTGGATCTATTATAGTCTTATTAAATTTTAATATTTCAAGAAATTCATAAATTGTTCGTCACCTCCATTAAAAATGAGAAGACCTTCTTTCTCGCCTTTTCCCCACCTTCAGCCATCTAGATTATCTATCCTCTACAAAATTATATTATACACTTATCTAGAAACATTTTATTGACAATTATCTCACCAAAAGGCCAACTCTGTGTTACTTATGGGGTCTTTCAAGGAGGTGATATTAGAGAGGTAACTTTCTTAAACCAACTGTATTAGTTTTTTTCTTCGTCCAACTTCTTAACAGTTCATTCAAAAATCAGGGGAAAATAACTCATGTATAATTTATATACAAGAATAAAATATTTTTAATGTAACATCATCAATCCATAATTTTTCTCCTCTCCTCTTATTCAATAAAAAAACCATTATCCAACTTATGACAATTAACTATCTCCATGGATAATGACATTTTCATTCTTTATCACCATCATGGATGGTCATAATTTTTTTTTATGGTTTTACAAGTTTTTAAGAAGAATATTTTAAATAATTTAATGTTATATAACTAAAATAAATACATGATATTATAAAATATTAATATAATTCATGATGGTTGGAAAAACCACCATAATATACTAAACAATTACCCTTAATATTTTATCAAATAAATCATCCTCATATCAGATGAAAATTGATATATGGGACCATCAAACATTTTTTAGGATCATGAATACCATAAAATTTCTACTATTGATTCACATTCCCATTTCATAAAAACATACATAAATATACATATGGTAATCAAAAATGATTCTTTGAAACGATGAAATTAACACTCCTGGAACCATTATTTTGATCCTAATACCTCATCAAAATGGACATAAATGAACATAAGAAAATAATAATAATTTTTTTTATGTGGAATATGTTTCTAATTAAGTAATAAAATAAAATAATTCAATTATCCATATCATTATGTACAAGTGCAGAATGCATTCAGAAAAAAGTTTAAGGGATTCTTAACCTAATTTCTATAATTTGGGTTAAAATTATTCTTCATTAATTATGTCATGCTAGGATAATGTTTGATTGGACTTTTTATTTTATTATGTTGTATTTCCATATGTTATATGTTGATTTATAGTTATAATTAATTCATTTGATTCGTGTTCTCATCAATAATAATATATTTTTAAGGGATTTTGTTTTTAAAATTCTCTTTTCATATTTATTTTTTCAAAAGTCAAAAGGAATGTTTTTTAACATATAAAAAATTATTGGATTTTATTCCTTTCATGGAATATTAATCCTATGATGGTTCCTTCACAACATTACATTTTTATTTTAAAATAAAATGTTTTCTTTTTTATGTGTGTAGTATTATGTTATTGTTCTTGAAAGTTGTTTATAATGATGGCTTGTCCCATTATAAACCAATTATGGTTAGTTCCGTGATAAACCAAGGATGATAGGTTATATTATTAACCAATGGAGAGGATTCCACAATAAGCCATCGAAAAGGGGTACTGCTATAATCTCTAATGCATAGGGTACTCCAGATATGGATATTGGCCATATGGGTTATTCTAATTGTATGTGTTATATAGATAAATTATTTCCCAAGTTACATTCATGATTTTCATTGGTATCATAATGATTTCTCTTTGAAATAACATTATTTTCAAAAGGAAATATAATGATACTTTTTAAAACATGACTTCATTTTTAGAGTAAAAAGTAATATTTATATGAAAATGTTTATTCTACTTATTCACTGGACTAATAGTTTCTTTTCTTTGGTGTACCCTAATGAGAATATTGTGCTCATCCCAGGTTTTCCAAAATTTTCACAGGGTTTATGGGAGACTAGTGACCATTATAAGATCATGGAGAAAACTATAAAGATTTTTCATAAGGAGAAACCATGTTATATTCTTAAGACATTTGTTTTGTGGGATGAAAATTGATACAGAAAGTTAGAGTCCTTTTATAATTTATTAGATTACCATGTAAGAGTTAGTAATAATTATCAAAAACTCTAAACCTAAAATATCATAATTATTTTAATAAAGTGAATTTTTGTTTTAAATCAATAGAATATGTTATTTTTAAGGTGGAGTCATTTCATATATATCCATTCAATTTCATGGTTAATGATTAATAACTCATGAATAAAATATTTTATGAATGAACCTGATTTTATTTTCACAATATTATGTATTGGACTAGTATTATGTCTATAAGGTTATATGTGGACCTGGTTTCATGTTTATATGGTTATGGTTCGACCTTGTTTCATGTCCATAAGGTTATGTGTGACCCTATTTAATTTTCATAAAACTATGTATGAAACCTCATTTCATTATCTATAAGTTTATATGGGGACCTGAGTTCAATTCCATAACATAGAAAGTGAACGTTTTTCTATTTATAGATGTTTACAATATTATAAGCTTATGATTTTTCCATATTAATATGTTTATATTATAATGTCATGTATTATGATCATTAATTCCCTTTTTGATTCATTTTTTGTGAAAAACTGTTCTTTTTTCCATGAATCAAGGTTATTATCAATGTTTTATAGGGTATGGATTTAAAATACTAATCTCATATTATCATATCCATATGTTCATATTATGTTTAGTAGATTACTAATGTCTCCCTTTATTACCCTTACTGAACATAAGAGCCCCCCTTTCTTAGGTTTCTATTCCCCACGTCAGGAATACCTGTTTTAAGTAGGGTATGTCTAGGAAGATGATATTTGTGGGATATGTTGAATATCATTCATGAAGTGAGAATATTTTGTATCTTCTCTATATAAAAACATAACCATTATGGTATGTGATCATGTATCAGAAAAGTGTTTTTATATTTATCAAAAAATAACTAATATCATATTATAAAATTCCTTGGTCATAAAAACAAGTATTATAGAAAGGTTTTTAAATTTATGGAATAAGGATTTAGAATTTTTGGTGAAACCCCATGGGATAAAAGAAAAGTTAAACCAAGGGGTAATAACTCTAGAAAAGGGATCATTGAGCAGTGAATCAATTTTCACCTAGTGAATGACTACCTGAATTTTTGAAAACCTAGCTTGATTCTACCAGGAGATATTATTTTCTTAATCCACATTTTTTATGAATTAATATAAAGGATTTGAATAGATGAGGTCCATGAAGTGTGTTACATTGTATGAAATTTTTAAGTAAAAATGAAAAGCCCCATTAATGAAATGGACTAGAACATTTTTTCCATAAGGTATTATAATTGGTGAATGTTTTAAATGTGTAATGTATAGACATTATGTTCATTGATTTCCTAGGGGAAAATCATGAAGAGATGATCTACAAGGTTATTATACTAATGGTTTTATGTTTGATTATTAAGAGAATAAAACTTATGAAAGGTATGAGATATTGAGTAGTAAGATGATGATTCATATGTAATTGTTTATGAATGAAGTTGAATGATTTAAGTGTTTTTGTATAGGAACTAAAAAATAATTTTATAATAATCATGGAATATATATGGATTTTTTGTATAAATTTTCCATTAAGTATTTGAGTGATTATGTTTAATTCTAATGATGAACTATAAAACAGTGATTTAAAAGGATGATGTTATTTTATGAAAAAAAGTTATTAAGGGAATGATAACACATAATATGTTCCTGATTTTGAGATAATGGTGTTTGGATGGGATAAAGACATGATTGATGTCATGAAATTGAAATGTATAGTATTGAGAACATTGAAACTGATTAATTATTTGTTGAAAAAGTGTGTTATGATATTTTTGATGGATTTTATAGAAATTTTTTATTTATTTAATATATTCCAAATTCTATGGTTTTATTTATGAAATGTGAAAGGATATATGATTTCATTAAGGTTTTATGTTAATTTTCTGTTATTACGATGTTTTAGGATAATATATGACCAAGGTATTCACATATTTTCTATGTGACCATTAGAAGATACATTATGATAACTTGGGGATTAATGTTATGTTGATTTTGAATATTTAGTGAAATTATTTATAAAGTTTTAATTTTTCAAAGGGTCTTAAGGTTAACTATTTATGGAATTTTTTTTAACTTCAACTCTAGATGATGTTTTAGAGATTAATGTATTATATAATTATATAAATATTTATCCATATTGGATAACTTAGTCTATTTATTTTAGTTTGGATAATAACTAGATGTTGATGTAAAGATATTTCAGTATTTTATGAATCTTATAATCTATTATAAGTTAATTTTAGTACTTGATGCATGAAAAATTAATCTTCAATTTTTTGAGTAATATATGATGTTGAAATTGATCTTAGACCAAACAATGGTTTTTATTATGCTTATGAAACAGAAATAAATAATGTAATAAAATTATCTAATTCTTCCTACCATGATATTAAAACATCCCTCAGGTATTAGAAAATGATCTCAATGAAAAAGAAATTTACTATTACTTTCATTTATGATGACTCAATGGTCATTTAACTCAACATAAATGTATGGTTATAGTTTGGATAAATATATTCTTTCCATGTTCTATAATACTCTTGATAAATCCATGGGAGTTATTATTCTCTTCCATGTCTATTTTTTTCGCTTCCCATTAAGTTTCTCTTATTTGGAAGCCATGTTTAGTGTTTACGTATATGAAATTATTCTTTATCTTCCTATATTTTCATGATGGGATTTTATTAATCCTTTATACCATTTGGATTTCCAAAAATGGATTTTAATATGTTAAACCCTTTATTTTCTGAGAAATCTTGATTTGTGAGGACATAATTTTTTAAAGTGAGTAAGAGTCTAACACCCAGAGGATATATATAAGGCCCCGATGTTAAACCTTACTTAATATTGTATTAAATGAATAATTAACATTGAGGATCTTTTCAGGTTTAGAGTTTCAGAGAATTAGGACAGAACTATTACGTCTCAAAATATTACAAAGTAGACACTTCTACTAAATTTCCATAAAATAAAAACTCTTAAAAAGAAACATGTCTTGTTCCATGTTTTAGATAGCATGACTTTTCCTTGATCCCATCCCTGACCCTATTCAACTTTATGTCCTGTGAAAAGCATTTCAAAAACTTGGGGTGAGCATAAAAAGATCAGTAAGGGATACACAAAGAAGGAAATCTGTTAGTTTTTCAAAACCACCAGCAAACCATGAATAATTTATCAAAGAAATACTTTTCACCTTTATGAAGCATAAAATACTCTTCATTGAATAAAAGTTCATTACTTACCCTTTTGTAATCAAAATATTACCATAAAACCCATATAAAGAACACATAACATATAAAGGTAACTTGGGACATAAACACACTTAAATGGAATAACCATATGGTCGACTTCTACACATACTTAAATGGAATAGAAATACGGATGACATCCATACCCAATGCATTGGAGGTTATAACATAACCACCCATCCTAGTATTCACGGAACCACCCGCCATATGGTTTATCACGTAACCACCCGTCAAATGTCCAAGTACCATTATAAAATCAGAAGACATAAAACAATATAATGGAAAGAAAACATTTCCACACATTGATCACAATATATCACTTAAATATATTGACATAACAAATACATTATAAAAACCATTTTCAATACCAAAATACATAAAATAGTATATGGTATTTATTTCATTTTAAAAACATTACAGCTTGTTTAGGAAGCCAAAGACAAAATAATACTCGCGGTGGTAGGAAAAGTCGTTGGCACTGCGTACGTTAAAAGAAACATTCCTTTTTGTCGTTTAGTAAAACTATTTGTAGAAAAATATTCCTTTTGTATAAAAGTAAAATTCAAAGGGGTTTATACACCGTATAAAACAAAGTTGTGTATAAAACAAAATATGCCTTAATGAAAGGAGATTGAGACGAAGTCCCTTACCATGTGTCCGATGTGACCCGCTTGCTCTTTAATATCCTGAATAATAAAATAGTGTTAAACTATAATTTCTTAAGAACCTTTTTCAAGCTTACTATTCCTTTTATATCAATTACTTCCATGTTAAGCATTATGTAATCATTTAAGTTAATAATGTTTGTTTTGTCGATATTTGGTTCTTAAGTCGAAAGTGGACTTCTTACAATTACCTGTTGTTCGTGTGGTCAAAGGTTCATTATATCCAGAATGATATTCATGATTTGTATATCATATATATCATATATATCTAGTATATACATCTATTTATAATATTACATAATCATTTAGTGGTAAGAAATGAAATGCATCATTCATAGAGACGGTAAGCCGTACGTACGCATGAACGCTACTTCCATTTCTATGTCATATTAATGGAATTAAAACTAAATGAGAGATATGTATATTTTAATTCCAGAATTATATTAATCATTTAGATGTATCATATATAATATATATCCATTATATATATGTACTTATAATAGTACATTACATTTGGGGATAAGAAATGAAATGCACCGTTCATGGAGACGGTAAGCCGTACGTACGCATGATCGCTACTTTCATTTCTATCTCATACTTTAATGGAATGAAATAATAATGATATAAAGTTATATTATAATTCCAGTATAACAACATATATAATAACTTTAAATCCACCCTTTATACGTCCCACATATGGCATTAACGAATCAAATCACTTTGAGGGGGCGGTAGTCCGCACATCCTAAAATGAAATTATTGTGTCTACCCACAATGGAAACCATAAAGGTATGCCACGAATGAAAAATACAGAAGATTAAGTAAAAAATAAACATATCATATATCATATATAAATATTGCATCATCTTAATGGACACCTTTAAAGGTGTTATATGAGTGCTGAACAATCATCGTTTCGTGAGGCAGAAATTCACCATCCACAGAAACAGTATGTTCTTTAACCATTAGATGAAGGTGTGTGTAAGTGTAGCTCGAATACATCTTATAACAACATCCTAGTATATTTAATATACTGTAGTTGTTACAAAAGAAATGAATAAAAAGAGTTTAGGGGGTTGGAGAAGCAAAATAAAACAAAAGAACACGAGTGAAGACATTGCCTTAAAATTGGGTAACTCTCTTTGATTTGAGCTCAAAGGCTTCCTTGGGAATAATTTTTCCCAATGTGAGGCTTCTAGGAGTAATAGAGGGGTGTGGAGAGACAAAATGGGCATAGATTGGCCGAATCAAAGGCTTTGGAAGAGTGGTTAAGGTGGTAGAGGTGTGGGCCTTTTATAAGAGCAGAGGAGGGGAACTCTTGGAAAGTTAAGAAAAGATACTTTATTATAAAATGATTTTTGGATAAAAAGGGTCCCAAAATTATATATTTAAAGGATAAGGTGATAAGATTTCGAAATTGACCCATCCAATAGGTTTTTGACATGTGTAGGTCTTATATTTGACATTATCTTTTCATTTTTTTAAATCGTTAAATAATGAGGTAATCGCTGCATCATCATGGTGTCATAAATAATTTAATTTAGTTAATTTATAAAAATTACAAAAAAATATCATGATGTAGGAAATCTGTTTAGATTTATAATGAATATTTATAGTCAAAGCTCTGACTTGTATAACCCCATTTAAAAATTGTTTTAGTAAAACATCTCATGTTTGTGACATTTTTATTTTAGCTTTAAATAAAAAGATATTAATGTCATTTTCCTACCAAAGTGGCTCCATGAGGACCCCAAGTTGACCCATGGATTTTCTTGGCCGGAAATGACACATAAAATAAGGGTATGACACGTGTCTAGGTCATTTCATATTATTAAAACATTACTTTTACCTTAAATTACACTAATTACCTCTAATCGCGATTAACAAACATAAAAGTTACTATTCACCAAAACATTATTTTAATCCCATTGAACCACATTTTACTTCTTAATGACAATCAAGTATGTCCGATTTTTTGAAATTCAAAACACAGAAGTGTTAAAGTTTCATTTAAATGAAAAATCAGTTTTTTAATACCAATTAGTGGTTTCACTATTAATAAAAAATTGACGTTTTTCTAAAAAATTCCAAAACTTCACCCTAAGATATATTTGATATTCCAAATTCAAAAATGATTTCCATTTTAAAAAATTAAAAAATATAAGTTACATTAATTAATTTAATAATTAATTCCTGCTGTCAGAGCAAATAGCGTGTTTTTTTGAAACATTAAGTATCAAAATATTGACACTAGTTTAAGTCCAATTTCAAAGTGAAATTAATTCCAACAACCAATATTGGATTAAATTGTGAAAATATATTCTAATTTCCCTTTAAAACCAATTCAAAAGGTAATCTAATCATGTAAATAAATTAGGTTAAAAAGAGGTTTTGAATTAAAATACAACATTTTTCACTATTCATTAAAAAATGAACTTTATCGGAAAAACTACCCAAAATTTACACAAAGTAAATTTTGATGTCCCGATTCTAAAGAAGAATTTTATTTTGTCCAATAGAATGTATAAGAGTGACCAAAACTATATTTATAGATGGTTCGCCATCAAAAGGTGATAAGTCAACCTTTTAGGAATGTTAGAGTATATATGCCTAAAATTGAATTCTTTTCGTATTTTAAGCCTTTATCTTTTATTGGATAAATGTAGAAACATTTAAAAAACATATATAATCATATTTTATTTATTTATATTCATTCCCTACAATACAACGGCTATGTGTTAACTACCATTTAAAATAATATTATTTTATTAATAATGTGCAACGTAAGATTTCAAAGAAACTCTTTGTTGCGTATCGGGTACACTATTGAACATAGCAACCACTTTAAAGTAAAATTAATATTTAATTCGTAAATATTAATAAATATGAAAATGTTTTATTCTTTATTTACCTGGGATGTTACATCCTTCCCCCTTTTGGGAATTACGTCCTCGCAATTTTATTCACTTATCAAAATAAGTGGGGGTATTTATCCCTCATAGCTTTTTCAGATTCCCATGTTTCATCTTCAACCATATGGATTTTCCACAAAACCTTTACCTGGTGAATTACCTTATTTCGCAACAATTGCTCTCTTCGGTCAAGAATCTGGACTGGTTGTTCATCATAAGATAGATTCTCTTCCAACTGAACTACCTCTGGGCTCAAAACATAAGATGGATCTGGCATATACTTTCTTAACATAGAAACATGAAAAACATTCCGTACATAAGATAAACTCGGAGGTAAAGCCAATCGATAAGAAACTGATCCAACTTTCTCCAAAATTTCATATGGTCCAATGAACCTTGGACTCAGCTTTCCTTTCTTACCAAATCACATCACACTTTTCCATGGTGAAACATTGAGAAAAACATGATCACCTACCTCGAAAGATAGGTCCTTCCTCCAGTTATCTGCAAAACTTTTCTATCTGCTCTGAGCTGTTTTCATGTGTTTCTGAATCAACTAAACTTTTTATGACATCTCTTCTACCAATTCTAGTCCCTTCAGCTTCCTTTCACCCACTTCATCCCAAAAGCTAGTGTTCGACACCGCTTCCCATATAATTCCTCAAACGGAGCCATTTGTATACTGGAATGAAAACTGTTATTATATGAAAATTCAACCAATGAAAGATGTTGGTCCCAACTTCCCTAATAATCCATAGAGCAAGCTCGTAGCATATCCTCTATAGTCTGAATTGTTCGTTCTGACTGCCCATCTGATTGCGGATGAAAAGCTGTACTAAAATTTAATTCAGTACCCAATGACTTCTGAAGGCCTTTCCAAAAGTTAGAAGTAAACCTGGGATCACGATCAGATACAATGGAGAGGGGAACTCCATGAAACCTCATTATCCCTTTAAGATAAAATAGAGAAAGTTGATCTAGATAGAACGTATCTTGAATAGGAAGTAAATGAGCAGATCTAGTCAATCGATCAACAACAAAACAGATTTCATTATTACCTTGAGATGTGCTCAGTAATCCCACAACAAAGTCCATGGATATATTTTCCCATTTCCACTATGGCTCTGGTAATGGCTGAAGCATCCCTTTCGGTAACTGCCGCTCTGCTTTAACCTGCTGACAAGTCAAACACTTCACAGTAAAATCAGCAATATCTCTATTCATTCCATCCCACCAGTAATACTCCCGTAGATCTCTGTACATCTTAGTACTTCTAGAATGAATTGAAAACAGGGAACTATGAGCCTCACATAACAACTCATTCTTCAACTGTGAATCACTAGGCACACATAATCTCTTCCCAAACCTCAAAACACAATCATTATCAATGTTTAATTCAGGAAACTTACCCTTCTAAACCAACTCTACCTTTTTCTGCAACTCACTGTCTTGCTTCTGTGCTTTCTTGATTCTGTCTGATAGAGAAGCTTTTGCTGATACCTGAAACAAAACAGAAGGAAATCCTGCACAAACAACTTCCATGCCAAAGTTCATCAAATCCTTAACCAAAGGATCATGTTCCAAACACAACATTGTTAATGAAGCATTACTTTTTTGATTCAAAGAATCAGCCACTTTATTTTCTTTTCCCAGATGGTAATGAATTGTACAATCATAATCTTTGATTAATTCTAGCCATCTCCTCTATCTCATGTTCAATTCGTTCTGAGTGAATATGTACTTTAAACTTTTGTGATCAGTATATATTTCACACTTTACTCCATACAAAGGATGCCTCCAAAATTTTAAAGCGAAAACAATAGCAGCTAATTCCAAATCATGTGTAGGGTAATTTACCTCATGAGTTTTCAATTGATGTGAATCATATGCAATTACCTGATCATTCTGCATAAGGACACAAACAAGTCCTTTCAAAGAAGCATCACTGTATGAAATAAATTCACCATTCCTGGAATGAAGTGCCAAAACTGGAGAATTCACCAATCTTCTTTTCAACTCCTGAAAACAATCATCACATTCTTTTGTCCAAATAAACTTAACACCCTTCCGAGTAAGCTTAGTCATTGGACTAGATAACCGTGAAATTTTTTCAACAAACCTTCAGTAGTAACCTGCCAAACCAAGGAAACTATGGATCTCAGTTACATTTGTGGGTCTTGGCCATTCTTCAACAACTTTTGTTTTAGCAGGATCAACAGTTATGCCATTTGTTGAAACAATGTGACCAAGGAAAGAAATTTGTTGTAACCAGAACTCACACTTGCTGAATTTTACATACAGTTTCTTTTTTTAAGGTTTTAAAGATAACCCTTAAATGAATTTCATTCTCCTCTTTACTTTTATAAAACACCAAAATATCATCAATAAAACAACCACCATTTATCACCTAATTCAACTGAGCCATCACTGTAGTAAACTACTCAATTCTGATTATGACCATCTCAGGATACTAATTTGAAAGGTCATTTCCCACTATATGCCTTCCAAGAAAAGCCGTTCTATTTCCTCCACAAAAAACCATTCTTAAAACAAAAATATCTTAGGAGAAGCAACATGGTAATATTCAAAGTCTATATCATTTCAATTTGACCATAAAAAAATTTGGATAATCATTTAATAGAATTCTAACTCCTAATGTTGTCTAAACCAACCTCTGAGACCAACTATAAGGCCCCGGTCTTAAACCTTACTTAATATTGAATTAAATGAATAATTTAGATTGAGGATCTTTTTAGGTTTAGAGTTTTAGAGAATTAGGACATAACTATTACATCTCAAAATATTACAAAGTAGACACTTCTACTAAATTTCCATAACATAAAAAATCTTAAAAAGAAACATGTATAGTTCCCTGTTTTAGATAGCATGACTATTCCTTGATACCATCCTTGACCCTATTCCACTTTAAGTCCTGTGAAAAACATTTCAAAAACTTGGGGTCAGTATAAAAAGATCAGTAAGGGATACACAAAGAAGGAAATATGTTAGTTTTTCAAAACCACCAGTAAACCATGAATACTTTATCAAAGAAATACTTTTCACCATTATGAAGCAGAAAATACTCTTCATTGAATAAAAGTTCATTAATTACCCTTTTGTAATCAAAATATTACCATAAAACCCATATAAATAACACATAACATATAAAGGTAACTTGGGACATAAACATACTTAAATGGAATAACCATAAGTTCAATTTCCACACATACTTAAATAGAATAGCCATATGGCTGACTTCCATACCCAATGAATTAGAGGTTATAACGTAACCACCCGTCCTGGTATTCACGGCACCACCCGTCATATGGTTTATCACGTAACCGCCCATCAAATGTCCAAGTACCATTACAAAATCATAAGAAATAAAACAATATAATGGAAAGAAAACATTTCCACACTTTGATCACAATATATCACTTAAATATATTGACATAAAAAATCCATTATAAAAACCATTTTCAATACCAAAATACATAAAAGAGAATATGGTATTTATTTCTTTTTAAAAACATTACGGCTTGTTGAGGAAGCCAAAGACCAAATAATACTCGCGGCGGCGGAAAAGGTCATTGTCACCGAGTACCTTAAAAGAAACATTCATTTTTGTCATTTAGTAAAATGATTCATAGAAAAATATTCTTTTTGTATAAAATTAAAAGTCAAAGGAATTTATACACCGTATAAATTAAAGTTGTGTATAAAATGAAACATGCCTCAATGAAAGGAGATTGAGACGAAGTCCCTTACCTCATGTCCGATGTGACTCGATTTCTCTTTAATCTCCGGAATAATAAACTAGTGTTAACTTCTACTTGCTTAAGAAAAATTTTCAAGCTTACAATTCAATTTATTTCAATTACATCAATGTTAAGAATTATGTAATCATTTAAGTTAATATTGTTTTTTTGTCGATATTTGGTTCTTATGTCGAAAGTGGACTTCTTACAATTACATGTTGTTCGTGTGGTCAAAAGTTCATTATATCCAAAATGATATTCATGATTTGGATATCATATATATCATATATATCCAGAATATACATGTATTATAATATTACATAATCATTTGGAGGTATGAAATGAAATGCACCGTTCATGGAGATGGTAAGCCGTACGTACGCATGAATGCTACTTTCATTTCTATGTCATATTAATGGAATTAAAACTAAATGAGAGATATGTATATTTTAATTCCAGACTTATATTAATCATTTAGATGTAACATAAATAATATATATACATTATATATATTTACTTATAATAGTACATTACATTTTGGGAAAATAAATGAAATGCACCATTCATGGAGACGGTAAGCCATACGTACGCATGAACACTACTTTGATTTCTATCTCATAATTTAATGGAATGAAATAATAATGATACAAAGTTATATTATAATTACAGTATAACAATATATATTATACCTTTAAATCCATCCTTTATACGTCCCACATATGGCATTAACGAATCAAATCACATTGAGCGGGTGGTAGTCCGCACTTCCTAAAATGAAATTATCGTGTTTACCACAATGAAAACCATAAAGGTATGCCGAAAACAAAAAATACATAAGCTTAAGTAAAACATAAAAATATTATATATCATATATAAATATAGTGTCATCTTAATGTCCACCATTGAAGGTGTTATATTAGTGTTGAACAATCATCGTTTCGTGAGGCAGAAATTCACTATCCACAGAAATAGTATGTTATTTAACCATTAGATTAAGGTGTGTATAAGTGTAGATTGAATACTTCTTATAAAAATATCCTAGTATATTGAAGATAATTTAGTTGTTATAAAAGAAATGAATAAAAAGAGTTTAGGGGGTTTGATAAGAAAAATAAAACAAAAGAACACTAGTGAAGACATTACCTTAAAATCGGGTAACTCTCTTTGATTTGAGCTCAAAGGCTTACTTGGGAAGACTTCTGCCCAAAGTGAGGCTTCTAGGAGTAAGAGAAGGATGTGGAAAGACAAAATGGGTGGAGATTGGCCGATCCAAAGGCTTTAGGAGTGTGGGTAAGGTGGTAGAGGTGGGGGCCTTTTATAAGAGGAGAGGAGGGGCACTCTTGGAAAGTTAAGAAAAGATACTTTATTATAAAATGATTTTCGGATAAAAAGGGTCCCACAATTATATATTTATAGGATAAGGTGATAAGAGTTCGAAATCCACCCATCCAATAGTTTTTTGACATGTGTAGGTCTTATATTTTACATTATCTTTTCATTTTTTTAAATCCTTAAATAATGAGGTAATCGCTGCATCATCATGGTGTCATAAATAATTTAATTTATTTAATGTCTAAAAATTATAAAAAAAATATCATGATGTAGGAAATATTTTTAGATTTCTAATTAATATTTATAGTCAAAACTTTGACTTGTATAAACCCATTTAAAATGTTTTTTAGTAAAACAACTCAGGTTTGTGACATTTTTATTTTAACTTTAAATAAAAAGATATTAATGTCATTTTCCTACCAAAGTGACTCCATGAGGTCCCCAAGTTGACCCATGGATTTCGTTGGTCGCCCATGAAACATCCAATAAGGTTAGGACATGTTTCTAGGTCATTTCATATTATTAAAACATTACTTTTACCTTAAACTACACTAATTATCTCTAATCGCGATTATTAAACAGAAAAGTTACTATTCACCAAAAAATTATTTTAACCCCATTGAACCACATTTTACTTCTTAATGAAAACCATGTATGTCAGATTTTTGAAATTTAAAACACAGAAGTGGTAATGTTTCATTTAAAAGAAAAATCAGTTTTAAGTACCACTTAGTGGTTTCACTATTCATCAAAAATTGAAGTTTTTCAGAAAAATACCAAAACTTCAACCTAATATATATTTGATATTCCGAATTAAAAAATGATGTCTATTTTACAAAATTAAAAACATATAAGTTACATTAATTTATTTAATAATTAATTCCCACTTTCAGAGTAAATAACGTGTTTTTATGAAACATTAAGTATGAAAAGATTGACACTAGTTTAAGTCCAATTTCAATGTGAAATTAATTCCAACAACCACTATTGGATTAAATGGTAAAAATATATTCTAATTTAACATTAAAACCAATTCAAAAGATAATCTAATCATGTAAATAAATTAGATTAAAAATATGTTTTGAATTAAAATACAACATTTTTCACTATTCATTAAAAAATGAACTTTATCGAAAAAATACAAAAAATTTACACAAAGTAAATTTTGATGTCCCGATTCTAAAGAAGAATTTTATTTGGTCCAATAGAATGTATAAGAGTGACCAAAACTATATTTATAGACGGTTCACCCTCAAAAGGTGATAATTCGACCTTTTGGGAATGTTAGAGTATATATGCCTAAAATTGAATTCTTTTCGTATTTTAAGCCTTTATCTTTTATTGGATAAATTTAGAAACATTTAAAAAACATATATAATCATATTTTAGTTATTTCTATTTATTCCCGCTAATAAAACGGCTACGTGTTAACTACCATTTAAAATAATATTATTTTATTACTAGTGTGCAACGTAAGATTTCAAAGAAACTCTTTGTTGCGTATCAGGTACGCTATCGAACATAGAAACCCCTTTAAAGTAAAATTAATATTTAATTCCAAAATATTAACATATATAAAAATGTTTTATTCTTTATTTCCCTGAGATGTTACATCCTTTCCCCCTTTTGAGAATTGCGTCCTCGCAATTTTATTCACTTATCAAAATAAGTGGGGGTATTTATCCCTCATAGCATTTTCATATTTCCATGTTTCCTCTTCAACCATATGGTTTTTCCACAAAACCATTACCTGGTGAATTACCTTATTTCGCAACACTTGCTCTCTTCGGTCAAGAATCTGGACTGGTTGTTCTTCATAAGAGAGATTCTCTTCCAACTGAACTACCTCTGGGCTCAAAACATGAGATGGATCGGGAATATACTTTCTCAACATCGAAACATGAAAAAAATTGTGTACCTGAGATAAAATCAGAGGTAAATCCACTCGATAAGAAACTGATCCAACTTTCTCCAGAATTTCATATGGTCCAATGAACATTGGACTCATCTTTCCTTTCTTACCAAATCGCATCACACTTTTCCATGGTGAAACTTTGAGAAAAACATGATCATCTACCTCGAAAGATAGATCATTCCTCCAGTTATCTGCATAACTTTTCTGTCTGCTCTGAGCTGTTTTCATGTGTTTCTGAATAAAATGAACTTTTTCTACCATCTCTTCTACCAATTCTGGTCCCATTGGCTTCCTTTCACCCACTTCATCCCAAAAATCTGGAGTTTGACACTGCTTCCCATATAATGCCTCAAACAGAGCCATCTGTATACTAGAATGAAAACTATTATTATATGAAAATTCTACCAAAGAAAGATGTTGGACCCAACTTCCCTGATAATCCATTGATCAAGCTCGTAGCATATCCTCTAAGGTCTGAATTGTTCTTTCTGACTGCCCATCTGATTGTGGATGAAAATCTGTACTAAAATTTAATTCAGTACCCAATGACTTCTGAAGGCCTTTCCAAAGTTAGAAGTAAACCTGGGATCACGATCAGATACAATGGAGAGGGGAATTCCATGCAACCTTACTATCTATTTAAGATACAATTGAGAATGTTAATCTAGAAAGAATGTATCTTGAATAGGAATGAAATGAGCAGATTTAGTCAATCGATCAACAATAACCCAGATTGCATTATTACCTCGAGATGTCCTAAGTAATCCCTCAACAAAGTCCATGGATATATTTTCCCATTTGCACTCTGGCACTGGTAATGGCTGAAGAATCCCTTTCGGTAACTGCCGCCCTGCTTTTACCTACAGACAAGTCAAACACTTCACAGTAAAATCAACAATATCTCTTTTCATTCCATCCCATCAGTAATACTCCCACAGATCTCTGTACATCTTAGTACTGCCAAGATGAATTGAAAACGGGGAACTATGAGCCTCACATAACAACTCATTATTCAACTGTGAATCACTAGGCACACATAATCTCTTCCCAAACCTCAAATCAAAATCATTATCAATATTGAATTCAGGAAACTTACACTTCTGAACTAACTCTACATTTTCTGCAACTCACTGTCTTGCTTCTGTGCTTGCTTGATTCTGTCTAATAGAGAAGATTTCACTGATACCTGAAACAAAACATAAGGACATCCTGCACAAACAACTTCCATGCCAAAGTTCATCAAATCCTTAACCAAAGGATCACGTTCCAAATGCAACATTGTTAATGAAACATTAATTTTTCAACTCAAAGCATCAGCCACTTTATTTTCTTTTCCCGGATGGTAATGAATTGTACAATCATAATCCTTGATTAATTCCAGCCATCTCCTCTGTCTCATGTTCAATTCTTTCTGAGTGAATATATGTTTTAAACTTTTATGATTAGTATATATTTCACACTTTACTCCATACAAATGATGCCTCCAAATTTTTAAAGCGAAAACAATAACAACTAATTCCAAATCATTTGTAGGGTAATTTACCTCATGAGTTTTCAATTGACGTGAAGCATATGCAATTACCTGATCATTCTACATAAGGACACAACCAAGTCCATTCAACGAAGCATCACTGTATATAACAAACTCACCATTCATGGAAGGAAGTGCCAAAACTGGAGCATTCACCAATCTTCTTTTCAACTCCTAAAAACAATCATCACATTCTTTTGTCCAGATAAACTTAACACCCTTCCGAGTTAGTTTAGTCATTGGACTAGATAACCGTGATTAATTTTCAACAAACCTTCGGTAGTAACCTGCCAAACCATGGAAACTACATATATCAGTTACATTTGTGGGTCTTGGCCATTCTTCAACAACTTTTGTTTTAGTAGGATCAACAGTTATGCCATTTTTTGAAACAATGTGACCAAGGAAAGAATTTTTTTTTAACCAGAACTCACACTTGATGAATTTTCCATACAGTTTCTTTTTTTAAGGTTTGAAAGATAACACTTAAATGACTTTAATGCTCCTCTTTACTTTTATAAAACACCAAAATATCATCAATAACACAACCACCATTTATCACCTGATTCAATTGATCCATCACTACAGTAAACTACTCAATTCTGATTCTGACCATCTCAGGATACTAATTTGAAAGGTCATTTCCCACTGTATGACTTACCAGAAAATCCATTATATATCTTCTACGAAAAACTATTCATAATAGAAAAATATCTTAGGATTAGCAACATGGTAATCTTCAAATTCTATATCATTTCAATTTGACCATAAAAAAATTTGGATAATCATTTAATAGAATTATAACTCCTAAAGTTGTCTAAAACGACCTCTGATACCAACTATAATGTCCCGGCCTTAAAACTTACTTAATATTGAATTAAATGAATAATTCACATTGAGGATCTTTTCAGGTTTAGAGTTTTAGAGAATTAGGAAAGAACTATTACATCTCAAAAGATTACAATGTATACACTTCTACTAAATTTCCATAAAATAAAGACTCTTAAAAAGAAACATGTCTAGTTCAATGTTTTAGATAGCATGGATTTTCCTTGATCCCGTCCTTGACCCTATTCCACTTTATGTCCTGTGAAAAACATTTCAAAAACTTGGGGTGAGCATAAAAAGCTCAGTAAGGGATACACAAAGAAGGAAATAAGTTAGTTTTTCAAAACCACCAGTAAACCATGAATAATTTACCAAAGAAATACTTTTCACCTTTATGAAGAAGATTATACTCTTCATTGAAGAAAAGTTCATTACTTACCCTTTTTTAATCAAAATATTACCATAAAACCCATATAAAGAACACATAACATATAAAGGTAACTTTGGAAATAAACATACTTAAATGGAATAACCATATAGTCGACTTCCACACATACTTAAATGGAATAGCCAAACGAACAACTTCCATACCCAATGCATTGGAGGATATAACGTAACCACCCATCCTGGTATTCACGACACCACCCGTCATATGGTTTATCACGTAACCACCCATCAAATGTCCAAGTACCATTATAAAATCATAAGACATAAAATAATATAATTGAAAGAAAACATTTCCACACTTTGATCACAATATACCACTTAAATATATTGACATAAAAAATCCATTATAAAAACCATTTTCAATATCAAAATACATAAAAGAGTGTATGGTATTTATTTCATTTTAAAAACATTACGGCTTGTTGAGGAAGCCAAAGACCAAATAATATTAACGGCGGCGTAAAAGGTCGTTGTCACCACGTACGTTAAAAGAAAAATTCCTTTTTGTCACTTAGTAAAACAATTCGTAGAAAAATATTCCTTTTGTAAAAAAGTAAAAGTAAAAGGGGTTTATGCACCGTATAAAATAATGTTGTGTATAAAACAAAATATGCCTCAATGAAAGGAGATTGAGACGAAGTCCCTTACCTTGTGTCCGAAGTGACTCGATTTCTCCTTAATCTCCTGAATAATAAACTAGTGTTAAATTCTACTTTCTTAATAACCTTTGTCAAGCTTACTATTCCTTTTATATCAATTAATTCCATGTTAAGAATTATTTAATCATTTATGTTAATAATGTTTGTTTTGTTGATATTTTGTTCTTAAGTCGAAAGTGGACTTCTTACAATTACATGTTGTTTGTGTAGTTAAAGGTTCATTATATCCAGAATGATATTCATGATTTGGATATCATATATACCATATATATCCAGAATATACATGTATTTATAATATTACATAATCATTTAGATGTAAGAAATGAAATGCACAGTTCATGGAGACGGTAAGCCGTACGTACGCATGAACACTACTTTCATTTCTATGTCATATTAATGGAATTAAAACTAAATGAGAGATATGTATATTTTAAATCCAGAATTATATTAATCATTTAGATGTAACATACATCATATATATCCATTATATATATGTACTTATAATAGTACATTACATTTGGGGATAAGAAATGAAATGCACCGTTCATGGAGACGGTAAGCCGTACGTACGCATGAACGCTACTTTCATTTCTATCTCATACTTTAATGGAATGAAATAATAATGATATAATGGTATATAATAATTCCAGTATAACAACATATATAATAACTTTAAATCCATCCTTTATACGTCCCACATATGGCATTAACGAATGAAATTACATTGAGGGGGCGGTAGTCCGCACTTCCTAAAATGAAATTATCATGTTTACCCACAATGGAAACCATAAAGGTATGCGACAAATGAAAAATACAGAAGCTTAAGTAAAACATATACATATTATATATCATATATAAATATAGTTTCATCTTAATGGCCACCTTTGAAGGTGTTATATGAGTGTTGAACCATCATCGTTTCGTGAGGCAGAAATCCGCCATCCACAGAAATAGTATATTCTTTAACCATTAAATGAAGGTTTGTGTACGTGTAGATCGAATATTTCTTTCAACAACATCCTATTATATTGAATATATTGGAGTTTTTACAAAATAAATGAATAAAAAGAGTGTAGGGGGTTGGAGAAGCAAAATAAAACAAAAGAACACGAGTGAAGACATTACCTTAAAATCAGGTAACTCTCTTTGATTTTAGCTCAAAGGCTTCATTTGGAAGACTTATGCCCAAAGTGAGGATTCTAGGAGTAAGAGAGGGATGTGGAGAGACAAAATGGTCAGAGCTTGGCCAAGCCAAAGTCTTTGAATGTGTGGGTAAGGTGGTAGAGGTGGGGGCCTTTTATAAGATGAGAGGAGGGACACTCTTGGAAATTTAAGAAAAGATACTTTATTATAAAATGATTTTCAGATAAAAAGGGTCCCAAAATTATATTTTTATAGGATAAGGTGATAATAGTTCGAAATACACCCATCTAATAGATTTTTTACATGTGTAGGTCTTAGATTTTACATTATATTTTCTTTTTTTTAAATCGTTAAATAATGAGGTAATCACTGCATCATCATGGTGTCATATATAATTTAATTTATCTAATGTATAAAAATTATAAAAAAATTTCATGATGTAGAAAATAATTTTAGCTTTCTAATTAATATTTATAGTAAAAAACATGACTTGTATAACCCCATATAATTTTTTTAGTAAAACAACTCATGTTTGTGACATTTTTATTTTAACTTTTAATAAAAAGATATTAATGTAATTTTTTTACCAAAGTGGCTCCATGGGGTCCCCAAGTTGACCCAAGGATTTTCCTGGTCGTCCATGACACATCAAATAAGTGTAGGACATGTGTCTAGGTCATTTCATATTATTAAAACATTACTTTTACCTTAAACTACACTAATTACCTCTAATGAAGATTAATAAACATAAAAGTTACTATTCACCAAAAAATTATTTTAACCCCATTTAACCACATTTTACTTCTTAATGACAACCATGTATGTCGGATTTTTGAAATTTAAAACACAGAAGTGTTAAAGTTTCATTTAAACAAAAAATCAGTTTTTTAAGTACCACTTCGTGGTTTCACTATTCATCAAAAATTGAAGTTTTTCAGAACAATACCAAAACATCACCCTAAGATATATTTGATATTCTGAATTGAAAAATGTTATCCATTTTAGAAAATTCAAAACATATAAGTCACATTAATTAATTTAATAATTAATTCCCGCTATCAGAGCAAATAGTGTGTTTTTATGAAACATTAAGTATCAAAAGATTGACATTAGTTTAAGTCCAATTTCGAAGTGAAATTAATTCCAACGACCACTATTGGATTGAATGGTAAAAATATATTCTAATTTAACTTTAAAACCAATTAAAATGATAATCTAATAATGTAAATAAATTAGATTAAAAAGAGGTTTTGAATTAAATTACAACATTTTTCACTATTCATTAAAAAATGAACTTTATCGGAAAAATACCAAAAATTTAGACAAAGTAAATTTTGATGTCTCTATTCTAAAGAAGAATTTTATTTGGTCCAATAAAATGTATAAGAGTGACCAAAACTATATTTATAGACGGTTCACCATCAAAAGGTGATAAGTCGACCTTTTGGGAATGTTAGAGTATATATGCCTAAAATTGAATTCTTTTCGTATTTTAAGCCTTTATCTTTTATTGGATAAATTTAAAAACATTTAAAAAACTTATATAATAATATTTTAGTTATTTCTATTCATTCCCGCCAATACAACGGCTACGTGTTAACTACCATTTAAAATAATATTATTTTATTACTAGTGTGCAACGTAAGATTTCAAAGAAACTCTTTGTTCCGTATCAGGTACGCTATTGAACATTGCAACCCATTTAATGTAAAATTAATATTTAATTCATGAATATTAATAAATATGAAAATGTTTTATTCTTTATTTACCTGGGATGTTACAATATATGAATATTTTTTTCAAATAATTTTAATTTCTTCACTAGATTATATTACATAAAACACCATGTTCAAACAAACCACAATATAATATTTTTTAAAATTATAAATTAGAATTGCGGGTAAACATATGACTAACTGAACTATAGAAATTATATGTTTTTTTGGAAATGAATACAATAAGGTCGCTGGTTACAAATTTATTAGAAATGAAGATACATATTATCATATTAATGTAAAATAAATGTATTTCTAGAAAACTATTTTTATGCATAATTTTTTTTATCTTAATTTGTGAATGATTTTACTGAAATTTATATCTTATATATTCATTCAAATATTTTTTCCATTCATGTATTATTTTTTTCTTGGAATGGTATGAGAATAAATCCAATTTTATGCTTAAAAACTATTTTAAGCAGTTCCATAATGTTTTACAAAACAATTTTAAAACTATGTTTTAAAGTAGTAGAAAATATACATGACAAATAATATTTTTTTGAATCAAAAATATATAAACTCTCATATATTTAATGATTTATAATTTTTTGAAATGATTAATTTTAAGATGAATAATGAAAAATATTTATTTTTATTGAAACATCCCTTTTAGTTTAATTCATTTCCAAAATTATAATATTTTTTAAGAAAACTAATAGAAAAATTAGTAAAATTAAAATATAATTTATCAAATTTATGTTATTGGAATGAATGTTTTGTTGAATTTTGATATAAATACATTGTGTACATAATAAATATTTACCTTGGAAAGATACATTGTCATAAAGAATGCTAGTTTAATATTAAATAAAAAAATTATAATTCAATAAATATAATTTGTTAAAATAGATTAAATATTTTTAATAACTGTAATAAATATAAGGTATTATAGTGAACATTATTTTTTTATAATGAATTTTAAAAATTGTAGAAACTAATTACCAATTCTATGGTTAATATGGGATTATGTGCCATAATGATCTTATGTTAAATTTTATTTTCCATAAAGATATGAAATTTATATGATAAATTGGATTTCTTATATACAATAATTGTGTCCAAATTATCAAATAAGTCTAATTTTTTTAGTTCATTAAGGATAAATTACATAGTTAAATTTAAAAAATAGTTAAAACGATGAAAACTAAAATGGTAAAAGCATGTAAACACATATGTTAATAAAATATATTTTTCATATATTTTTACTATTTTTTAATGGAAATATATTCCCTATAAAACAATAATATTCATTTTTTATCTCACTTGTGTTTAGTGCAACTTCCCAGTATTAAATATTTTTGGGTATTTACAAAATATAATTCCACCTCTATTAGTAAAGGCCACCTCCTCCCCCTACTTATTCACAATTTATAATACATTTTTATAGACCAAAAACAGAAATAATATCTCCCCATCATCCTTATAGAAATTATAGGGACAATTTTCTTCCAAAAACTCAAAACCTAATGTCCATAATAAGTGACCCCTTGTAGGTTTTTTAAGATAATGTAATTGTTTCCCTAAGCTCTATCTTTTTTACATTTTATCTTTCTACATTAGTTGTTGAATTAATAATAAAAATATAATTTAACTAGTATATACTATACACTGATATTTTATTAACCTTTTTTAATATCTGATATCCCCCTATTTTATAATCAAATGGTGGAAAAACGTCAATCATGTGTATGACAAAAAACCACAAAATGAACCAATGTAAATTGTATTCAATAAACACCCTTCAAGGATAAAAATAATGAAAAAATAAATGTGTATATATTAAATTTATTAAATTAATATAATCATATAATTATTTTATCGCATATACCATCTTACCTTCCAATCCCTTAGAAAATGATAACTTTTCTCATGTGTGTTTGGACAAAGGAATCCATAATGATATGCAATTCATTTTTTATTAACTTTGACAAGGAATTTAATAAGGATATATTTAATGAATATTTATAATAAATATTTTATATAAATTATTTTTAATGTTAAATTAATAATTACATTTCTCTTATTCCATTCGTTAAGGAAATGGAATATGTTTTCATGCATATGTACTACCAACTGTCTCCATGAACAGTGTAATAAATATTTTTATCATCAAATTTTATTGATGTCTAAAAAAATATCTAATTAATATATATTGAAATTATATTATTAAATTTTTTTTGAGGTGATTTAATCATCAAAATGTACAATTTACTAATCTACCAAACCAAAATTGATGTGAAAAAATGAACAAGTTATAACCCAGAATAACGATTTTAGAAAAGGATTTGTCATAAATGGGTAGTAAAACAATATATATAAATAATATATGGTATGCTAAAAATTATTTTCATTATTTAATGGACTTATAATAATGATATATTTATTATATAATAGTTTTAAACATGTAATAAAGAATTCAAGTCATGAGGTAATGTATTGTCATCTCACTTTTATTTCTATGAGATGCATGTTATATTCACAAATTATTTAATCTATGTGTTGTCTACACTACCCATGAATATATACTATTATAATTCATAAAAATATATATTTATTTACATTTACATTTATTTTTCAATATTTAATTGTGTTTATGATCGAAAATATAAGAATGTGGAAAATGTTGAATGTTATATTCTTCTTGTTTATTGGGATTGTTTATGATTATGATTCTGATGATAAATCTTATAGTATATCTCTCAAAAACCTCATTAATTTTAATATCCAATGGTTATTTCTTAAGAAAACATGTTTCCATTTCATTTTTTATATTTTTAATAACTCAACAAACCATTAGAAAATATTTAAGAAAATATGAAATTATTTCCTTCTTTAGTCATAAAAAATTAATTTTTCATTTACATGATTATCGAAAATGTTTCAAAGAATGTTTTTTCTATTACAATGTCATTAGTTAAATTCATATATTAAAATTTTTTAATATTTAAAATTTTATTTTAGAGAATATTTTCTCAATTTATAAAATAAGGTACTTCTGAATTTTTACCAAATATGTGAAAGGAATATTTTTTAAATTTGTATGGGATGAATTTTATTTGCTTCCAGAACAATAAATTAATGATTTTGATATTTAATTACAAGATTAATGTTTTATTTTAAAATAAAATCTTTTATTTAATAATTTTCAAAATTTTATATTTAAAAGTAGTGACTTGAAAATGGAATATTTTATTCATTATGAAAGTTTTAATGATATTTTTTTGGGATTTAAATTCATAAATGTCAAAAACCGTTGTTCTTTCCTATTTTTTACTAGGTATATGATCAAATTCAACCATAAATATTATTTATCTACATTGATAATGATTATTATGATGAAATTTTAAGTAAACCCATTAATTTTATATGGTTTATGGTAGGATGGATTTGAGAAATTCTTATGAAACCCTATTTATTTTCATGGTTTGAAATATGATGATATGATAAACCATTAATGAATTGGTATAAAAACAAGTTTATAGTTTTATTTATGTATCATCTATTCATATTCTTAGATATCCATACTTTTACTTGAGTAATTATTGATAACTAATGAGTAAATTAAGTTATGATTCAACCAAATTTAACGTTCACAATGTTACGTTTCAGCCTAGTTTTATGTCTATAAGGTAATATGTGGAACTTGTTTCATGTAAAAAATGTTACGTGTTGACCTCGATTAATTTCCATAATAATATGTGTGGACTTATTTTTCAGGTCTATATATCTATACAAGGTCTTGATATCCTGTCATTAACATAATGAGTGAAAATGAATCTAGTTGTACATGTTCAAAATGTTATAAGATTATATTTCTCATGCATCACTATGTATATGAATTGATCCCATGGATTATGTTCATTGATATAATTTATAATTAATTTATTATGAAATTAAGAGCTTTATGACATGACTTAGGTTTGTGTTCAATGTTTTGGAGGGTACAATTCTCAAATGATAGGATATTTTTCTCATACTCATATGTTTATGGGATTATTCATATCAACCTTGATTACCATTACTGAGAATATGAGAAAATAGTTGATTATTTTTCATATCCCCATGTAATCAAGAATGGTTTTAAGTAGGTTAATCCTAAATTGATAATATGTATCGGATATGTTGAAGATAAATCATGAAATAACAAGATTGTGTATCCAGTCTCCAATGAAGCTAAACCTTTATGGTTAATGGGTGTGATAATATGAATTTTTTTTATATTCATAAAAAATATATAATATCTATATATGATAATAACAGGTCCTTATAAATATACCCTACTAATATGAAATACTTTTATGAGAATGATCTTATCGAAGTGAATGAGAATTGATTTACCAAAATCTCTTATGAGTGGGGTAACACTTGAGTGAAAGTAATTTTGAAGTAAAAAAGATTAGTTCTATTTGTGTTTAACACGTTAATAAAGTAAATAAAGTATATAAAATTCTTGTAATATTAATTTTTCAGAAAAATATATAATGTTATCCTAGTGTATAACAAGAAAAATGTCTCAAAAATTCATAATTGAGAACAATAAAATCCTTAGGATTTAGAAATAATTTAATAAAATCCCCATTAAAGAGAGGTGTTATTTTAGAACAAAAAATTATATTATTAAAATATAATTAATGATATTATATCTCAAATAGGTAATATATATCACATAAATAAAATTCGATACATAATACAAAATGACTCTAAAAGATATGAATTTGAGATGAAAACCCCTTACCTTGTTTTCCCTCTTAATAGAACATTCTATAAGTATATTTATAATGATAATAACTAACATAATATCTTATCAAATTATATCATTATAAAATAATACAAATTTTTTACCATTTTTAACTATATATTACAAATATATTAACTGATTATTGTTTATTTTCATTACAATGTATTAGAGATTTTACTTTCCATTTTTGTGTAAACATCATGAAGGAGGAATGGAATCTTACTAATATGTTTAGTTTTCATAAATCCCAAAAAATTTAAGATAGAATAATTTTTATTTTTCAATTATTATATATGTACCATTTTAGTTAGGTGAAATCCATGAATATGGTTTGTGAAAAAAGAAATTCACAATTAATTTTTTTCCACGTTTTCAATGATCTGATGGTGATATGTTAATAAATTTAAAAATATTAACAAAAACATTAAATAATGATTAAATAATATGTAATATATAATTATTACATGAAATTATCAATATGTTACATCCCATAAAAATTTACTACATAATTTTTAGTTCATCATTTACATAGGAGGTTAATTCAGCCCATATGGTAATGTGTTATAATGATTTAATGAAAAAAGATTTGTGTTTATATAATGGTAACGGAAAATACCATTAAACTAAAAATTTTCATAATCAAAATATTAAATCATTAAATATATTCTAGTAACAATCAATAATGGTTCATGATGGAAAATGTAATTCATATTTCTAGGAGGCGGTTGTCCGCATGTATGCATAGTTAAATATCTTATTTCTCAATGAATGTATAAAATGATAGTATATGAAAAGTGGTCATTAAAAATTAAATTAATTATATATGAAAGAAATTTATACATAAAATTAATTCTTGAAACCATCATTGAAAGGCGATGATGAAAAAATGGCTTCTCCCCTTGGAGGTGGTACTAAACATGTATAAAAGTTTGATGTTTTAGTTTTTATTAGTGGATATAGTGTAATAAATAATTATTATTAATAAATGAAATGAAATTTTCGAACACTAATTATAATAATTTCACTATATTCATATGGTTCTAGAAGTTTAGGATATTGAAAATTATAAATGGAACACTATGATTATATTGATACTCATGTTGGGGACCTGAATTTTCATTTGGAATTATACACTCAAATAAAGGACAAATACAAACTAATAGTGAATATAGGAATTAATACATAGGATATGATAATATGAGGAAAAATGGAATATTGTTTACAATAATTTCAAAGGATATGTATCTTTAAATCAGAAGAAATGCCCCCAATTTATAAGAGATGGGAATGATACTTTTGGATGCAAAATAAAAATCATCAATAATGTAATTTTATAATTTCATGATTAATGCATTAAAAATTAAAAAAATATGATGGGAATGTGAATTTGGGTAAATAATCATTATTACCAAACATCTAGGCGACAATGTTATGTATTTTATGGAATTTATTTTTACTTTTATCCTTTTACAAAAATTTTATTTTACACTGCAAAGAAATTTTTTATCCTTAGTTATCAGTTTATTGAATGATATAAATTTTGAACATTAATCATAATATAAACCTTATAAATTAAAATTTCAAAAAAAATATCAAATAAAATATCTAGGGGTATGAAAAGTCAATTTTTGAATTAGCATATATAAATGTAAAAATAGAGTTTGGAAAAAGTGTATTTTTTATGTATAAAATTTATGTGTAATCCATAGTTAGTAAAATTATAAAATTCCTTGATATGTATATAATTTATTAATTAAAATAAATGTTATGAAAATTTCATGTTAAGGCAAAACTGAATCTCACCTTGAGATATATGATTCAACGAAATACAGAAAACTTATTTTATTTAAGTAAAAAATGTTTAATATTGGATTCATATGACAAAATGAAAACTTTTAATACATAAATACCTATAATATTACTTAAAAAACGTTTTTAAAAAATAATTGATATTCATGCATAATGATAAAACAAAAAAATTATAATTTCTTAATAACTATATTATTTGAGTAAAAAGAAATATTTTTTTTTGGAAAAAAACAAAAAACATTATATAATGTTAATATTGGAATTCATAATATAAAAAATGTATCCTTATTTCAGATTTATAGTTAGAAAATTTATAATTTCACTTCTTGAATAATTTTCTAAAAAGTATTGAATATGTTTTTTTTCTGGAAAATGGATTTTTCAAATATCAAGTATTTTATTTTTAATTCATATCATTTAGAATCTAAATTATTGTTAAAAAATTATTTATATTACACATAATTTAAATTAATTAATCAAATTATTCATGAAATAGAAATTATTATCACTTAAAAGGGAAATATTTTATAAAAAAACCATTCAAAATAATAAATGATATTATTGGTAATTTTAGGTAAATTAATTGAATGTTTTTCATATATAAAGTACCCATTAATTCCGTCAAAAATATATATCATAAATAAATTAATCATTTTAATTAATAATAATTAAACGGACTGGTTTAAATTTTTATAATTAAATATTTAAATTTTATTTAAATTTATCACAATTTCAATTAAATTGGGTGTTGTGTGCGAGGCATGATACTAAAAACATTTTCTTATATATAAATATATTAATATATTTAAATCATATGCTATTATAGTTTCAATATTTAATTATTATTACTGAATATTTATAAAAACCCATATGTAAATAACCTCCTCTCAATTACTTCATTACATCAACTCTTTATAATCATATATTTTATCATCATTCACCTTGAGTAGATATAATTCTCACGGTTTTATTATTCACCTTGAGTCAATATACTACTCTAGTATTCATCATTTTCCATGATTCCATACACTCCTCTTTGTTTTATGTTTGGGAAAACAGCTAGGTGTAATCCCCTATAATACGTTATCTTGCTACTTCATCATTAATAGAGAGGATGAAGAAAAATTGGCATCCTCCTTGGTGTAATACCAAACTCTATAAAATTGTAAAAATTAGTGTATTAACCAATAAGTCATTAATGTTTACCCCATTAATATCATGGGAATTATATTAAGGTAAAATATAAATAATCCCCACATTATCTTATATTTTATCAACTTTTATGAAAAATGAATCTTACTTGGGAAGCGCCAATGTGTAACCCCCACGAAATCCCCCACTCTGTGTTCTAGTGTAATATGACTAATCCACTATCTCTTGTTTATCACGCTGATCATGACTTACCTAGTCGTAGAGGATTATATGATCATTATATTTGAATAATTTGGATGAATCATAATAATAAATATAAGGACCCGAAATTATTACATTACATAATATATAATTTTTTTTAAGAAAACACTTCCTTTCATATTGAATATAGTTACAAGTTTAGACTTTTAATGAATTAGTATATAGAACATAAATAACAATCCACACATATATATAGTAGATACAATAAAAGGGGAATCCATTTCTTCCAATATATAAAATGTTTCAGAAAAAACAAGATTTCTTTGGAAATTTTTCCTAACATTATACTTGTCTTCCCTATTTGTCTCCCATATCTTTATAACCTATGAAAATAATTTAAAAACTTTGTATTAGAACAAAAATCTCATTAAGGGTTAGAAAAATAATAAAAAAACATTAGTCCATGAATACTAGTAAATATATGAAATCATTTTCAAAAAGACATACTTGTTTCCCAGATATACTAACATTGTGAAACTTGAGATTTCCACAATACATAAAAAATATAAATAGAAACATAAATATATCTCTTGTAATTACTTACATAATCTTGTAACCCTATCATCTACCTTATAATTTGTTACCCTAACATCTACCATATAATGTAGCCATCATGACTACCTTATTGTGTATCCATCGTAGTTACACATGGAGTAACCATACAACTGACCTACAACATACGCATACCCAATTCATTATGGGATATATATATATAACCCTTCATGATAAAAAATATCCATGAACCAGACCATAATCATACAACATTAATAATTTCATAAAAACATTGCTTTTTAGTTTTATGAAAGAGAATTTTAAAAGAGGATTTGAAAAGAAAATCCCCTTACGAATATCATATAATTGAAGTAAGACATAATAGAGTGGATGGAATATGTATAAAAACTAAAAATACCCATAATTCATCATAATATAAACAACATTAATCACACACAAAATTTTATACCACATAAATAATGAAGTAAGAGGTTATCCTAAATAATGGAAATTAGATTAAGAAATCCCATACCTCAGGTTTTTCTAATGTAAAACTTGATTAAACATTATTTATAATAGTTAAAAGATTGTTATTCATACTTTATAGAAACATTTTAATGTTTATAAAACCTTATATGATCTTTTCATGACATCATTTCACCCATTAATTATTAGTATTTTGTTTTTCTCATTGTTTTGGGTGCATTCTTTGCATGATTTCAATTTCCAGTTTGTATTTTATTTTCTAGTCACATAGAAATGAAATTCGATAAGTGGAATGAAATGGTATTAATATATTTAAAAAATATATAATGATACCATAAATCATTTTTATCATATAGGATGATTAATTATTATATAAAACATTAATGATATTTTTTTAGATCATTTTTAGTTGTTCCTCGTTAACCATAAACTTATTTCAATATATAATTTAATTTCAGGAATAGAAGCTCATTCTAGAACATAAAATGGATTACATCATACACATTAAAAATTGTTTTAAGCATTAACACGTTTTTATGATAAAAGTTTACTGATGTAATGGGAATTGATAGAACATTGTTTAAAATTTTGGTAAATAACGCATCACGAATGGTGTTTTTTTAGAATAAGACGAAGTGGAAAATAAGGGTGGTATTTATAGTGGAGGAGAGGAAGGATATTAAATTATTTTAATTATCATTTAATCATTTTTTCCAAGCCTATGAATAATCTTAATTCTTGAGATAAAAATAGTAATGAAAGGGTTTGAGTTCAAAATAAGTGGTTTACATCATCCATGATGTCAAAAATAATTTTTTTAACCGATAATTGGAAGATACGGTATTTTACCGTATTTCACTATTTATAAACCAATCAAAAATTTCAAAAAAATAATCACCCTAACAGTTTTTTTATGTGTTGAATTCAAAAATGAACTCCATTTTTTGAAAATAATTTTATATATATGAATAATTTAATTTTTAAATAAAATAATACTTCATTAAAAAAATTTCAATTTTAAATTTTAAAATCCTTTTATATCACCATGACAAGTTATTCAAGTTTTTATTATATTAAAGACTTAATAAAATAAAATATAAAAATTATTATTCATTATGGGTCATATTACTATTTATATTACTATTCATAAGGGCATGTAACTATTCCCTGAATATAAATTGGGTTTCATCAGACTCCAAATAACATTCTAATAATAATTGTAGATGGCATTTTTTGAAATTAAAAACATAGAAGAGGAAAAAGTATGTTTTAACAGCTAATTTATATCTATCTCCTTAAAATAGTGTTCTCTTTCATAGAGTCTTTGTATGTCATGAATTTTATTTATTTATAATCCCGTGGGTTCTTATATTCTCCCTACCTTCTGAAATTTGTGCCAAAAAATTTCTTTATTTTCTTATTAGACAAGTGTGGGTACCTTTCCCTCATAGAATTTTAAGACTCCCAAGTTTCTTCTTCAACCAAGTGGTTTCTCAACAAATCCTTTACCTAGTAGATTACCATATTTCGCAATACTTGTCTTCTTCAATCAAGAATATTAACTGGATTCTCTTTACAAAAATGGTTCTCTTCCAGCTGAACTACTTCTAGCCTCAAGACATGAGATGAATATGGAACATAATTTCTCAACATAGAAACATGAAAAGCATTTTGTACCTGAGATAAAATTAGAGGTAAAGATACTCGATATACAACTAGTAAAACATTCTCCATGATTTCATTAGGTCCATTGAATCATGGACTTAACATTATTTTCATTCAAGAACACATAACATTTTTCCATGGTGAGATTCTAAGAAAAACATGATCATCTATGTCAAAAGAAAAGTCTTTCCTCCAATTCTTTTCATAAATTTTTTCTTTCTCTTAGATGTCCTCATATGTTGTTGGACCAACTTCACTTTCTCAACCACTTTATCTACTAATTCTGGTCCCATCAACATTGTTTCCCCTACTTCATCCCAAAAATCTAGAGTTTGACACCATTTCCCATATAATGCCTCAAAATATTCCAAAATTATACTAAGATTAAAACTATTATTATAAGAAAACTCAAATAAATAATGATGTTGATCCCAAAATCCCTGGTAGTCCATTGAAAAAGATCAAATCATGTCCTCCATAATCTATATCATTCCTTCTGACTACCCATCCGATTGATGATAAAAAGATGTAATGAAATGTGATTTCATGCCGAACAACATTTGAAGGCCCTTACAAAAATTATATATGAACTTGGGATCCCTGTCACATACTATATAAAGTGGAAATCCATGTAACCTAACAATATTATTGAGGTATAGTCAAGAAAGAAAATCCAAATTAATTGTATCTTAAATTGAAAGAAAATGCATAGATTTAGTCAACCGATCAACAATAACCCAAATACCATTGTTACCTCAAAAATAATTTGGGAGTCCCACAACAATGTCTATGGATATATTCTCTCATTTCCACCTCGGCAGTGGAAAAGGATGAATGACCTCCTTCAGTAATTGTCTCTCTTCTTTGACATATAGACATGTCAAACATTTCATGGTAAAATCAGCAATATCCAATTTTTTTTTCAGTCCCACCAATAATACAATCAAAGGTCTTTATACATCTTCGCACATCTCGGTTGAACTATGAATGGATAACTATGTGCTTCAAACAAGAATTCTTTATCCAACTGGGAATCAAAAGGCCCACACAACCTTTTCCAAATCATAAAACACAATATTTATCAATGTTAAATTCTAGAAACATAACCATTTTAATCAATTTTACCATTTTTTAGCTCACATTATTTCTTCTGCAGTTTCATAATTCTATCTAATAATGATGAATACACTGAAACCTAAAAAAAATATGGGTATTCCCTTTCACCAACAACTTCTAGGACTAAATTCGTCAAATCATTAATCTAAGGATCATATTCCAAATGTAACATGGTTAATGATGTATGATGTTTTCTAATCAAGGCATGTTGCACTTGGTTTACCTTTCCTGGATGGTAATTGATCATTAAATCATAATCATTTATCAGTAAAAGCCATCTTCTATACCTCATGTTTAATTCATTCTGAGTAAGTATATACTTTAGACTTTTATGGCTAGTATATATTTGACATTTGGCACTGTATAAATTATGCCTCTAAATTTTCAAAGTAAAAATCATAGCTAGTAAATTCAAATCATGTGTGTGATAATTTAGCTTCGGAGGCTTTAGTGGTGATTAAGATAAAAACATTTCTTGCTCATTCTGTACCAAAATACAATCATTTCCTTTAAATGAACCATCCTTATAGATGAAAAAATATCCATTTCGAGAAGGCAAATGAAAAACTAGAGTATTCTCCAATCTCTTCTTCAGTTCTTGAAAATTAAAATCACATTATTATGTCTAAATAAATTTATCCCCTCTTTATGTTAACTTAGTTAGTAGTCTGGATAATTGTGTAAGGAATTTAACCATCCATTTCTAATAACCAACTAATCTCAAAAAACTACGATTCTCTACAACATTTTTAGGTCTTGGTCATTCAACAAAAAGTTTTGTTTTTGTAGGATAAACTGTTATTCCATCCTTATTAATAATGTGCCCATGAAATGAATTTTTTTAACTAAAAATCACACTTTCTGAATTTTCCATACAATTTTTTTCTTTTATGGTTTTCCAAAAAACTGTTATTTGTTTCTCATGATACATTTTACTAATAGAATATACTATAATTTCATAAATAAATAGAACCAAACACATATCTAGGAACTCATAAAATATTATTTTCATAATATCCATGAATATATAAGGTTCATTAGTTAACCCAAACAGAATAACAACAAAACAATAATGCCCATATCTTGTAAAAAAGTTGTTTTGGGATGTTATCCTCCTTTACCTTCAGTTGATGGTATCCGAATCTCAAGAAAATCATGGAAAATTTTTGAGCTCCCTGGAGATGATAAAAAATTTATCAATATGAGGAAAAGGATACTTGTTTTTAAAAGTTATGTTATTCAAGGATCTATAATCAATTAAAAGTCTCATTGTACAATATTTCTTTTTAACAAACAAAACTTGATCACCCCATGGTGATGTTCAAGGAAGAATGAATCCTTTATCAAGAAAATCCATCAACAGATTTTCAAACTCTAAATGTTCCATTTGAGCTATTCAATAAGTGGGATTTTAAATTGGATTAACATCAAAAACAAATTCAATTTTTAATTCAACTTCTTGATTAGGTATAACACCGAGGAACTCATCAGTAAACACATCAAGATATTTATTTACCACTAGGACATCATTAATCTCAATAGTTACCTTGTTTTAAAAAATATGGGCAATATAACATTAATTTCGATCTTTCAATAGTTTCTTACATCCTCATATGTTATCAAATGTATGGATTAATTCATGTATAGATATTGAAAATCATTTTGATAAAAAACTTCTTTTTCTCTATAATAAATCTTAGCATGATAAAAAGATATCCAATCCATATTGAGAATGATATCAATATCTTATATGGGAAAATCATAAAGGTCTACAGGTACTGTATTTCTATAGATAGATAATGGAAGATTCTTAAAATTCGTTTTTTCTCTTACATTTCACTTGATGTTTTAACAATAAGTTTTTTTCTCATTTCTTACATGATATTTCCAATTTACCAATAAATTCTCCAAAATAATGGAATGTGTATACCTCATATCATACCAAATTTTAAAAATATAAGAGTAAACCAAAAAGTTACCTGATACAACATAATTGGATGTCCTAGAATCTCCACACACAGTCATAAAGGATCTCACTACACCTTTCTTTTTGTAATTAGGTTTTTTCATCATTCAAATCTTTCTTTTGGAAGAAATATTCATGATGACCCATATAACCACATTTAAAACACTAAATTGTTTTTCATCAGTATTTGACTTAGGATCATTTTCATTACAATCTTGGGCCATATTTTCAAACATACCACTTCGAAAACACTTCCCAGTTTTGGTATGGAATTTTCCAGGGTGCTTTTTGTTACATTTTTCACAAACTTGAAATCAGACATTATTACCATCAAATTTATTTGATTGATTCTTAACCATTGCCTTCTATTTAGAAATCTTATTCTACTAGTTTTAAAAGTGAACATGATCATCTGAAAAATACATTTCTACCCTCTCATCACATCAGAAACGTTTCTCATAACATTTGAATTCACGGGAGGATAATTCAATTTGATACCTTAACTACAATCCTTAGTAAAAATGGATAACCTTGCTATCAAGATCCATAATAAGATTTGGAGCATACCTTGAAATTAGTGTGATGTTCTCTTTACACACTACCATTGAATCTTCCTCTATTTTCGTAAATTTATTGAATTTATTCTCCACTCTAAGTCACACAACCTTAGAAAATTATTTTCAAGGAAATTCTTTTAAATTCATCAGACTCTTAGGCTTCAATCTCATCTATATCCTAGATATTTTTGACCATTGACTACCACTGATCAGTTTCACCTTCAAAACAATAAATTTAAAGTGTTAAATTTTGAATATATGAACATTCCATAATATCAAATATCTTTTCAAGGAATTTAATCTATCCATTAGACGCTACTCGGTCAGAAGATCCATTGAAAGCAGGTGGGTGTTGTCTCATAAAATTTTTCACCATCATCTTGTTTCTTTGTGGTAGATTGGGTTGTTATATTATATGGATTCCACCAACATTTATTGTTTTCTTTAACTGATATTTACTGTCACAAACTGATCGGTTCCAATCCCTACCATTTGGGGCTGCAGATTCAGACGGATATTGTTCTCTTGGGGCATCACCACATCATCTTCCTTGTTTCTTCTATGAGAAACCATTTTGAACAAACATATCTTATTTTAAGTAACATGTTCATATTTAAATTATATATCATTTAAAATAAAAAATATATGTAAAATCATTTTGGTATTCTATTAACATCATTCAAACCCATAAAGTTATATAAACCATCCTCTAATAAATACTATAAGGACCTGACCTTATTATGTTAAATAATCTTGAATTTTAGTCAAGAACTCGCTTCCATTAATATTGAGGATCTTTTCTAGTTTATAGTTTTATATAATTGGGATATAATACCTAAATAACACAACAAATTTATATAGACCAGATACCACAAAACAGAATCCATTACATCAAAAAAAAAACAAAACAAAAAAACAAAAAAACATATTTTCTTGAAAAAATCTTTATAAAATTTAACTTGGAATCTTTAATACTCTTCCACATCCTTATAACTTGTGAAAATAATTTAAAAACATAGAATGATAACAAAAATTTTATTAAGGGATATAAAAAGAAGAAAAAACATTAGTCAATGAATACTTGTAAACCTATGAAATCATTTTCAAAAAGCCATACTTGTCGCCCATATATACGTACTGTAACATACCAGATAAATAAGGAATAAGACACTTTTCATATTAATTAATATATTTCAATTAAAATATTATTTTTCCATTAAAGGGGATGCTATGATCGATAGTGTACCCGATACGCAACAACATGTTTCTTTGAAATATTACGTTGCACACTAATAATAAAATATTATTATTTTAAATGGTCATTAACTCCTAGCCGTTGTATTGGCGGGAATGAAAAAAACTAACTAAAATAAGATTATACATGTTTTTTAAATGTATTTACATTTATCCAATAAATGTTAGAGGCTTAAAATGGGAATGAATCTAATTTTAAGAATAATTTACATTAAAAAGTCAATTTACCACCTTTTAATGGTGAACCCTATTTAAATATAGTTTTATTCACTTTAATATATTATATTTTACCAAATAAAATCCTTCTTTAGAATGGGGACATAAAAATTTAATTTTTGTAATTTTTTTGGAATTTTTCGGATAAAGCTAATTTTTTAATGAATAAAGTAAATATTGTATTTTAATTCAAAACTATATTTGAATATAATTTATTTATATGGTTATATTGTCAGTTTAATTTGTTTTAAAGTTTAATTAGAATATATTTTTACCATTTAATCCAAATTTGGTCATTGGAATTAATTTCACTCTGAAATTGGACATAAACAAGTGTCGATCGTTTGATAGTTATTGTTTCTTAAAAACACGCTATTTGTTTTAACAATGGGAATTAATTTTAAATTTAATTAATGACACTTTTAAGTTTTGAATTTGGAAAAATAAAAATCATTTTTGAATTCAGAATATCAAATAATTCTTAGGCTATATTTTTGGTATTTTTCTGAAAGTCATCAGTTTTTGATGAATAGTGAAACCACTTAGTAGTAGTTAAAAAACTGACATATTGATTTAGATGAAATTTTACCACTTTTGTGAATTTAATTTTGAAAATACAACATACATGGTTGTCTTCAAGAAGTAAAATTTGGTTCAACAAGATGAAAATAATTTTTGGTGAATAGTATTTTTGACTTTTATTTACCACGGTTAAAGGTAAATAAGATAATTCAAGGTAAAATGAATATTATAATAATTCAAAATTACCTTAACACTTGTCCAAACTTTATTGGTTGAGTTGTTTACGACCATGGAAATCTTTTTGTCGATTTTGGGACCCCATTGAGCAACTTGGAAGTGATAATGACAATTTGGATTAATTAATTTAAAGTAAAGGAGAAATAGACATAAACACAAAAATTTAGTAATTAATTCTTATATGGTGTAATATAAGTAATAATTTTGACTATAAATATTCATTGTAAATATAAAAATATTTCCTACATCATGGTATTTTTTTTATAATTCTTAGACATCAAATAAATTAAATTATTTATGACACATTAACGATGATGTATTTACCTCATTAATAAATGATTTAAATAAATAAGATTATAATGATTAACATATTATCCAAAACCTGTCCAATTATTATTGGCTGATTTTATTTCGACCATTAGTCTTCTTATCTTCGAATCTAATGATTTTTTTACCTTTTGAAACCTAATATCATTATATAATAAAATAATATTTTCTCACTTTCTTAAAGAGCCCCTCCCCCACTTATAAAAGGATACCACTTCTAACCAATTCCTCACAACTCTCAAGACATTTGGATCGTCCAAAATTTGACCAATTAATCTCCCTAAGTCTCTCTCCTCCCCCTAAATCATTACCTTAGGCAGAATTCATTTCAATAAGTCCTTTGGTCCCAACCAAAGGGAGTTACCCAAATTAAAGGTAACTGTTTCTCTTAAATTGTTTTCTTTTATTTTACTTCTCCAACACCTAATATCTTTTTATTCCTATATTTTTTTTAACAAAAACAGTATCCTCAATACACTAAAATCTTGTAATGATAAGTATTATAACTAAACTTACACACACCTCCATCTAATGGATGAAGAACATAATGTTTCTGTGGATGGAAAACTAACGCCTAACGAAACAATGATTGTTAAAATATCTCCAACCGCCTCTCATGGTGGCCATTATGATAGGACTTTATTTATATATAATATATATTGTTCATGTTTACTTTATTCTTCTATAATTTCCATTTATATCATGCCTTTATGTTTTCCATTATGGGTAAACACAATAATCTCATTAGAAGAAGTGCGAACTACCACCCCCTCAAAGTGATATGACTCGTTAATTCCATATGTGGGATGTATAAAGGATGGAGTTAATGATATTATATATAAACTTATACTGGAATTATAATATAACTATGTATCATTATGTTTTAATTCCATTAAAATAATAAATAGAAATGAAATTAGAGTTCATGAGTACGTATGACTTACCGTCTCCATGAATGGTGCATTTCATTTCTTACCTCTAAATGTTATGTACTATTATAAATAAATTTATATACTGGATATATATGATATATATAATATTTAAATCATGAATATAATTATGGATATAATGAACCTTTGACTAGATAAACAACATGTAATTATAAGATGTCCATTTTTGACTCAAGTACCAAATATCGACAAAACGAACATTATTAACATAAATGATTACATAATGTTTATATCATGGTAATAAGTGATATAAGAGGAATAATAAAAATAAAAGATGTTCTTAAGAAAGTAGAAATTAACATTAGTTTATTATTCATGATATTAAATAACGATCGAGTCAAGTCGGATAGGAGGTAAGGGATTTCTTATATCACTTTTAATTCTGTGATATTTTTATTATTCGCCACCTATTTACTGCATGTTGTGTATTCTGTACTGCCATTTGATATATACTATCATGGTTATCTTTATATTAATGGTATTATGTTATTATTTTTATGGTTATTAACTTTTTTTTTTCATATGACTTGATTGAATTACAACGTGGTAAGAGGTCTTCATCTCACTTGTTTGTATTCCCATGAGATTCATGATATATTTTCCACTATCCCCTTTTGTGTGGTGTATTTACTGCCCATTATTGTACTCTTTGTGTAATATAATTTCATTTATGAGTATTTAAATCTTTATTTGATGATCCTTCTTTCATGTGGCATATGTTTTGTATGTTACCAAATCTGTAAGGGAACATTTCACCCTCCTTTTTTAAAAGACCTCTTTTTGTTATGTCTTTTAATTTACATATTATTTTGTTGGGATATTCCCATCTATATCTTTATTGATTTAAATTTTATTTCCAAGTGATGAGATAACCTTTTTATCTTATCAACTAATTTTCAGAATTTTAAAGTGACGTCGTTTGGCTGTCTAATTTTTACAAGGGAACTTCTTAACCAAATTTGAATTCTTTGGGTTCAACTTGTACTTATTGATTGTGTCATCTTATGAATATGTGTGAATGAACTCTGATTGTTTCACACTTAATATTCACTTATATTGGTTTTATTTATATTTTTCACACATAATTATGTGATTTATTTATCCTTAATTTAAGGATACCGTCTTTATAAGGTATTTCATATCAATTTACATTTCTATTGAGACTTCATTGTTGTTTTTCACCAATTTACTCTTATATGATGCATATACTGTCTTTTGTCATATTATATCATGAATCCCTTTATTATCATGATATTATAAAGTTCATATTAAATTTTATTCCTCAATTAGTTGTATTCAAGAGTCTCTCATTTTGTTAATTACTCTTTAACTAAAATATCATTTTGAATGTGGTAAAGATTTATTGTTGTAAATATTTATCTTTAATGTCCATGGTTTAAAAATAGTATTCAGTATTTATTTATATGGACATTAATGTTTTGAAATTATATTTCCATTAGAATATTCAAATTTATATAGGAAACTTTGATTAAAAAAATATATTTTTAAATGGTTTATGAAAATAGATTGATTATTTCTATATCTTGAAATTACTTATTGAAATTTAAAATGAAATTTTATTAGTGAAATGTTTATATTTTCAATATTTAATGTGCTATGAAGGTACTTGGACATTTTATGGGTGATTAAGTGATAAACCAAATGATGGGTGGTGCTGTGAATACCAGGATGGGTGGTTACGTTATAACCTCCAATGCATTGGGTATGGATGTTGTCTGTATGGCTATTCCATTTAGTGATATGTGTGAAATTCGACGGTACGGTTATTCCATTTATGTATGATTATGTACCAAGTTACCTTTATATGTTATGTGTTCTTTATATGGGTTTTATGGTAATCTTTTGGTTACAAAAGGGTAAGTATTAATCATTTATTTAGTGAAGAGTATTTACTACTTCATAAAGGAGAAAAGTATTACTTATGTTAAAGTATTCTTGGTTTACTTGTTATTTTGAAAAACTTATAGTTTTCCTTCTTTGTGTATCCTTTTCTGAGCTCTTTATGCTCATCCCATGTTTTTGAATTTTTTTTCATAGGACATAATGTGGAATAGGGTCGAGGATGGGATCATGGAAAATTCATGTTGTCTTAAACATGGAACTAGACATGACTCTTTTTTTCAAGTGTTTTTATTTTGTGAAAAAATGGAAACTTTGTAGAAGTGTCTACTTTGTAATCTTTTGAGATGTAATACTTATGTAATAATTCTATAAAACTCTAAACCTGAAAACATCCTCAATGTGAATTATTCATTTAATTAAATTTTAAGTAAGGTTTAAGGCCGGGTCCTTACAGTTGGTATTAGAGTTCAGTTTAGACAACTTTAGGGATTAGGAATTTTAGTTAGACATATGGTTAGTCCTTATATATTATTTAAGTTAAATCCTTGTTTTATATAATTTTCAGATCAAGGAATGTTAGTTATAAATGGAAGAAGGAGGATCTCAAACGACATTCCTATCTCTTCCTGATGACATGCTTGCAATAATTATTGCAATGTCCTGTTCGGATGATTGTGAAAATATTTCTAGCATACAACTCGCTTGAAAGCAGTTGTTTAAGATATCAAACACCTCCACTATACCTCGGTATCATCACGGATCTTGGGTTGTATTTAGGAAAATCCTATTTTCATAATATTCTCATATTTTCAAGAAAGGTAAGTATTATCAAGGCATTTTCAAATATGTTACCTTATCACAAGATTTTGAAGCATATTATGATTTTAAAAAAGGTGCTAAAGAAGGAGACCCTTGCAGAACCAATTTATATTTGATTTCAAAATATAGTATCTTAGCACATACTTATGGTATTTTAAAAGGACCATTAATTGAAAGTTTCAACTCAAATTCGGTTCGACTATTTTATAGAAATCATGTTTTATCAGATGTTTTGAAATTATATGTCATTCATGATTATTTTCCAAAACTTTTTATCTATGAACACCCATATGACCCATGTTGTACAAGTTGTATTTGAATGGAGGAAGAAAATGATTTTGAAGGATCTCTAAATCATTTTTTCAATGTATGGAACTTCTACCTCCGTGAACAAAATGACGATGAAACCAAATGGACACCATTATCAAGGTATGATGTTCTTTATTTTGGGGATTATTTTATTTTATCATATGGTGGTGAAATAAGACATCAAGAATTAAGATGTTGAGATCATAATGAATTTGGATGAAAATGAGAGGTATAAAGAAACCATTAAGGTTAAAATATGTTAGGGTTATTTTTGAGTTTTATAAAAAGGAAAACCCGTAGGATGGGTGAAAACCCGTCATATCTGGAAAGGCTATAGGAATCGAACCCACAACCGAAGGGCGACAAGGGAACATCGCCTAACACTATCGTACTTGAAGTCCCTGTTTAGTATGACTTATTATTTTAGTAAAATGATTTTATAGAATAAGAATAAGTTGATTTTTGGAACTTATGTTCTATCATATGGATATACTTTGTATAGAAAAATGATTTAGTGATTAAGTGATAAAGGTTGTTTTGGAATATGTTCTCTCTTTTGAGGAAACACTATATGGCTAAGGAAGATAGAATACTATGGGATTTCAATAGTGAAATAATGGTTGAAATTTTAGTTTGAAATAATCTATGTTTTTATTATGGACACATGATGATTTTATTTATTTATGAAAATGATTAACCTATCATTGAGAATATGTGATTTGGTTAATTACTTTTCGATATGAGACTTTATGAGTAACTGGTGTTACTTGGGGATAAATACTAAGATGTATCTTGGATGTATATGTAATTAAATCCTTATAATATTTACGTAACAATCACAGTTTGGATTAATTTTGAAGAATTTTTGGGACAATTGTTTATTGAATGGTCTTTGATGAACTTTTGGTTTTGTTAGGGAAATTTTGGAGATTAAGAGTAGTTTCTCCTTATATAAAAGTTTATCCTTTTTTGGTATTATCTAATCTTGTACTAAACGTTTTGGTTTTAGTTAATATATAAAGACAAGGGAAATATATAGTTCATCTTTTTTGGATTATTTGATTCTCTCAAAGTTGATTATAGCACTTTTAATGTAAACAAGTCATCCTGAATACTCATCATATGGAGGAAATATGAGTTTGTGTTAGAAATCTAGTGAAGGATAAAATTCTACATGAAAAGTAATTGTGTTTCCTTATTTTTTTAGTTAAAATCATAAATAGATTCCTCAATGAAAAGTAACTTAAAACAAAAACTTTTCCTGTTATCTTTTCCTACTGGGGAATCAAGAACCATTAAACCCATCACATGTTTGTGATTTTCTGGTGGTTAACTTTCTCCTAATCATGTTTTTTATCACTCTCCATCAGAACTTGATCATTTTTTCTCTATTTTATATCCATTTTTTCTTACATGGAATCCTAGTATGGGTTATCTCAGGTGACCTTTATACTTCTCTTCCATTATTTTAAAGTGATAGTTTTATTGACTCTTTTCCAATGTGGTTCTTTTAATGATGTTTCCAAGCCCAGTTTTAAAATTGCAAGGACACAATTCCCAAAAGGGGGGAATGATGTAACATCCCAGATAAATAAAGAATAAGATACTTTTCATATTTATTAATATTTGTGAATTAAAATATTAATTTTACATTAAATGGGATGCTATATTTGATAGCATACTCGATAAGCAACAACTTGTTTTTTTGAAATCTTACGTTGCATACTAATAATATAATATTATTATTTTAAATGGTCGTTAACTCCTAGCCATTGTATTGGCAGGAATGAACAAAACTAACTACAATATGATTATACATGTTTGTTAAATTTATTTACATTTATCTAATAAATGTTAGAGGCTTAAAATGTGAATGAATCTAATTTTAAGAATAATTTACATTAAAAGGTCAATTTACCGCCATTCAATGGGGAAACCCCTTTAAATATAGTTTTTCTCACTTTAATACATTATATTTTTCCAAATAAATTCCTTCTTTATAATTGGGACATCAAAATTTACTTTTTTTTAAAATTTTTGGAATATTTCTGATAAAGTTCATTTTTAATGAATAGTGTAAATATTGCATTTTAATTCAAAATTATGTTTTAATCTAATTTATTTATATGGTTAGATTATCTTTTTAATTGGTTTTAAAGTGTAGTTAAAATATATTTTTACCATTTAATCCAATATTTGTCATTGGAATTAATTTCACTTTGAAATTGGACATAAACAAGTGTCGATCTTTTGATAGTTATTGTTTCTTAAAAACACAAAATTTGTTTTAACAACAGGAATTAATTTTAAAATTAATTAATGAAACTTTTATGTTTTTAATTTTAAAAAATAAATATAATTTTTTAATTCAGAATATCAAATAAATCTTGGGCTGAATTTTTGGTATTTTTATAAAAAACATCAATTTTTGATGAATAGTGAAACCACTTAGTAGTAGTTAAAAAACTGACTTTTTGATTTAGAAGAAATTTTACCGCTTCTGTGAATTGAATTTCAAAAATCTGACATACATGGTTGTTATCAAGAACTAAAATATGGTTCAATAAGATGAAAATAATTTTTGGCGAATAGTAACTTTAGACTTTTATTTACCATGATTAAAGGTAAATAAGTTAATTCAAGGTAAAAAGATTATTATAATAATTCAAAATTTCCTTAAAACATGTCCAAACCATATTTGTTGAGTCATTTACGACCATGGGCATCTTTGGGTCGATTTTGGGAACCCACTGAGGAACTTGAGAGTGATAATGAAAATTTGGATTAATTAATTTAAAGTAAAGGCAAAATAGACATAAAGAAAAACCGTCTAGTAATTAATTTTTATATAGTGTTATATAAGTAATAATTTTGACTATAAATATTCATTACAAATATAAAAATATTTTCTACGTCATGGTATTTGTTTTATAATTTTAACACATCAAATAAATTAAATTATTTAGGACACAATAACGATGCAGTATTTACCTCATTAATAAATGATTTAAATAAATATGATTATAATGATTAAAATATTATCCAAAACCTGTACAATTTTTATTGTATGATTTTATTTCGACCATGAGTCATCTTATATTCGACTCTAACTATTTTTGTACATTTTGAAACCGAATATCATTATATAATAAAATAATATTTTCACACTTTCTTAAAGATCCCCTCCTCCCCCTTATAAAAGGATACCACTTATAACCAATTATTCACACCTATCAAGCCATTTGAATCGTCCAAACTCTTAACAATTAACCTCCCTACATCCCTCCACTCCCCCTAGAAGCCTTAACTTAGGCCTAAGGCACTTCAATAAGTCCTTTGGTTCCAACAAAAGAGAGTTACCCAAATTAAAGGTAATAGTTTCTCTTAAATTGTTTTGTTTTATTTTACCTCTCCAACCTCTAAACTCTTTTTATTCCTTTACTTTGTAACAACACCATTATACTAAATATAATAGGATGTTGTTATGATATGAATTTGAACTACAATTACACGCACCTCCATCTAATGGATGAACAACATAATGTTTCTCTAGATGGAAAACTAACGCCTTACGAAACAATGATTGTTCAAATATATCCAACCACCTCTCATGGTGGCCATTATGATGGCACTATATTTATATATGATATATATCATTTTTATGTGTAATTTATTCTTCTGTAATTTCCATTTATATCATGCTTTTACAGTTTCCATTATGGGTAAACACAATAATCTCATTAGAGGAAGTGCGGACTACCTCCCCCTCAAAGTGATATGGCTCGTTAATTCCATATGTGGGATGTATAAAGGATGGATTTAATTATATTATATATTATATTATATGTTAAATTATACAGGAATTATAATTTACCTATGTATCATTATGTTTTAATTCCCTTAAAATAAGAAATAGAAATGAAAGTAGCGTTCATGCGTACGTAGGACTTATCGTCTCCCTGAACAGTGCATTTCTTTTCTTACCTCTAAATGTTATGTACTATTATAAATACAAGTATATACTGGATATATATGATATATATTATATTTAAATCATGAATATCAATATGGATTTAATGAACCTTTGACCACATGAACAACATGTAATTATAAGAAGTCCATTTTTGACTCAAGTACCAAATATTGACAAAACAAACATTATTAAATTAAATGATTACATAATGTTTATAACATGGTAATAATTGATATAAAAGGAATAATAAACATTAAAAAGGTTCTTAAGCAATTATAAATTAAATGTAGTTTTATATTCATAATATTAAAGAACAATCGAGTCAATTCAGACACGAGGTAAGAGATTTCTTATCTCACTTTTAATTATGTGAGATTTTTATTATTCGCCGCCTATTTCTTGCATGTGGTGTATTGTGTACTGAAATTTGATATATACTATCATGATTATCTTTATACTCATGGTATTATTTGGTTATTTTGGTGGTTATTAACTTTTGGTCATACGACTCGATTGAATTATAATGTGGTAAGGGGTCTTCATCTCACTTCTTTTTATTCTTGTAAGATTCAAGATATATTTGCCACTATCTTCTTTTGTGTGGTGTATGTACTGCCCATTGTTATACACTTTGGCTAATATAATTTCATTTATTAGTATTTATATCTTCATTTTATGATCCTTCTTTCATGTGGCATATGTTTTGTAAGTTACCAAATCGTTAAGGGAACCTTTCACCCTCCTCTTTTTAAAAGACTTCTTTTTGTTATGTCTTTTAATTTACATCTTATTATGTTGTTATATGTTAATATATATCGTTATTGATGTAAAATTTATGTCCAAGTTATGAGATACAATTTTTATCTCATCATCTCATTTTTGGAATTTTAAAGTGACACTATTAGGCTGTCGAATTTTTACAAGGAAACTTCTTAACCCAATTTCAATTATTTGGGTTCAACTTTTACTTCTAGAATATGTCATCCTATGAATATGTGAGAATGAAAAATGATTGTTTTACACTTAATATTCACTTATATTGGGTGTATTTATATTTTTCACAGATAATTATGTGATTGATTTATCCTTAATTTAAGGATACCGTCTTTATAAGGGATTTCATATCAATTTACATTTCCATTGAGACTTCATTGTTGTTATGCACCAATTCACTCTTATATGGTGTATATACTGTCTTCTTTCATATTATATCATGAATCCCTTTATTCTAATGACATTATAATGTTCAAATTTAATGTTATTCCTCAATTATTTGTATTCAAGACTCTCTCATTTTGTTAAAAACTCTTTAACTAAAATATCGTTTTGAATGTTTTAAAAGTTTATTATTCTAAATATTTATCTTTAATGTCCATGTTTTAAAAATAGTATTTAGTATTTATTTATATGGACATTAATGTTTTGAAATTATAATTCCATTAAAATATTGAAAGTGGTATGGGACACTTGGATTAAAAAAACTATTTTAAATGGTTATTGAAAATTGATTGATTATTTCAATATCTTGAAATTACTTCTTGCAATTTCAAATGAAATTTTATTAGTGAAATGTGCATATTTTCAATATTTTATATTCTATAATGGTACTTAGACATTTTATGGGTGGTTACGTGATAAACCAAATGACAGGTGGTGCCGTGAATACCAGGATGGGTGGTTACGTTATAACCTCCAATGAATTGGGTATGGAAGTTGGCCGTATGGCTATTCCATTTAGTTATATGTGTGGAAGTCGACCGTATGGTTATTTCATTTATGTATATTTATGTCCCCAGTTACCTTAATATGTTATGTGTTGTTTATATGGTATTTATGGTAATCTTTTGGTTATAAAATGGTAAGTAGTAATCTTTTATTCATTGAATAGTATATACTACTTCATAAAGGTGAAAACTATTACTTATGTTAAAGTATTCATGGTTTACTTGTTGTTATAAAAAACTAACAGTTTTATTTCTTTGTGTATCCCTTGCTGAACTTTTTATGCTTATCTCAAGTTTTTGAAATGTTTTTCACAGGACAGAATGTGGAACATGGCCAAGGATGGGATCAAGGAAAAGTCATGTTGTCTTAAACATGGAACTAGTCGTGACTCTTTTTTTCAAGTGTTTTTATTTTTTTTAAAATGGAAACTATGCAGAAGTGTCTACTTTGTATTATTTTTCGATGTAATAGTTATGTCCTAATTCTCTAAAACTCTAAACCAAAAAATATCCTCAATGTGAATTATTCATTTAATTCAATTTTAAGTAAGGTTTAAGGCCGGGTCCTTACACGTACTTTGTGAAACCTGAGATTTCAAAAAGATTTAAAAAAACCATAAAGAACATAAATAGAACCATAAATTTATCATTGGTAATTACTAACATAATCTTTTAGGATACCTTATAATTTGTAACCCTCACAGCTACCTTTCAATGTAACCCTCACGACAACCTTATTGTGTACCCATCACACTTACATTTGAGTAACCATACAGAAAACCTCAAACATAAACATACCCAATTAATTTTAGGAAGATATAGGTCCCAAACTTCATCATAAAAAATTCCCAATAAACCCAAAAAATAATAAAATATGAATAATTGCATATGAATATTGATTTTGAATTTTGTAAAGCATAATTTTAAAAAAGGATTTTAAAATAAAATCCCCTTAGAAATATAATATAATTGATGTGAGACATAATAGAGTTGATGGAAATGTATATAAAATAAAAATAAAAATAATTAAACATAATATAAAAACATTCACCACATAAACAATTTTAATACCCCTTAAGTAATGAAGTAGAAGGTTAATCCAAATAATGGAAATTGGGTTAATAATTACCATACCTCAGGTTTGTCTTACATTAATAAAATTTAAACCTACTATATAATGGTTAAGATAGTGATATTAGTATTTTTACAGATACTTTTTCATGTTTATAACACCATATATGATCATTTAATAAAATCATTTCATCCTTTAATTATTTTTATTTTTATCCTTTCATTGTTTTGGATGTATTTTTACATGATTTCCACAGCCAGATGTATTTGATTATATTGTTGTATGGAAATGAAATTCAAGAAGAGGAATGGAATGGTATTAATATATTTCTAGAATATATAATGATACCATAGTTCATTTTTTATCATATATGACGATGAATCATTACCCAAAACAATAATGATATTTGTTTATATCATTTTTTGTAGTTCCTTGATAATCATGAACTTGTTTCACTATATAATTTAATTTCATTCCTAGATGTTCATTCCAGAACATAAAATGTCTTACATCATACACCTTACACACTATTTCCACCATTAAAGGGTTTTATGATCATCTTTGAAGGAAGTAATGAAAATTGAAAGCATGTTGTCAATAATTTTGGTAAAAGACACAACATAGATAGTGTTTTTATTTTTTATTTTTTGAATAAGAGAAAGGGTAGAAAAAGGGTGGTGTTTATATTATAGGAGAAGATGAATTTTAAATTATTTAAATTATTATTTAAATATTTTTTTCCAATACTATGAATAGTCCTAATTCTTGTGATCAAAATAATAAATAGAGTATGTGATTTTGAAACAAGTGGGCTTATATTAGTCATGATGTCAAAAATATTGTATTTAACTGATAATTTGAATATACATTATTTAATTGTATTTCAATATTCATTAAATTTTCATGTATTTCAAAAAATTATCAGGAATTCACCTGAACCATTTTTCAATGTGTAGAACTAAAAAATTCAATCAATTATTGGAAGATAATTTCCTAAATATGATGAATTTTATTTTTAAATAAAATTATACATTTTAAAAAAATTATAAATTTTAAACTGTAACTCATTTTATATCCCATTGAAAAAATAATTAATATGTCAGTATCCTAAATCCTTAAAAAAATAAAATAATAATACAATTTACTATTCATTTGGGTCATATTACTATTCAAATTACTATTCATAAGGGTATGTTACTATTCACCAAAAATAATGTTGGCTCCATCATACTCCAAATAACTTACTTATCACAGTTTTAATTGATCACATTTAGAAATTCAAAACATTGAAGAGGGAAATTATATTTAATCATTTAATTTATATCTATCTCTATAAAAAAATGTTTTTTTTCATAGAGTCTTTTTATTTCATGCATTTGATTTATTTTTAAAACTGTGGGGTGTTACAATAAACATTAATATCAAATTTTTATGAATCAAATTTTTATAGGGAAAGTCCATAAAAGACGATGATAAACAACATGTACTTGTCCAAACATAGGACCATAATCTTGGTCACAAAAAATCTATGGGATTTTATTCATATTAATCCGGATACATAGGATGGCCCTTAGAGGTTCAAACCCAACATCAAAAAAATCATATTTTATCTCATGTGGTGATCTTAAAATGATCTTTTTACCTAGAACTAATATTCAATTTTTGGGTTCCCTTGTCTATCTCCATTTTAGAATCTCCTTTTTTGTTTCCTCATATACCTTGTTCTGTTATAATCATCTCAGATTGATAAAAAATTTCCTACTCTTGAGATGATCTACTTGGTTCTCATTTATGGGCCTACTACTAGGTGTACAACCTATCCCCATATATATTACTCTTATGTGATGATCAAATGACTTCATTTTATTGATGATTGTTTGTAAAATCATATTTCATAGGTAACAAGACAAGGGTACCTCTTATGGAAAGTCAGGGATGATCTAGGATCTCTCATGTGATTATCATGGGATTTCCTCATTTCATGACCTGGGTTATATATCATGGGCTTCCTACAAGGTATAATACCAATAATAAATTCTCATGTTTAGTTTTTTATTTATATAATGTAATCAAAATTTTATCTCATGTTCAAGTCCCACACCGACAAATACTATGGGCTAATATCCAAATATTCTTAACCATGTGATGTTAAACTAAGTGGAAGTGGTCATTTTCACACAACCTAAAATGGTAGGATTTGTCCCATTTTGTGGTATTGAACAACATGGGTTCTAATTCCCATCATATGGTTACATAGGTATCCCTTCCCTCAGCCCTGATCCTAACTCCCAAATAACATCCACCTTCATGGATATCAAAAAACTTTAGAGTTCCCAACTATGTGGATATAAATAATATCACCATTGATCATAAGATAAATATATAGAACATATAACACATGTATTTGATCACATGAAAACATGGTTTAAATTTTTTAACTATTATAGGGGTAATCACCCACATAATCGTATATTAGAAGGGTGTATATACATATCTCTAATCCATTAGAGAGTTCTGTAATATCCAATAATCCTCATCAAAAGTTTGTGGGGATACCAAACTCAAATACTCTCAATGAATGTTCATTCCAATGTATCACTAGGAAAAAACATTCGGACTCAAACCATTGAAAATTTGGATTATGTAGATGTTTGCATCAAATATTCATGGATGAAGGTGTTTTGGGAGCTTTCATCGTATGAACATCATAATATGAAAATTATGGGAGCACCATCATGATATTGAAAATTTATACCAATGAAAAAATCATAATGGATGGAATGAATACAATGATAATAGGGATTAATTGTTGTTTCATAAAAAATTTGTTCCACAAAAAAAGATCTATAACTAATGGGTTTAATATTATTGAAATATAAGTATATTGTTCATTACAATAAGTTTTTTACAAAGAGAAAGAATATTATAATGGCTATTTATTAAATTTTAGTGTAATTGGGAATTAATGAAATATTTTGGTTTAATTATCAATATCAAAATAAAAGTACATTGGATGAGAGGTAGAGTTTGAGGGTGATTAATCACACTCAAAGTGGAAAATTTTATAAACAACATGAAATATACACATTAAAGATTGTGAAAATATTCAAGTCAATGGATTTTTTCTATGAAATCTTTTACCAATATTTTCATATATACAAATGTTTTCCCTATATGTTATGATCCAAAAAAATACTCAAAATCCTCATGAAAAAAAGGATGTTTTCAAGAAGAAAGAAATTATGGTTGATATTTTTTCAAGTATACAAACATAGAATATTCAAGGATATTGGGAATAGGTGTTTATCAAATTTAAATCTATAAATGGCATTATTAAATAATAATACACAATTTATATAAGGGTTAGTGACCTTTGGGAATTACTGGTCACTCAAAATGAAATGTGTAGGATCAATTGTGAATAGAAAAGAGAAAGAGAAATATAAGAAACCCTTTTGTTGATGGGTCAAAAAACAATTTTTTAGTGCATATCATCTATATATTAAAGGAAATAGATGAGAACAAGAGGTCCTAAGGTGTTAAAGAGAAGATGGTTGATAAAAAATAATGATTTATTTAGTAATCCCTTTTAATTTGAAATATAAATCACCCAATAATGATGATAATTTCTAACCAAGGTAAATGGATTTGGTCTAATAGACCAAGTTGAGTAGAAGAAGTCCAAAATAATGAGTTGATCATTAGAATGGTGGAACATATTTTTTTGTTCTATTGTACTCATTATTATAATAAATAGGGATGAACTGGATGAGTTGAAAAAAAGTAGTCTATCTGGTTGATTTTTCTATAAAACAAAATGAGGCCATTATTTGATGATATTCAAAGCACTCAAACAATATGGTTTAACAATTTTATTCATGATTCTAGAATAATTTTTTTGAATGAATAATGTTTATCTGAAAAATGGATAGAGGAATTGTGGAAGCTACTTATGAGGTTTTTATAGATGAACATATTTATGATGTCTATTAGATGATATTGGTGAGTCATGAATAGAGTATATCAGGTGGAACATTCTGAATGTTTAGATATAAGATTCCTAATAATGTTATGAGGTAGCGGAAATATGTAAAGATAATTAAATATAGATGATATTGTGTAATATTTTGAAAGATGAAATTTGAATAACTATTTAATATTTTATGAGAAAGCAGAATGTTTTTGGAGTCATTTGATAGTTCTTTATGAATAAATAATCAGATAGAGATTTCCATGTTTAGTCTTTATAAAAAGTGTACCATATTATGTACAATCGAAAAATTAATAACCTTATAAGTTTATTAGATGGATGAATTGTGTGAATCCATTAGAGAAACGAATTCCTACAAAGTGGTATCCATAATAGAATTATCAAAAAATATAGTTCAAACAATGTTAAACTATAGGAAGGTTTATAGATCTTTACACTGTCATTTACAATGAAATTTAATGTGATGATGAGAAGCTAGTACACCAATTCATGAAGAATCATAATGTATTCACATGGTTCAAGCAATGATTTCAATAAGATTTAAATAAATTTGATGCCATGATATATGGAAACTCATTATAATGAATTTTTATACCTGTCGTTAGGAGGTTTGAAGGAGGAAAAAATTTAAAGAAATAAGTTGAAAATTAAATTGTGAGTTTTTTCCCCTTAAATTTTCAAAGAAATACATACTATATAAGGGGAGGAATGTGTGATGAGAAAAGGTTCTGAATCTTATTAGTGTTGTGTGTCTTAATAAGGAATTAAGGTGTCTATAGGTGAGATTAATAGGTCTAGAATAGTTTCATTGAAATATGTATCAAATATAGGATAATGGACCGAGGGTACCAGAAATAGAGAATAGGATAGATGAAAATATAATGAGGTTACTTAAAATAGTGTATCAAGCATAGAAGTCTAGATTAAAAAGTTGATACTTAAGATCTTTCTCACCCCTTTGAAATAAATTTATGTGTAGTGAGAACATTAAAGATGGAATTTTTTTAGTTATTTTCAATAAATATTGGAAAATGATGAATCATGTTGATTAATGTTATTTTTTGTTGAAAAAATAGTTATATAATATTATATGTGTGAGGAGAACACGTTCTGTATAAGGATTATAGTGTTATGAATGTTATGTATCTAGTTGTAACCACTAATGTTATTATTTGATATTTTTTTCTATATTGGATTACCTCTAAAACACAAATGTCTAGAAAGTATTATTGATTAGTTATTCTTGTAAATTATTATTTTAATATGGGTTTATTTGTTTATTGTTTTCCAGAAGAGTTGATTCAAAATAACTAAAGCTAACAGTTTGTTTGAACTGAAAAATTGGAAAATATAAACATTTTAATTGAATACTATGAATCCTATGTAGAAATTATGATATATTTTTCATAGGCTAATAAGTGTCATACATAATGAAAATAGCCTCTGGATTCACTTTTTTAAGGGAACTCATTTTGACCCTTATTTTACAAGGATTATTATTCTAAGTATTTATTATTTTTCTTGACTAAGACATTGGCAATAAAAGGCTATATATCTAAGAAAACTCGACAAAAGATCATGTGGGAGTCACCTCAATGATGCCAAGGTATCCAGGTCATCCAACTTGACAAGGAGGTAGGGGGTGAAGATAAACACATATGCAAGGGTAGAAGAGACGTTCCACATATTAATAGTTTAACAGAGTGTGTTGGCATGAGGCGGTACCAGTGATGGTCATGATAGGACCCTAGTACTCACTTATAGATAGATAAGGAATAACATTGTGTAGTTAATCATATCCTAGAACAATTGCATGTATGGTGTGGTAGGGGTGTGGAAAAACATTGTTCCACTTCTTTCAAACATATGGATATAAAGTATTTCATTTGATAAAACCAATCTGTTTTTTACAACATCATCATATTTAGACTTCCCTAAATGTGGTATTTGTATATGATCATGTTAAATATGATGAATTGTTCTCTAATACACTATTTTTCAATGAATATTTATCTACACATATCCAATGATATGCTTGGATTGTTTGATCAATGCTAGCCTATGAAAGAAATTTTATATTGTAAGCATATCGAATTTTAGTTAGTAGATGTGTCATGTGAACACTTTATATCATTATGTGATCATGTATATACTTCATCCTATAGTGATTATTATAATAATAAGGTAAATATTCATTCGTGTGTGGATCTTTGGATCATGTGATCATGAAACAAAACATGAATACTATTATCACAAAAATACATCACATTAATCCAATTATGGGAGCTACATAAATCCAACATGAGAGTATCTAAGGATAAATTAATCAAATTATTATGATCATGAAATTAAAGTTGAAATCACATGGATAACATAAATTCTTGTTTATCGTACCTATCACAAGGGCCTTCCCCCATTTTCATTTTTTATTATTTTCACACTTGAGGCCTTCAAGAGGCATTCCATAAAAAATTACAAAAAGTCATGTGAAACCAATGATTTAATCATGTGAATACATATATATCTATCCTCAACCATGTCGCATGAATTATAGGAATATTGAAGACTTTACTAAATTCAGTACATGAAATATTCAACTAGAAGAGCCTGCACATGAAACTAGTCATTAAAGAACAAGATGACATCATGATATTTATCATGGATCTTATGTTTATGTGATGTTGATCATGGGAATACACCCACCACCATAATATGGTGAAAATGGAATGTACACAATGAAAGGTAGTACAACTGTCAGTCACCTCTGCCTACATAAACCTCTACCCCCATAAAATACCTAGACACATGAGTGAAGAAAATTGTAATCATAGGAGGAGAGCTGGATAATACCTTTATGGAGTATCTCTAGGTAAAAAGAATACTCCTATCGCAAGAACCCTCTAAGGGGATCCATTTTGAGATGTTTTCACTTGATCACCATAAGATCACATGGTTTCATGGACAAAAAACATCATTTTAATCCTATATGAAGTGATTCATTTATTTGTCCATAAACATCCATGGAGTTGTATCCCTCTCATGCGAAAACCCCTCTATGAAATGTGGATTTGAGGTTGATTAGAACTAGGGGACATGGAATTCATCCATGAAACCATAAAGTGTGTGGCTTGTTTCCCATACGCTATGTAAACCCTTGTCTTTTCTGTTAGCTCATATATATTATTCACTACACATGTTCACATGACCATTAGCAAGAATCTATTGATTTCATCTAATTGAATGTTTTTTCAAACATCATTTGACACCATCATATGGGAACTTCTCAACATGTATGTGACCCTACACATGTCAATCATGAAATTCAATAACTTTGAGGACACTCAATCATGAAATTTGGACAAATGTGGGTATGAAACTTTTTTATTTGACAATACTAGGATGGACACCTTTAAAATCACATGAACAGCTGGACATTTCCTCCACTCGGCTAGAAAACCCTCAGAATTGTGTAATTTGTCATGAACATGATCATGGACATGTTTGTGTGACCTAGTCACACAAATATTTTCATATCATTCCATCACAGGACTTACTAGTGTCACAATACCCTCATGTAGCCCTATACATGACATCATTTTTATGAGACAATACATTAACATGTTAACATCATCATGAAATAGATAATGGACAAGTCCAATGGATCATGCGAAGGCATCCTAGACAATTTAGTTGGATCATGTGAAGATATTATGAACAAGTGGGGTTGATTATAAAAAGAAATTACATAGAAGTTAGGATGATAATGAGATGTCATACTAGAAAATACTTCTTGATCATGTGAAAAAATCTGATAAAATTCAGTTTCATCATGCAAAGTCCTCCCAAACAAGTTTAGTCGATCATGTAAGGAAACCCCAGATAAATTAGATTGATCATACGATGAAGTCCAAGACAATTCATGTTTATTATAATAATTCTTCACAAAAATTTCAGTTTGATCATGAGAGGACATCCAGGACAAGTCAGTTTGATCTTGTGAAAAAATCCTAGAAAAGATTGTTGATCATGAGAAAGGTCATAGAAATGTACAATTTAATCACATTTAGAACCTTGATACATGTCAAACATGTCATACAGACACTCATGACGTGTCAGATAGACAATTTGGACATGTTGAATAGACACTCAAGATGTTTTTGACATTCTCATAAGAAATTTCAGACATACATTCATTAAATATCAGGCATAGACCCTCAAACATGTCAATAATTTATAGAGTACACTCTGAAATTATAACTTTGTATGAAAAACACAATTTTAGATACACTGGACTGAAATATAAGGACATTGATTCATGTCCAAAGAAATATATATAGGATGCATTTCTAAGGACTAAGCTAAAATGGGAATCTACCCCAACATAAGTCTCTCCATGTCCCAAATACTCATAACACTTGTCACCAAGTTCTCTTATTAGTGTACCATCATTACTCATCCATCAATTCATGATAAATGGGATTATTCATGAGCATCCTTTTAACATTTAACTCTGGCCATGCCTTCATGTACCTCAAACCCATCATTGTGTTAGGGACATGTCAAACAATGATAAATCTGATCCCTAATATAAATATATTACTTTGTACACCTTATGAAGGCCTGAGATTGATACCATATTATCAATGATACTTTTAATAAAACCTATCTTAGGGAAATATTAATATTTAATCCCCATACAAATATTCATACATTTAATGTGTCTAATATTCCTCTACCACTTATTTCTCACAATGATCATGACTTCTGTGGTCTTATATACTAGATATGATTACACCAATATCATGGTAAGGATGACCTAAATGTGTCCCTTAATTGGGATGTAATCCCAATTACATCTCATCATTATTCAAATGGTGATTATCACAATGAATCAATTCATGTATCCTTATATGTATAATTCCCTCCCAAGAATGTTGTTTTATTATCTTTTATGACACAGATACCTGTAACACAAATAGTTTGGAATCCAAATCATGTTATAAAATGATACATAGGATGCATCTTCAAGTATCAATCTCGATATTTTAGCCTTACCATATGTTGTTAAACAATATGGTATGTTACATTCATACATCATTAAACTATGGCAACTGAGGTACATGGAAACAGATTCATACTTAGGATTACTCTCCCAGACAAGAGCCCTATATTTATCTCCTTACATAATGATGTTAAATAGAATGGTATGGTCTTATAATAGGACCTTAAATTATGTAAAAAATAAATATGGGAGTTTTGATTCCCATTCTCACAAGATACATAGAATGCCTCCATGATGTTCGATCACATCTCAATGACAACAACTACCTCCCTAGATTGTAATAATATCTAGATAGATCAAATATTGCACAGACTAATGAATAATAATAGAACAATAAAATGACAAGATCCCTTGACACACATAGTTGTTACCATAAACACATGGTATTGATCATTTAATTGGATAGGGGTAACAACCCTGGTATCAATGATTAGGAAGGATTTCATGAACATATCATAAATATTTAAGAGAGTCCCATAATGGAAAATAATTTACCCCAGAAGGTTGTGATGTTCCTAAACTCCCATCCTCTCGACCAATGTGAGTTCCTAAGTGCCATTGGGTTTGATATGACTATTGACTGCCTAACTTTGGAAAGATGTTCTGTATCTAGTTTGGAATGTGGGAACCGTTGGAAGATTTTATTATAGAAAATTGTGGAAAACCCAATGAAAATTATTGTGAAGCCACCCTCAATAACCCACTATAGAGAACCAGGAGAATCTATCCATGAATTTATCAAGATAAAATTTTGAAACTGATGTGAAATAATTAAATTGTGACATCTATTTCCTAGATTAAATTTGGTGGAAATCCCAATTTAGTTTGGGCCATTTGGTCCATATTTTTTCGAGAAATAAACTAAATATTCCAACATGTCTTTTTAAAATTTGATAAACCTTGCATAAGATATGGGACCACCTCTTTATCCAGAAAATGTGAATCCATGTCTTGATTATAACGTGGTTATCATAATTTTGTTTGAGGCCCACTGGTGTATCTTGAAAGTGTCTCGAAATAAATATTAGATCATCACTATACAGGAGCCTCTTACGTCATCACAACCAGCCATGGTGATAGTGGAATCTCGATGAGAACCCCAATTTATAAGGATAAGGGAATTTTTATCATTTTATCCCTCAAATCATCTTCAATACATGCACATACCCACCAAAAGGAACTACAAAAATTGAACCAACAAATAGTATTATGGGTGTTGATATTTAAAATGGTACAATAGGTACTAAATAATTAGACGTAAAATTTTCAACAAATCGCCAAATAGTTTTGCGGGAACAATCACACCACAAATAATATCACTCACTGATCCAACAATGTAGAAACTCTATTGAAGTGGAAGATGATCCTTCTAATGTCTCTATCTATATGATATCAACTGAATGTAAATACTTCTCATCAAATATGCATGATAACACTCCTAAAGAGTGTAAAAATAACATTCTACATTCATCTAAGATATAATAGTTGGACCAACTTATGCCTTTGTCTTGGGAAAACATGGGCCTAGGTATATTATTAATAAATATACAGAAGGTATTATTGAACATGTGGGTGTTTAAGAGTGATATATAAATTTATTGTATAGCCTGTGGAATCAATGGATCCTACCTCTAAGGTGCATGTTGAGACTCCTGTTATCATACACTCACCCAACCATTAACAGTGAAATGGGTGTTGTCATAAATTATTCCAGTCTTCCCCTTATTAATTATAAAAAAATTTCTATAGAGTAGAAAATTTCTCAATTGATACTGGTGAAAAAGGAAATATGGGAAAAAATTATGGAAATACTCAACTGATCTCTTCCCCAGAATGATGTTCCTTCACATTTCTACAAAATCCTCCCTTATAGTGAAGTTCCCCTACCCACTATGTTGGGGAAATTATCATATATTCAATCCCATTATCAGGTAAAATCTAGACATTATTCCACTTAACCCAAACCCATGTGGCTAGGGGTATATTTTTATTATCAAGACCTCCAACCCATCAGACTAGGGGAATGTTCATATTTTCCACCGCCTCATCATGGGTTCTTCGCAAATCATCTGACCTCATATATTACCCCAGTTCTCTAATGAGAGATGAGATCTATTAAACAGTGAAAATTTTCCACATCATATAAGGCCACCAATACTTCAACACCTACCCCCAAACCCATAAGTAATGGGGCTCTGTAAGATTGACTCCAAACTCATCCATGTGCACATGGAAAGGTAGGTATATATAGAACATGGGAGAAGGGATGTGGTCACCCATATCCTAATATTATATAGAGAAGCTTATTTTTCTACAAATCAAATCATATGGTAATGTAATTTGATTATTCATAGGATAATGTTTGATAAAACTTCCAATAATTAGGTTATTTTGTGGTGTATGGTTGATAAGCCATGAGAATAATTCCCCCAACCCCAGTTTCTCAGGAATATGAAGAATTTTGTGTTTTATTTAAAGAATGGCTTAAAAGTAGATATATGAGGTGTTATGGAACTAGTAACACCAAATCCCCACTCTGGTCATGTAATAACTTTGAATAGGTCACAGATGTTAGGCAATAGAATATGAGCCCCATAGCTCCCAATGATAGGGGACTGTGTCTTAGTAAAAGATGAAACAATGTTTATTTCTTCTTGAAATATCATGTCTCTATGTAATTTGACAATTCCATAAAGAATTATTTGATAAGACTCCTAAAAATTAGGTAGTTGGGTAGATTCAATATCCATGAAAACCATTTATCCAACCATTGATGTATTGGGCACACAATAGAGGGTTAATTTATGTTTTAATAGTGGTTATAAAATAAAGTAAATAGAGTATTTTTAGAGTTATCTCATCCTATAACCCATCCAATATATATACCAGTCATCCATGATTCATCAAACAACTCATCCACCTGATATGTTTCTACATGGTACGTTCTAGTCACATGATGTTAAAATATATGATATGTCCTAGTCACATAGTTCAAAAATGAATAATACAACCATGTATTTTATCTTTAAACTTCACATCAACATCCAATTTTCATGACATTAAACTACATGATAATATCCTTATATCATGATATTAAAATCATTGAAAACATCCTTTCTCTATGATGTGAAATTTCTCCGAACACTTTCTGGTCACAAGATAGTAAATTGTGCGATATCTAAATATCTGGGATACATCGTCAACACCATGTGGAAATTATTATTTTCTAAAAGTACTACTGATACAAAAAATATTAATCCCATATATATCAAAAAAAATTCAATACCCTTTATTCACCTTCATATGGAATTATTAGTAAGGTCACCTCCCCATATATTCAAATCTATGCACTGAGGAAACCATGTCAAATGTGAAAATTTGCTAACTGTAGAGGGTAGGTTCATAACCATAATAGATCAAAAAAATTCCACTATGATATCCATATAACAAGAATGGGTAATGTAAAGATCCACTCCCCCATTCATAAGGCCAATCAGTAAATTCCAATGGAATGAAGAGGACATGAGTGGGAATACATCCCCTACTTAAAAAAATGACATTGAATAACATATCTTGGAAAATGATATCGTAAAAAAATACATTCTGATACATACCATTTTGAAGTTCTAGTACTTATGGAAAATGACAGAGGATATATTCTAGTATATTCTAGCAATGATTCAGGGACAAATACACATTCCTACCCTAACAGCTAGAGCAACACACCAACATGGTCCTCATGAATAGATAGCTATTTTTGTGGAAGCGTATATTTTTACACCCATCTAGAAGGTTAATAGACATATTTTGGTAAAGGGTGTGACATGGGACCAGTATCATATTCCAATTACTACTAGGGCTCACCAAGCTAGTTTGCTGCATGCCTTAAGATAATTGCACTTTCATGACAAAAAATGCTACTAGAATACTCCAATGTCAAAGGATTGAGATTATATCCCTGATCTAACTGTGATTTTTCAGTATAATATATAAATTACATTATAACAGGATTATATCCATACTGATTAAGCTGCTCAAATTATTCAAGAAACCCATGGACAGTTGGCTTATATCCTTACTTCCCATTGATAAAGGGATGCACTATCATCCATTAGAGGACACTTAGGCTGAGGATTATATACCTTCTCCTAATCTATAGTTCCTATGACATATTATGATTAGGAATGAATACTTAAAGAGGGATCATACCCCCACTTCATCTAAAATTTACCAGAATATTATGGAATCCACCCATAGGAAGTTTCACATTCCTGCTAATGACTTAGAATTTCACTGGTATACTTCAAAAGCATCTCAGTAGTGGGAGAATGACACTAAATCATTAGAAAATAATCAACTTGTTATTCTATGAATCATTAATTAAGATCATATCCTTATTCAACCGCACAATGAATGTTGACATATTTTTTCCAAAACATAGTTTGAGGCTAATATCCTTGATCATCTCAATTAATGTTTCCTTGAGAATGTTCAACGCATATATGCCACACATCAAGGTTCATTTGAATCGTCAAATGTAGTAGAAATGAAATCACTAATTCAATTTTTCTCCCCATAGTAGTGCATAGATGGATCATAGGGACTCCACATCTGACATTGGTCATGTTCAACCTCCACCACAATGATATCTACACCATACATGGAAATCCTTCTCTTACACACACACCTTCTTATAGAGAGGTTCCTAAAACTCTAACACCTTCTTACATAGAGCTTGTCAAATCACTAGGGTTAAATATATATAGTGTGATAAAAACCATTTGTAGCACTTCATTGGGCTCAAATGAAGACCTATAGAGGAATCATTTTTGGTCTTAACAGGTTGAAGCATATTTCACTAATGAAAAAGTGGAAAACATGAATGTATGATGACAGTTATCAATAAATGACCTCACAGAAAAGTTCAGGCCTATTTCCACTCTCAATTATGAGATCCCATATGGTTAATAAGAAGATATCATAATTTTCATTCACCAAAATATGTAGTCAAATTATCAAATATTTAAGGATAAAATCCTACCTTATTAAGTAAATGACAGTCACCCCAATATTATAAATACACTCTATTGTCATCTAGACATGTTTGCATTATCTATGTCCTAAAACCTCTGATTGTAAGACTATAACAAATGACTATGTCATCATTATCTATTCGTCATGTCAACTCCCTGACTGGTCAGAAAAAAAATTTTAATTGATTATATCCAGGGAGGGGAAAGTACAAAGTATTTTTTTACCTTGATAACAAGGTAAGAAATATCCCTAGATATATAATCCTCCAATTCCATAATAGTTAAATAAATCATACAGTTAGATTCAGTGGTCCTTTAATAAAAAAAATCACCTCCACTCATTCCTCTTAGAATAACTAGTATTTAATATTATAACGCCGATGATACTAGTAAATAAACATACAAAAAGGATGGAAATTACATCATATATAAGTTATATTTTTATAGATTTTGATTGAAAGAGATTATGTGATACCCATAAACCTGATCAATGCATAAGATTTAATCCCAGGGATTGGGGTCATTCTCTATTAGGATTTGATAATTCTCTCATGCCATCAATAAAAACCGATTATTCCCCAAATATGTTATTTATAACCGAAGGTATATATGATCGACCTTCTCATAGTGGAAGCATAAAATAAAAAACATTTCCCTAGATTCTCTCTATAATGAATCTTGTATTTCAATAAAACAATGTCTCTTCCCATGCCCTCTCTTACCTATATAGTGACTTATATTCCCCCACATTATTATATATATCTAAAAATTCAGCCCTAAAATTAGATATGAGAAAACAGTAGGATAAAGCAAGGAAGGCCCCTCTTATATTTGGGGAAGGCATCTCCACTACCATCGATGAGTTCAAGCAGGTGAATCTAGGAATAGAAGAACACCCAAGACATATATTGATTTTTTACACCATGGCTTTTAATGATAAGGATATGTATATTTCATTCCAAATTTACAATCTATATGATATGACTTAAATTTTTTCAAAAAGTCATGATCTAAACCATACAATAACTATGCATCACCTAGGCTAACCCAATGACCACTGAGGACTCATGTAGATTGCCCAGAGAATACACCCCTCTCATGATTTTATGTACTAACAACAAGACTCTAAATGACATAGAAACATATGTTCATGTATCTAGAATCTATAATATTTATTATCCTATATCTTGGTAGAAAGACTCCAAAACACACAACAACTCATGTCCTGGACATATGAAAATATATTTTATAGAAACTCTATTCCTAGTCTCATGACATTATACTAAATGGTATGTACTTATCATATGTCATTAAAATTAATTGAAAATCCATAGTAAGAAGTCTCAAAATTACATTGTCCCTAAACCTAAATGTAGAACTCTAAATTGTATGATATATGACATCCTTACTGCATAACGTTAAATTGCACAGAAGAAGTCCGAAAACATATACTATAAATTACACATCATTTGATTTCCATAAATTGACATAAAGTTATGATGACATTGTAGTACTATTTAATTTCTTATGACTGGGATGATTTAGTTTATTCCGGTTAGGGTCATATGATAAGGACCTATTTTTGAAATTTAACAATATGTGATATGGATGAATATTGTCTTATAGTTTTATTTAATATGACTTGGACCATTTCCTTGTATATTAACATCATATTTTTTTCCTTACTGTATTATGTTAATATATAATGAAATAGTGCTAGTCATATTAAACAAAACTACAAGACACCATTCATCCATACCTCATGATGTTAAATTACACAAAGATGTCATTTTAATATGACCCTAAAAAGAATGAATCAAATAATCCAATCATATTAAATTGAATAGTATGATAATATCATCAGAGAATGATGCAAAAGTTTTCTTTTACACTATTTACCATGAAAAGGATGTTCTGGGAAACCAGCTAAAAAATATCACGTTGATCAAAAATAAATTTTTTATTAAAGGATGGGTGAAACCCCCATCAAAACCACATCAAAAAAATCATGGAGGTCTGATGTGGTGAAGTACGAGGGAATCCCATTAGACCACATCCCTGCAATCCTGAAGAAGAAAACCTAAACTGGAATAAATAATAAGTGGCTCCTCTTCATTTCCTGTACAACCAAGGGAATGCGCAACAAAATCGGATTCTCTCCAAACATATTGAACCTTGAACCCTTCCTTTATTTCCTTTTCTCAAATTATGATAAGATAAATTAGAGTCCATGGAGGATCTTTTTTCCCATGGATGGACTGTCCCAATATATTGGAATCTAATTCAACCTCTATGACCTGTAAGCCTAATCTTCTACAAAGAGATAATCCGTTGAGAAAGGCCCTCGCCTCCACGCTCAAGGAGTTCCCCAAACCATAAAAACTGTTGAAAGCCACCAGAACTGAACCATTTGTGTCCCTGAGAAAACCACCCCCTTGTATGTAACCATTCCTAAATGAACCATCAACATTAATCTTGAAACCATTAACTGGAGGGAGAAATCTAACCCATCAACTTTGCAGGATATTAACAACATTAGGATTATTCAGAAAACTTCCAAGAACCTGTGATCAGTGTCCGAATTTCAATATTGTTGTCAGGTCATGTATGAGAGTCTTAGCTATTACCTAAAGATATGACATCAACGGCCGTTTATCTGTTCTGGTTAGATTCCGTGCATCACATAAAATCCAAAAAATGGAACTGAACACAATGCAGTGAATCCTACTCTTAATCTCACAGTGGTCTGACCCCATAAACTAGAAAACAATGAAATACTACAGTGACTCATAATCACGCCTAGCAACCATCTAAACATCGATAACAGACCACAAGCTAGCAGTCCACTTTGTCAAGTAGAATAAATGAAAAACATACTCCATGTGTGGAATACTATAGCAAAAAAAAATGAGAGGCCAAATAAATACCCTTTATTTGGACATTATATTCCATTGGAATTACTCGGTTCCACAGCCTACACACCAGAAAGTTCAACTATTGGGAATGTACTTACACCATAATCATGAAGCCCACTCATCCCAAGAAGGTACCTCATGTAGGATCCCTCTATAATCAAGTCTGTTGAATATACCTGAGGATGAAATGGTAAAACAGAATCTACCTGCCTCCTCCATGAATGAAATAGAATAAAAAGAATCCATCTTCTCTTTGCTCAGGATGGCCTCCAACAGGGAAGGGTAAATGATTTCCTCCTGCACTGACATGTCAGGCCTCAAACTTCCTGGAAAAAGTAGTCTTTCTCTCACCCAGTTATCCCACCATAAATTGATATTTCCTCTTCCAAACACCCATTGGTTAACCTCCTACAACTATTCCAAATGTTTCAAAACACATTTATCCAACTTCGATATCTTGCCACGACAGTTCTCCCAATCTTCCCACTGCTTTCCAAAACGATTTCTAGGAAAGGAGGCCCATAAGAATTCACCCACTAGAAAATCTCATTCTAGCCGTTATTGTATGGTATTCATGGCATATTCAATGTCCCTTAATCCAATACCTCCTTCCTCCACTGGTTTATCCATCCGTTTCTAGGAAGCCTAATGGCAGCGGCCTACGGAGTGTCCATCCCATAAGAAATTGTTCATGATATTCTCCATCATATGTATGGTTCCTCTTGGAGGAATTATTTTTGAAAAAACATGCATAGGAATGGAAGTTAGAACAATATTAATCAACATAACCTGCCCACCGAAAGACAAAAATCTTCTCTTCTAACTAAATATTCTCCCCAAAATTCTGTTCAAAGTATCATCGAAGAAAGAATTTTCAATCCGACCAAAGGAAATCAGTGCCCCAAGATAAATCATAGGAAACTGTTTCCTCTGAATTTGAAGAATTCCATGAAAGCACTTGCATATTCTAGAAGGAAACTTATTAGAAATATAAACACTGCTCTTCCTTGCATTGATTCTTTGACCGCTAAGACCTCCATACACCACCATGATCTTCAAGAGGTTATGTAGAGAGTTCCACCTACCATTAATTAAGAGGATAATATCATCAGCAAACATGAGATGAGAAATACAACCTTCCCCTATCTATTTATATGGAAAGATTATTCTTTTATCCATGCTTCTATGGAGGTTTCTAGATAAGGAATCTTGAGACATAATGAAACTAATGGGCGACAAAGGGTCCCCTTTCCGTACACCCTGTAAGCTTTTGAAGAAACCATATCCCTTTCCCATAATCGAAATAGATAACCACGACGAGGAGTAGCATATGAAACATAGATCAATGAACCACTCATGGAATCCAAATCTCCTCCTGGACCAAATGACAAATTCCCATTATAATTTATCATAAGATTTATCCATATCCACTTGAATGATGATATTGGAACCAATAGTATTTTTGTTAATATCCTCCACCAGCTCTTTAGCATTTCCGATCACACCTTGAATACTTCTATCTTTAACAAATCAATGTTGTTCCTGAGACACAATATAAGGAATCACCCCATTAAATCTATTCGCAATCAAACTAGTCAATTTTTTTATGAAAGATTGCATAAGAAAATGGGTCAATACTTATTAATACTTGATGGTTCCTTCACTTTTGGGATAAAGACCGCCCTAGAAGAGAAATAACTTCGATTAATAGGTCCACTTATGAAAATATCATGGATCACCTTAATGACGTCATTCTCGACAAATTACCATGTGGCCACATAAAAATCTCTCCAAAATCTGTCCGAGCCTGGCGCACTGTCATGAGGCATGCTGTGAACAATTCCCTAAATCTCCTTCCCAGAAGGAATAGCCATAAGAGCCAGGTTCTCCTCCTCAATGATCAGTCTTGGTATGCTACCCATAAAATCCATCTCTTCCTCTGAGAAGCCATGACTATGAACATGTCCCTCCCCTACATGTAAACTCTCAAAATGTTGTAGAGCCAACCTCCCTGCCACATTCACATAAGAAGTATAGGACCCATCTTCAAGCCTAATATTGATTTTCTTGTTTTCCGCTCCATAAACCAGTCATGGAAGTAAGCATTGTTATAGTCACCTTTCTTAAGACAATGAATTCTGGATATTTTCTTGATGGAACTATCGATTTCCAACAAATGTGCGGTCAGAAGATTAAATTTATCCAAAGGCTCAAAAACATACCCTCATCCCAGTTTTTATGTAGCTCCTCTTCCAAAGTATCAATATCTTCTAGTAAGGATTAAACCATGATATCAACAAAAGTCTTGCTTTTCAACCATCCTTTAATGTCCTTCTTAAGTTGCCTAAGACACCTTGAAAGGCCAACCCATGCTCTCTCGATCTCTTCCTTCTCCCAAGATTCTCTCATCATTTGTAAGAAGAGATCAGCCCAGTGCCAGTTCGAGGAATATAAAAACAGAATATTATTAGGATCACCTCTTTCTAAACCAACTCGTAACAGAGCATGATCTGAAAGAACTCGAGACATATGGGAAACAGTAACCTTCAAAAAATGAGTGTAATCCTTGAATTTTGGAAAAACATTTTTCCAAACGGCTCCAAATGTGATTGGGGCTCTTACGGTTGTTGCACCCAGTGTATTTTCAGCCCTAAAAACCCAAGTCCAGAATCCCTCTACGAGAAATGCATTCTCTAAAATCCTGAATGCCAATGTTATCAGATCCCATCCCTCCTTTTTTTCTCCAAATAATCTAAAATAGAGATGAAATCACCACCTACAAACCAAGGTGGACCAAGTGAATCAAAGGACACCAAATAATCCCATAGAGGTCTTCTACCTTGCTCGTCACCACTGGCATAAATGAAACAAAACATGATAATAGCACCATTCATAGATATCCTAACTGTCAGAAATTGATTCAAAGCCCAGACCACATCTACCTGCACCTCCTTTTTTCAACAAATTCATATATGTTTGTTCTCAGGGTAAGCATGCATATAACTCCCAAACCCAATTTTCTTAGAAAAAATAGACATCTTTATGGGCTCTTGTTTAGGTTCCAACATAACAACGAGCGACACATTATGCTTCCTTACATCAGAATCCATGAATGCTCCCTTTTCGGGTGACCCCAACCCTCGAGCATTCCACAAAATCAAGGACAACATTGAAAGATAGATTTCCTGACCTTCTAACCCGAAGTACCTGTTTTTAGAGCCAAGAGAATTTTCCCATCTTCCTTAGACATAGATCTGGTAACTGGTCTGATGAGACCATCTAGAGATGCCAACTTCTTTGGTGTTATAATATTCTATTTAAGAGGGCTATATGCTTATTAAATCAATTAATGTCTGTTAGCTGACATTGTTGTAGGTGGATAAGGAACCAAATCCTCTTGTAGTAGAGAAAACAATTTCATCCAAGAAGGTGATCCCTAGGAAGCGCGTACCTCCCTTGTCACCCCTTCTAGATGTGACTTCCATGGAACCACATCCCGAATATTCTTGGTAAAACCAGAAGTGACCAATAGGGACCTCCCTATTGACTCCATAGAAAGAATGGTTGATATTTGAAAGAATTTGGAAGGAGGCTAAAGCTCCCAGGGTAGGGCCGGTAGAAGGCCAGGGATGACCTCGCAGATTTCCCCCTCCTCCCATGATGACGTAGGAACTTTATGAAAATCTGACCTAGAGTCCAGAGACAAAGAATAACTAGGAACCAAAGGTAGTGGAGGAAAATACTTTGCTGAAATATTTGACTTGGAACAATCCGGAGAAATAATATCGGCTATCTACCCTATTATCTGAGAAGACGACACCCAATCCTCGCCGGTCACCATAGCACCAGAAATCCCTTGAGGGGCCACACTGGATTCCTCACATGAGAAAATTTGCTGAAATGCTGGAAAATGTTTATAGGGCTTCATGTATTTATTTACCCATCGGGTAACATTCATCCGTTAAAAATGATGTTAAACTACATGGTTGGAATCCCTCTCATTAAAAATTAAAATCCTCCTATAACAACATAAATCTTTATTCTCATTACCATGAGATGCATAGAGATTCCCAGATACCATATCTCTGCATGGAAACTACATTATAAAAATTCCCCTACCTATTCTTTTAATCACCTCTCTCTAGAGAAATAACCCTTTTCATTTGTTTTTTCTCACATATAGAATTGATCACGTGGGATTTGGAATTTTGGTAAGGGATTCCCCACATGAATTAGAAATATCACCTCATGATTGATTTATCATTCTCCCAGATTCAAGAACAGAAAAGGCGCACAAATATCCCTTAATGTATGATGTTAAAAGTCATGGTTATCACCTCTTTCACAATGTAAAAATATGTATATTTATGTCCCATTCATGATAGAACAAATTTAATTGGTGTTGGCCTCCCAAAAAAACTCCATCCTAGTACTACATGTTTATTGATTATTTTTATTGCTTGATATGTAGTGATGCCCATATCTCAAATCTTGTATCCAGCTACAACATCAATAATAAACACCCAATCCCCCTTTATGTATGTTTTAGACCACCATGAATAATTTTTCCTCCATTAACTATGTGTTTCTTAAATACTATTACTATTGGACATGTAGTGATTCCCAGAACCCATATCCTAGGTCATGTGATAGGATAAATCTAGAAAATTCCTCCGTTTTCTTATGGATTAGGAATGAATTGTGTGTTTTCCTTTCAATAACAAAATATTTATTAGT